>OZ010583.1:18316846-18594346 GCA_963932145.1 Acanthosepion lycidas | reverse complement strand
GTGAGTAACTAAGACACCTCCCACTTCCCAGTAACACAAATGAACTAGGCAAGATGCCTTAAATGAAGAACTCAAAGTGAGTCAGTAGAAGCCCATTGTAGTTGGAGAGAATTCTAGTGACATCAGTGAGTGCCTAAGTATGACAACTGTGAGGAGTGAGTTATAACATCCACTTTGTTTGATTTCAATATTGAAGATATTAAAATTTAAAAAAAAAAAAAAAATTCCTTTAAGTCAAACAAAGTAATTGAATCCAAAGCCAGTAGACTGCAATCACAAATAAGAGTTTTTGATTTTTCATAAATTGAAAAGTTATAACTAATCAAATTATTAAAGTTAGGAGTTTAGCTCCTTGAGAATTTTAACAAGTTTGAAATGAATTTGAAATTGAAATCATCTCAATCATAAACTTTTGGCTGGAAACCAATAGAGAGCATAAACAGTGAAATCAAATTAATCAACCTAAAATTATAAGAAATGAAAGACGTCTGCCAAGAAATAGGCAAAAAATAACAATGTAATTAAATTTTAAGATCTTCATTTCTAAGTAAGTCAAATGTCTTTTTTATGGTATAATCTGTCAATTATTTCAAGGTAACAATTAATTTATCCTAAATTGGAAAAATATGAATGGGGGATAAAGATGAGCAAATATTTGATTTTGTTTTCTTTTCCTTTTTACAATTGCTCTTTCAAAATGTTTGAAAAGGAACAGAAAGTGAAAGGCTTCTCTGCTGATATTGAAGTAAAAATATTTGTTAGTCAGAGAGCAATTTTTTTTTATGTTTCATTTTGTATTCAGTTGATGCTTGTCATTCTTTTTCATGATTATTCTTTTTACCTGTGGTTAAATTTATTTCCTAAAGGAAAAAAGTTTGGTCAAGAAATTTAGTTGATTTTTGGCTACTCTCATTTAAAATTATTTTTTGCATCGGGTGATTTTTCATTTATATTATTTAATGTAATAAGTGTTTCTTTGGTAACTACTGTCTATAAAAATGACTATATTGGGTTTTTCCCCAATTTGTATCTGCCAAAGGCATTTGACCTCGTATTACATTAAAAAAACTGCAGACGATTTAGAATACACACTCTTCAAATAATATTAAAATCAATACATATAATTGTGAGATGAAACATCACAATTGACACATTTTTTATCAGTATACTTGTTTTCATTACAGTTTTATGGTGTTTATGAGGTATTTGATATCTGCTTATATTCTTAGTACTTTAATTAAGAATTTTTTTATTCACACTATTAATCTGATTTGGCTCCAAGTTCAAAGTTATCATTTTGATAGTGTTTGCTAAGATCCTTTAATATGATGAAGAAATCTCTTTAACTACTTAAAATCTAATGGTCTATGTTTGCTTGTAAAATATCTAGTCTAACACTTTAGAATTTTTTTCTAATATCGAAGAACATATAGTATTTTGTACCTTTGCCAAAAACAAAGAAAATAAAATAGGTTATACAAAGATTATCTCTCTATATTTCTGAGATGAGGTATTATGTACACTATTTACATTGTTCAGACTATCGTCTTCATCTTTGTAAATGATAATAGCAAAAATTGCAATATCAACACTGGTAAAAAATGGTTGCTGAAGACATTATGTTTATAAGTCCCAGAAATTCATACACAGATGTTCTCAAGGACACATGGCACAGATATTCTCAAGGACACATGGCACAGTGGATAAAGGCGTTAGATCCAGTGACAGGACCCAAAGAGTTGTGAGTTCAATACCTGGTTAAGGCAGTGGAGAACTTGGTGAGGGGAATTAACAGACAATAACTGTAACTGACATCCATGGCACATGGCACATGGAACTAGAACAGTTTACCCCAATGAGTGAAATAAACAGTAAAGTTCGACATTCCAACCATCTGAAGAAGGCTGGAGTGTACAACGGCCAAAATGTTGTGATAAACAATGCAACAGGAGATGTGGCCGATAGTCTGAACAATGTAAATAGTGTTATACTAAGAGATATTGAAAAGTTATTAGCTCAACTAAGGATATGACTAAAAGTCATAAAATGTTTACAATATTCCATATGTTGAATACATTTGGCACATTGTTTCTCAATTTTCTTTAACACTTTCCAATAAAATTCTGATGTCATTGAAATACTGTTATGCTGTTATCATCTACAAGTAATTTGAAAATTTCTTCCCTTTCAAATTTCTTTTAACGTTTGGAAACAAGAAATAGATGGATCTATTCAATAGGGTGGATGGTCTATGTAATGAAATCTCATTCTTTTTCAAAACATCTATTGTCTTACTCACCCTGTGAGCAGATGAACTGTCCTGCAAAAATAAATCCTCTTTCTGCAGATTTTCTCACTATTTTTTTTTTTTTTCTCAGCATCTTTAATTGGAAATGCATGTTTGATGAATATTCTGCATTGACTGTTTGGCTCTTCTGAAGAATGTTGTAATCAAAATGACTTCCTTATGAAAAAAATAAATGAAAAATGGCCATGACTTTTCCTGTTGATATTTTGAATTTCTTTGGCTGTGGATAATCCAAATGCTGCCACTGCATGGACTATTGTTTGATCTCCAGACCCTCATCAGAATAGCCATGTTTTATCACCAGTGACAAGTCATTCTAAAATATTGTCATTGGATTGTTGAAAATTTTCAACATTTGTTTCTAGTCTGCCTTCAACCACTTTAGCACCCCCTTGGCTGACCGCTTCCACATACTCAACTGGGTATATCTCCAGTGTTTCAGCAGTAATTCTTTTGACTGAGATTTGTTGATTGACCAAAATTAGGTAATGAACATGATCCACAATTTCAAGAGTTGAAAATTCTGCTGGATTTTGGGTCTCTAAATCTCTATATTGAAAGATGGTGCACCATCTCTTCAAAGTTGAGTGAGTTTGGTGGGTGCTTGTTGACCAATGTTGGTATTATGTAACATTAATTCGAGATATCTTCTACAGGGACAGTTATGGCTTAGTTTTTAACACTTAAGTTACACTTTCTGTTGACATAATTCAGGCATTAATCTGAGACATTAAAAAATAAGTGCATTATAAAAGAACACTGCATCTATGTGACAAAATGATGCTCAGATTTTAGTAAGTGTGTTGAACTGAAGACTTTTCTTCACCCTCTTATCATAGGTTTCTGTTAATAGAACATGCCTGTCAGAAACCTTATCTAATGATGCTGTAAGGTGATATTTATCATGGTCTTTTTAAATGACCTGATAATCAAAAGCAGGCAACAGCAGCAGTGAAAAACAGTTCACTGTCATAGACCCTGACATTTTCAAGGGTCTCCTATAAGCTGACTTGTTGATTATCATGGCTACATTTGTACTCTCTTCTGTCTGCTCTTTAAACAAAAAATACCATTGTTACTAAAAGAATCTGAGAACTATTGATAACAATAAAATTATTGAATGAGAACTCACTAATAAAAGATGAAAACTATCCTGGTAATACAGGTAACGATATAACTGGATGTTGTTTGAAACTAGTGGTTAATGTAACAAATAAATGACGGGTAGAATTCAGTAATTAAGGACGGCCAATGTAAGCGCGCTATGATTGTGGATGTGCAGATGGTGTAATGGATAGCACTTGAGAATGAGAAATCAGAGAGCAAATTCCAGTCTAGTTTGTTACATTCACATGCGTGAAAATATTCTTTAGGAAAGGCGCAAATCCATCTCTTATCGCCTCACCCCAGCTATGAGTAAATATTAGCACAGACTGGGTCCTATAGTCTTGGTTGACAACCAATCTAGAAGGAGGAAAACTCTGAATTCAAACCACTGCAAGAGGGTTGGGTTCTGTTAGGTTATCTTGCCTAAGACACACCATTGCTGCTGCTACAGCTGCAGTACACATAACATATAATAGCTATAAGTAAAAAGTGAATTCAGATGATAACTCTTTCTATTTTTTTATCTCTAATTCACAGTAGGCATATTTAAGTTGTATATTTTGTTGCCTTTAGATATTTAGATAAAGTAACCTTTGAAAGGTTTTTAAGTGATTTGTTAAAAAACAGGATTCTACTTTCAGGCATAAACATTTTAAATATAATAAATTTGTTGATAGTGACATGACAGATTTTGCATGTGCTCTTAGCTGTATATTTTTTCAATAAAGAGACTATATAATTTTGTTTATGTAATCAATAATATATGGGGAATTTTCAACAGTACAATAAAATAAAAACTACTAATTGAAAAAAAGCAAAATAATTTTGTATTTTTGCACTTGTTTGCTTTAGTAAATAAATGAACTACATACCCAATTCTTTTCTATAGGTTTTTGTAGAAAAAGGCCTGTGAAAAACATGTTTTGAAACAAATTGGGTACTTTTTTGTGGATTGAAGTTGGGAATCAGATCAGCATTATTTCAATGAAATGATCATAGATCATATTTTTTTCTCAGATAAGTAACATTAATATAGATAAAAGTATAAAAGGCATTGTGTTTTAAATTCATAATGTTAGGCCACTTAAGTCAAACATAAAAATTGTTTTGAATTGTAACATACATTACATCTTTTAGTCTGACAAACTTTATAGAATAGAAATTACAGTTAAATTTTATTTGACATCTAAGAAAGTATTATAGGCAGAAAAGCAGTATATATGCAAGTAGTTTAAAAATGAAATCTTTGAAAAGATCAGCATTTAGTAGAAATTTTCAGCTCTAAAGATTCAAATTTGAAGAGACACAAAAGTGAAGCTACAAGAATTTTTCATTATGTTAACAAAGCATAAAACATTTTCTAAAGTAATTTGTGAAGTGTCCATTTTACAAGGCATAATGTAAAGGTTAATGTTTCACAATCAAATCCTGTTAAAATAATCAATAAACAACAAGACAGGTTTTTGCTGCTGCAGTTACAGTAGATAATACTATTGCCAAAACAGCATCATTCTCCTCTTCATAAACAACAGCAGTAGCAGGTCTATTTCAAGTGTTTTAAGTTTTTTTTTGCATAAGAAAATCAATAGTATGTACTCTTTGTATTTAAAATAAACCCTTCCAAAATGAATTGCATTCATGAGGCTAAAGTATATAAAGATCTCTGATTTAAAGATGAAAAATATCAGATCTGCAAAACACATGAATGAGAGGCTTAATTGCTTTTAGAAATTATCATTTCTAAGCATTAAGTTTTGCTTGTGCAAGAGAATCTGAAGCTAGTATTTTGTATAAAAATCATATGATGGATATCTGAAAAGTAAGATACAGATAGGAATACATCAACTGGAATTAAAATCTTGTGAGTGCTGTAAGCAAAAAGCAACAAGGGAGTATGCAGTACTTCTTGTAACAGATAGATCAGCCTTTATATTGAGGGCATTGTACATGTGATGTCATGGCAAAGATGACTCCCACAACAAACATGGAGATATAAGATTTTTTTTTTTTTTTTGCACAAAGAGTAAAAATCCAGCTTTGCATTTCAAAGCAATTGAGTGAAAAGCACAAATTCCAGTATATAGATATTTCTTTTTAGCTTTTTGAACTTTCTGGAACATGTGATGAGAGGTACATCATGTTACCTCAGACACAAAATTTTATTACATGATCTGTCAAAATTCAAAGTTCAGCAATTAGCAGAGAAACTGATGGCTACTGTTCTCCAGAATACAAAAGGTGTGCTGCTGCTGAACTTTATACCACACATTAGTCATTAATAAAGATACTATTGTAATGGGAGAGTGCTATGGTAGAAGGTTTAACATGCTTAGTTCTCTGAGACTTTCATACTACGAAGATATACACATATCTATATATACACATGTCCCATGCAGAGAATATATCACATATATCTACACAACAAAACAGAGTGTAAGGAAAAACAAAAATGAAGGGATTTTACGTATAATATGGAGATACACCTGTGTCTGGAGAAGCCATATCCATGAATAGGATATGGTAAGGTTTGGGTTTTCTCAAATTGAGGAGTGTGAGCTGGAGTTTCTTTCTATTAGGTTGGTGCAAAAATAATGTCGTTTTTCTTTTGAAGTTGAACATAAAAAAAACGACATTATTTTTGCACCAACCTAATATACCTATGAAAGAAAAATGGCACCATGGACTTGTAAGCTGCTGGGGAGACAGATTTAGCCTCAGTCTGGACTGTGGGATGAGGCTAAAGAAAAGAACCTTATGGTTTAACTGCTATAAAACAAACTGAATTTGACTGCCACTTTCATCACTGTATGAAGTAACATCATTAAGCCATGTGACCTATATGACTTATCTTCACCGAAGGGAGATAATTGCCTTCTGTATCCCTACACTATGAAATATTGGACAGGCTAAGGGAAGCTGTTTATCAAAAGAGACCAGGATGTTTGTGTAAGAATCTTGTGTTGTACAACCTGACAAAAGAGTGGCTCCAATGATACAACATATTTTATCATCCACCAAATAGCCTCAAGTTCACTCCTGTTTATTATCATTGTTTTGGGCCTCTGAAACAACATTTATCCAGGAGATGCTGTTGTTGCAGAGGTGCAAGGGTGGCTGTAGTCATTTAATGCTGAATTCTTTCTCTTATTAGAGTATTGATGCACCCAAGTACTGATGGGAGAAATGCATCAGTCCCAGTGGTGACTACAGGAAGAATTAGCATATGTAGTTGTTATATTCTGTGCTAATAGGAATATATACTTGACAAACATAGTGGATAAAATAAGTAAGGGTTTATTGTAAAAACCAATACAATAAGAATAAAGGTAAATTATGCACAAGGTCATCGCAAGTCAATACAATACTGAGTGCTACCATTGGGGGGTCAGTAGTTCTCGCATAAGTCCGAGTCATACTCAATAGATCCCAGCTAGACTCTTTACTCCGTTGACTTACAGATACTTATAGGTAGCTACTACCTATAGTGTAGTCTTCATAAAAATATAAGAACAAATTAAATATTTTATTAAACTATAGAACAACAATATTTGAAAAATAAAACTTTTATAACTGACAAATATGACAAGGGCTTAGGGAAAAATTGGAAACAAATTAGTTTTGTTTTCATTTCTCAAATCCTCCAATGGCTAAAGAATGAATTTTAAAATAGAAATACCTCTTGAAATATCAAGATATTTTGCCAATGTATTTTGGTAACATTGTTTATATTCTGCTTCTACTGTCACATTAGTTCTGTTTTAAATTGATTAAATTTTCTACTGTTTTTGATGTTTGCAATAATTTTCTATTTTGAGATTAAATACTTGTATGCCACCAAAACCTTTGTAATTACAATTTTGACCTGGTAAATGCTGTTTAAATAAAGAGAATATAATTTATTCAAAGAAAGAAAAAAAAGAAAGAAAAAAAAAGAAAGAAAAAAAGAAATTTTTTTTCTTTCTTTCTTTTCTTTCTTTCTTTTCTTTCTTTCTTTTCTTTCTTTCTTTTCTTTCTTTCTTTTCTTTCTTTCTTTTCTTTCTTTCTTTTCTTTCTTTCTTTTCTTTCTTTCTTTTCTTTCTTTCTTTTCTTTCTTTTTTTCTTTCTTTTTTTCTTTCTTTCTTTCTTTTTTTCTTTCTTTTTTTTCTTTCTTTTTTTTCTTTCTTTTTTTTCTTTCTTTTTTTTCTTTCTTTTTTTTCTTTCTTTTTTTTCTTTCTTTTTTTTCTTTCTTTTTTTTCTTTCTTTTTTTTCTTTCTTTTTTTTCTTTCTTTTTTCTTTTTTTTCTTTCTTTTTTTTCTTTCTTTTTTTTCTTTCTTTTTTTTCTTTCTTTTTTTTCTTTTTTTTCTTTCTTTTTTTCTTTCTTTTTTTTCTTTCTTTTTTTTCTTTCTTTTTTTTCTTTCTTTTTTTTCTTTCTTTTTTTTCTTTCTTTTTTTCTTTCTTTTTTTCTTTCTTTTTTTCTTTCTTTTTTTTCTTTCTTTTTTTTCTTTCTTTTTTTCTTTCTTTTTTTCTTTCTTTTTTTCTTTCTTTTTTTCTTTCTTTTTTTCTTTCTTTTTTTTCTTTCTTTTTTTTCTTTCTTTTTTTTCTTTCTTTTTTTTCTTCTTTCTCTTTTTCCCTTTCTCTTTTTCCCTTTCTCTTTTTCCCTTTCTCTTTTTCCCTTTCTCTTTTTCCCTTTCTCTTTTTCCCTTTCTCTTTTTCCCTTTCTCTTTTTTTTCTTTCTCTTTTTTTTCTTTCTCTTTTTTTTCTTTCTCTTTTTTTTCTTTCTCTTTTTTTTCTTTCTCTTTTTTTTCTTTCTCTTTTTTTTTCTTTCTCTTTTTTTTTTCTTTCTCTTTTTTTTTTCTTTCTCTTTTTTTTTTTTCTTTCTCTTTTTTTTTTTTTCTTTCTCTTTTTTTTTTTTTCTTTCTCTTTTTTTTTTTTCTTTCTCTTTTTTTTTTCTTTCTCTTTTTTTTTTTCTTTCTCTTTTTTTTTTTTTCTTTCTCTTTTTTTTTTTTTTCTTTCTCTTTTGTGACAAAATATTTTACAGTAAAAATTTGCCTTACACTTTCCCATTCTGTTGGATTCTCATCCAATCTCTCTCTCTCACTTACACACACGTGTGGTATTGTTCCCACTTCCTCTTTGTCATAGGCAACTGTTTAAAATACAAATGGGGCATCTATTTCAAATATGAGTATCCACTATAATAATGTTTGAAGTAATAAAAATGTTGCATTAAAAATAAATCAAGTCTTTAGAAATTTCTTTGTTTATTTTTTGGGATATGAAACTTAGCAGACATAGATTTTGAGAAAAATATCTGAATGAGGAAGTATGCTTTCCTTAAAGGGGAACATAGATCCTTGCTGGGGCATGTGTGTGTGTGTATATATATATATATATATATATATATAAAGAAGTTGCTACACATGTAATGAGAGTTGTAGATTGAGAGGAAGAGAAAAAGACACCATCCCACAAAGTGGTGAATAATTAAATAGGAAAATGATAGATATATATATATATATATATATTATTTTTTTATTTTTTTTTTTGGGGTAACATAAAGTGAAATAGGAGCAGTATATTTAAATAGAAGAGTGCCAAAAGATATTAGACTATAACCAAACCAGCCTGAAAATCCAGGGGATGAAACTGCAGTAGCTTGATAAGGTTGTTATATCTTTTTGCGATGATATTTAAGAATATTGATCTATGATGGACTAGGTATTAAATACTTTCTAAAATCTACTAGAATTGGTAGATTTCAGAGTGGACTTTATCTTTAGTTTATATAATGTAGAAAATTTCAGATAGGGTATATCTGACAATATGAATAAGGACAAAAGGAAAACTTAACCAATGCAAAAAAACAATTTTTAAATATCACTCATTTTCGCTTATTAGACATTGAATTCTATCACTTCATGCCCACCATAGCCTGCCTGACATTCCATAGCTAATCATATGAATATTTATGAGTGTTCCTAAACTTTAAAATTTTGAAAAACCAATAACATTTTTGCTGTTGTATCTAACTACTTGTTACAAAATAAAATCCTTACATTTGCCTTGATAAAGCCCCACAGAGGATGAAATATGTTCGCTAAGAAGTTTTCCTTTGGTCTTTATTCATACACAAGGATATATATATATATATATATATATATATATATATATATATATATATATATAACATACATACCCTGATGGCTATTCAATCCATAGAAACTACTATCATTTGAAAGAGATTTGTAATCTTTATTTTACTGCTTCTATTTCTGAATGATTTTATGCCTTTCTATGATTTTACTGATTATATAGAATTTCTTTCTTGCTCTTATTTTATTGGTTAGCTATGCATGTTACTCATACTTTTGAGGTCAGTTTTGCTAATCTTTGTGCTAAAGTTTTAGCCGATATTCAGAATTTCATAAATGTGTTTATTCATCAGTCACATTTTTAGAAACAATTTTTGTCCATAATATTTTTATCAGTTGTAAGTACTTTTATTAATAAATCATTACAAAAGCAATCATATACATGCCAAATGTGCATAGTGTTAGTATCTAATGATAAGCATCACTGATTATGACTTATGGTTTATAAAAACATGAAATTGAATAGCCCAAGCAAAAATTTTTGCTCTTGAAGATTGCTACTCTTAGAAATAAATTTTAAAGATCTGCTTAGCTAGTTTTTAGTGTTGAATCATAAATCTTATGGCTATAAAAAACGAGCTATTATTGAATGAAAACATGATGAAATTTTCAAATTGGAAGGCAGGAAGAAGACAAAACCATATATTCAATTTAAGTGATGTTTCTAACCTGCTTCAGACATTTCAATTCTAAAGTACTATTTGAATTTGATGTACACTTTCAAAAATGATTATTGATTTTGGCATTTATGGAATAGTCAAAATGATAATGATAGTAAATATAAAAGAAAACATTCAAAACAGAAAAGAGTATAGACACTATAAATAACAATGAATGCTAACAAAAATAAAATCAAGAGAAAACTTATACTAAGTTTCTAGTTGATTATTTTCACTCTAGTCTTTTGTAAAGAATGGTGGCAGAATTAAAAAAAAAAAAAAAAAAAAAAAAGAATGACAAAGAACTCAAGAAAATTACAAATAGAGTTAGTCCTGGAATACTTCTCACGTCTGTTCATTAGTCATCAGTATCTTGACATATACCCAGAACGAAATTATTTGTCAGGTCAACCAGCACACTTAGTTGTTAATGTTAATCCAAATGGTACACAGCTTTTGTTACAAACATCATTCTAAGTACATTTCACATTTTCCTTATGATGAGATTATATAAAGCTATGCTTTCACTGGATAGAACCAGGAGAGTTGACCATTTGGAGAAAACTAAATATTCTTAATTAGTGAAAGAAGAAAATCTCTAAATCAGATTTGTTCAATTCAGCTCACAAGGTCTACCTGTTAATTCTAATTTTCCAATTTTTGGATACGATGTACTACTAATTGACCAAATATATTTTTTGTACTTTTGAGATTTCAAAGAATTACTCAATATCTTTGAGATTTGGTTAAGTTTGTCATTTTGCAGAGCCGATCACTCTAAGCGTGAGAACTCAAGTGTTATCATATAAAAAAAGGTCTTGTAGAAGTCAATCAGATCAACCTGATAAGTGACTCTGAGTTGGTTGTATGTGTTGCTTTTCCACAATGGGCTGTTGAGAGAAGACATTCTACTTAGAGTAGGTGGTTGCTGACTATTTGCATATGAAAGATACCAGGTAGGTATTAGGTATTAGTCAGCATGGGTCTGGAACTGGAAGAGCTATATAACACCAGTTTTTTTCTCAGTTGGAGAAGCACTCTCAACATGTGAACATGTGAAAACAAGACAATATGAACACATAAATGTAGAAATAAACTGATGACATTCAAAATATGATCCTTGTATGCTAA
The DNA here is from genome assembly GCA_963932145.1 of Acanthosepion lycidas. Lineage (NCBI taxonomy): Eukaryota > Metazoa > Mollusca > Cephalopoda > Sepiida > Sepiidae > Acanthosepion > Acanthosepion lycidas. The sequence goes on along the minus strand of OZ010583.1, from coordinate 18,583,010 downwards.
AGATAAAATCTTTTACTAAACTATTAACAGATGTCAGAAAATATTGGCAATTTTTGATAGTAAATAGTGAGAGTAAACTTTATATTGAAATGAGTAAAAATTCATAGTAAATCCTGTTGATATATTAAATAATTTTGAGAATCAGTTTAACTAAATATAGATTAGCAGCAAATCATTATTTGCATGATTAAGATATATTACATTCTATCAGTAATTTGATTTTTTTTTTTCTTCTTCAGTATTGGTAGATTATCAATGCAATTTCTGAATAGACTAAGTAAATTTATTGGAATTTTTTAATGCTTTCTCACATTTCTTGGACAAACTTATGTTTTCAGTATTTATATAATTAGTGTTTAATTCTTAACAATTGTTATGTGAATTAACATTGATTGTTATGTGAATTAACACTGATTGCTCTGAATCTTATATATTATTGATTACACTGCTTGCATGTTGGTTTTTCTTGATCATAAGTTCATGACTGCTTTATCTCTCCTTTTTATATTTTGACTTTTCAATTCTTTCACTGTTCTAATATCCATATTATCTGCACTTACACCTGTTAAATCATTTGAACTTGTTTTTAAAAAAAAAATACAGTTCTTTTATCAGATTTTTCTGTAGGAACAATTTTAGGTTGCAACAAAAACTTATCTTAAATTCTATAATATGGCAGTTTAAATTTTTTACCAACATAATTGGTACAGGCAAGTAGGTCTTGTAATGGTATGATTTTAAAATTTTTTTAGAGTCATATGATAGCAATGATAAAAATAACAACTTAAAACAGCTATATTTGATTTGCCCTTGAATAGAAATCTTGCCTGTCCCCATATTTTTTATTTAATTAGAAAAAGCCCACAGGAACCACTTCTTCTGACTGTACCAGAGTGACATGTCTGATTGCAACAGATGTCTCTTTGTCTCAGCTCATAATGAGCGCAAGCATGTCCTCAATGAAACAAAGTTACTGTTTGCTGATAGAATGGAACAATATATAGCATCTCGCAAGTTCGGTTATAGAGATTATTGGCTGCTCTGCAAGAAATGTGCCGAACAACAGCAAATCCTCAATCCCTCCTCTATCCAATCAATTTGAAGTCCTAACATCTACTGCAGATAAGGCTGAATGCTTTGCTTGGAAATTCTTATCCAACTCAACACTTGACTCATCTGGAGTGCCCACACCTGATTTTCCCTCTAGAACTGAGGCTCTACTGAGTAATACGTGCATAACCCTGTCGCTGCTCTCGGACATCATTTCTAAATTAGACCCCATAAGGAAAGTGTAAGTAACAGGATATCAGTCATCAGCCTAAAGAAATGTACTCCTGAGCTGGTTCTAGTTGTATCCAAACTATATACAACTATTGCCTCACTGCTTCCTGCTTTTCAGTTTGTTGGAAGTTCTAATCTGTAGTCCCTGTTTCTAAGAACTGGAGAACCTTCTGAACTCTCTATCACCCTATCCGTCTCCTACCACTTTTTGGCAAACTCTAAGCATCTTACCCCTTATGACCTACTCTCTGACAAACAGTATGGATTTCATTTTGCCTAGTTTACTGTTAATGTGCTTATGGCTATAACTGAATATGTATATCAAACTCTTGATGATAACTGCAAAGCTCATGCTATGGTTCTAGATATCTCAAAGGCATCTGACAGGGTTTTGCATGCAGGTTTTTATTCGTAAGCTTCAGAGCTATGGTATTACATGATAATTATTTGATTAAATCCAATTATTCTTGTCAAATTGTGAAATGAAGGTTGTTTGGAACAGGCTTGCTTCCAGATCCTTTCACATGAATGCGGGTGTTCCCCAAGGCTCTATCCTAGGTTCTACACTGTTTCTGATCTTCATTAATGATTTTCCTGATGTCATCAATTCCTAAGTAGGCATTTATGCAGATGACACTACCATTTACTCATGTCTCAATAGTAAATCCATCAGCACTGACAAAGTTAACTTGGCTGCTGTTCTCGAAAAGGACCTCCAATCAGTAATCAGTGGTTAACTGGGGCAGGATATGGCTTGTAAATTTTAATGCCTCCTATACTAAACTTTTCTCATGTAACCACTACAGAGAAACTTCCCTGCCCACCATCAGCACAGTTGATGCTCGACTCCAGGAGAGTGTCTCAATGCACCTTCTTGGTCTCATATTTTCAACTGACTTGAAGTGGAACAACTATATGGAATAAATAGCTGTATGTACTGCAAGGAAAGTTGCTTCAAAGTGCTGTGTCAGAAGGTTTTCTCATCAGAGTCCATCTTGTACATCTACAAATCTACCATTCATCTGTGCATTGAATATTGTTGTCATATCTGGTCTGGTGCCTCTGCTGTCCATCCCAAAGTTCTCAACAAAATCCATTGAAGGATCTGCAATGTAATTGCTCCTGACTTGGCATCTTGACTTCAGTAGCTTTCTTAATATGTGATGTGGCTTCCCTCTGTCTTTTTTTTATAAATATTTTCATGGCAACTGCTCTGACAAGCTTTTTTCCCTAGTGCCCCAACTACATGAATTTAAGCATGCTACTAGATTGGCATCTTGGCCCCACCCTTTTATTTTTAAATGTAACCACCAATTTTACTCCAACTGTTTCTTTTCTCACACTTCCTGACAGTGGAACTCCCTTCTGCTTACTTGATTCCTGATAACTACAATCTTCAAAAATTTAAATGCAACATCAATCACCATCTTCTGTTGTTTTGAACCTTGTTCATCTTTTATCCTTTCCTCAATCCTCCCTACACCCATCTTTTCTCTCACTTTCACTCTCTGTAACCTCCTGTGTACTAGTGGCACTCATACCTTGCTTGGGGTGAAATGCTTAAAAGAAGAAAAAAATGTTGAAGGAAGTAAGTGTTTACTCTTTGGAATTTTTTTTTCTTTTTTAAACCTCCAAACTGTTTTTCCATTAATATTTGCTTATTTCATATTGTAAAGATTCCCTGCAGAGAATCTGTATTAGAATTTTAAATATAAATATCCTTTTGTTATTTTTTTTCCCAATATGAGTAGTATTTTTTAGGTAACGTGATAATTAAACAGGTTTTCTGTAAGAATTTAGATAAATTATAAATTTCAAGAATAGTTGTTTATGTGCAAAAATCTGTAAACATTTTGGTTGGCATTAAAATATAAATTGTTCATTTTTCTTGTACAAATATTACTCATATGAAATCAATGTATATGAATTTTACATATCTAAAATCTTAAAACATGAAAAATTTATGATATGCTTAAAACCAAGTATGCCTTTAGAATTACAGAAAGTAAAATCAAATTCTAAATTTGATATGTTTTGGTCTAATAAAAAAAATATCTATCTATCTATATATATATATATATATATATATATATATATATATAACTAGCAGTAGAGCCCGGTGTTGCCCGGGGATTTAACAGTAAGAGATAGATCAAGTATCGACCATCATAAAGACTGAAAAAATAAAATTGACAGAGATTATTGTTTAAGGTTGATGGACACGCATGTCTTAATTAGTTTTTTTTTTTTTTTTTTTTTACGAATTGGTCAAACTCAAACAAAAACATTGTTTTCAATCGTTATGAGTCTACCGATTGAATAGAATTTTATTATAAACAATTGTCTTGTAAATGGAATTTTTAAAGCATTCTGAATGTAAAAATAAAGAAAAAAGTGTGCAAGACAATAAGAAACACTACCTGCCAAAAAAAAAAAAGTGAAGTTTTGTTGAAATCGGTTGAAAAATGTAGGAAATCCGATACCAAATATAAACGAACACACAGACAAACACAAACAACCTGGGTTTTATAATAAGTATAACTCGATATGAGTTATCCCCCTTTCATTCTCGTGATGCCTCGTGTTTTCAAATTGATTTTGTACAAAAACAATTGTTTTTCCAATTTTTGGTGCTGTCAGAACCACCGCAAGGTAATTTTATGTAGTCCTGTGAAGTTTTGTTGAAATCGGTTGAAAAATGTAGAAAATCCGATCCAATATATAAACGTACAGACACACACAACCTGGGTTTTATAATAAGTATGATTGTAACCAGGATTAAAAAAATTACATCAAAATTAATTTTTGAATTATTTTTTTTAATTTTGTGTTAATTTTTCCATATTCTGGTACAACAAAAGATGTGACTTGTAAATAAGGGTGTTAATTTTTTTTAGAAAAATCTTTTGCATTGACTTTTGCATGAGAGGTGATGAAAAAATGTTTTTTAACTTTTAAGCTTTTTATGTATTTAAGTCTCAGTCCGACCAAGAAACTCTTAAAAAATAATGAAAATAGTTGTTTGGTCTTTTGATCACATTTTGGTAAGTGGATCACTTCTCACCTCCTCCCCATATATATTGCAAAGTTGGAAAGTAATTTGAATCTATACAATTGGTGATAAATTTTAAAATTGATTCAATACTGTTTTTAAATTATTTTTTTTTTTCCATAAAAGACATTTGTGCAAGCTTATATCACCTAAAACAGAAATGTGGTGAGTTTATTTGTACATATTACTTGTGTCTAGTGATCAATAACACAAATTTACAGAATTCTTCTTCTGTTGAGGTCTTTAGTGATCTCCAAACATAGATTATTAGTCTGTATTTTGAAATCATATTAGAAAACTAGAAAATCCTTTAACATTTTCTTATTGTTTTGCTTCGCCTACTCTTCCACCCCATCAGGGATACTCCATTGTTTCTGGAAACTATCCAAACAGCTATTGATCGAAGCTTGCATTTTTTTTTTTTTTTTTATCTCATTGCTTCTGCTTTCTGCATTTGTGGTTGCAGCTGTTGGAATTGGTAACAGTTGCAAAGGTATCATTTCCTGCCATACCAGTTACCCACATCTTGGCTCACCTACTGTTTTGATACACTCTCTAAATCATCATCATATTGTTCTATTCTCTTTTTACCAGATCATACGCTTTTTCTAAATCGGTTGGTTTCTTCTATTTCGTGTGCTTGTCTTCTATTTTGTGGCTCTATTTTTTTTTGATTTGTTGAAAAAAACTTATTTCCTATAAGAAAATAATAGTATACATCTTTATTTTTTGTTTCTTTAATGTTCCAATTGTCCTAAGCTTAGTCAAGATTATGTATTATGACTGTTCTTGAAATTATATATGCTCTTGTTGAATTTCAGTAATTCTTATCATTCAACAAATTATATGATAAAATATACTTTTAAGGTATGTTATATTTATGTATTAAAGTGCTCAATATCAGGGATAGAGCATATGTAAATATAAAAGTGGACATTAAAGTAAACACCCAGAGGGGACAGTCTGTTTCATGCTAAAGGCATGTGCCTAACTATTGCCATTAGCATGAAACAAACTGTTGCCTCTGGGTGTTGACTTCAATGTCTATTTTTATATTATATATATATATATATATATATATATATATATATATATATGTGTGTATAATTGATGACTGAACTGGATGAATGTAGAATGCTTTTGTATTTAATTATTAGGCTATATCAAATATATTTGAAATGGTTATTTTCAAAGGTTCTTGGTAATGTTTTTGCCATATCCATTTATAATTGCTTGAATTTTTTGTTAAATTCTTTGTAGTAGATTCCAAAACAATTTCCTAAAATATTTTAATGATTGAAATATTTTTCTCTTGGAATGTTGGATAATGAAAGTTATAATGTCTATTTCTTACATAAATGAAACTGTTGAGATATTTGGGAATTAAAATAAAGGTTTCAATGGTGGCAATATAAAATTGCGTGCATTAACCATACAATAACAGTCACACTTGTTGCTCTTTAAAAACACTAAAAAACTATGCTTTCTATGTTGACGCCTTTTAAATCAACAAGTAAATTTAGTAGGTGTCAATTTCTTGCTAATAGTCTATTTTGTGATAAAGAAAACAATAGTAATAAAAAATATACTAATTATGTCATTTATAGACAGTTTATATCTGTGTTCATATTTAATATGTAATTTATTTGAAGACAAAATTTACCAAAATATTTTTTTTTTTCAATTTGCACTTGCAATAAATTTAATTTTGCTTTACCTTCAAAGTTTGTGTAAGGTCAATTATGAAGTATGTCTTTTCATCAAGTTTTAAGCTCAAAGACCATTAGGTAATCAGTAATGCTTTATTCTTTTAAGCTTTTGTTTATTATCTATCCAGTATTCAAATTTGAAATATTAGGTTGGTGCAAAAATACGTCAAAAAACGACATTATTACGTCATTATTTTTGCACCAACCTAATATTTCAAATTTGAATTTTACTTATCCTTTCTGAAATGATTGGATCTTACTTGTGATTGTTGCAAAAGACATTAAGCTCAAAGATTCTTGTCAAAACCTGCTCTCTTCAGAACATATTTTCCTTACATTTGATTTTTTTTGGCATCAGATTTTGCACTTTATATATTTTTTTTTAATTTTTATGTCTATCATTATCTAACTCATAGGCTTGTCATTTTACAACTCTGTTCACAGGCTTGTCATTTTATGATTCTGTTTACTTTTGGTATATCTTTATTGTTTTTAATCATTTCACCCCAAGCAAGGCAATAAAGACACTAAGACACAAGAGGTTACTGAGTGTGAAGGAAAAATAAAAACATTATTAAGGAGCAAGAGCAATAAAAAGAAGTCAAGAAGTGTGAGAAAAGAAACCGTTAGCAAAGAACTTATATCTAACCATTTTAACTGTAAAATGATGAGATCTTGTTGCCAATCTAGTACTATGCTTATATTCATGAAATGTAGGTAACTTAGAGCAAAGTTCATCAGAACAATTACCACTGTAATAAAAAGACAATTTATATACTTACATATGTATTTTTTTTTTTTTTTTTGTTCATTTCATCTTTCTGTAACTTATTGAGAATCTCTTCTAGCATCTTGACTAGTGGAAATTTGGCAATAACATTAAGATTGAATAGATGACATTGTTCTGTGAGCAGAAAGTTGTCTTTTGTAAGACTGATTTCTCTGAGGTAATCCTTAACATTTATTTCTCAGTCTTATTATGTTATAGGTGATATTATGTCATGTAACTATTTAAGCATGAAAAGTCTTCAACACGGATTCACTTTCTCCTAAGGAGCAGCCAGTGTCATTGACTGCTTTAAGTTAGATCAATTGAAATAAAGGTTAAAATACTAAAGCTAATGATGATTTGTCTCAGAAGTACTGAATAATACTCATTAAAGATTTAGAAATGACAATTTGGGAAAATTTAAATGCTTTGAACCAAAACATTAACCAGATCGGTAATATGTAAATTAATATGCATGTATAAGAAATTGTGGTTATTTTGATTTTGTTAATTACTACTGTTGCATTATAAACACTGTTATGATGATATGAAGAGCTTTTTGTTTCTCTATTACATTGATTTTAATGTGTCTGTTTTCAATACAATAATAACATTTTCTAACACCAGAAAAATATTAATTTCTACCAATTCTTGATTAGTACCTCCATTTTTTTCTACTACTTCTCATCACAATTCCCAGATTGTCATTTTTAAACTAAATATTCACACAATACAAGGTCTCAGAGCTACTCAAGGTAGAGGATTAATGTGTTAGGTTGTTGTATTGACATAAGAGGAAGAACTAAGTGTAGATTATGAGGATATGTAGAATTGATAATGGGTGACTTAAAGAGGTTAAGATTATAGTTATCAGGGAAGCATCTTCTACTAACACAAAATAGCAATTCTCAAAAACGAATCTGCTGGGTGGAATTTGCTTCTTACCAATAGAATATAAGAATGAGGATGATTTGACTCTCTGGATGTGGGGTCTGGCCTGAACTGGTGGAACTCATTTGAACATTTCCCATGGAAATAGCAATAGAGTAGTGGTAGGCATGTCATTCTTCTTTTGTGGGAAAGGAGCTGTAAATTTGAAAATAATTAATTGCCAACAAAGCCACATAAATGTATTTTTTTTAATTCTGTCAAGACTGGAAAATGAAGATTTGGCAGCTCCAGTCCTGATATGGCAGTAATAATCCATTTTGGGTCTGATCTGACTCTTGTAAAGATAGCATGAGAGGAGGAGTCATGTACTTTCTGGAGTAGCACAAGAACCAACCTTCTTTAGCGATGGGACCTTTATGCATTAGTTCTACTTGAAATTCCAATAGATGTTCATGTCAAAGAGCGTCATTGAGAATGTAAGTGTTCATCATGACTGGAGAAGCAATGTTTATCAGAAATAAAGAATAAGTCTCTGGCAAAATTTTAACTTGCATTTCTTATTCTTAGGAACTTAGATGAAACATTATTAGATACTAACAGTTCTTGATGAGTACATCTCTCATTTCAGAATTTCAAATCTCACTGAGGGTATATTCTTTATTTCTAATTCATACCACTTTTAGTGATTGTAGAATTGATTCTGGGAGTTACAATAAGTAGCAACAGAGTTGAGATGAATGACCTGCTGGACAATGACTGGTATTAATTGACAATGCTTTATGTAAAAAGTTTCAGTGATTTTTGAATCTGGACTGCTAGTGTAGAAATAAAATTACATTTGGAAACATTACATATTTTTCTTTCCAATTTTCCTTTTTGATGAGATTTTATTCAATGATTTATTGGTATTTTTTTGTTTATGGGTGGGTGCCTGGGGAGGACAGTTCAACCGTATACAAATATAAGTTAATATATATATATATTGATTGATTTGTATACTACTTCAGCAAAACTAATATATCATCAGGTAACAATGTAGAAGGAAACTGGAAGTATTTGAGTATTCATTTATACATTTTATTTTGTCCTATCCTCAGGGGTTTATGTCTGTGTTTGTTTTATTTAAATTACAAACTTTCCATGATTACTCTTGAACACTCATATCTGCTCAAAATAAACAAATGGCACCATATATTATGTAATGGACTAAGTCTGACAATTATTTTAATATATTTTTTTTTATACATTATTTTTACAGATACAAATATTTAAGCAAATGCTCTGTTTATAATAAACAGTATTAACAATATTTACTGGCCTGAATGTCCGAGAAATCTTGGAGAAAATATGTCCTCCTTTTTGGTGATACACGTGTGTATATATATATATATATATATATATATATATATATATATATATATATATACACACACACACACACTTGTTTTTTATCTCTCTTTACCAGATATTTTTTCAGGGTGGAGGATATCCCTTTGAGAACTTTCAGTACTTTTTGGTATTATGTTTATATATAATCTTCTGTTAACAGCTGTAGACCTTGTTGGCTTTCAATCCAGTACTTACTATTCAGGCATCTTTTTCGTCCTATTTTTTATAGGAAGCTGAAAATATATTAATGCTATGAATTAAAGAATTATGATTATCTAGAATAGTTTACAATGTTAACTAATGTTACAAATAAAATGGAAATAAAACCACATTAAATCCATTTTCTGTTTACTTTTTATTGGTTTAAATACAACAAAACCCTCATTTATGCTAATCAATGAAAGTGTTAAATATTATCCTATCTGTATTTCTAAATGGCTGAGCACAAGAGTTTTATTATACATCTATAATTAAAAGTAGATATTATGGCTTTTTCAATAAGATTGCCAAATATCATGATGTGTAGACTTGCAGTTGATTTTGAAACTCTTTAAGAATATATTATAGCAAATAGAAAGCAAACATGATATAACATAAAAAGTGTTTTTTTTTTTGTTTTTTTTGGGGTTTTTTTTACCACTTAGATGTTATTATTTTATTTCATGTTGTTTTAAAAAACGTTTTCTATGTCTTCACTGTTTGGATAAGACTGGTTACTTTGGTTTAAAAGAATTTGATTATTTTCCAGATTTTGTCATTCATAATACTCAATCAGAAAGGATATTTTTGAGACTTGTAAATTAGTTTTTAAATTATCTGAATATTTTAATTATTTGAGGTTTTATTTTATATTAAAAGCCAAGGTAACAATTAATAGGAAACAGATTATCAAGTTAGTTGTGTAAAATAATATAATTTATAAGAAGTAATAATGTAAAATCTTACTTTTAATAAGTTTTTAAATTTACTTTGACATTCATTTTTGCTCATTTTATTTCTTTCTCCAAAGTATATTTGAATTGATTTCAGATGATACAATGCCAGTAACTTATTTTTGATTATTTAAATGTTAAGAATATGAGTAAAATGAGAATGGAATATTCTGAGCCAAGATTATTAAGAATGGTGAGAATCACAGACAATAAATACAAGTGAAATAAAAGGATGACAGAAAAGTAAGAATATTTTATATGCAGAAATTACGATAAAAAATATGTTAATGAGTTCAGTAGATGAATAATTTTGGATTATATACAATTTGTCAAGCAGAAGTGATTTTTAAATTTAAAAATTAAACCAAACAAAAACTTATTTGGCCATATCATTTGTTCATTGGTTAAATCTCCCCCCACACACCTTTTTTTTTTTTTTATATATTTTTATACTATACTGACTGGCTGACACCTGTGTTTTTTCTTTTCTATATAAATAAATCCTCTATTTTTCAAGTTTAGGCTAAACTGCATGTTCCCCATGCTCTTCTAGGGGTTGATGTGGCCAAAAACAAGACTTGTATTGCAGCTGTAATTGGCTTATTCTTCCCTCTTGCTGTGACCAGTTGCAGTTTTTAGAGCTTTTCTTTGATTAGCCTATTCTTCTTTGAATCATGCACATTAGTTATTGGCTAATGTCACACTTATCTTGAGTGACAATTGGCTGGCCTTGCATGCTGTAACTAGTTAATGATTGACCCTTTTTTCTTGTGCTTATAATGTAGCTGCCATTGGGGATGATCAGGCGAACTAGTCTCCCTATCACAATCAGGTGGGTACTTATTGAACTGTTGCTTCTTTGGTAATCATGGATTTTGCATCAATATGCTTGTGTGTTTTGCTTTGCATGGGTCTATCCCCACATTTTTTTTAATTTTATTTTATATTCTGCCACTTTCTTTTTTCTTTTCAAAAAAATTAGTTTGCTTTGCACAAATCTTTAACTCTGATTCAATTGGATGTATTTTTTTTTTTTTGTTTTTTTTTGTATTTTTAATTCGGGTTTTAAAAATTTAAATTGGGCTAAGCTTAGGCATTTTATTTTAATGTGAATTTGCTTTTTTATTTTTATTTTATTCTCACTTTTCACATATTTCATGCTTCTTCAACTCTATTTTTTTAATAGCTTGGCTTAAATTATTACTTTCTTGGGCATTTCTATTTAAATGCTTCATATAATAAAGGCATAATTTAAACTTTTGGTATGTGGTTTTGTAAAATTAACTTAAAAGTGGTTACAAAAGTGTGATCTTTGGTGGTGGATGTTATTTTAATTTTTACAGGTGATATAATCATTTATTAGAATTGTTTCCTACAGCAACTGATATATATTAGCAAATTTGTTTTATAAAATTTTGCTTGTATCATTATTTAGTCATTATTCTCAAAATGAAAAATAAGTAAAAAGATAATGAGATAATACAGTTTATATATAACATATATCCATTTCAGTTAAATATTAATGCAATGCATATCAACTCTATATTAGATTTTTAAGGTAACTTGAAAGAAGCAAGCTTTTTTCTGTTCATAGAGTTTAATGATTTATATTTTATTTCTGTTTATACTCTAAACATCACATTATCTACTGTTATTCAAGTTAAAATAAGTTTTGATTTGGTGACAAGTTGATCTGTTCTGTAGAAAGGAGAGAAATCATGTGAATTTACTTAGTGAATTTAAATATATTGACATTTAATATTTTAAGTATTTTATGTACAAAATTTATAAAATACTGTACATTAAGTTCTTTTAATGAGGAATTCAAATAATTGTAATTTGGTTATTGATATCAATATATTCTTAATGTTATTGCATAATATATTTTCTTTTCATTTCTGATAAGAGTAAATGCTACCATAATTATGATTGTATTTATTAATTTTTTAGTCATAATTAATAGCTCAAGAATTATAGTTACATTTGAGTGCTATTAGTAAATAAAGCAAGTCTTTATTCAGTTAATCTTTGGAAACGTTTTTATTAGCAATTTTAAAGAAAATTGTAGCGTTTTTAGTTTAAGAGGTAAGATTACAAACAATTTAGCTTAAAGTTTCTAGATTCATCATTCTAACTATTAGAAGTAACTTAAACCATATGTTGCAGACTGATTTTTATTTTTTTATGATTATTGAAATATTTTCTGATCATTAAAAAAAATATTTAGAAGCTGCAAGCATATTAAGAAAACTGAAATGTAAATTTTCAGATAATGACAATACTATCACAAGCAATGCAACAAATTTCTTCTTTTAAATACATAATTTTTGGTTGCTTTTTATTTTTTATATTTTAAATAAATTACTGATTTATGACACTTGAATATGTCATACAAATATCCTGACTTTTTTTTTTTTTTCCTTTTTTTCTGAGTTCACTTTCTTTATCAAGGTCAATTTATGACAGGTTCTTTTGAACATGATTGTTAGCTTGTCAGTAACAATAATGTAAAGAGATCAAACTGTTGTATCTTTGTAAGTGACTCAAGCTTCACTTCTTGAACGTCATCTCAACTGAAACAGACATGGTTTTCTTTTTCTTTTTTCTTTCCTTTTACGATCTAGAAACTTTTAACCATTTGAAGTTGTGGGGGGGGGGATTTCCTTGCTACATTTATTTCAGAAATTTACTTCTGCATTACTTAAAATTATTTTGCTAGCATTAATGTTTCTAGGATTTTAATATGTAACATTTTGTATTTAAACATTATTTAACTACCATTAGTGAATATGAAACTCTATCTTCTATTCTATTAAAGTTGTATGATTATTACAAAACAAAATGTTTCCATTGAGTGCAGTCATTCTTTCACTTTAGAATGATGTCTTCATTTATGAAGTTGATGCCTACATTGGAAAGAATTTATAAAGAAGAGATAATAAACACTGTTAACAATGAATAATTCATTTGTGTTTTGTATTAATGAGTTCATGTTTTGAGTGATGATCATAAAAATATCATAGGCTGATAGAATATAGAATTACAAGATATATATATATGTGCTAAATCAGTGTTGATTTACCTCATTGTGGTTTACCACATGCACTTTGTGTCTTCCTGCTCAGGGAAGATTTTGATTTGCCTTTTGTAATATAAAGGAAACAGATAACCTGATGAACCAGTTGATTATGCAATTGTCAACCTTTTGAATGATGTCAGAGTATTCACTATCTCCATATAGTGATTTATATTGCCACTACCATCTCCTAATGTTCCTGAAACAATCATGACCTAGTTGTCAATTTGAATATTGATTCTACAATTATACAACTTTGTGAAAGGATGCTTGTCAAGCTTTTAAGAAGTATCATTGATTTTTTTTTTTTTTTTTTTTTTTTTTTTTTTTCCCACTCCTTTACTAAACTTTTTATTCTTTTTCTACAACAGGATTACAACTGCTTCATTATCCAGTTTTTTTACACATCATTGTAGATGCTATTTTCAGATGATGCAAGGTGGAAATGATGAGTTGCGAATCCTTGAATCTAATCTGCCTTATGCTTGTACAAGATAACCCGAGTTAAGGAATGTTTATTTGGTGATCTAATGTGAAGAACGAGATGAAATAGAAGTTAATTTACATACATAATTACTGTTGCCTTCCATGTAGCATATAGAAATGCATTCTTTCATTATTCTGTAAATATATATTTATGTACATAGAGCTTTGAAATCATTTGTCCTGTTTAATTGGAAGAATAATAAATACTTCCTTAGGTTAAATTTTGGTTGTGTGATGCTATGAACACCCATGTAGAAAAGGAAGATGTGATTTTATCTCAGTTTTGTTAGTCTGCACCAAAAATTGGGAAAGGATCTGCTGCATACTCACAAGGTAACAAGATGAAAGACAAAATGCCCCATCAAGAAATAAGAAGGAAAACCCTGTTTACTATATTATATGTAAATGTTTTATTTAAGGTGTTCCCTGCTTGCCCAGGTGGGTCTGTAAGTGACACTTTAGACAGTTTCTATCTCATTGATCAGCTCTTCTCCCTACCAACTACTCACCCAACTACACATCCTGACATGCAGTTAGCAATATGAATGGGTGGCATTGGAACCATGTGGCGGACAAGTCTGTCTCCTGCCGTGGAACAGAACTGAACCTCTGATCCCAGCCTGACTGTTAATATAGGCCAGCACCCAGAAATAATCAGTCTGGTTTGTTGTCGCCTGGTCTCCAAAAACCTCACATCCGCTCATATTTCCCTGTTCCTCTTTGGTCAAATGGATGCCACTTAGAAGACCAGACTTCAAAAAGAACCATTTTCTAGACATAAAACAGAAACACATTAGCTCAAGGTAAATCACATCTTTCTTTTCTATGTGAGTGTCCATAATATCACAATTGTACATTTTATTTTATCCTTTTTAGTATTTATTCACAATATTTAATATAGAATACATTGTATATTACATCCAATAACAACTTGAAATTGTTAACTGCCTGTTAGTAAAGAATGATTAATAAATTATTAATTCTGAAACTTTTCCCTCAATTCTGAAAATATCATCAAGTTACCTTTCTAATAATATCAATTAAGATTTGAATTATGATAAATGAATAAAGCATAAACTGAAGGCTTCTAATTAACATTTTGTCAATACATTCAAACTACCATTCTTTTCATATGAATCTAAGGCAATCCATATACCAGGCCTTCCAACTATGCAACTGGGGTCCACAACTGAGGGCAGACATGTAGAAGCCTAAATTACTACTAAATAACTATTCCTGAGAACATTTTTAGCAAGGAACTTGTTAGTAACGTCGAGTAATTAGTTTATTAACAACTCTATGTAATTGACTTATTTCCATAAATGCAAATGTACAAAGAAAGAACAAAAATACTATAAAATAACTAAATGCACAAAAATCACTTTATTCACCATAAGATAGACATTTTTACATAATATTAAAAAAATGAGTTAGTTTGTTAATGCTAATTCATTACATAATATATAATTGTATAATACAATCAGAAAGCTAGCATTTTACAAAATCGTGCATCAACAAAATTTGAAAAATGATGTAAATTTCAGAGAAACAATTTTGATAATCTTTACAAAATTTGTGATTTTTGTTACATGTACAATTTGTTTCACAGAAAATGAAGAAAATATTTATTTTGCTATGATACTACCCCAGTGAATGAAATAAAGGGTTCAGTTCGACATTCCAACCACCTGAAGAAGGCCGGAGTGTACAACGGCTGAAACATTGTAATAAATATGGCGACAAAGATGAGACAATAGTCCGAATAATGTAAATAGTGTTCTTAATAACACTTGTAAATTTCGCATCATAAAAATTTGTTTAAAGATAGAATATGCAAAGTTCAGATAAAATAAACATACTTACTTCAGTATCTTAAATAATAAACTTAAGTTAATTCAATGGTAAAATGTAAAAATTTCTTTAAAAAAAAAAAATTCTTAATCCAATTTTAACAAACTTTTGCATGTTAATCATCCACCTCCAGTCACCTATTGGTCTTAACTTGATTTCAAGGCCTGAGTTAAGGATTGCCTTGTATGAGTCCCATACATGTTAATTATGAAAATAAACAAGTGAAATAGAGTAATTTACATAGGTTTTAAAAGCCAATTATATTAGATGTTGATTAAGACTTGAAACTCTCTAAATTTTGCATTAACTATATTAATGTATTATTACACTTTGAGTTAAATGTTTTATTATCTATGAGCACATAGCTTGTAACAGAGTAAACCAATAGAATGCAGGGGTGTGACCTGGAAATGATATGCCTGTAAAAGCTGTTTGTATTATTGAATAAAGAGATTAGTATTACTAAGTATTGAAATTAAAATTATTTTTCTACAAGATACTTTTTGCATATGTATATAATATAAGCAGTGTATTAATGTTTTTAGTCACAGATAATTCTTACTTTCAATTTTCTCATTTCTGAAGTATGTTGATTTTCATCATGATTTGAATGATAAACATTTAAATTATTCCATGTGTTATAGACAGAATCACTCATGAAAACATGTTAAATAGGAGTAGTGAAAAAATTTTTTTTGGGGGGGGGGGATTATTAGAATTATACACTTGAATGTTGTGATGCAGTAATATTATGATTAACTTTTTATTTAAGAAAACGAATTGGCTTTCAAGATATTTTTTAAAAATACATTTCAAATTCACTTTGACATTGTTAAATTTATTTTGAAGATTTTAAAACCATTTTTAGCTTAATTTTGAATTTGAATATTACCTATATTACTTCCATATTTATAATTATAGATTGCCCATATCCTCAAAGAGAAAAAAAAAAGAAGACTGTTTATTTACTTGCCGTGAATGGCTACCTTGAATATAATGTCTTGTAGATCATTTCCAGAGCAGAAATCTTCATCTTGGTCATTTTTCAACAATATTAGAAATGTGAAACGAAATCTTTTGACAATTTTGTTTTCTTTTATTCACTCTTGAATATTAGATTATGAAAATGCTACTTTATTCAATATTTCATTAATTCTTACCTAAGTTATAAGATTTCTCAGCTGTTTTTTTAGCATTTCTAAAATATTAAGAAGATCAAAAATGCAAAAAAAAAAATCACCATAAATTAAGGAATATATTTCTGAAGATGACAATAATTGTCTTATTTAGAAATAAAAATAGGAGTCTTTTAATTTGTCTTCAAGTTCAGCTTTTAAAACTGTAAATTGAAAAAAACAAAATTCTGTTAAAATAGGTTAGTTTTTAATTAAAAGAAACTATCAAAAGTAATAATTATGTAATTGGGTCATACCATATTTATTGGGGTACACTATAAGAAAAAAAAACAATTGTTGGGGATTGCATGATGTACAGATATTTTGACAATTTTCTTTATTTGTATCAATGTGGCAACTGCTATTTACAGTGCTTCTAATGTAAGACAGATCTCATAAACTGTAAGTGCTTTTGGTTAGAACAAGTATTAAATTCTATTAATGACTACTTTGCATATATGGCAAAACTCTTGATCACTTGTTTAGTGACCAATGATATTCACAGACTTCTAAAGTCATTATAAGATGATGTGTATTGCACAAACAATTGGAAAGTATTTTTTGAAATATACAAAAACAACGGATGACATTATACATCATAAACAAAGTAATTTGATAATTTGTTAGACTATATATATTTTTTGGAAAACTTATCTATTATTTTTTTTCCTGCTTTATTTGTGCATAGCAATCCTGAATCAAAGGTTTTTAAATTATTAAAATGATATATTTTTATTTCACATAAGGTAAAATACTATGACTCACTGGAATTTTATGGCTTATGAAATGTATTATTTTATTATAAAACAAAACATTCACTTCTAAGATAATTTGGAGATTAGGTTGATCTGCACAAGGTGCAGCAGAAATACCTCCCACGTAATAGTAAGACATTAACTAGATAAAGACACCATTGCTACTAATGTTTTACCATTATATTGGGGGGGGGGATTTCTGCTATACTATGTATAATATGTAAATATACTAAAATCCAACAGACTTTCCCCATAAAAAGTGAAGAGCTGAATTTGAATTGCATGTGATTTTTGTTATATTTTAACTCTCTTCTTTAGTTTTTTTATTTATTATTATTTATTTATTATTTATTATTTTTATTTATTGTCATTATTTAATGATGTGCAGATAGCATATTTAAAAAACCAAACCATTTTGTAATATTTTTTAATTTAAAATTATTTTGGTTTTAAGAAAAAAGCTTTTGAATATTTTTCAAACATTATTTCTATTGTCTTTATGAATAACTGTTCCTCACCCCAATTATTTTTGTAATTAACATTATATCATTACTCTTATGAGATTCTGACTGTATTAAGCATTATTATAAAGTATCTATTAATTCTTGAAGACTTTTCAGTATGAAACACTATTTTTTTTTTAAATTTAGCTCCCTTGGTATAAGTCAAAGTTGCCACATGAAAATGAAAGCTCTTAAATTTAAAATGAAAACTCTTGTGACAAATAGTTGAGACTTGTGTTAAATCCTAGCTATTATATACAAACTAACATTATCTGTATTTTACACTGAAGAGATATGCCTTGACATTAGAAAAGAAGTTTCTGAAAACATAGTTGAGTATGTGTTCATATATACAGAATGATATACACAGCAACAAAAAAACAAAACAAAAAAAAAACGTTGTCACATGTAAAATTATATACATGAGGTGAAATGTAAATTGTTTTATGAAGATTTTTATATTCTATAACATTACAATAAAGCTTACAAAAATTGCTTTTATATTTATATTTTGAGGCATTTAACTTCAGACACTGAAAATTTGTTTACATTTTTATTTTTGAAATAGATAAATAGAAGTTATCTATTCACCAAGTGAATCAAAATAGAAAAAAGCTGTTATATGAATGTCCTCATGTATATATTTTTAAATTCCATATACTTATGTATATTCTGTATAACAATTTTTCTATAACGTATACAAATTGATATTTATCTTTATATTTTTTTAATTTATTTTTTTAATGAAGAAAGGTACATTTGATTCGACCTGTGTTACTTGGATTGGTTTCATCCTATTGAAATGGCCCTTTGACTGGTCAGGTAGGAATCTGATCAAAGTGTTCATTACATTTACTTTTGCTATGAACAAATTGCAAATTGGCCTGCGACTTACTGCAAAAGGGCACTGATTGAGTAACTTGCCATGATTTATAGCAATTGTAACAGTTACTAGTTGAAAGAAAGCAGAAAAACACATATGATTAAGATTATTTAGTGACTGAGTTATTTTATCACCAAAAGCATGTTCTTTTCTTCAAAACTTGTGTAACAAACATAAAACATTGCACAGGAATGTGATTGAATTCATAGCACAAAAGTCTATTTTAGACGAAGATCATTCCAAGCCTCTTAGATCTTCCACTGCTGATTGATTTGTTTATATTCACTGACTCTTGTGCACTTCTGATATCCCACCAAGAACTGAACACTTTGCTAATATTGCACAATTAGCCAGTTGTAATGCTGAAATTTCAAGACACCATTTGCCAATTAGAGCATGAATTAGAAGGTAATTAAAATCATTTGCCTCACAAGAATACTTGAAATGCTAAATTAAATCATAAGTATCAAATTCACATCCATTTTAGTGTAGATTAAAGAAATTTATTCAGAATTTACACTTTTTTAAAATTTTTTTGGAAAATAATTATTGATGACTAGTGTACAAAGATTGCTAAAGACACCAATTCTAAAGAATGCTCATAGCATCTAAATATATACTCAACAAATTGGGTTGGCCAAAATGTTTATTCTATGTTTTGTTAGATGACATGAAGGACATTTAGGTTCATATAGCTTCATTCAAAATGATTATATCATGATAAATGTCATGTCACCATACACTCTTTAGAAATTTTGTTAAAATTGACATATTTTGTTGATTGATTCAAATATTGAAGCTGAAAAAATAATCTTCATTTTCAGCTTATTAGAATAGATAAAACATGACTAAAATACAAAAACAAATTTTATGCAAGTTTATAATGGAGGTACTGTGAATGAACAAGTGTCTCAAAAATGGTTTGTAAAGTTTTGTTCTAAAGATTTCTTGCTGAAAAATGCTCCACTGTTGAGTCAAAAGCAATAAAATTAAGACATTACTTGGCAATCAATGCTATACAATGTGAGTGATAGCCAATATACTCATCCAAATAAAGTGCTGAAAATCATTTTCACAAACTTCATTATGTTTGTATCTTTAATGTGTAGCTTCTGTATAAGGAAATACAATTCAATATTGAATGTCATAAAAATATTGTTTTTGAAACAAATTGTGATGAAAAATGAACTCTTTATAACAATATGGAATATAAGATATTGTTAAGTGAAATGAACCACCACTTAAACATAGCAAAGGTCAATTTTCATCCAAAGAAAGTGTTGCTCTGTATATAGTGGAGTTGAAAGCCTACTGTGAACTCCTGAATAAGCAATCAGTTGATTTGAACAAGTACTGCTTTCCATTAAACCAACTGAGTAGCAACTGATAAAAAGCCTCAGGTCTTAGTTAAGAGAGAGAGCATTTCATCAAGGGAATGCTAGATTGCATGTTTAGCTGCCATATACTGCAGATATTGCGCTTTTGGATTGCTATTTATTCTGCTTATTAGAGAAGTCTCTTACTGAAAAAAAAGAAAAAAAGAAAAGAAATTGTCTGGAAAACAGCGAAAGGTAATTCTTTGCAATTATTCAGAATGTGGAATTATGAAGTTGTCTGAAAGATAACTGAAAATACTGGAACAAAAGGGTAAATATGTTATTTGATAAAGTTAATGTTAATAATGAAATAATCTTATATTTATAAATGATAAACTGAATGAACTTTTTTCTTTGCCTGATAAATACTCTTGTTCAACGATTGGGAATTAAAATATATATACATAGATAATATAATGATATATTTGATAATTATTATTCTTCATTATCAATTAAAACCTGAAGATTAATATATAACTTTTTTTTGGCCAAAGCTACTTCAGATAGCCATGTCCAACAAGAAAATCATTTAAATTTAATTTTTATTTTAATCTTGTAAAAAGAAGATAATTTTTTCTAGACAGTAAATAAGCTCTATCCCATGTTTTTCTCTGCCCTATACTCTCTCTTTTTTTTTTCTTTTTTTCAAATATGTAAATGTTGAATCTTTAGTCTTCTTAGTCATCTTGTAAAAGTTCAAACATTCTGAACTAAGTTATAAATATAAAGAGCTATACACTTTTGATTTTACAAGTAGACAAATTTACTAAACCATAAAAGAATCTTGTTTGCTACGAGTTTGTTTTTATTTTGTATAGGAATAGCCATGAGTAAAATTGTCTCATATATTGCATGCATAAGTAGAATATCTAGAATGCATTGTTATGGTGATTATGTTTTGATTGTTTCCAATACTTGTACCATTGCCACCATATCAATATAATATGTATATTAAATCAGTATTCAATCAGTATTGATTACAAATAGCCTAACTGAAAAGTCAATATTTTAGTTTTTTACTAATATATTTACTGGTGAAGTTAAAATGTATGCATCACTCTTTGAAAAATATGTATTATAGAGTATTTAAAATGGTTTTAGAAAATTGTAGTCATGACTAACTTAGGAATTTTATTAAAAATATTCACTTAAATGAAAATTGTTTGAAATATAGTGAAATAGTTTTATAATATTAATTCGATACACTTTTTCTAAAGTTTGGGAAATAATTATTTTTATTATTCCAGACACTTTTTAAATTATTATCTTCCCTTTACAAAGTGTATGTTGCATCCAGTAATCATAAGAAGATGCGTTGAACATTACAATTAGAATTTATTACAATTTAACAAGTTCATAGAATTGCATGTCAGTTTCATGTTCCTGAGATTACTTTCAACCAGGAATTTTAGTTCTGTTTTCTAATTTTGTTATACTGTAGTATATATATTGGGGAGATTAAGAAGAAATTAAAAAAAGAAAAATTATGTATTTGTGAAAAAATTGTTTAAAACAACAAAGATGAAGATAACAGACTGAAAAAGGTATCGAGTAATCAGTTTACTACATTTTGATTTTTTAAATTTATAGATAATTCCATTTCCGCAATTTGAAAATTTTTGCTAATTTTTTTTTTTTTTTTTTGTAATTTAATTTTGCATACTATAATTGCAATGCCTCTCCCCTGCTTATACAGGAAATATGTTCCTGGTCCAAAAGCTTCTCTTTGGCATATCTGAATTGTCAGCATCATTACTGCTATGGGAATATTGTTTAAACTTCTGAATTGTTTATTTCTAGTGTTGATGATGAGTAACTAAAATTACAGATAAGAGATAATTATTGTCTAAACATTTCTATCAATACAGATTCTATATTAATGATTATTGTGGCAATAAAGTAACTTTTATGTTTAAGCCCTTTTTAAGGTGAAACAAATAGTCTCAATTGCAATTGAAGAAGCATGTTAAATTTCCTAAATCTCATTAAATAAGCACCCTTATACACCATTATAAAATTAACTCCGTTTTTTTATTATACCTTCATTTATTTGGACTAATGTCTTTCTCATTAACTAAATTACACAAAAATGAAAATAACATCTTGAAATACTAAAGAGTAAATTTAATCAATAAATTCACTATTAGCTTCAACCATGGCCTCCAGGCGATTTGGGAATCTCCAGCAACACTTCTGGATGGTCTCCTTGTTTAAGTTTGGGAATTCTGCCAGAATCCTTGCCTTCAGTTCATCTTTGGTATTACAAGGAGTTTTGTTGGTCTGTCACTCGACTACACTCCACATGTAATAATTAAGGGGGTTGCAAACTGGGGAGTTAGTTGGCTAGATGTAAAGGGCAATGTGGTCACAGAAATTGTCAGACAGCCATGACTGGGTTCTCCTGCTTGTGTGGCATGGTGCAGAGTCCTATTGCCAGATATAGATTCTTCCAGCAGTCACCCTCTTGATCCAGAATAGAACTACCTCCTGAAGGCACTTGATGTAGGCCTCCATGTTGAGTCTGAAGTCCTCTCCAACAAATTTGGGAGTTCTTTTCTTATCAGAAGGATCAGAGTGATTAATATAAATTACCATATCTTTGTAATCACCATTAGACTCATCCAACTCTTTCTGAATCCTCTGCACTGTCCTCAGATTGACACACAAACACTCTGAAATGTTCATTAAGAAACTTCTGGCATGAATGCCAAGCAGCATGCCATTTCCAAATTTCTGACTGAGTGAATTGCATCATGGTGCTCTTTTTCTCATAGATGGCATCCAACTGATCCTACTATACTGTGCAGTCAACAAAATCAAAAACAAACAACGCACATGTTAAAAATTAAAAATATTAAATGGCAACAATTTACTCATCCCACCCTGTATATTGGAAGCATTTTGACCATTGTACTCTTCATTCTTCTGGTGTCTATTGTATTTGATAACTTTTCCAGGTATTTTAAATTGAACCCTTCATTCAGTCAGTGTTAGTAGTTTCTTCTCACTCTATTACTCATGCTAGAAGAAATCTCATATCAGTTAATTTGTCCCTGTTTTATTATTGCTTGTCTCTTCTATTGAAGCAGAGTATATATGACTTTTAGCACTAGTCAATCCTGGGATTGAACTCTTGACTGCCAGCAATGCAAAATGTCATACATATTCAGATTCATTGAAAGAGAGAAAAATGAATGAAATTACAAGGACAAATTGACTGGGAAGTACTAACGGATATGAGATATTCTTTAGCATCTAGCATAAGTAGAAGAATGAAAACAATTTACCTCCATGGATTGAATAAAAGGATTTGCTAAGAAATTCTTGGCAGGTTATCAACTATGACAAACACCTGAATTGGGGGTGGGAGCTATAACAGCTGAAACACTGTAACTATAACCAAGATGAGGATTCTAGTTTGAGTTAATCTGTCTATTAGAATAATAATTACTTAAAAATTCAGACAAAAGTAACCAAATCTTATTTAATCATAATGCTTGCAAATATTTAACTGCTTCATTAGTAAAAAAAAAAAAAAAATAGGAGTATACTTTTATTTTTGTAACTAATAGACTTTTAAAAATGTACTAACACTTTTTATATAAAATCTTTTATCATAAACATTGTTCTATTTTTGTACCATTGCATAAACTATATTCTTCTAGATTGCTATTACAAGAATTGGAATGCATTCTTTTATCTTTAGAGTTGCCATGTATAATGTTTGAAATTACTTTGAAATATTAAGTTGGTGCAAAAATAATGACATAATAATGTCGTTTTTTGACGTATTTTTTAACGTCAAAAAACGGCATTATTATGTCATTATTTTTGCACCTACCTAATATAAACTTTAATGTTTCCTTTATTGGACAAGATATTTTAGTTTGTATTGTTTTCAGAAGTTACTTGGGGGTAAAAAAAAAAAAAGGTTGGGGATTGGCAAAGTAACTTGACCATTTTTCTTTGATTATTTCCAGCAAAATTTCATGATCTGTGAATTCCATTATTTAGAACATTTTCTACCTATGAGTGAGAAAAATAGAAATGTGGTCCTACAGAAGGATAGTGAAATTTCCAGAGACAAAAGCAAGTAAACAACAAGGAAGTCTTAAAGAAAATGGCAACAGAAAGAAACACTTCTACTCAGAACCAGGAAAATATAGCTGAACTTCCTTGGACTTCATAATGACAAAGAAGGGATTAGAAAACTTCACTTTTATTGGGCATATTAAGGGCAAAAGTGATGAGGGAAAGCAGTGAATCACTTAACTGATGAGCTTGTGGGAATGGATGGCAGTATAGGGACAAGAACTTTAGTAAAGGGAGAAAAACTGGTCAGAGCCACACAAGATAGGAAGTTGTAGAAAGCCATGATCACCTTTGCCCTGAAGGTATATGGCACATCAAAGGAAATTTGTGGTAGATTCTTTAAGACAGTTAAGGTAATTAGTAATTGAGCATTCCTCAAAGTCCTACAAAATTATAAGAGGTCTCCATCCTAAACAATAAGGATTAATAAGCAAGAACAAACTGGATTTTAGATATTTATTTTAAGAAAATTTCAAAAAGTAATTTAAAGTATTTTTCAGGTATAGTCAGTTGGTTATGTAACATGTGTGAAAAACACTTAGGTGGTCATGTATCCTTCGATACATAACTGATGAAGCAGATTTTTTCCCACAGTAGGTTGCCATTTCTTTCTGCAGTAGACCAGTTGCCATCCAAGTCTATAGAACCCAGTCTGTCCTGCTATTTACCCATAGCTGGGGGGAGAAGGAGAGGATTCATACCTTTCCAAAGGGTATTAGCACATAAGTGAATGTAATGGGTTCAACTGAAATTTGAACTTTGCCCTCGGATTCCTCAATCCAAGCCGCTATCCATTACTCCACCATGTCTCCCTTTCAGGTATAACAAGTTCATAATCTACATGGAAAGATTTGGCAGCTTTTTATATATTTTTATGGGGTCACTTCTAAGTTGTCCAATCTATATTCTATGTTAGGAAACCAGAATATTTTCACCATTTGTATCTGTATATTCATTGGCTATTTAATAGAATTTGAAAAAGATGACTGAAATCATTACTGTTTATATATTGCTTTTTGTTTGCTTTCAGTATGTATGAAAGGAAATTCTGTTTATTTGGTTTTAAATAGAATCAACAAAGTGTTATCACTTTGATTCTGATTTAGAAAAAAAAAATATGTTCATAATATTTTTGAAAGATGCCCTGGATAAACATCTATTTGTCACAAGTCTTCATAAAGATAAAAAAAAAAAAACAAAACAAAACAAAAATCAATGTGATATATCTATATATTCATTAATTTTCTTTGCTATCACTGGCTTCATTTTCTGGATTTTTGACCTTCACTGAAACTCTCTTCATTTAAAAACTTTCTCATTTTCTGCTGCTGAAAGAATTAATAACTCTTTAATCTCATTCTCATCTTAACGAAAGAGTTTTTCTCTTCTGTTGCAAGAAGAAAAGTGATTTATTTTGTTTATATCCTTCTTCTTCAAGCATGACTGACAGACGATCTGAGGGGCATGAGAAGTTGTTGGGAGAAGAGCATCTACCAGCAGAGTATGTAATGTCATTATTCTTCACAAAGCTTGTGGGATATTTGGCACTGCTGTCAGTCAACTTTCTTTATCTTGGTATATTTTAGCAGCCAAAATCTCTCTTAGCATTTACTTTTTCTTTTTTTTGTCTATTTCTTTCATATTTCCCCCCCTTTCTGTTCCTTCACTGGGCACCCATTCATCTTTGTATTTTTGGCTTGTACATTTCAAATGAAAAACGTGTTATTGTATGGTGGTACCCCTCTTTCATTTTTCTTTCTTTTTTCCTCTCTCTGTTTCTTTTCATTAATGTCTTACATTTCACTTCTTGTTAGGTTTACCTACACATATTTTTTCATCTTCATTTTATTCTTTCTCATTTACATACAAAGTGTTATTGGAAAAAGATTGCTTATGGCTTTTAATAATGATGTTTTAAAATTTTTGTAAATGGTAATTTCTGCATAACCCAATAGAAATAAATTTGTTCAAATATTTATTTGCTGATCCTAAATTTTAAATAATGACTTGAAATTTTGTTCTTTTAGTCAAATGTTAAAAAAATATTCTTTATGATATGTTATTCATTTATGCATTTCAATATAATTTAAACTTTTGTATCTCTTATTTTTCCTCACATGCTTAAGTAAAATTAAATAACATATATATGGAAAAATAGAAACTTTTATAACTACTATAAAACGTGGCAAGCTTTCAACAAACATTACAATGTGAGGAAAAGTGGATGTTATATCATTTGTTGACAACAGACCTTCTCTGTTAATTTCAACAACTGAAATAATTATTTTGAAAGATTTATAATTAACATTTGAAAAATATCAGATACAGCTTTTTTTTTTTTTCTACTGAAGCTCAAATGAAATTTATCAACACACATCATTATTAAAGAGATTTTCAAGTGATATTTCTTTTAATAACCAAATGTAGATGATCACTTGCACACAGTATACTGATGGAATGATTTGCATTTTTAAAAATTAATTCCATTCTTGTTGATGTTCATTTATTTTGCATGATAAAAAAAAAAATTTTATTCCATTTTTTATTCTTTATAATTTCTACAGACATTAATTCGTTTATTGTACATTGGAAAAATTGTTTATTTTGCCCATTGTGGGATATGTATTAAATGAATCGCTCTTGTTAGTGTGTCCAATTCAGTAATTACAATAAATCACACAATTAATATTGGAAAACAAATATTAATGTAGTATATTTAAAAAGAAAAAAATGCAACATGTATTTATGCATTTTTTGTTCATAAATGTAAATTTTTATCAAGGAAAGATGAGCAAAACAAAAGAAATATGCCATTAGAAATAACATTAGTACAGGTGGTAATTTTTTATTTGTTTTTTTTTTAAGCTATTCCGTTGTGCTTGCATACACCTACATACTGGATATCTGGTTTGCTATTAAAAAATAAAAGTTGAAATTTATTTTTATTAGTATACTTTATAAATGTTTACCTACTGCTACACATTCACTGCTTCTCCTATTATAAATTAAAATAATGTACAAAGTCTTCTGAAACTAATAAAATATTCAACTAGAAATTAACTGAAAAAAAAAAGAAAATTACTTCAAATATAATAGTTTAGCATAATACAAATCTTATTGTCATATTTCATAGAAGGTAATCAGCCTGCAATATTTTTTTAAATTGTGTTAATATCCATAATCTCTGAATTTCATATCTTTTTATCAATAGAAATCTTGTTTTAGTTTTTACTGAAGTTTCTTAGTAGTAATTTGAAATTTTTAAAAATTTATTTTGATTTTCTCTTTTGTACAAAATCAGGTTACATTGTTCATTATTCATCTCAATAAAAATGATGTAAAACAATAATAGATGATTTTTTTTTGTATCAGATGAAATGTTTTTGTTTTTTTAGATTCTAAATTTTTCTATTATGTAGGTAAAAAATATATTTCAACATAGTTATAATGTAAATTTAACAAACAAATATAATGGCATCGAAATGTAAACAGGCTCAAAATTTTGCTGGCTCATGAGCAAAAGTTAAAACCTCCCATATTAAAATAGCTTTTTTGATCAGTTTGTCATAAAAAGATTTTTTATGATAATCTCTCTTTTTGTCAGTCTTTGTGTAATTGGATTAAAATAAACTTAGCACCATATTTATGTGATTGTTGATCACTGACAACTTCAGTTTTTCACTGTCATGTACTACTCTTGCTAAAACTAGAAATTTGACGTTATTCAATCAACATTCTTGAGTAAACAGTTATTGTACTTTTTATATATATATATATATATATATATATATATATATATATAATAACAGTTTACTCAAGAATACTTTATATATAATCTCTGATATTGAGCACTTTTACCCATAAATATATATCATACCTTAAAAGCAGAGAGCTCTTGATTGGGCCTTTATCACAATAGATAGGGAGGAGTAGATGTGATAAGCAAAAGTAGACTACAGAAGAACTCATATTTGATCACTGCATTTAAGTGTTGCATTAACATTTGAGCTTACCTTTAAAAAATTCAATGATAATTCTTTTGCCACCACTTAAAAACAGTTTGATGTATGTAGGTCCTTACGTTCTGTACAAACAATTATTCTCAATTAATGGGTGATTTTGCTGGATTTCACAATTAGTTTCAATTATTCTGAAGTTATAAAAATTATGATACAAAAAAATGTGTTGCAAAAAATTTCATCTAAAAAAAAAAAAAAAAAAAAAGCCGGCAAAAACAATTGCAGTAATGAAAACCTAGGAATCCAAAATTTAAGGATTGTGGGTCTGAATCTGGCCTGGAATGTTTTTAATTTGCTCACAGTCAACCTGATTCCAAAATGGTATGATATGTTGGGCTACAGCCTCTAGGAGTAAAGTTGAAAACCTGGACAATTTTATTTCGAAACACTGTAATATGAGAACAGTATTTTTTTCATTTGAACATGAGCTATTGAAAGTTAGAGTTGTATCCCTTTAATTTTTTTATCAGTAGAAGCCAAGATGGTGGAATCTGAAAACAAGTGCCTTAATGAAAACTTGGGAATCCAAAATTTCAGGATTGTGGGTCTGGTTCCAGCCTGGAATGTTTTTAATTTGCTCACAGAGTTGACCTGATTCCAAAATGGTATATGTTGGGCTATGGCTTTTATGAGTGAAGTTGAAAAAGTGCAGCACACTGACATTCACATTTATTATATATATATATATATATATATATATATATATATATATATATATATATATATATATATACTTACCTGTTTGATTTTGCACACAAGTACCAATAGATATCTAACTGGTAGTTTGATTGTCCATGTGAACATCAGATGTTACTATCAATGCATAATCAACTAATTTAACATCTATAATTGTGTAATTATTCATAAGTGTTGTCAGTTGCAATGTATACTCATGAGTTTTTACATGAAAACTAATTAGTTCAAATTTTGATCATAGATTTATTTTGCCCTTATTAACTTTAGTAAGGAAATTGAGAATTTCATACTAAAAAGATATTTATGTGGCATTCTTTATATAATCTGTTGGGTAACTATAAAGTAATACCTTATTTTATTTTTATTGAAGATAATTTATATTATGATACATATGTTTGCCAGATTCATTTATTTTGAACTGATCTGTTATTCATCACTTATTCTTTTATTATTCTTTACATTGTACTGAATAATTTTTTTAAAACCCATTTTAAAGTCTTATTTCTTATCTTGTATGAGGATCAAAATGGTTGTAATCAATAAGGAATTGCTTTTGTATTTGTAATAATATTATTAAAATGGAAATGCTTCTATCCAACACACATTTTTTCTTTGTTAACTAGTGATCGTCATAAAGAAAAGAAAAAAAAATCTTAATAATAGTGAAAATGAACTTTAGCATATCTTTTATTACTTTTAACTTCCTGTTTCTGTTCTGTTAATAATATGGAATATTTCCCCTAATATTCTAACCAAGTAAATTAAATATGGGAGATAAAGTAATTAGTATCATTATTTTAATTAAAAAAAAAAGATTTTTCTTTCATTTTTAATCATACCTAATTACAGTAAAATAGAATTAAAATTTTCACATTTTTTTTTAAGTAATAAGCAGAATAAATAGATTACTTGTGATGAGAAAATAGTTAAAATGTTCAAAACAAAATTTTAATATAATTATTTATTACATTTTAATTTAACCAAGGGTGTTTTGTCCTGTTCTACTTTGCACTTTAACAGTATAGTTTTGCATAGACTGTTTATGCACAAAGGTAGATATACACATGAACTAAATGAAAAATTTTAACTTTCATTTTTTTTTTTTAATCAGGTATGTAGTTTTGTAATAATAATAAAAAAATGCTTAGTTAGTCAGTGAAAAATATTCTGAGAGTTGATTAAAATATTCAATCTTATTATAATAGAAAACATAACCTGATACTATTAAATTTTGTGACTGAAAAGTTTATCACATGAAATGATTTGGTGACTTCATAGTTTTCTTTTAATCTCTTTAATTCAACTGATAGTAAGTTCTTCCTTTTCTGTTGTATATTCTGTGGATTATAATTTTATTTCCAGAAAACTAATTATAAACAAATTCAGCAAAGCCATTGTGCCCTCTGGCCTTCCTCAGGTCTGTATTGATCTGGATAACCTACAGGGAATTCTGAACTGAACACTTTATTTAATCTATGGGGGTAAAGTGTTCTTTTTCCAATACTGATGTCTAAGTATATTTTCTAGTTCTTATTTTAGTACTGCTGTTATTACTTGCCCATTTCCATTGAGTGCAAATACATACTGTCTGGCCCACTCATTGAACTCACAATCACTGTCACCAAATTCGTGAAACAACACTTTAATGTACTACACTGTTGTCTTGGAGGAAATGTGATAACAACAACAAAGATGAGGACACTAGTCCAAATATAAATAGTGCAAAATAACTCCTGATCCCAGAAAGTCCAACAGAAATTCAGCAAAATAACAAAAATTCTAAAACCTGAGCTTAGCTGACATTTTCTTTTTTCATAACCGAAACACTGTCCAGATTTCATCCTTTACAGCCAGTGTAGTTCATTACTTTCAGAAAGATAGTTCTAGGAGGATGAAATTAAGAAGTTACTTGAAAGATGACAGAAGATATTGGCACCAAAGTATAACTATTTTGTTTAAAGTTATACACTGATTTGCTTGGATTATTGTCCTCGTTTTGATTATCATGACAATGTTTCAGCCATTATACTTCTGGTCTTCTTCAGGAGTTTACTATAGTTGGTAACTTTAATTGAATCCGTAAGCATAGATTGTTCTCATTCTGTTGTCTATCCTAAACAATATCTCATATCAGTTAATTCTGTTGGGTGAATTTGTCCTTATGATACTGCTTGTCTTTTCTACCAAACCTGAATATTCAAATTTTATTGTACTATCTGATCAAGAGTTTGATTTCACAACAACCAGGTAACTTGATTTGCTAACACTTTTATCTGTGAAATTGTGTGTCTAATAGGATAACTTGATGGTAGAAACTTCAAACCATTAACCTAATGTCAGTTGTCTGACTCCTCACCTGAACTAAAGTATTTACTTTTATATTATTTGTAGTGTGATTAGGTATAGGAAATAGTTGTAAGTCTTAAACCTAATTTTTTTTCTTTTTATCTTAAAGGCTCTTAAATGGTGTTCATTTCTATGCTTGGCCTACTCAGGATGTTATTATTTTAGCATTGATTCTTTTAATCACCTTATCCTCCAGTATTATTATCTATTTATTAATTTGACTTCATTCCACAAGGGGTTAGTGACTCAGCCACACCTAATGTTTGTCATGTACCCACCACTTATAGCTGTTCATATTCTCTAGCTTTATTTGTAGGGAGCAGTTTGTCTTCTCTTTTATATATCTTGCCACAACTGCTGATGCAGAGATTAGCCATCTGAAGATAGCCAGAGAGTACAAAAGCTGAAATGTGATGTCAAGCAATATAAGGACATTAAAATGTGACACTTAAATCTGAAGACACATTGGAATAGCAAAAGATGTCATCCAAAAGCTAAGAAAAATATTAAGAAACATGAAAATTTTGTTAGAAATGAAGAAAAGAGTACTAAACACTTATGTAATACCTGGTTCACTTATATGGCAGTGAATGCTGGAAAATCTCCTCACTGATAAAGGGACTTTAGGAATGTGGTTCTTCAGAAGGATGTTGAGAATTCCATAGACTGAATATGTGAGTAATGGGGAAGTTCTAGAGATAATGGAAGCAAAAAGGACACTTAGTCAGAAAGAGACAATTGAAATTTTTAGTGCACATAATGAAGAAAGAGGGTTTAGAGAATTTGACAGTCATAGGACATACTAAAGACAAGCAATGCAGGAAAGCAGTAAATAACCTACCTAACAAAGCTTGTGTTGGTAGTACAGGAATTAGGAAAGATAACAAAAAAGACAAACCTTAAAAAGAGCTACAAAGGAGAGGAAATTGTAGAAAGCCATGATTACCCATATCCTGAATGGATACAGCACATAGTAGTTAGAGCAAATTTGTGCATAACTATCCATCTAAAAGAAATTAAGAAAAATATCCCTTTTTTTTCTTTTCTTTTCTTTTGTTTTTTCTTTTCTCTTTTATTCTTTTTTCTTTTTTTCTTTTCTCTTTTTTCTTTTTTCTTTTCTCTTTTTTCTTTTCTCTTTTTTCTTTTCTCTTTTTTCTTTTCTCTTTTTTTTTTCTCTTTTTTTTTTCTATTTTTCTTTTCTATTTTTCTTTTCTATTTTTCTTTTCTATTTTTCTTTTCTATTTTTCTTTTCTATTTTTCTTTTCTATTTTTCTTTTCTATTTTTCTTTTCTATTTTTCTTTTCTATTTTTCTTTTCTTCTTTTCTTTTCTTCTTTTCTTTTCTTCTTTTCTTTTCTTCTTTTCTTTTCTTCTTTTCTTTTCTTCTTTTCTTTTCTTCTTTTCTTTTTTTCTTTTCTTTTCTTCTTTTCTTTTTTTCTTTTCTTTTTTTCTTTTCTTTTTTTCTTTTCTTTTTTTCTTTTCTTTTTTTCTTTTCTTTTTTTCTTTTCTTTTTTTCTTTTCTTTTTTTTTCTTTTTTTCTTTTCTTTTTTTCTTTTCTTTTTTTCTTTTCTTTTTTTCTTTTCTTTCTTTTCTTTTCTTTCTTTTCTTTTCTTTCTTTTCTTTTCTTTCTTTTCTTTTCTTTCTTTTCTTTTCTTTCTTTTCTTTTTTTCTTTTCTTTTTTTTCTTTTCTTTTTTTCTTTTCTTTTCTTTTTTCTTTCTTTTCTTTTTTTCTTTTTTTCTTTTCTTTTTTTTTCTTTTTTTTCTTTTCTTTTTTTTCTTTTCTTTTTTTTCTTTTCTTTTTTTTCTTTTTTTCTTTTCTTTTTTTTCTTTTTTTTCTTTTCTTTTTTTTCTTTCTTTTTTCTTTCTTTTCTTTTTCTCTCTTCTCTTTTCTCTCTTCTCTTTTCTCTCTTCTCTTTTCTCTCTTCTCTTTTCTCTCTTCTCTTTTCTCTCTTCTCTTTCTCTTTTTTTCTCTTTTCCTTTCCTTTCCTTTCTTTTCCTTTTCCTTTCTTTTCCTTTTCCTTTCAATAAACATTCATTTTGACTACACACTAATGGTTTATTTCGATCGCTAGTACCTATAAATATCACTTGGGAGTTGTCTGGGGTTGAGGGTCTTAAAATATTCTTGTTACATTTTGTGAGTACATAAATTCCACATCAAATTGATTTAAAACCTTACCTTGTCATTCTTTGTTAAATCATCTTTTTTGTCAGTAATTTTGTCCTTGTAAGTTTGTTGATTGCTTTGCTCATATGATAGGGAATATTAACTTATGATTAAACTGTATTCAGTTTTGTTTAAGGAAAAGTGAAACTAAAACTAAACTTACACAAATAAACTTTCTAAATAAGTTACAAAATATAGAACTTTATCTGTCAGTTAAAAAAAAAAAAAAAAAAAGAATCATTCTTTGAAAATATTTAACCACATTGATATCAAAAATAAAAGAATATCAAATAAAGCATACCTACTGACATTAATGTTTTATCTGTTCAAAATTTCACTATTTTTGTTTTTCAACTATTTGTCCATATGAAATTTGTTAAAGAATTGACTATAAGACCATTGTTTTTTTTCTTGTTTGTACTCATGTGTTTGTCTTTAAAGAAATGGCTAAGTCATACTTGTTTAAATTTCTTTAATTGGTATGTTAAAAAAAATGTTCAATTTGATATTGAGCCAAACAATTTGTCAGGTGTAGCACATGATTACTAATTCAACAAAATTGAATTAAACCAGTAATTAAATAGATAATCAGTTGAGAATTCCAAGCGCTGTAAACAAGAACATTACCTTTATTGTAAAACATTTGATTGAAAATTATATAAAAGTCAAGACAACAAGGTACTAATTTTTTTTTTTTTGTTGTTGTTGTGTGAAAAAGAAAGTTATAGTGTAACTTATGAGTCAGGGTTATTTTAAGTGAGTGAAATCTTGGCTATATGTGCAAACAAGTATATTTTGTTACAAAGTCTAATCTATTTAATACTAAAAGCTTCATTTTTATATATCTGTAACCTCAAAGTTACTGAAATGATGCACTGTAGCTAGAGATATTGGTTCAAGGACATGTAAAATGTGCTAACTTGAAGAATACAAGAAGAATCTGAATGATAATATGGACTGAACTGAAATGTAGTGAGGGAGTATTTTTCAAGGGAAATATCTGTTACATGCTAATTATAGTATATTATTCCTAATACTATAATCATAATTATAGTATACTATCTTGATTGTGTAGAAGTAAAAAAAAAAAAAAAATCTGATTGCATCCCCCTCCTCCTTTACACATAATACACAGCAGGTAATATAAGCTACAAGAGACTGAAGTCAATGGTTATCTTTTTTTCTTTTTTTTTTTTTTTTTTTTTTTTTTTCTGTCATAATTTTCTCTTGAAGGGTAACATATTGGGTCACTGGGTTTTCTAACAGATAATAAAAATCTATCTTTAAAAAAAAAAGAAATAAATCCCAGATTCTTAATGTTAATGCAGTTATGTGATGGGATGGAATAGACAGTAACCCATTAATGGAGGGCAAGTAGAGCCCAAAGAACTTTAATAGTGATTGATGAGTTAAATCTAGAAAGACCTGGTTTTATGGTATATAACCAGGGTGGGGGATGGTATTAGAAAGATTAATTGCATTTAATTATGGGAATTAAAAATGAATAAAAAGTAATAACTAATAAAGTAGTCTGGTTTCCAGAAATTAGTTAGGTTTGAGTGGTTTATAAAGAATCAAACTGGGAAGTAACAAAGTAACTTTGTATAACTTAATGTGGCCCTCTATTGACACATTAAGTTTAGTGAAAATGATGACCAGTAATAATGACTTCTTTGACCAAAATAAAAAAAAAATTTCTCTAAAAGTTGTTTACATAAAGACCTATCCATAGGATTAGTATTGTTTTCTTAAGCAGAATAATTTCAGAGATATGGTTTTCACAAAAACTGATGGTATGGTTTGTGGTTATAAATACATATTTACCATTGACCGTATAAGAAAAATATTTTGGGGGAAGTAGGTTATCGGGACTTAGTCAAGTGGTCAGCTGGCTATGTAGTTTCTTAAACAAAAGGCGAACCTTAGAAAACGAAACATAAATTAATGATCAAATCATGCCGATACATCATTGATGACAAGCCAGCAGTTATATATATATATATATATATATATATATATATATATACATACATACATACATACACACACACATACACACACAGTGTAACTCGGATATAAGAGTTGTTGGGACCGGAGAAGAAGTCTCTTATATCCGGGTTTGGTCTAATTTATATACATTAACGCAGGCTCTAATTTGGGACCAGAGAAAATCTCTCTTATATCCGAGTTACACTGTATATACTCTATCCCTGATATTGAGGACTTTAACCCATAAATATAGCATACCTTAAAACTATATTTTATCATATATATATATATATATATCTATATATATATATATATATATATTATAATAAAGTTAATGGTCAGAGTTGAATTAAACCAGGAAACTAGTATTTAAAAAGTGCTCAATATAGCATTAAAAATATAGTGTTCATAAATTTTGATTTTTTTTTTTTTTTTTTTTTTTTTTTTTTTTCTTCTCCTTTATAAAGCATTAGGAAATCAATTGACCAAAATTGTTTGAAGTTACCAAAAGGTTGAAATCAAGGTAGCTTAATCAGTTGATTTCCTAATTTTATATATATTTATATATATATATATATATATATATAGGAAACTAATATATATATGTATGTATATATAATATACTAGTTATCACTCTCTACCAGTGTCAAGCATTAAAATTGGAAAGAGGAAGGTACTAGTTTGAAACCCTCTGCTAAAATAAGCTGTGTCTTATTAAAATCTTGTTAAGTCATTCCATTCATTATTCCAACACTTTCAAAAATCCATCAACTTCAGTTTTATTTGACCATTTGTCTGGTTTGTGATGTTTCTACTGTAAGCTTGAGACTTCTACAGATTTGATAGGTGGTGGAATCTCCTGTTTAGGATTCTGCTTAAGGATGATATTCTGATGACATGGATTTATTTTATTTTTTTATTTTTTTACATAAATTTCAAGTAAGGAGTTAAATTTAGTTTTGGTATCTGTTAAGATTCTTTAAAAAAAACAGAAAAAAAAGAAGCAGTTCTTTTCCTAGTTTGTACAATGTTACATATATCAATAAAACAAAAACACAAGTGAATAATAGAAAGTTTTTTACTCTTTTAATGGAGTAGATAAACGGAATTTTGGAGGAGAATCCTTTAGTTGATAATGCAAGCATGAAATTTGGTAGGAATGTTGTCTGTTACAATAAGAATGTTCTTGTCATGAAAAATTCCAATATAACAGGCCTTTTTTTTTTTCAAGATGGTCACCAGTGCATGTTAAAATATATACCATAATGTTTTTCTTTTTTAATAAGCTAAATAAGACAAATAAATTGACTGTGTCAATTTATTTATTTCATTTTAGTTTAATTCTTAATGAATTTTTTTTATGTCATGTCCTTTCAGGACATAGGCAATCATGACTCACCACAGATTATTTGTTTTTTAAATTATCTGTGTATTGTCATGCCTTGTTAGGAAAAATAGTGGATTCTTGTTCTTCTCCATGGTTTTGAATTCTTCTTGACTGGCTGATGCACAAGACTAGAAGGCCTAGTCTAGTTTGCAGTTTAAGCCATAGCTGGAATGAGGAGAGAAAGATTCATGCCTTTACCAAGGGCATTTGTGTAAAAATAAACAATGGATTAGGCAGAAATCTGAATATAGTAGGCTTTTTACACAAATAAGCATGACTGATTGTATTACTCTTACATTCAAATTTTATACTTACAGGCAACTATGAAGCAGTCAAAAAAAAAAAAAAAAGACTACTGCAGTCAGGCTGAAAATCTGGGTTGAAAGGAATTGATTAGAATTTTAGGAGATATTTACGAGAGATATTCACATGTTCCCTTCAGAAGGATTGCTAATGCAAGATCTAGCTTAATGATGGCAACACTAAGCACACATAAACAAAATAAGGGAAGAAAAAAAAAACCCAGTCCTAACTGCTGTTCAGCCATTTTATGCCCTGGTTAAACAAATCCCATGTCATTGGTCAGATGAATATAGAGAGGAGAGGTTTCTGACTGTGTTTAGCAGATTATTGATTACATATTGAGATGGCCCCACCAAAAAAAAAAAAAAAAAAAATTATATATATATATATATATATATATATTTGGCCAATACTAAAAAGCTGTGGATGAATGTGTGTTCTTGTTGAAACTGATGCAGCCTCTTCTGGCACAGCAGATTAATTTCTACCAATATTACAAGAATTCATACCAGATTAAAACATGCTGTTTATTTGAATTTTATGAAGAAAGCTTACAGTAAATATATTGCTAAACACTGACAATAATGATGAAGCCATCACCTTGGTGTGATATCTGTAGGAAAGAGATTTCAGTTTCAGTTCTGCTTTTTTGATTCTCAGTGTGGAGCTGATCATTTTGTTAAGGGTATAAATATTTAAAGGATATTTATTTCACACTCTTTTGTGAAACACTGTCAAAATTGATACACTACTTTTTTGCCAATAGTTTCAATTATGAATGTTGCCTTTCTATTCATCTTCAAGATATAATATGGCTGGAGAAGAAATATCGAAAGGTCACCAGAGAATTCTATAAAAGAAATTTTGTTCACAAATCTGACAGGAATTTCTCTTCAAGTTCATGAATAGAATAATGTAGTTTTCAAAGGGAAGGGTGGGTAGCTATAGGTCTGACAGAAGATCCATCAGCTCTTTGGAGATGGATGGTAGCTGGACCAAAAATAAGCCTGTTTGCTGCAAAGTATGAAACGGTATTGGGGCGTAAATATGTATAAAAAAAAAGACAGTTGTCACCATGAACAGTTACCAAGAGTTCAGAAAGCATTCTTTAACTATCTTCACTCTTCAGCAATGTTTATTGTTTTAAAAGTTATGATTAGAATAAGAACTAAATACATGATGAAAATGAATTTATACATTATTTTTAAGAATTTACAACAAAAATATTAAACACTATTAGGTCGTTTATTTACAAGAATAATTTTATATTTACAACATTCTAAAAAATAATTCAATTTAAACTATTGGAATATAATATTTTTCATTTACCAAGTTATAAATAAATGTAAATCAATTTTTTTTTTTTTTTTTTTTTTTTATTTTTAATAAATTTATAAACATTTACTAAATTATTAAAATTATATGAACCAACTATAAGGAAATCCTTGTTATTTACCATCTTACAAAGTTTGAATCAGTTGACAAATAGCCAATATTCTACCAACCATTCCAATAAATAATATATTAAATAGTGTTTTTATTACTTTTGGTGTCAATTCTCAAGAAGAAAGGTAAATGTATAAATTCACTTTCATATGTTTAGTTTTTATTACAAATCTAATCATCACTTTTTAAAACAAACATTGCTGAGGAGTGAAATTTGTTAAAAAGTACAATATCTCATGATGGTTATTAAAGAAATGGTTAATCTGTTTGCAGAGGAATCATAAGAGCTCCTCATTCTTAATACAAAGGATATACTGAATCCTTATACTGCTCAACTAATTACAATTACTTATTAGGGAAAGAAGGGTCCAAACATTTATGGGTAAATTACAGGCTGGCAGTCATTATTTCCTCTGTTGCCCATCAGAAAGAATACAAACTTCTGTAAAAGTTGGCCAGAGTCAACCAACCAATCTGAAACTAAATTACTTCAGGAGAATTGCCAACTGTTTCCCTACTTTTTCATTCCTTGCCAAATCAGAGGGTCTAACCTACGAGAATTTTGCAAACATGAAAACTAGTCTTTCTTTCATCCACTCAGCAAGAAGAGTAAACTGCATACATTTCTGTTAGATATTCTACAAATTACAGTGAAATATCTAAAGACATGGTTAGGATTTATCATACTGATTGTGAATGGTGCATCACTGGTGAAAATGGTACCATCAAAGACATTTGAAGAATGTGACAGGAAGGATATTCTTCTTCCTAAAGTAGAACATGGTAGTATTAATTTCAAGAAAACTGATATCATCTTTGATGTATATTGTCAGTATAACTTAGACTTCAAGTTATACTGACAATATACAAGTGAGATCTAAATGAAGAAAATTCTTTAGGAGAAGAGGAACGGTTAAAACATCATCAAACTTTTGGTGCTTCCTCAGAGACAATGTCAACAAAACAGAACTCTTACATTTCTTTGCTGATGCAGTGGCTAAAATGGCTACAAGCAACATAGTCACTGTAACAAAAAAAGAAAAATACCTTTACAAGCACTAGTTACACTAGCATCAGCTTGAGGAGTTGCCTTCTTTTACTCATGAAGAAGCTGACACATGATTATTTGTACATATTAATTCTGATGATTGACACTAATGACACAAACATTTTAATAATCACAATATCCCTTATGCCTTTCCTCATAGCTTGGAGAAAATGTACTTGCATTTGGCAAAAAGGAGCACATTCAATGGATTCCTATCCATAACCTGTCACAGGATTAGAGAAAACTATACGTTCACTGAATGAATATAATATTGTATCAGATTGCAATAGCAAGGAGAAAAAAGCCATGGCACTCATTGAATGTCTTCAATGAAGCCCCAGGCACCTTTGCAATTGAGAACTCTGAAATATAAGTTTTAGAGAAATATGATACTGGTGTGTGACTGGTCAAGTACAATTGCTTGTGTGGGTGAAGAAATACTTTATCTTTTTTGCACAAATGCTGAGGTCATCTGACTTAATCCCATCAACAGAAAGTACACAAAACTTTTAGGCATATTTTGGGGTCAATTTGTCATCTAGACAGATTTGAATTCCACAAACACTTTTCACTTGTGGAAATATTTTGTCGTCTTATTTCTCTTAACTTTGATCTTAAAAAATTTAAATACAATGTCAATCATTATCTTCTGTCTTAATTCTTATTCTTTTATTGACTTATCTCCTTAATAGTAGCTTTTTCTCGTATTTTCTAACTCGGTAACTTCTTGCATCCTAGTGGCTTTATTGCCTTGCTTATGGTATAATGATTAAGAACAAAATCTCAACACAGTCAAAATTGACAAAATGTGAATGTTAGAATTTAAAGATGCATAATGTGCAAAGATGGACTATACTATCCTTCACTTAGCAGCTATTTTAATCAGGTAAATTTTGGGATATATCACACATGTTTTTGAATTATGTTCAGTATCACTGTAGAAAGGCAAAAAAAAAGTAGTCATCATAATCAACCTATTTGAACATATATATAATATCTCTCTGTAACATATTAGGGCATCATTTGGTGGCCATATTGAAATTTCAAATGAGTAGCTCTTTTTCTTTTTTTTTTTTTCTTTTTTTTTTTTTTTTTAAATCTTATATAAACAAATCAAATTTCATGCTTGTATCAAGTGAACAATTGTTTTATCTGCTCTACTAATGAATAATTTAAAGTTTAACTTTTATTTTTCTATATACCAGTTAACTAGAAAATAGATTATGAGCATGATTTTTTTTCTATACTGCATGATTAGTTTCCTATTTGTATAACTTTGTCAATTATTGAATTTGCAGGTTTGTATTATGAGAATGTGTAGCACAAAATACTGTAGAAGAAAATCATGTCATTCTGTATGTCCATATTTTCCCTTACAGTTCATATGTTATTGATTCGTATTCAAACATTGAATCATATTGCATTATGATGAAATTCCCCAAAACTTAAGTTATGTGCTGTGCACCTTACCTAAAAGAACATTAGATAGTTTAATTTTCACTATTATGCTATATTTTATATGTAATATAAAATTATTAATCTGTTCAAAAGAGATTTGATGTAGTATTTTAAAGTCAGTCAGAATTCAGAACTTTGGTTTTTGTTTTATTTTAATTACATGAATATAAAATTGTGAAAATTCAGTAGCTATTAAACCAATTAGTATATTGAGTTTTATTGTGAAAAAAAACTGTAACCCAACAAATTCTTTTCAGAAAATACTTTCGCAAAATTTTTATTGAATCCAGTAAAATAAATTATATAAGAAATGCTTAACATTTTTAATGGTAAAACTGATCCTCTTTAACAAATGAATTAATTTCATAGTCTGATTTATATAAATTTTGACATCCTTGTAATTATTAAAATTTGAATGTTAAAATGGAAGGTTTTTACTGTTTAACTTATGGAATGAAATACTAAAATGTTATGTTAGTCATTTGTTTTTTGTTTTTGTCTCTTTTTTTGTCATTTTTTTTTTTTTGTTTTTGTCTCTTATTTTTGTCTTACTTGTAGTGCATTGTTGTGTAATATTTTCTTTTTTTTTTTTCTTTTTTTTTTTTTTAATAAAACACATTGAAAAAATAGAGAAGATAAACTTTATCAATGCGCACACTGTAAATGTGTTGTGGTTGTTGTTTTGTCCTTGGTGTTATTTGTCCCTAGTTTGATTAATTTATATAAATATTGCACTTGAGTTTCACTTTCCAGTTTGGGAATTGGACTTCTCTTGAATATTTATTTTTCTCATGTATTATTGCTGTCCACATTTCTTTGAAATTCTTTCAATGTGTTTAACTGAATGAAACTTGATATAAGATATTCAATATTGATTCATTTAAATTGTGCACAAGTGTGTAAACATAAGTATTTTTTTTTTT
Source organism: Acanthosepion lycidas (assembly GCA_963932145.1). Classification (NCBI taxonomy): domain Eukaryota; kingdom Metazoa; phylum Mollusca; class Cephalopoda; order Sepiida; family Sepiidae; genus Acanthosepion; species Acanthosepion lycidas. Next base: position 18,541,009 of record OZ010583.1, on the reverse strand, counting down.
TTTAGCTTTAAAAATATCTGTTCTATTAGTAAAATACACTTCAGTATTCTATCTTGTTTAATGTTGAAGATCAGTTTGAAGAAAAATCATGTTTTAAAAAAATTGATTTATAATTTTTTATTCTCATTTTTTTTTTTTTTTTTTTTTTTTTTTTTTTAGATTGCTTTTATTTGTGCCTCTTTTCTGTCCGCTATTAAAATTTGAAATTGAGTTGACATTTGAAAAATTTAGAATCTTTGGAATTAACTAATTGATATTTAATGTAGAACACAATTTAACTTTATTTATTATGATCTACATGGTAATAATTATAGATATTTGTTAAATTTGATCCAATGTCAAACAGGAAGAAATAAAGATAAGGAAGGTTGTCTTGACAATTTTCCAAATCAGGAGAATTCATAACTTTGACTTTTTACCTGGTCTTCAATGCCAACAACTGATGCCAATGAGAAATATGCATCGGTTTTAGCCACAAAACATGATTTATATTTGTAAATGTTTTAATGAAGATATTTCAAGTTCATTATATAGATTTGTAAGGACATTTTGCTACCAGTTTGTAGAATGAAAAAAAGTTATCAAAAAGTGATTGACTGTTTATAAGTTAATTTTATGATGTAAAAACAAAATATCATTTGACAGTCTTTTTCATGATGATGGATAGAGGAAGTTATATATTGGAAAGAAAAACCAGTTGCCAATCCTAGCAACTTATCTAAATGTAATCTAATAATTAAAACAAAGCAGTCCTCTCTTCATATAAAGTCTCTTACACATGTCAATCAAATTTTAGATCATAAATCCTGTTTAATAAATTAAGTAAATAAAAATATTTTATCTGAGTTATTAATTATTGTAGAACATTATTCTTTAATTGCTTTGTCTTGTTATAGAATTGAGAATACTTCAAAATATCTACTTAAATGTATTGTGTGTCTAGAAAAATAAACAGCATAATTATAAATTTCTTAATACCCACTTCATTTCTAATGAATGCTTCTAGAAAAAATATCTATGATGACATCTATTAGTGTATAAAACTGTTCCTTACAGGTTAGTAACATAGTAGCTTGAACTATATTTTCTTTAGATCAACAATTTAAAACTTGGATCATTATATAAATAGCAAGGTAATCCTTCTGTGTGAAGTCATGAGGTCTCTTTAGCATTTGTATGTTAGATAACTTCTACTACAAATGAAAAATGCTAATCTTTCTATAAAGAAAAATGTTACAATTTATTGATTTACTCATTTGTAATTATGATAGTTATCATTTGATCAGAAGATTGATCATCAGATCTTGTATTTTCCTGTCCTAAATAGTTTCCTGTGCTCACTTGTCTTGTCTGTGTGATGTTCAATTCCTTTCATTATAGAAAGGTTATTTCACAAGACTTCACATTTTTAACTGGTTACACCCATAACTTATATTCTATTGCTAAATATTCAGTTATAGGAGAAATTGTACAGTTATCTTGTATCTGCATTTCTGTATATTAATATTTTTTAATCTCTGTTTCTGTTGGCCACTTTACATTTTTCTGAATGCTGTGTTCATTTCCTAAGATTAAAATGTTAGACCATTTTCAGTGATATATTACTGAAATCCATAACTTTATAAAAATAAATTTATAAACTCCTTACAAAATTCAAATCTAATACCTTAATTAGGATGCATTATTTTTAAAAAGAGAATGACCCTGAATTCTAATTGAGATGACGCTTTCAAATTAGACTCTTTGTTAATAAATGAGAAAAGCAAAATCATATTTCAAGTTATTCCTTAAATACCAGAGAACCTTGCTCTTAATATTGTTTTACTTTACATTATATAGAATGGCTTTAAAAAATAACTGGATTTGTATGCAGTCTGTAATATTTAATTTTTATTATGACATTTCTTTTAAAGATAATGTTAGCAAATAATGATTTTTATTGAGAATAAGACTGTTCTGATGATTCACTTATATGTATTTCAACTAAACAAATATCTTTAGCCTTTTCTATATTTCTGTATATATTCAAGTTCTCCACTTTTAAACTTTTTAAAAAGATTTTCTGAAAATAATTTTGTAGCTCTAATGAATCAGTGTATTTTAACCTCATTAAATTTCATTGATTGACAATCCAATATATTCTTACATAGAAAATAATTGTTTATAGTAGCCTACAGAATAGTAATTATGATATTAGCTGTTTCCTTATAAGGAAATGTTCAGCATTCATTAACCAAGCAGTCGGTACTGTTTTCAGTTGAAATTTATAAAATCTTTCTTTGAAAACAATTTCTCAGGAAAACAGTTTTCTCAAGTTCAGTGGCTGTTATTGTTTTTCCCAGTATTGATGGGGGGTTCCTTCCTAACCTTTTAATTGAAGTGGTGTGGAATGTTAACATCTTGATTATGCCATTCTTTTCTCTTTGAGTTACATGTGCTATACATTTTAGTTGTTGTTGCTGTTGGTAGTCCTCAAGTGATGTGGTCTCTATTATTTGGTACAGTTTTTTGTGGATCTGTAGCACCAATCCACAATGTTCAAAAATGAAGATGATCTTTGCCAAAACCCTAAGGCTTTACTTGTTCAAAGCCTTTTTTTTACTATTGATCTTAGGAAGTGGTTGTATACAGCTGATAGATATGACTGAACAGATTTGGCACTTTGCATGGCATCCATATGAAAGCCTCAATCTGATAAGGCAATTTAAGAACATGACTTGAGTTTTCGGGTTTATATTTTCAATTTCCGATGTTGGGCAAATCTACCTTAAATTTGAAAATTAGTTATCTTTCAGTGTCTGTACTGTATTCTATATTTGTTGCAAATTTTAATAAACTAATAATGTAGATGATATAAATTTTTATATTGAATACTGCATTTTAAATATACCTGAGAACAGTTTAAATTCTTTCATGCAGGATGTGAGATATTAGATATTTTGTTTACTCTATGTGTATAGAAACTATAAAAATAACAGAATTATCTTATTTTTATAGTTAGAAAATGTGAATGTTAAATAAATTTGAGTGATCAGTACAAAATGCAAACTTTAGAAATGTTGTCAGTATATCAAAAGGTTTTAGAAGTTATTTATAAGCAACTGTGATATTGATTTCAATATTATCATGAAATCTGTATTAAAGATTAAACTATTCTTATTGTATCAGTCATTTGTTTTGCTCAGCAACCGTTTTCCTCATTGGCTATTGTTATATTTTACTGTTGAGATGATAATCTGTTGGAGGTCCAAAACCAGTAAGCTACTTTGAGTGATTAGATCATTGTGCTTAAGTTTGACATGTGTCCTAAAGTACAGAGTGTGTAAGATGAAATATTTGATTGTATTGTCAACATACTGTTAAGTATTTATGACCTGAAAATAATAGACCAACTACAAACTATATAACTATAAAACATGTTTACCATGAAAGTATAAAATTATGTACAAAATATCTGTAGTTGAAGATGGTAAATATGTAGATTTCAGCATTAAATAAACCCATAAGAGTTGATATGCTGCTGAACAACAAAAAAAATAAAATAACCAAACCAAAATCTACCTGAAAATAATGGATCATTTTTGTAGATGTATTGTATCGAAACATGATTGGTCATGGGTAATAAAATTAAAAATGCGGAAATAAGAATCTGGTTTTAACTAGTTACTGAGTAGAGTTCCCATTGTCACTTATATGAATATAGGATGTTGAGAACATCATTTACAGGTAAGACAAAAACAAAAACAAAAATTATAGACAGCTATCTAATAAAGTGTTGGGACTTCATTCACCTGGTAGATTCTAAGGCTGTTTAAAACTTACTTGTTTTTGTTGTGTGTAGCTGCAAGGAATTTAATGAAGTCTACAACTTATCCGATATATGTTCAATGAAGTTTAAATCTGACAAGTAAAGGACAGGGTACCTGGAAATCAGTCAAGTGTTCTTGAAACTATTTCTTTCCCCCAGATTGAAAAAGAAATAATTTTATTATATATATATATATATATATAAATCATAACTAATTTCCTCTGTCACTTGTTATAAAGTAGAAAATTAAAGGAAGTATCCATATTAGATGTGCTATTTCTGTGCAATGCTTGATTCTCTCTAAGATGAATTTATTATAAATCCACACAGTGAAAATATTGTTTTGTTTTTATACAATTTGCATATAGCAAATTAGATGCTTATTTTGATTAACTGGTAAATAATTTTTACTAAATATATTTTATTTATATTATTTATTTATAAAAGTCAATTTTCATGTATTCCTTGAACCAATTTTAATGCTTTAAAATATTTGCTTTACTGAAATGAGATTGCTGAGATTTCTTGAACAGAGCCTAATTTCCAATTTCTATTCTACACTTGTTGTTCATTTTACTCAATTCAAATTCAATTCAAAGACAGTTAAAAAGTAGTTCTTTCATTATAATTTACTTACTTTCTTACTCTCAGAGAGTCAGATTCTTAATGCTTTTTCTTTGTCCCTGTCAATTTAGTTATATTTTCAACAGTTTTTCATTTCTCAAGCTCCTTTTATATCTTCAAATTCAACATTCTCTCAATCAATAACATTTCAGTATTTGTTAGATCATTTCCAATACATATGTTTCTCTTTTGTGTGCATTCTCTCCCTCTCTCTCAAATGAGTAATTATTAGGTTTCAGAGGCCTTAAACTAATATAATTTTAATCTGAATGATACTTTTGGATAATGCATTTTCATAAATTGAGTATATCTCAAATAGACATTAATTATGACTGAAAATTTGTTCATTTTACCAAGTGTGAAAATGAATGAGTTTAAATTTAACAAAGATTGGTTCAGGTTTGTTGAAATTTGTGATTTATATCGTCATACAAACTAGAGCAATCATGAAAAAATAATTTCATAATTCATGATAATGAAGAAAAAAAACATCTGAATTTTTATATTTGTAATAATTTTTTTATTTTTAATTCATAGTTTTAGATATCTAGTTAGAAAATATAATTGGAGGGTGTTTTAATTTCCTTTTTTAATGAATTAATGTTTTCAGGACTACTTTTTTTACAATAAAGAAATTGGTGATTTGGTTTATTGGGTACTTTAATATATTTGAATAGTAAATAACATTTGCAGTAAGATCAAAAAACTTTTGTCACAAGAACTATTAGTGACTCTTTGATTAAAGCATTTTGTAGTGATAGATGATTAACTTTACATTCAAAACAGACTTGATATTCAGTTTCTTAATTTGTTTTTGTTTTTTGCTGTAAAGAATCTTAGGATTTTTATTAACAGACAAGGTATGTCCAGAAAGGATTCAGTTATTCAATATTAACCTACTAATGGAAATCATGACTTTGTTCCTTTCAGAGACATCTTTGAAAATTTCATCCTCATTGGCATCCACTTCTGAAAACTGTCTATAAAATATACATTTAAAATAATGAACCACTCCTTTGTTGTATTCTTCTTCATCTAGTCCATTGGTGCTTAAATGGTAATTTTATCTTTGGGAAAATCTAAAGATGTCATAGGGACCCAAATTTAGTTGAAGTTGACAAACTTGATGCAGTGTTTTGCCAAAAACCCTGCATGATACATAAAGAATAGGCAGTTGAGATATTAAAAAAATGGTTTGATTTATTTTCAGATAGTTTATAGAATCCCCAGTTTTTTTAATTTTTACTCTGTCAATTACTAGTTTCTTTCATTTCTCATGTACATTTTTTAAGTATTCTATTGAAGATTATCCAGAATGTGGATCACTTGCCTACCAAATTTGAAGTGTTCGTAACAAAGATTTTTATCTGGATTTTGCTCATTGAATCATTCCCAAAAGACTTCGAATAGTTTCTCTGGACAAATATCAAAGTTTCAAGCAAGATATGATCCATGTTCTTACAAATTTTATAGTCAGACAGTACATAAGCTCATTCAGTTGCATCTCAATGTAGTAGATTGATTCCCAGTTACTGCTTTTTGAGCTGTGATTCCTTTCTTGTGTGTTTTGAATAAATTAAAAAAACAATGTCTGTCATTTCTCAGAATTGTTTAAATACTTGTCATATAGCTTATTCTCTGATTTCATTCATACATTATACACCTCCAGTTTCTGGTGATACATAATGTCACCCCCTAACCATTCCTTTATAATTATGATATTCTATTTATTATTACTTAAATTTCAAATATTGTGTGAGTTATTATATTAGTTTTTATTCTGAGTTCTTTGTTTTTATCAGCTGCAGCATTTGACAAGGATCACATCTCCGTTCTAAGATTAATTATAAAGAACTATAAAGTAGATTTTTGGAATTTATTTTTGGTCATCAGATAGCAGATAGTTCTAGCTGCATTTCTTCTCTTACAATTAAGTATTTTATTATTACAATTTTTTTCATTTTTTTTTTCTTTTCTGGAAAATGTAAAATTATCACATTTTGATTTCTATATAAGAAAGAATTATTCTGAGGATCTTTATTTTGCCAAGAAAAAGAGACATTTTTTTTTTTTTAGAGACTTGCAGAATAAAGCTGTTTTCCAAGATATAGACAGAATTGTTAAAGAGAATGAAAAAACATTTCAGAAACAAAGACTTCACATGTGAGAAAGAAAGACAACTGAGATGCAAATAAAGTGTTCAAGAGTAAAAATGAGGATATAGATGCAAGTGAACACTTTTGATACAAGGAAGATTTTCTAACTGAAGGAAACTTCTATGCATGGTTCTGATAACCTGCCATTTTTATCTCTTTATCTCCATACATCTTTGAGCCACAATGATGGAGGCAAGATATCGGGATTAAAAACTTTAGCTCTGAAAAAGAGATAATATCTAATATTATAATATTTTTTCTTATCAAGAACTTCTAACCTATGATAGCATGACAGTAAAATATTTTTTTTAATGCAAGGTAACTGATTTCCTATTAAGATAACTGCAAGAAACACCCACATGTATTATCGTCGAAGCTATTGGTAATGAATTTAATAGATGTTCAAAGAAATGTGGTTTTAAGCAGACTTAGTTAAAATTTTAAAAAATGCCATGCTTTGTTTCCAGGTGAGCATTTATATATTCATTGTTTCATCTTTATTTTTCACAATATTTCTTTCAGAGTGATCTGTAACTGTTAAATATAACAGACAATCAATGTCTATTATATCTGACCATGAGCTGTTCTAATGTTTGCCTTAATTTCGGGTGAAAATAAGGACAAAAATTGTCCAACATTTGGATATTTTTTTTTTAATTTGGTCCTTGATCTAAGCTTTCGGCTCACATGAGCCATCTTCATAGTGGTTATACAGACATTTTAACAAAGATGTTCACCATCAAAGATAATATTTTGTTATGTTAACATAGAAGATTGCTATGCAACAATAACAGTTGCAGTATATCACAGCTCATAAGTTCAAGATGCGGTTCTATGACGTCATACCATGTGAGATAACAAAATATTAACAGCAGAACCATATGTCTAGATGCAATGTAATGTGTTGTGACTAGTTTCAAATGTAATTCTGTTGAGTGTGGGTTGCTTTGTTTTAATGTAGATGGCCTCCAATATCTGAAGATTCTTTTTACTGTGAGCATTATTGTGTTGTCAACTAATATCTATCTATTATGTACATGGCTGTTTTTCTAAGTGTTGTTTAATAGAACTAAGATCAAAAAGGTGACAAGTAAATCTACAGGAGAGCATGGTTGTAGTAAAACCAATATATGTAGTAGGTTTATTATTAGTATCAGATACAATTTCTGAATGGATATATAAATTGATACACTACATTGGTTTTTTTTGTAAAGGATTTAGTTGTGTGGTTGTAGCATTATTAGAGACTATGAAGTCAATTTTTAAAAATTTTTTATAGTATATGATGAGCTTAACTTGTTTATTATTAATGAGTTTAACATTTCTACCTATTGCTTTTTGAGTTGTTCCATCATGTTTAATTATTAGGCATTTGGTTACAATAGTATAATTTAATAGTGTTAAGTTTGATGTACACTATTATTATTAATATTATCAATTTTGTTAGAAGTATTAAGTTTATTAATATATATATATATATATATATATATATATATATATAAGTTGTTTACTAGAAGAGGCTATTTTACAAGACCTCTTTAGGAAGTTTTCTTCTAAATATCACCCAAGATTTTGGTGTTAATGACTTTGGTAGTTGCGATCAGATTTAGCTTATTTTAGTTTTTAAAAAATAGGTAATATCTACAAATGCAATACATATGCTTTATGAATGTATTGTATTGACTATGGCTCATCTCTGCATCCTCTGACTAGGTAATTTGATTATAGGGAATTTAGTGACATGCTCTCAGTGAATGTTTTGATTTATTCTCTAGGAAAATTAAAATTTTTTTGATATTATGCATTCGGTGATTGACTTTGTTTAAAGTTTATAAACGTATAGCATTCTAGGTAAGTGTTTTCTTTTCTTTTTTGAAAAGTTTTGATTAACCTATTTTCAGTAATTTACAAATCCATGTCAAAATATAAACTCTAGAAGGAATTGAACACAGACATCAACATTATTTACTTAAATTTTTAATAAAATATGGAGAGATTTGATGCTTTTGTGATTTATTCTTTTTTGCTGATTATATAAGTTAACTTTACAGTAAATACAAGTATTATACTTATAAATATTTTCCATTTATTCAACAGTATTTATAAAGCTTTAATTTAAAACGTGACTTCAGCCTAAAACTCATTTTTGATATTAACTTTTAATCCTGTTTTTTATTATTTTTTATTTTTTATTGTGTATGACCTATATGTTACCTGATATAAAATACATTGCCAGATATAATGATAAAACAATCTGTAAAATATATGCTAGTATCTCTCAAGTTTTTCACTTTAGAATTAATCAACTACTATTTAACAAAGTGATTAAATCTATTTGCAAATATTTAATTTATCAATTACAAGTACCTAAAAAGAAAAAACAAATCAAAAACACATTTAAATACCTATATTTAACCATTTGTGTAGCCAGTTGCCTTTGTACAGCAAAATGAAAAGCTCATGATTTTTTTCAGTGCCACAAACTTCCTTTGCATTCAAATTAAAAATACCATCATATTAACAATTATATTTTTAGCTTCTGGATGATGCCGATCTCATAATCAAACGCCTACTGCTCAGAGCAATTTTTTTTTCAATTTTTTTTTTTTTAAACCATTTTATGTTTTTTAACTTATCATTCAGTTTCCATTCATAGTTATGTCACTCATTATTGTAATCTGAATAAATAGGAAACAGAAATTTTGATGTTTCATTAAGAAAGATTTATCATTTACTTCATAGTCAGCAGTAAGTTCAATTTTTTTTTCTCACCTAAGACTGGCTTGAGATAAATGTCACTTGCTAAAACATATTTTTTTTTTCTTTATAAATGTTCACAGCTATTAATTTGCTTTGGTACTCATAAATTTCTTCTGATGAGCTTTACTCTTTGGTATCTCAACTTCATGAATTTAAGCACAGTACTAGATTGACAGTTAGGTCTCATCATTTTACTGTTGAAATTTTGAGATATAATCATAAGCTCTATACTAAGAGTTTCTTCTCCCACACATCTCATTTTTTGAACTCTCTTCTGGGTTCTTGCTTTCTTGTCAACTACAGTCTTCAAAAATTTAAATGCAATGTCAATTGGCATCTTTGAATCCTGATCTTTTGATCTCACCTCCCTCCTCAAAGTTTTCTCAGTTTTTTTCGCTTAGTGGCTTTATTGACTTACTTGGGGTGAAATGATTTTGAAAAAAAAAAAAATGTTTTCCATGTCCAGATGATAAATCAACATTTTGTATATATGAATACTTCTGGTTATAGATACTGGCTCTTATGTAACTGATAAAGTGAACCCTAATATTATGTATAAATTATATAGCATAGATACTTTCATATTGTCAATTTTTGATAAATTACTCTTTATTAAACTGTTATTATTTGAATTACTGATGCAAGCATGCAATTAAAATATTGCGTTTTGATTATATTGTGCAATTTTCAAAAAATTGCTAAATTGTTTACTTGTTACTCAGTTATTGCTATAAAATAACCAATTTACTATTTCGGAAAATTATGAAATGTGTATTAATGGATTCAGACACTTTGAGTCCTCAAAGAGGTTGTGTCGGCTAAGATCTTTGTCTTCACAAAAATGGCATACCAATATTTCTGAATAGCAATCATACCAGACTCAAGTGGAAGTGATTTGCTAAATGAATCATGAAGTGTTGATAAATAAATTTGGCATCAAAAGATCTGACCATATTATACTTAACTCTTCAACCTCAATTGTTGTCATGGTTCCAAGATCAAATACAATTCTGCTTCCCTTATATCTCAATTTGGTTTTATTCTTAAAAACAACATGCTGTGTATGGCCAGAAGATGCTTAAAAGTAAATTCAATCACTCAGTTTATTTGATTGAACTTTGCTGGCATAATAGCTCTTTAATAAATGCAGCTTGTTTCCATAGTGCTTACTGGGAAGTTTTTACCTCTTATTCTCTTTCTCTCAAGTAGCAGCCATTTAATATTCTCAGCATATGTGATTTATGTTATTGCAAGTAAATTTGGAAAAAATCAATTTAATTATCATAAATTTGATTAAATGCCCAAACTTTGTATGGTTTCTTTGCTTAAACAACTTGCAGCAGAAATAATACAGTACTTTTAAAATAGTAGTATATTCAATCAAAAACTCATTCCCAAAACTTTCCAAATTTGGAATGAAAATATTTTTTTTTTTTTTTTTTTTTTATTTGCTGTATAATTTTATGTTCATCTTTTAGGATTTGTTCTTTTTCTGTTGCTCAATTGTATTTAGTATTTTTTTAAATACCTTGGGGGTGATTTTGGTTGAGAGAATTTTCAGTATTTTCCCTGTTTGTATCTGTTTTGATGATCACTTTACTGAAATAGATATTATTATAGCCAATGTTCTTATTTCTTATAAAACATTTGCTATAATTCATGTAAAGTATTTTGTTAAATTTAGCAATGATCACAATTTAATAAATTAAGATATATAAAGAATTTATAGGAAAAGAAATTGAAGCAAATACAATTTACCACTTGCTCCAACTTGGTTAATGCTCATCAATGAACTATTATTGATGTGCCAATATAGAGATGATTTTATATTAATAGCTATACCAATTTCTATATATTTGTTTATTACATTAAAATAGTAAGATTCTTTGAAATGATGGCTTTAATCAGAAACAAATGAAATCTTTCAGTCAAGTTCTTAATAGCACCAACCTGTTTACTAATGTTCTGCTGTCTTGTTCATATTATTACCTCTCCCACCATTAACAATTGTTGTAAAACACAATTTCCTGTAATTAAAAAAGACCCTAGACTGTGTGTTTGCAAATACTCATGCCTAGACATGTTTTACTGAATACTGGATTAGTGAAGCTGTCATCACTTGATAAAGACAGTTACTTGTTTAACTCTACAGCTTTTAAATTTAATAACATCACGGGAATAAATGACTCTGTTTACTTAAAGGAAGACATAAAATTGATCTCTTTGCAAATAAGCTTGCAATTGGCAAGAAACAATATTGTGGTTTTATCTTCACTCTTAAAGGGGCTCATTAAAAAGGGAGATTATTTACTTCATAGTCTTATCTGGTTTTGGTCATTTTTAGGCCTTTTTATATAGGAATCACTAGATAATTTGTGTGTATCTGTGTTTAAGAGACTTGTTTAGTATATATCTACATTATAAGAATAAACTACACTGAATAGTCTTGTATGACCATCTTGCCATTTAATCCTATTATTTGATTAAAACATCTCCTTCACCATTCCTTATTAATGGTAACATCAAATCAAGTATTACATATAAGCTTGAAGAGCACCACCAGGTGGAGTTGTTTTTGACTTTTAAAGAAATGGGATTCCATTTGCAAATTAATTAGCATTTTTAATTTTTTTTTTTTTTTTTTTTTTTTTTTTGATAAAATTGCTTACATCTGTTTAAGATTTTATGAATTGAAGTATCCTCTTCTTGATAAAATTATTTTTTTATATTCAAACTTCAAATTAAAAAAATGGACTGTCTAACTCAATCATGGGCAACCTTTTCTGACCAGTGGGCTGCATCAGTTATGGCTCATTATACAGCAGGCTGCACTAAAAATAAAATTCAATGTAATTCTTGTTGAAACTGTCTCAACTTTTTTTATTTATCACAGAAGACCATATGCATAAGCCTCTGCCATAGGAAATGGTGAAAGGTTGATTGTCTTTGGAGGAAAGATTTCTCAATGATTTAAAAAATTAAGTCGCAGTATAATTTTATCACAGATGACAATGGTTAAGACACTGTTGCATGTAAAGTGTTTCTTATTTATTCATTTGAAAATACAAAACTTAAGTTTTAAATTAAAAAATATATTTCTTCTCTAGAGAAAAAATATATTTCTTCTCCAGACAAAACAATTATTGTGAATCTCCTGTTTCTGAAACAAATGATATTTACACGCATTATCTTTCTTTAGTGAAAATCACCAATCATTTAAAATGATGAAATGTTACCTTCAACGAAACATTACAAAATTCAAGAAACTTTGATCTTAATCATTATGTATGTATGTATGTGAACAACTGAGGATGAAATAAGCAAAATTTTAATAAACCTTATTTTCCTCATGGAATTCAGCATGCCATTCAGAAAGCAAAAATGGACCCACTTTGCCCATGATTGGTCAACCCCCTTTTTTTTTTCTTTTTTTTGTAAAAAGAATATAGTGTTAAAAAAGATAATGATAGTTTATTCAGTTCATTTATAAAATAAAAATCATCAACTTGGAGAAAATTTCTCTTTTGCTGAAGCACATGTTATTTATTTATTGTACAAGATGGAGATGTTTAGAAAAAAATAAATCAAATTGCACTTGATGTCATATAAATTCCAAAAACAATACTGAAAACACTGTTAGTTGATATTTGATTTCTGACCAGTGAAGAAGCACCCAAAGAGATTAATGTCAGCATAAACTTTCCTTGGCAAAGAGATTTTGATCTGGAAATAATTATTTGCTACCATTTTGTTTTTTCTTTTCATAGCGGTCTCTTCAGAAGAGTTCGGCATTTGTTACATAAATAAAATGGTTGTGTTTAGTAAGTTGTTTATCTTAACAAGCTGTTCTCTTTTCTCATTATCAGCTGATTTTTTTTTTTTAATTTGGTTTAAATGCTTCCAGTGTATGAGATTAATTCAATCATGATTTTTACAAAATGATTTTGTAAAATTGAGATGGGAATTCTTTTTCCTTTTTATATCATTTTAAAAAATATGCAGTATTTCAATTTATTAATAATTTCTGACTTCCATTTGATACTTAAATAAAACAATTCAATCAGCATCTTATAGGCTTGTTTTCATTGTGGCTCTTTGAATATTTTACTTGACCTTCCTTAACTTATTTCTGGTTGTATCCATCTCGCATTTTAAGTATTTTATTGATATTTTTTATCAGTTTCTTCTATGATTTTTTTATTTTTTTTTTTTTTTATTACTGAGTTAACAGTTTAAAGCATATTAAGTGATACATTCAACATGTTTGGTGGTTCCTATGTTTGCAAGTTCATTGTTGTAAATATATATATATATATATATATATATATATACATTTTTTGTTTCAGCTGAGTTAAAGAAATGTTTTCATAAAACGAGTAATGTATATTACTTGTCTATTTCTTTAAGAAGCAAAAAAAAAAAAATTAAATATTTTTCCCTGTTTGACTAAGAGAAAAAAAATGATAGAAGAAAATAAATGTCATCAAATGACATTTTTATTTTTATCCAATACATGATGCTCTCCCATATTAACCTGTATCTATTCAATCATTTCCCTCTCTACTTTTTATGGCTGTTTTTGTTGTTCAATTTTGGATTCATTTGTTTTTTGTTTTTTTTAACTTTTTAGATCCTATTAAGATAAATACAAATATTTTTTTAATGCAAGCATTTAAAAAAAAAATATACCAATCATAAAATTAACGAAAAATACAAGATGTTTTGAATACGAGGAGAAATATTACCAATTTTGTTTCAGCTAAATTCACATTTTCAGAAACAAAATATATGTAGTCACTTTGTAACTTGATGTGTGCTTATTCCAAAAGAAATATTCCTTTTATAATCAGTATTGATGAAAATGTCTGGCTTCATTGCTCTAATGATGGTTCTTATATAATTATTTAGTCTCTTTTATAATTTTCTTTGATTTAATCATATTGATTTTAGTTGTCTGGTGATAATACCTGGGGGAAATTTAAATTGATGCTTTTTTTTCTTAAAAATAATAATCAGTTAATTATGGTGATAAATACTTTTTAGTTATGGATTTATAATTAAATAAATAGAACAATAAGTATTATAGACAATTGAAAATTTAAAGATTTGCAAATCCAATTTAAGTTACTTATTTCACTTATATGGGTTATTGAAAAGGACTAGAGTATGAAATGTTACTCTGGTTAATTAATCATAATCTTAAGAGAATTTTATATTTAATAAATTCATGACTCGCAGAAAGGATTTTTTGGGATACTTGTTAATGACATTTTAATTACCTCTTGAATTTGTACAGTAATATTTATAAGGTGCAGTGTGAACAACAAATAGGATAATTTATTGCTCTTTAAGCAAATACTCATGTCTGTTACAGTATTTTGTTTTAATAATGTTATATTTTTAATTTTTTGTGGGGTGGTATTTCACGTAAATAGAATTTTTCAGTATTCAAGTAATCAACAGAATTCAATAGACTATAAGAGATTTTTTTCTTGCATACACCAGTCATCATTTGTAACATCTTTTCATTACTAGAGAGTCGGATGTCAAAAGTTGAAAATTCTATCTAGCTCTGCCAGTTGGCATGGTTTTATAAAGGCTACAGGGCATTACTTTTATTAAGGTTTTCATGTAATCCATCATAAAGGCTTATTTTAAAAACATCAAATATAAAATTAAGTTAAGATTTTTAAAATGGTCTTTTATTTAATATTTTTTTCTTACATCTCAAATTCAAATTCTGTCAAATGACACATTTAAAATTATGTATCTTTTATTTTTTAAAATGAAAATAATGTAACTATCTACAAGTAATTCAAGTTTGTTTTTTCAGAATAAAGTAATGTTTATAGTTATAGTGCTAGAAGTTTTAGTATTGCAAAAGATTGATTGTATATATGATGAAAAATTATAAAAAAATCTCAACCTCATACTTAATAACAGCATTTCTCCAGAACAAAAAAAGAAAAACTTTGTAAAAGAGCAACATTGCATTTAAGTCCTTTGAGAGTGTGTTTCTATTGATAATAAAAATAAATATAAAAATTTCTCTTGAGGAGATTGATCTGATACCTTCTGAGTCGAGTATAATTTTAATTATTGTTAGAATATTGCTAACAATACAACACTACTCTGCCAATCAAATTACTAAAAAGAAATCAAAATTTTCTAGGTGCTTCACAGTAAGAGATGGCAACCCATTGTCAATAAAATTTTGGTGCATATTTGTATTAAAATGCCTTTGAATTGTAAGACCATTTAAATCATATGATGCTTAACTCTATTCTCTCACTATAGCATATGAATTCATTTCAAACTCCAGACCATTAGCAACATGATTGCTCCACTGATTATTTCTTGACTTCTACTATCTTTGAAAAAGGACTAATAATATTCAAAATGACTGAACATTACACACAATTTCATTGTTTCTTTACAAGTTTACACATGACATCACACAAATTGTTCAATGCCAAGAGAAACTCACCAAAAAGCTTTATAGATATTACTTGTCCATTCTATTTAATAAAACATGTTCCAAGGCTCAATAGATTAAATATTTTTTATCTAAAACACCGAATTAATGATTATAGTTCTGAAATATTAAATGTAAAGTTGAAAAATTAAGGAACCCCCCCTCCCATTAACTTTTTTTTTTTTTTTTTTTTTTTTACCCAACTGAGTCAATACACCTGCAGTTCATACTTTTGAAAGACAATTTTGTTGACAGCCAGCCTTTGTGTGAATTAATCTTGGAGAATAAGAACATAATCTCTTGATAGCCTGTCCCCTGATTCATGGTCTCTAATTAGTGTCTCTATTCTTTGTCTATGATGTTCTAAGTAGCTGATTTTGAGGAACCTTTAATTAAGATCATACATATGGTTCTGTTTTTCTAAGTTATTTATACAACAATGAAAATATTTGTATATTAGTAAATTTTGTCCTTTGCATCCAGAATTTAATAAATTTAAAGAAAGTGTATTGAATTTGAAAAGCTATTTGGGTTTTGTTTATCAACAAGGAAACCGATCTTTTCTATTTTTACAAAGTAATAACAAATTTGCTTACTTTCTAGAAAGGTTAATTCGGGATATAATTAAGACGTTGATACTTAGCTTGAGGTGCCTTGCTAAGGAGAAATGGTTAGGAAGCGCTAATCTCTTGACAACATTAACACTGAAATGATTTCAACATTCACTGGTTGCCGTATGCTTGTGTCCCTGTACCAGACTAAGCTAATCTTAGCAAAGACTTTATTTGCCTTGTAATTATAGTATTGAGTTTGTCTGAATTATACATAAGTGGAATGGATTTTCTCAACTATTTATTAATTCCCTACACTCCATGGCCTGGTCTCTCTTTACTACTCAACTTCCTTACCCATGTTTATTTTAGATCTGAAGAGGTCTTTGGGTGAAGTTATCTGAAATGTTCATCCAACTGAGCAAATCACTTATCCCCACTCTCAAAAAAGAATAAAAGTGATATGATTTGCAGGATAGAGAAAATATCATCTGTTTATAATAGCAAAAGCAATGTATTTATTCAGTTAACATATTTGAACTATTCTTCATTTAACAATGCAAATGATTTGTTGGATCAGTAGCTGACTTAGTATAGACAAGCAATTCTTGTGCCAGGCTTGAAATGAAAGTTTATCTTTTCTGTTCTGTAAGTAGAAATTGAATTTTTAAAAAAATCTTCTCGTCTTTGGGACCCTTTTCATAAGTTATCTTACAAGGATGTTTGAAGAAAGGAGTTTGTGATTATAAATCCTGACTGCTTTTCCTGGCAACAACAACTTAAGGGCCAAAATTGAATGGCTTATAAACATTCCTTGGTGTGCTTGCAGTTTTGGATTAATGATCTGTAAGTTCCTATCAAGCACTTTCTACACTCTTCCCAAATTTGGCTCAGTCAGTCCCCTGTCCAGTTCTAATGTAGCTATTCCAACATTTGGTTGGTTCAGTTCCCTATCTGTACCACTGGCACTTTGCTTGTTGTATTATCAGGTAATTAATCTTCAGCCAATTAATTCTTTGATGAAAAATTACAATTTTATCACATCATCATTAACTACAGGGTGGTTCGAAAGTCTTATCACCCCCCCTACCAAAAAGTAATGAGAACAATAGAAGAACAAGTAATACAAGGCACATGTACTGGATACAGTTTATTAACTTTCATTGACACTGTCATACATCAAGAAGGTCTGTATATTTACCAGGTAGAGTAAATTGCAACTATAGCAGCATATTCCATAAAAAAAAGGCATGCAAAAAGTTAATACATGCCAAATAAAAATTGGATAGGCATCTTAAAAAGTTTATTTCTTTTTTTTTTTTTTTAGTTTCATAAACATGGACATCAAGTCTTGATAAATGAGAGCTCTAGTCAAAAGTTTGTTCCTTTCTCCTTTACTTACTTTCTTTCCAACAAGCATTTCTCATGGTTGTCTACTTTCCTCCAGAATTCTATTGTTTCACTCTTTCATTTCTTTCTCTACTTGTTTAATAATCTCCACACACACACACACACACACACATAATATATATATATATATATATATATATATATTCATTCTTTCCCTACTTTTCATGCTAAAGTATTTCTCTTTTTTTTCTTCACAATATATTCTTTTTTTGTTGACAGCAATGTTTTTTTTTATTTTTTTTGTTTAGTTATTCACCTATAAAGCTGAGAATCATCAATGTTCATTGATTTTGGTTGGAGACTAATGTATATCATTTATTTGCACCATCTCCAGATCTTTTTCATGTTAGCTTTTTATGCAGGCTCTACTGATTGTTAATTTTCTCCTCTTGCATCCATGCACACCCATCAGTACATATTTTGACACTTTCTCTGTTTTACCAAAGACCTAAACAACATTACCACTATTACAAGTCATGATCAGTCTATGAGCTCTACCAGCCTACCATACCAACCTCTACTCACCACTTTCTCTAATTTACTTATCAGCTGTTGTAAGCTAATTTCTTTTACTGGTCTTAACAATTCAGGCAAAGCTACACTGAAGAATTTATGCATTAGGGGCTCTCATAATTGTATCCATTTACTAGTCAAGACTCTTTCATCTCAAATTTTTTTATGCCTGATAAGAGTGGGGAGCAGAATGATTGATCCCCCAAAGACTGATCATTCCATTGGCAACTCAAGAGTGCTCAAGTGGGATATAACCTCAATTGTTACTGTTAGTTTTCCTTGTTATACCTAAAAGGGGTTCTATTCTTTACTTTTCCCAATTCTAATGCTCATACAACATTTGAAAAACTAATGGTTTGGGGGATTATCTCACTTAATGTAACTGTTACCTGGCAATTCCAGTCAGTTCTTCTTTCTTCATTCTTAAATAATTCAAGCAAGTGTAGTTAGTGACTTTCACTCACACATATATATCAAACTTTTAGAAGAGCAAGTGCCAAGTGGATTTTTCAGGTGTAAACAGCATGGATGTTCTAGCTAAATTAAAAACTATATCCTCTGATTCCAATTCATATCAAGCATGTACTGAAAGTTCTCAGACTTACAGCCACATCATACTGAAATATCAATTCCCATATGATCACTAAAGTTAAACAATGTCAACCCTGGTTAGTACTTAGATGGGTGACTACTTGAGAATATCAGGTGCTGTAAGCTTAGATGTGCGGGTGGTGTAATGAATAATGGCTACAAATTGTCAGTTGTATAGCCAAGTTTCAATTCCTGTTGGGTTTGTTATATTCACTTATGTACAAATATAATTTGGAAAGGTATGAATCCCCCTTCTCATACTACTATAGGTTAACTAGTAAGACCTGTATCACTAAAGCATTATTATCTAAAAAAAAATGTTCTTACAATCTAAAACTATTTTCTGGCTTTAAATAACCTGCAGAAAGTTAAGTCATAGAAAACAAATCAATACAAGTTCTTGTTCTGTTTTTTAGGGTAAGGAATAAACAATTTTATCACTTGAAAATCTTCATGGGTACTTTCTCTTTGTCTCAGACACAACAGCACCAATCCTGATAATCCATTATTCTCTATAAAAATGAAACAGTTACAGCATTATAACATGGTTGTAAGGTCAGTAGATAATAGGTGAAAATATTGTTCAGACTGAATTCTAAGCAGAAGTTCTCTGAAGTGAACAGGTGTCATAGGGAAAGTATTCTGATATGCTCTAAATATAAAAACTGTGAGGTCTGATGCAATCAATCCATCATAATTGACAATTGCAAGTACAGTTTTTACAAAGCTCCCTAATTCCTACAATTCAGTTTCTGTTATATATCTCAGTCCACCTCCTATAGCCTTAATATCTTTAATTAATTAATACTCTGCTTATTCTTGACCAGATGAATTTAAGTAACATTTAAGATTGATATGCTTCTTTTTGCCACCTGAGCCAAGATTATCTGATCCTTTCTTAAGGCTATAAATTTTCTCTCGATTGCTTTCTGATGTCTTTCTGTTACAGTTCCAAAATGGACGTTAAATGCTTTTCTCACAATTGTGTGTAGCACTGCTTTGTTTTCTCTGTTTGGAAACAATTTCAACTCTCCATATTTTTTTTATCCCCACCTCCTTTCATTTGATTCTCCTATATATCCAAGTAGAACAGACTCAAGCACCATTCCTTATTGGTTCAAGTATCTTTTAGCCACCATTTCTCCCACAATACCTGCCTTCACTATATCTGCTCCCAAGTTTATTAACAATGGGCCAAACGGTCTTAGGTCTGTCATAAGTTAACCATGATGAATAAGCAATTATTATTTCTCTGGATTTCTTGAATATCGTGTTCTGATTGTGCTCCAGTGTTCCTACTACTACTACTACAATTATGAATAGTAATATTAAGTTGGTTAACCTGCAAAATAATACAAGCACAATTATTCAAGATATAACTCCTGGCATTTTCCTTCTCAAAATTTCCTTCTCTTATCCAAGAAACAGTTACAACTCTCTATCACTTCATTAATCTCATCAGTTTCAACACCTGAATTTTTCAAAACTTTACTTTCTCAAAAATACTTCTCTTTGGTTCTGATAGTATAATCTCTATTAAACTCTATGTAACATTTACACAAATACTCCCTAATTATCTTACCAAAAATTTTCTCTCTTCAAAACTGCTCCAGAGATATCTTATTTGACACCTTCCATCCACCAAATGTTGAGATAACAAGGGAAACTGACACATAGTCGTTACCTGAACTATGCACAGTGGGCCCTTATTGCACACCTGATCATGGCACCTGAAGAGATGATCCACACCCAAATGTACCGCCATACCTGCTGTTCAATGTTGAAAGGTGCCTGTTGTCTTTTTATTCTTCATATTTACGATGGCTGGATCTGCTTGTCTTTGCTGATTCTTATGGTTTGTGTAGAGATGCTTCTCTTACTCTCTTACAGGCAATTTAAGCTTATATTTTAATGGAGCCTTTTCTTTTTTTCTGACCTCTCTCTTTTCATCTTGGCAAGTGAGATTCCATCTTCTAGACCTCAGTGTCCTGAATTTGACCGAGAAGAATTATCTACCACATTCGAATTGATTTTCTTTTATTCCTGAATTTGAAGAATTCCTATAAGTTCTCTGATGGGCCAGACTCTGATTCTATCAGTCATGCTCTTGATTGTTTCTGAAGTTGTCTTTATTTTGCAAACTTTCCTGGCAGACACCTTTTAAGTCATTGTTATGTATCTGCTTAATCTCTACTTTATAATTTGATCCTAAATAAGGCTACTGGACCTGGTTTTTTTTTATTATTATTCTATCATAAAATCTTTCATTAAGCTTTCTCTGTCTGACATGAACTTTATAATATATTAGATTTTCCATGAGAAGCTTCTTGCCAGCCTTTTGTTTACCTTTTCATGCCTCTTCTCTAAGGTTCATTTGAACTTTGACCTGACCTAGATTAAAATCTTACATTGCTTTTGGATAAACCTATAGTAATTTTTTATTTTTATTTTTTTTTTTACCCATGTTTTCTGAAAGGCTTTAACAAGTTGTCATATCACATCTAAACATAGGGAAAAAATTTGTTTGTTTCATTCATAGAGAATCTTACTACATCAAATATTTGTCTTGGGAATAGATCCCAATTTTCGTTCTTCTCTTTGGCCAAAATATCCCCCAAGTATCTTTTTATAGTGTTTTTGATTGCTTTCAGGGCACAATTATTTGTCCTTTGTACTTGTAGATTCTAACTATATAGTTGTAACTATTTTTTTTTTTAATTAAATATTTTTCATTAATTAATATGAGAAAACAGAACTTTTTAAGCTTATTCATTAAGGATAGCATTATGATAATTCAATTGATAGAACTCTAGGAAGATTAAGAAAATAAATTTGACTTTTCACTTTTCAATAAAGTTAGTTTGTCATTTTAGAAAGATTTCAACAATACTTTCTTTTATTTTATTTAATTTTTGTTTTATTTTGTTGATTTACTGTTGTGGAGTAAATAGTACAAGTTGACTATATGAACTAGTCTATAACTATAAATAAAGAGCTTCAGGTTAGAGGTAAGGAAGAAGCTGTTTGGAGTCAGTCTTCAGACTAAGTAATACAAGCATCACAGCAAGTAATTGAAACATTACTTATAAGTGTTACGAATTGAATTATAACAGTGGTCACGAGGGATTTGAAACTCTACAATTTATAACTGTTGTAATTATTCAGAACTCTTACCATTTATAAAAGTAACAAGGATTCAGGAACTTACATAAGTTGTAACTCTAGTTACCAGGGTTTTGGACGACATTTTAATCAAAAGTATATCTAACAAACAACATGTTAGACATGGAAAAACAATTTTGGAAAAACTAAGAGAGTATGAATTCAAGCTTGGTGAAGATAAATGCGAATTGTTTTTTGCCGAAAATTAAATACCTTGGTCAAATTGTTGATAAAAATGATTGTCAACCAGATCCATTGAGGGCAAGTGCAATTAAAAATATGCCTCCACCAACAAACATGACTGCATTACAAGCTTTTCTAGAACTGGCTAATTACTATCAGATATATGTACATAATATGAATAATTTAAGAGCTCCACTGAATGATTCTGCTTAAAAAACGGAGTAAAATGGGATTGGAATGATAACTGTCAGAAGGCATTTGACAAAAAAAAAAAAAACTTGCATCAGATTTATCATTGACACACTACAATCCAAAAGCAGAAATTGTAGTGGCATCAGATGCTAGTGAGTACAGTATTGGAGTAGTGATCTTACACAAATATGATGGTGGTAAAATAAAAGCCTTCACTCAGGCTTCATGCTTACTTCTACCAGCAGAGAAAAATTACAGCCAGATAGAAAAAGAGGCTTTAGCAATTATATTTGTTGTGAAGAAATTCCATGAATTTATTCATGGAAGAAATTTTAGGTTGTAAACAGACCACAATCCTCTATTAACAATATATGGTTCAAAGAAAGCAATACCTATGCATACAGCTAATAGACTACAACACTGTGCTATCATCTTATTAAACTATGATTTTACAATGGTGTACGAACCATCTAAAAATTAGGACATGTGGATGGATTATCAAGATTAATACCCCAAAATGTGGAACCATTTGAGGGCATGGTCATTGCAGCGCTAAAAAGTAAAATGGAAATAAAAAATATTTTGTCTAACGTAGTACAAGATTTACCAGTTATCCTGGAAGAAATAAAAGAAAAAGCGGAAAATAATATTTTTATTAAAGAAAAAGAAAAGCAATTGAAAGAAAGTAACAAAGAACAAAATCCAGACTTAAACACTTACTCACTATGCAACGGTTTAGTAATGTTCGGTCAAAGGGTCGTAATACCTAATGTGTTACAGAAATGAATATTGAAGGATTTTCATAGTGAAAATCGTGGCATTTCAAAAATTAAATCTCTGATAGGAAGTTTTGTATATTGGACTGGAATGGACCAAGATATTGAAAAAATAGTGAAAGCTTGCAGAGGTTGTTCTCTGGTAGCAAAACTACCTATTACAAAGATAGAACCTTGGTCAAAGACAGATATGCCATTGTCAAGACTGCTCATAGATTTTGTAGGTCCTATGAATGGATCACATTATCTTGTGGTAGTTGATAGTTTCACTAAATGAATGGAAATTTGTAAGTGCAAAAATCCAAGATCTTCAGTGACAGTGAATTTCTTGTATGAACTGTTTGTAAGATATGGCATCTAGAAAGAGGAGGGGGAGATATTAATATCATTAAAAAAATATTTTTAAAAAGTATATATTTCAAAGTACACCCCCAGTGACTATATGAATTAGTCCATAACTATAAAGAGCTCTAGGTCAGAGGTGAGAAAGAAGCTATTTGGAGTCAGTCTTCAGATTAAGTAATACAGCAAGTAGCCATAACATTAATTATAAGTGCTACAAATCACGTTATAACATTTACTAAAGAAAACAAAAATAATGAAATTTTGTATTATAGGTATTTTATAAGAAATAATAAGAGATTTCTATTTATTGAAATATTTGTTTCAGTGTACCTGTATGTGTGTGTTCATGCCGACTTGGGTCTCTTAGTAATTCTGTACTGTTGAATCTTTCTTGTAATTTACATTAGATCACCTCTTAGTGTCACCTGTCTTATAAGTCAATTTCTGAACAACTTTCGCTTGGTCAATATTTTCTCTACATCCTTCCTTGATTAAAATCTATTGATTTCTAAACAATCAATGACCTTCTGATACTTCCTTGAAGATCATAATTGGTATTTGTTAGTCAAAAAAATAGTGTTTCTGCCAGCATTCAAGAAAAGAAGGCGATTTGCATTAACAGAAATTTGTTTCTTCATTGAAAGCTTCATTTTTTTTTTTTTTTTTTTTTTTTTCATTTTATTTACTTTTTACAGATCTTTTACATTTTATTATAGTTTCCATTTTCATGGTAACCACTTTGAGTTTTTAATAAAAAATTATCAGAGAGATAAAAATAATCATTTAAAAAATTCAATTTTAACTTATTAGCTGTATCTAATACAAGTGCAGACTTCACTATGAAATGAGCAACTTAGTTTCTGAAGTTTACACTTTCTCTGATTTCTTCAAATTAACCCACTCTGAAAAAAACAAGTTACTTTCATGAATTAATTTCTTACTCTATGATGAAAATGAAGAAATTTGTGCTTATTGCATATCACTAATAAAGGAACTTTTTTTTTTTTTTTTTTAAATCAATATTGATAAAGTTTTAAAAATAAATTTATTTTTTCTTAAACATCTTGGTAATATGATATGGTTTTGGAAATCTAAAACTTTGTAAAATTTGTATATTTCCAAAAAGATTTCTGGTACATCTAGTTGATCATGTGATGGGTGTTAATGTTGTGCATTCAAATACAGTGTTACCCAAATGTGGGTACATTCAGGTACTCCTGGACCATAAGCATGTAAAACTTGTAGATGGATTTGAACACTTCTAGCCATAAAGAGTTAACTTAGATGATAAAAAAAAAAACTGAAATCTATGCAACAATACAAGATTGCACTTTTCACTTCAAATAGACAAAATCTGATTGTGAATAGTCTCCAAGATCCTAATGAAATAGAGGAGGTGCTGCTGACCACAAAAGAAATCATCTTGAACCATGAAACGGACATGCTTTTCCACATATTCATTTAAGTTCACCACACATCATTGCTCAAGTTTTTTAACATTTGCAAAAGATATTTTTGATGTTCAGTCATTGAAATACTGCTCAGTTACTATTATCACTTCCAAATCATTTGAATGTTTCTTGTTTGCAAATAGGAAATAGTCAATAGTCAGATCTGATGAGTAGGGTGGCTGTCTGTGTGCTCAAACTTAAAATTCTTCAAAACATCCATCTTGCCAGCCCTGTGAGCAAATGTATTGCAAAAATAAATCACCTTTTTGTAGATTTCTTCACTACTTTTTTTTCAACATCTCCTTGAAACAGTTAATAAAAAAATAAAAAAAAAAGAAATTGGTGATATAACTTTTTCGGATGATTTGAATTTCTATGGCTGTAGATAACCAAAGTGCTACCCCGGCATGGACTGTTGTTTGATCTTCAGTGACAATGTCTCATCCAGAGTGACAAGTCATTTAAAAAAAATATCATAAAATTGCTGAAAAATTGTTGCAAAATCAACTTGGAGTGGTTTACTTGGCAGTCAAATATTTTAACACCCGATTGGATGACCTCTTATGCATACCTAACTCATCATAAAGTATAAAACACACTTTCTTGACTATCACAGTTCTTTTGGCAGAGATTTGTGGATCAGCCAAATTTGGGTCATGAACATGATCAACAATTTCAAAAGTTGACATGCTGAAAGCCTCCAAAACCATATTTTATCTTGGGTTTCAAAATCTCCACATAGGAAGTTGGCACACATCATAAACAATTGAGTATGATGGGCACTTGTCAACCAATCCATACACTTATTGATTTCCTTTGAAATTTTCTTCTGAAAGGACTGGAGTTTCATGACAGCCTGAAGTTTAAAACTAAAAAAATTGACAATTTTAGTTAATATGGTTCAGTCAGTGATCCAAAACAAGTTCCAAAATAAATGCAATGATTCTACAAAGTGGCACTTTATAATATAAAATTTGCATTAACAGTAAGAAAATAACACTGTTTTTTGAAAATGAGTTGAGACAAAAACTTATCCCCCCTCCCACATACTTATAACTAAGTTGAAAGCAAAGAGTTGTGTAATATAACCTGTCCATTAATTGCTTGTATTATATTCAGCAAAGGTTGAACCATCTATTTGCAGCAAGATGCTTGTGTTTTATATTAAATTTCAGCAGATACAATACTGTCATGCACTCTGAGTTCTAAAATAAAATGCTAATTCAGAAAAAATATAATTTTCTGATTTGTTGAAAGGTAATTTAAAACTTCATTTTTAATTTATATAATACTAAGACTCTAATATTCTATGTATAGTGTGCGATGGGTAAATTTTCTAAATTACACAAAAATGAAAATAACACTGACATCTCATTTTAACAGATATATTTACCAAAGTTACACAAAAATGCCTTGAAATACTAGAGAGTAAATTTATTCAATAAATTCACCACTGGCTTCAACTGCAGCCAGACTACTTGGGAATCTCCTACATCTCTTCTGGACAGTCTCTTTGTTTAAGTTAGTGAATGCTACCATAATCCTTGCTTCAGTTCATCTTTGGTATTACAAGGAGTCTTGTTGGTCTTTCACTCAACTGCATCCTGCACATAATAATCAAGGGGGTTGCAGTCTGGGGAGTTAGGTGGCCAGATGTAATGGGCGATGTGGTTACAGAAATTGTCTGATAGCCATGACTGGGTTCTCCTGATTGTGGGGCATGATGCAGAGTCCTGTTGCCAGACATAGGGTCTTCCAGTAGCCATCCTCTTGACCCAGTGCAGCACTACCGACTCAAGGCACTTGATGTAGGCCTCTGTGTTCAGTCTGAGGCCCTGTGGGAAGATGAATGGAGGTATAACATTGCCATCACTAGAAATCACTCCAAACACCATGATGTTGACTGGATATATCATCCAACTCTTTCTGAATTCTCTGCACTGTCCTCAAATTGATGGCCAAACACTCTGAAATGTTTGTATTAGAGCATCTGGCATGAATGCCAAGTAGTACAGCATACTGTTTCTAAATTTCTGGCAGAGTGAATTGTGTCATGGTTCTCTTTTTCTCATAGATTGTGCCCAAATGAGCCTACTATACTGTGCACTTGACCAAAAAAAGAAATGTGCAAAATTAAAAATATAAAATGGCGACAATTTACCCATCGCACTATGTATACTTGTTCCTGAGATACAGCTTAAAAGATGCATAATACCCCAACCAATTTAGGAGTGTATTGTACCATGAACCCCTGTCAAATGTAGAGCCAAATTTCATTAATATTAGACAATGGCTTCTTGAGCTAGGGCTGTTTACTACCTTTTTAATAGGAATTTCATTTTTTTTTTTTTTCATACACATTCTTATTTCAATCTGTGTATATAAACAAACATTTGCATATTATATACCAACTATTATGTGAGTGAAAAATAATAAACATTCATAATGCATTATAACAACATTATTAAATAAATTTAAATATGCATGACACAACATATTCATGAAATTCACTACATTAGAACTTTTTTTTTTTATAAACAAATGGCAACTACTTGATAGGTGAAGAAACGATGTGGGTGTGTCATTGTAAAATGTAATTGTTATTGCTCAAAAATTGTATCACATGAGTTGATGGTAAATAAATAAATAGATGTATGCTTGTTTACTGCCATTATTATTATTTTTTTTTAAATAAATGTGAGGAAGAAAAAAATAAACAATAAAAAAAATATATAATTATTTTGAAAACATTTCCTAGAAAAAAAAAATTAAACTAAGTGCACAAAAATATAGTATCCATACTTTATTTCAATAAATATGACTCACCCTAAACAGACAATTACTGTTTGTTTTTTTTTCTTTGTTTTGAAATGACCTTCACCTATGAAAATTATAATGTGGTAAATACTAAAATTGGTATAAATTGTCATCCTGGAGCTACTAATACTTGAATGGAAAGCCCTTTAGTTTGATATTAGTTTGCAATTCCATTCTAAAAAAAAAAAGTAGTATGTTGTGAATATAAAATTATTCCTTTACATAAACAATCTAATAGTATTTAACATCTTTGTTATAAATTGTCAAAGAACAAAGGAAATGTATAAACTTACTTTCATATGTTTGGGTTTTTATTAAAATTCTAATAATTGCTTTTTAAAACAATAAACATTGTCAAGATAGTGAAGGTAGTACAAAATAATAGTGGTGTCAAGGGAAAAACTGTCCTTTTGACATGCACTGTTTTATTGTGGGTTAAACTTTTTAAGAAATGTATTTTTTCATTCTAATAGATGCATTACAAAAATGTTATTTCTCATTTCATTCCATGAGATTTTTTACTTGACTTTTTGTTTTCTAAATGATAATGTTCAAATGGAAACACAGCATTTACATGATTCCCCCCCCCACACCAATTATTAACTCTCTTATTCATAGTTTAATACTGGTACTCATTATTGCAAACATACATTTCACTATGGTACAAAACTTGTGCATTTTTTCATACAGACAATTTGAAAATTTTGTAAATATAGCTTAAGTTTCCTCTATACAATTTCTGTTATTAAATAGTGAATAAATTTTACTTTTCAATGAAAATGGTTTTAATTATAATTCTTTTAGTCCCAATACCATTTAGCTCATTGGTGTGTTAGGTTGGATAATACCTCTTTGTGACATTTTGCAAGACAATGGGAGATTTTTTTCTTGTATCTATTTCCTCTGTAATGCGTGACAGATTGTACTAGGTTATATGGCATCAGCAGCAAAGCATAATTCTTGATCTGGTTATAAATAATTAAATAATTTCAGTGTAAGATACCTATCTGCTAATGTCTTGATACCTATTAAATATATGTCTGTGATAAGATGGTATGTAAAATATAGCATAAATTTGTTTTGATTAGTAAATTAAATCTTACAAACACATATTTAGTTAACAGTTATAAGTCTGCTATTCTTCTATGCTTTGAATATTAGTCCCAAATCTGGTCTGGTACTCCTGCTATATATTTAGAGATTCTTGATAAAATCCAAAAAATCTGTGATGTTATTGGTCCCGACCTGGCATCTTGTCTTCAGCCACCACCATAATGTAGTTTCCCTGTGTTTTTTCTATAAATAATTTCTTGGTAATTATTCTCATAAACTTTCCTTGATGGTACCTAGACTTTATGAACTTAAGCATAGTACTAGATTGTTTACAGTTGAACTGTCTAGATGTAACTGTAAGTTTTATGCTAACAGTTTCTTCTATCGCACTTCTCACTTGTGGAACTCTCTTCCAATTTATTGCTTTCCAGTTAACTTTGATCTTCAAAAATTTAAATATAATGATGTCAATCATTACTTTCTGTCTTCTTAATTCTTGTTTTTTTTTTTTATGTTTTCTCTCTTTAATAGTGTTCTCTTTTTTCCCTATTCTCTAACATTCAGTAACCCCTTGTGTCTTAGGGGCATTATTGCCTTGCTTAGCAGTGAAATGATTAAAAACACCAGATTGCTATCACAGATTGAAATTAGTTGAAGCTCATCAGGGTTATAAATAAAAAGAAATATTAAATGATACAAGTTAAATTAATGGCATCTATTAAATATTTGACAAATAAAAAACCTTTTAATAGTAGTGAAAATTTTTTAATTAAAAATAGATATTCAAAAATATTTGTTGTAAATATGCTTCTGTTTTGAAATCAGATACATTTTGATAGGACATGGTAACACCAATTCTTTTGGACAGATATGAAACATGTTTAGTCAAATAATTATAAGTACCCAACATATTTGGTTCATTTGATATACTATATTCAAATCATACTAAGTTATCTAAAGCATCATGCAGTTTTTAGTTTGTGATACTAGACAAACTAAACAGCTTTTTTGCATTTCTAATAAAGTGTGCATTTTCAGGTCCATCTTAAGGACCTGAAAAATCCTTAATCTGTTGGATTATATGTAGTTAAAAACTTTTTTTCTCTTCTGTATTAAATGTCATTTGATATTTTAAAGTTATTTTCAATTTCAATATGACAGACAATAACATTCATGATTTTTATCTCTCATTGCATTCCAACTTCAGTAGAAATAATTCTGATTCATTATTTCTTTTTCTTTTTTTTCTTTTTTTTTTTTTTTTTAACTTTTCATCAATTCACAGAAATGGTGAAGAGTTTTGAAAAATCTTCAAAAATGATTTGAACCACATATTTACTTTAAAAGCAATGTTTGTGAATTCACAACACTTCACTTCCCCACCAACAAAAGTTTAAAGCTTAATTTAAATAAGAAAATTAAACTGTTATTGATAAAAAAAAAAAAAAAAAAAATTAAATATGGAAAAAGTATTTTACATTTTACAGCCATCAAACAAATATATATCAGTAAATACTGGGTTTAGAAAAAGTTTTTTGTTTTTCTTTTTTTTTATTTTCATTTCAGAATATTTTTTACTTTCATTTCACCTTCCACCCATAACCCATAATGCTCATTCTTTCATTTGATTGAAATCAAATCTTTACCTTTGGATGAATTTGTTTTTCCATTGATTGTTTAATATACTTCAAAACAAAGTATAACATATTCCATTTGTTTAAGGAATTATGTTTTAATTATTGATTCCTTGCTTTTTATATGATCCCCTAAGAGATCTTTCAATGGGAATTTTCTGTTTTGCTGCTAGCCAAGTTTGTTTGTGTTTTTTTTGTTTATTTTTTCTTTTTTACTAATCATAATGTTTTTCTCTTTCTTTTCCAGGAAAAAATCGGAAAATACAAAAATTACACCTCTAAAAAGCTTGAAAAAAATTTCCAAAAGTCCAAATTTGCCCAAAAAGAACAATCAAGACAATGCTGGTTCCGGGGCCAAACCAAAGAGTGTGACATCTCTACAGCCAGATGATGTACAACAGTACCTCTCACACAGTGCAGAAGAGCTTGATAATGTAAGTGACATAAGATTTTACTACAAATGTCTTTACTACTTCTATTATTAAGAAGATTTAATGTTGTTTGCAGTAAAGTAGATTTTCGATCTTTCATCGTAACTTTCTTTGCATTCTTTCTACTCTGCACTTGTGTATGATTTAAAGTTCAATCAAGTTTATATTTTGCAATGTTTTCTATTATAGAGAAACACCTACTTTGATTTCTGTCATAACACCAAATATAATGCAATATATTCACTATAACCGAAAATATTTTCTTTCTAATTATTTGCACTACAGTAATGTAAAAGATAAAATTTCAGTAACTACAGTTTATTGCTTTTTTGACAAAAAAATAAGCACTTAACTATAAAAAAAATTTCATGCAACAGCATCATATTTTGTTTTCGTCAATAAAACCACCATCTGCCTTCATTACTGCTTTACAAATTCTTGGCATTCTTTCCAACAGTTTTTTGGGGAAAAAAAAGTAGATGGCAGACCTTCCCAAGCATTCTTCAAGCACTGAAAAAGCTTGCTCTCACTTTTCAGATATTCTCTTCAAATTCTCTTATTTAATTCATCCCATACTAATTCAATGGGAGAGAGGTCAAGAGATTGAGGCAGCCAAGTCATAATTTCAAAAAAATTTTTTTTTTTTTTTTACTTGAGATAATTTTGACATAATTTAGAAGAGTGTCTTGGATTGTTGTCTTGTTGGAAGGTGAATTTTTTCTAATTACATGTAAACCAGATGGTATAACATGCCTTTGCAAGATCAAGTGATATTTTTATTTATTTATTTATTTTTTCATGATTTCCTCAACCTGAATCAAATCTCCAGCCCTTTTGGTAATCTCAAAAAGTTTATTTGGGGGTTAATAGTGAAAGCAAAATGTTTCTCATACAAAATATTCATAATTTAGCAAAATGTATTATGGACAGAGGAATCCAAATTTGAATTGTTTGGTATTAAAATGAACCTGGAGAAAGACTGAAAAAGAAAAGCAAATACACTGTAGTTGCTGAGATTTTATCTTTTACTTTAAAAAAATATATAAAAATATCTCTTTTAAAGGTTTTTTTTTTTTTTTAAAATAAATGCAGAGTGGTCCCCAACTTTATTTTCCTGTATCATATGTAGTTTTTATTGATGGTTGTGCTATTGCACCTCTATTTCATGCATTATTTCAGAAGACTTTTACTTAGATATCAGATTTGTCTGGAGGTCAAATTCTTATATCAATCTTAGGTCTGATTACTTTTATAAAAAGAAATAAGATATTTATTCTTGGCTTTTAGTGTTTATTTATTATTCTGTGTGTGTGCTTTGTACAATATAATAGATAAATTGGTATGTTGCTGCTTGTATTAGAATTGAAAAACTAATTTGAATAAAAGAAATTTTCTCTACAAAAGAACAAAATGCAAATAAAACCTAATTTATTAAAAAAATTCTGAGTCAAACCTACTGGATATTGTAAAAAGAATGTTACAATTTGTTAAACTTATGCCCCTATAAATATTTTAAAATACTGTTGATTATTGATGTAAGTACCAAGCTTGCTTGTCAGATTTCTGTTGGTATGTCTGCCACTCCACATTATCTTTGACAACTGACCAATGTTTCAATTGATCCAAAAGGATGTTCTACCTCCCCATTATATTAGGTAACTCATAAATTCAGATGTCAGTGTGACACAGACTTCATAGGTAGAATGGGTCAAAATTTGTAATCAAGGATCATTCAGTACATACCAACCTATATTTGTTCAGGAAGTTAGATAATTTGCAGAGGTGCATTAATACAACTGGTTTGGTGATAGCTGAACATTTATTTAATGATTGTCAATGTGCCCAGTTGTCTAACAGAGATATGTCTTTGGTACTGAAGAAGACTAACTCATAATTTCATTTGAATATAATTTATTTATATTAAATCCTATCAGCCATCTCTCTATAAGCAGAAGTGGTTGATAAGCTTAAATGTATTAGGTTGGTGCAAAAATAATTTCGTTTTCTAACATATGTTACTATGTGAGAAAACGAAATTATTTTTGCACCAACCTAATAATTAGCCTTAAATTGTTATATACTCATAATATAACTTCTGGACTTCGATGTCTGTTTTAGTTGTTGTGTACATTTCTTGTCCTCAATTGAGTTCCAATGACGGAGGACCAATAAACTGATTAAGCTGCTTTTTTTGTTAATTGTGTTTTGTATTTCAATATTATCATTTTATAGTATTGTAAATTTTTTTTGGCTACCTTTCTTTTTTGTTATTTATCTTGTTTTAACATGTATCTTTTTATCACTATTATTAAATAAAAAAAAAAAGTATTTTTCTAGATTGTAAGTCATACAGACTTAGCTTACCATACTGTAGAATTTTGAGGGAATAAATATCAATACAGTGGCAGCTTGTCTCCAGAAATTCTCCTTCATGCCGAGTAACAACTATGAGCCAATTCTCGCTTGTCAGATGCAACACCTGTTTATTTCTAGATCAAGAAGTTGGTAATTGGTTCAGGTGTGACAAAAAATTTACATAACAAGAAACATGTGTGCTTTTTCTTTTCTGACATAGGATACACATGATACTCTGTCTGATGAGGTAAGCCTCCGTTTTCTTCATTACACTCTCCCTAATCTCATGATCACAAATCAGACAGCCTGGAGCAGGTATCTTTACCCTTATGCTTTGTCGTAATGGGACCATCTCCATTACATGTGTTGGAGTTGTTTCTTGAGGAGTCATCAGGCATATCCAATTTTCAGGAATTTCCATGTCTGTGGAAGCATCGAATTCATAGAGTTCATTTACTCGATCAGTTTCAGACGGTAAATTGCATGTTGATGTACCAGAGTCTATGAAAAGGTGAAGATCTTTTACATGCTGAGTTCATCCTGTCACCCATTATTGTTAGTGGATTTACAATGTTCGTCACACGACCCACACTTGATATCTTGAGGTACACTGGCTATGGGGAGCTTTCAACCACATTGTTCCCAACTCTGTACATGAAGTGATTCTTACAACAATCCGGTGGTGGTGTTGTACTAATTCCCTTCACTTTAAGTTTGTAGTGGTGAATCATATTGGTGTGTACCATAGTGGACAATGTGTCATTCTTCGATGTGATATTATGCCAGTACACTGCCTCCATTATCGGACACTGCTTTCTTGCTGCAATTCTCTTTATGCTATGATGAGATCTTACCACTATGATGTTTCCTACAGAAACATACATGCAATGGAAATGAAGTTGGACCCCCATTCATCCTAGAAATTTTTAAAGGACTTAGTGTCATTGTCAGTTATGATTTCTAATGGTGGGCCTTGCTTAAAGAAAAGTTTCCAACTGTTGGCTGACACTTCTTGAGTCTTGCCAAAGCAGGCATCACCATATGTCAAATATACTGGGATTGCAGTCAATCAACATAAGGTAGTGTTGTCCACTATAATGGCTAATATCCATTCCCAAGTAGATCCAGATTCCAGTCACACTTAAGTTGTTTGAGGCTGGTATTCTTTACACTGACCACTGCCCTAATGGATGGTTTGTTTTATAGTTATGTAAATTATTTTTGTTACCTCTCTTTTTTGTTATTTATCTTGTTTTAATGTGTAGGTTTTTATCACTTTTATTGAAGAAGAGTATTTCTCTAAATTGTAAGTCATGTAGACTTATCATACCAAAATCAGTATACTGTATATACAATAGGATCTGTTTAAACAAATCATTGAAATAAAGGATGATGATCAAGCAACTGCAAAAGAACGTTTGTCTCATATATATATATATATATATATATATATATATATATATAGTTAGTTTATGCAAACTTAGGTAATCTGTATGGGTAGACCCGAGGAGGATGATATCCGGAGAGCTCAATGTAAAATTCAGAGCAGATATGTTTGAATAAAAACAGACCACGTTAAGGTTCCATGTAATAAATTATTTCACCATAACCCCTTTAACAGAGCTCTGGATCATCAGACTTTACTTCCAAAAATTAAAATGAAAAGAAATTCACACATTTTTGACGGACCTCATCAAGTATACGTAAAATTAACGAAGTGAGGTGGGAAAGAGGATATGAATATGTCATATGTAGCATTTCAAATTCTTATTTTTAATTTTTAACTCCAATGTGTCGGCTAGATGTTGTTCGAATTTATTGTGTCTAGTCTCAAGATATAGATGGCTAAGGAATGGAGGGGTGGAGACCAACTTTAAAGGAAGAAGCTACACTACTTTCACGAGGACAGTTTTTCTTTCAAATTTTTTAGACGCTGTTAATTCACGTTACTTTAACGGGCATGTTTGGGAGGTTAAAGTTTTTTCTGTATCTAAATGTTTAAACAATCTACGAAGAAATTAATTTGAAATTCGGTGGGGTTTTTTGTTATTTTCTATGAAACGGTCGATTAGAAAAATTCACAGATTGTACATTGAAAGAGTAATCTATTTTACATTTAGTAATCTTATTAATTAATTTATTTTTATCTTATATTAATTAGTAAAAAAAAAAAAAAAAAAAACTATGTATATTCCCATATTTACACATATACATCTGCAGAGAAAACGCATATTCATATATCTTCTTACATATCTCCACATACACTTATACTTACATATATATATACATATACATTTAAAGACACCTGTATATCCATATACATCTACATATATATGTGTATTTTTTCACACATATACACACACACACATACACATATATACAAACACATACATTCATATATACATAATATGCAGCATATCCATATACACACATATACGTTAATTTGCACTTACACATATCTACACACGTACATGTCTCTATCCTCATGTTCACCCATGCACCCACTTATGCCTGCGTTCGAATACTCTCTCAGTATTTAATTACATAATCCATATCTTTACACATATAATATTACCCGTTCTTTCATATTTATGGCAAAATATATAGGTACCTATCTAAATGTACACCCCCACACTATAAAAAAAAAACAAAAAAAAAACCTGCTTCTTATTCCATATAAAAATATATACATGTACATATCAACAGGTGCCTCAGTGTTCAAGCACATTACCATAGTTGTATACATATAGTTATGTGTTGGTGTTCATGTGTGCATAGTAATATTTCTAAAAACAAAGGGAATAAAAAACACTCAAAATTGCTCTTATATGATTATTTTTCAATGTATCTGCTTAGGTTGAGATTGTTTTTGTGCCGGCATTTAAAAATTAGTTCACTGTGTTTATTCAGTAGTATGTCTGGATCTTTGTTTGATTATGAAGATTTTCTCCTTTAAACATAAGTTGCATCTGTCTCTGAAATTTTTGGGAGTTCTGGCTCTTGATATTATTTTCCACTTTATTTTTGGGGTTAGGCCACTCTCCAACAGATTCCAATAATGAATAGATAGTGCCGTTTGGTTCTTTTTGCACTTATTTTTGAAGGATTGGCGATGATTGTATAAAAATGTGTGAATTTCTTTTCATTTTTCATTTCAATTTTTGGAAGTAAAGTCTGATGATCCAGAGCCCTGTTAAAGGGGTTATGGTGAAATAATTTATTACATGGAACCTTAACGTGGTCTGTTTTTATTAAAATATATATATATATATATATATATATAAATAAATACACAAAATTTTTTGCTAAAACTATACAGCAGCATTCCTCAATGTACTGTTTTCTCTTTTGAGTTCTTGGTTAACAAAAAAAACTTTTTGTCAAATATCCAGAGAACTTGCAGTTGTCCATTTCCAGTAGTTTTACAACTTAAATAGTCAGTCAGAATCTTTTTGTCAGTGTTCTCTTCTAGAAATTACTGACTTCATTCCTCAGAAGATTTTACTTTTCACAAGCAGAAATAATAATCAAAAAATGATACCATCATTGCCAGTTAAATCTATTATTATATAAAAGCAAATATATCGGTTCATTTCTAAGATACTTAGACTAAGTTCAAACAAGAACAGCATCAGAATTAATTCAAGTATAAAAATCTGAAAGTTTTAAAACCTAAAGTTTTAATTAAGAATTTTGTCTAGATGCTTGTAACACTGGCTTTTGGTTGTTACTCTGTTTTGCTTTTGGAAACACGGTATAAAGCATTGAGCAAAACTTAGAACAAGTTAGTCTTTATTAAATGTTAGTACACAGACACACACACACACACACTTCTTGATAACCAAAAGAAAACTTATCTTCCAAAATTTTAAAACAAAGCAGTTTTATTTTCTTATCCACAAGAAACATGAAAAGTGAATGAAAGAGAGAGGAAAGAAAGATGAGTGTTACCGTCATTCAGTGGTGGAGAATATTAAAATGGAGGAAGTAGGTAACTGCAATACAGAAAATGAAGAGTTAAAATTGAATAAATCTAGCAGGTTTATTCTTATCTGTATTATTGGGTTAAGCCATTCTAAGCAGCATGGCAGGTTTATCTGCTAGCACTAGAAAGCTATTTGTTGTCTCTGCCTGTAGTTCATCTCTGCTGACTCTCAAAGTATCAAAGAGATGAAAGTATGGGATTACTCACTTCTGTGTCATGTACAATGCAAAAGTGAATTTTAATTTGTCTCACACACACACGATATATTTATGCAGCAAATGTTCATCCAAACAAATAATTAAACAGCCTGACAAGGTCTGGCTGTTTAATTATTTTATTGTATTTTTGCAATTTTTAAATGAGGTGTTGAGTATTGTGCTTGAAAGTGTGGATAAACTGTGTGAAGTTCATGTTGTGTTATTGTTTTGTTGAAGTACTTTTGGCTGACTCAGTCATTTTCAAGAACTAATGTGGTGTTTGTGTAGTAAGCAGAGTTCCTTTCTTTACATCCTGGTATTCTTTGGAAAACTGGAAGTTTGAAATAGTCTAATGTGATGTTTATGTGTAACAGTTATTGGGAAGTAGACTGCATCAAAAAGAATTTAAGTTTTTTATTATATATATATATATATATATATATATGTCATATGCACTTCAAGATACCATCTCCTGTGATGAATAATATTTAATGTGGGCTGTTTATTTTGTATCAAAATAGCTTCTAGGGTTTTGTGCTTTATTGTAGTAGCGGTTGGTTAGTACTGCCACTAATTAGCATATGTGTATGAGTAGATGTTATGTATAGTTTCACAACATAAGGTAGAAGCAATGATACTTGGACTGTAGAACCAATACTAACTGCATACAACTGTAACCCCTACTTGGAATATCCTAACACTTACCTTGTTGCATTGAGTGTTGTAGAGCAAAATACTCCACAGCACCTTATCAGTTGTTTTTAATCAAACTAAATATAACTTATTCCTTTATATATATATATATATATATATATATATATATTACATTCACACTGTCTATAAAAATAGATTCTCGTATGTTATTAAATTTGAGAAAGACTTTTTTTTTTTTTCTTTTTTTTCCAATTGAGCAGAGTACCTAAATGTACTTTTTTTCCTTTTTCTACTTGTTTCTAAAGTTGTTATTTAACTTTTCCTGTCATTGATAATGTTTGTTTTATGGGTTTATTCACTATATTTTTTTAATGTATTTTCTCTGTTGATATAAAATATTTTATAGCCGTAATCTTGCTATTTTAATAATAATAATATAGAACTTTAGTTAATCTTGTATTTCTATAAGATATTTTAAAATCTTTCTCACTACTGCCATGGAATAAAAACTAAGAATAATATTTAGATTTTTTTTCTTTTTTTTTCTTTAAGAGTTATTGGTTAATAAAAATTGCTGTTTTGTTTACTTTTTTTAAGAAAAATATTTTATTTTCAGGTAATAAAAATACATGTCGATAATCATACACTCTGGAATAATCATTTAAAAATATTAGTGTTGAATTGTTGTTTCTTTTTTTTCATAATAAATATTGTTTAAAAACGCCTGATAATTATGCACCAACCCAATAAAAAATCTTTGCTATTTTTTTAATGTGTCTGACATGATGTTTTTTTGTCGTTCAATGATTCCTTCACATGTTTTTCGTAGTTGCTTTTCCCCCTTATTGATCAGTTATCATTGTATGTCATAACATGCAGCTAAGGTGCACTGGTTGAAAAAGTAAAAATATTAAACTACTTTAATAAAAAGTACCAGATGGCATTGCTTCAAACAACATTCAATTTTCTTTTTTGTTTTCATTGATCTGTTATGTTTATTTATAATGTTTCTCTAATCAGTATTCCATAACCACCATTTTTGTCAAGCATTTTTCCTTCATCATGAATCTTTATTTATGTAAATATAACTTGTTCTTAAAAACCATGCTTTTCATTTGATTTTTATAACCACGACCCCAATTTATTTTCAATTCATGTTGAATCGACAGCCGTAATTGTTCTATTATGTATCGCTAAAAAGCCATTATTTTTAGTGGTTTTTTTCTGATAGGCTTGCCAATTCATAAAGTCAGTAAAGGAAAAACTAATTTCCCCAATCTGAAATAAAGGTAAACTCAAAAATCTAAAACATCAACAACAAAATTAACATTTCGACAAGACATTTTTGTTATTTGTTAACTTTGTACTAGAATTGCTAATAGAAAATAATATGAAAGTAAAATGTTTCTCAAGATTTTGGAAGAATGTTTTGGCCAGAAGGTAATGTTACTGAAATCTTTTAAAAAAAAAAAAAAAAAAAAAAAAAAAATTTTAACATTTCAATGAGATAATTCAGTAGGCAATAAAAATAAAAATTCTTAAAATACTTGATGAAATGTGAAATATTTGAATTTATATAAAATAGTAGATATGCAAATTGAAATATTTGAAAACTATAAAACCAAAAATAATTTTAAAAATTATCCTGCCTGATCTATCTGATTTATCTTACATTTATTTGTAACTTTAAACATTTGTAGTAACTAAGCTGATGCAAAATCAATTCACTTCTATAAGAAGAATATATGAAACGATTTCTGTCTACTAATCTTTGCAAGTTGTCATGTTTTTGGCCAAAATGGTAATGGATATATAAAGCAAATTTATTTCTTTTTCTTTACTAGTAAATGACTAAGCTGGATATCATTTTTGACCCGGATGTAAAGTTAAATATAAACAATTTGATGAACACATTTATTCCATAAGTTCTTTGTCATTGACCAATTCCAAAAAAATGATAAAATGACCAAACATCAGAATTTTTTAAAATCACTTCTTGGTTGAGATGAGAATTTTTCAGTATCACCCAAGTAGAATAAATAAATTTTGCTTTAGTTTCATTTCATATTTAAAATCTTGTCAAGGACTGATTTTATACTTAAATGATTTAATTAACCTGTTATTTCTTTTACTTTCTGTTTATGTAAATTTACTAACCAAGTCTGTTTTCAGTGACTCATTATCATATAATGAATTTGTTAGATTTTCATGTGGCTATAGCATAAATTCTAATAAAGTAAACATTTTTATTGTATTTATATATTAATAGGGAATCCACAATGAGAAAATGGTTATCTTATAAATTAATTAAATAACTTTAAATAATTTAGTATATAACAAAATATTATTTGGGTTACTCTTGCCAAGGTGTAGCCAAAGATAGGCTTTTAAATAAGTGTTTAAATAAAACCACCGATTTTGAAATGAAATTGAATTTTCTTCTCTGAGCCATGTCCCTTCAGGACATTGACAATCATGGTTCTCCACAATTTCCTATCCTTTGTAGCTTTTAATAAATTTTGTCTTTTTATTATCTCTCCTAAATTTTGTTCTACCATCCATTTACTCAAGCTCACTAGGTAGGTTATGTATTGTTTTTCTCTGTCATGCTTGCCTTCAATATATCCTGTGAGTATCAAATTTTCTAAGCCCTCTTTCCTCATTATGTGCCCTAGAAATTTTGACTATCTCTTCCTGACATTGTCTAAGTGTCATTTTTGTTTCCATTTTCTTTAAAACTTCTTCGTTGTTCACATGTTTGGTCCATGGTATCTTCAGTATCCTTTTGTAGAACCACATTTCTGTTGCTTCAAGTCTCTTCTTCATCTGTGCAGTGAATGTCCAGCATTCACCGCCTTATAGGAGGACTGAATCCTAAAAATATTAATTTTTTTTTTTTTTTACACTATTCATTGACTTTATAGTTAGCATTGATTAATTTTTGTTTCAGTTGGAAGGAGCATCCAGTGGAAAGCATACAGTGGCTCCACTGGTGCCTACAATACAGCAGGAAAATGGCAGCAGTACAACAACAACAGCAACAACCACCACCACAACAACATCAACAACATCCAACACCCCTACCATCACAACCACCACAGCCACAACTACTACGACGACATGCTCAGGAGGTATTGGCTCAGCTGATACCTTTGTGGACGAAAGTGATGGAGCACACCCCCCTGATCCAACACGCACCAAGGCGGCAATAAAGCAACTACAAGATAAGATCCATAAAATTATGGGTCAGATCAAAAGTGAACAGAACTCAAAAGAAGGTAAATTATTCCATTTATAATAGAATAGTTGAATTCAATTATGAATATCCAATCACTTATTCATGTTTCAAATGGAATTATTCTTAGTTTATATCCATGTCTATGGATGTATATGTAAACATTTCTCTCTCTCTCTCTCTCTCTCTCTCTCTCTCGTTGGGTTGAGTTTATATTGGGAAAGAAAGTAAGAAAGGAAAAAAAAAAAGGAAAAAAAGGTCAGTTTTGGTTTACTGTGGGAGACATTTGTATGTATGAATGTTACTGCTTGATTTTTTTTTTTTTTTTTTTTTTTTGAAAGTGGTTAGAAATATTTATCTCTTTAGTACTATATGTTTGCAATAATTACATTCTTATGATCTTGAGATATTTTCTCTCTGGTCAGGATTGATCTACTGCTGATCTGGTGTGTATAGAAAATAATACGGCTAGTAGTGATATCTTTGTTTCAACTCTATACTGAGATTTTGTTTCCTCTAAAAAGTTATAACATTAACAAAATATTTACCGT
Organism: Acanthosepion lycidas; assembly: GCA_963932145.1. Classification (NCBI taxonomy): domain Eukaryota; kingdom Metazoa; phylum Mollusca; class Cephalopoda; order Sepiida; family Sepiidae; genus Acanthosepion; species Acanthosepion lycidas. The sequence goes on along the minus strand of OZ010583.1, from coordinate 18,499,100 downwards.
ACTTATTGTCAACTTACTCATATTAGTTTCTGTTGGTTAGGTATAGGTTATCTTTTTTTCTTGGTGAGTGATAATGCCCTAATCTATATTGGCACTGAGAATGGAATTGGAAACTCCCCTTGTGTTTTGAACATTGATACATGGCAATTGGTAACAAATTCACTTGATAGCTGAATACTTGTTTCTGTCATTTTGCAGAACATTGATGTGATAGAAACTTAATAAGAAAAGATTCCAGTAAGAATATGATCAACTTGATCAAAAGACCTATAAAAATGAAATATTTTTTGTTCATATTGCAACAGGAGTATTTTTCTCAGATAGGAAACAGATCTAGCTAGAGTTTATTCATATTGTAAACTTTATTCCTAAGGTTTTTCTGTGGCAATTGTTTATCGTTGTAGTATATGCCCATAATCAGTGGCAATAGTTTAATAAAACTAATAGTAATATTAGCTGTTTCCTTATAAGGAAACATTCATTGACCAAGCAGCTTGTACTATTTTTAGTTGATAATTTATAAAATCTTTCTCTAAAAACAATTTTTTAGGAAAATGGGTTTCTCAAGTTCAGTTACTGTTAGCGCTAATTCCAGTATTGATGGGGGCTTCTTTCCTAACCTTTTATTTGAAGTTGTGTGGAATGTCAATATCTTGATTATGTCATTATTTTCAAATAATATGTGCTATCCATTTTCGCTGTTGCTACTGTTGAAAGTTCTTAAATGATGCAGTTTCTGTTATTTGGTAGTTCTTTGTGATTCTGTAGCACCAGTTCACAGTTCAAAGAAGTGTGGTTTTCACCAAGACCCATTTTTAATCATTAATCAGAAAAAGCAATTGTATAGAACAGACAGTTAAGATATTTCTGAAAGAGTTTGGCACAATGCATGGCATCATTATAAGTCTTAATCTTGTAAGACTAGAACATTTTGGCTCTTTTTCGGATTAATGTTTTAGCTTTGTAGCAATTTGTAGTGTTGGCCAAAACTACCTCTAGCAAAGCCTATTCTGTGTTCAATTTCCTTTTCTCGTTTACTAAATTTGTTATAACTGATCCATAGACCAAGGTATTTCAAGTGTTTTGTATTTACTAAATCCACATTCTGAATTTTTATCATGGTTTCAGGAATTAATTAAAGCTTTCAAAATCCTATTTCATAAAATTAATAAATGGTTAAATTAGTGTATTTGATTTGACCTTTAAGCACGTCAATTGATTTAAGAATTTGTTAGTGATCATGTTAAACATTTATAAAGAATTGGATCTTGGCAGTTCAGTTTTTTTTTTTATTTGGTTTCAACTTTATACAACTGTTTCACCTTTTATGATCATACTATAAATAATTATAATGGTAAGTAATTTCAAATTTATAACTTTTTTTATATTTGATTTCAAAATAGTTAAAAGTTTAGTACTCCTGCTATTTAACTCAGAATTTGTGACTTAAGTGTTTTCATGGTCACTGTTTGTCTATTTTATTTATTTTTTTTTTTTTTGAACAGCATAATTCAGCTTTATTGATATATAACTGGCTAAGTTACTCTCTTGTTTCATGCAATTTAACTAATCGTATATAAAGTCTCTTGTTTTAATTTTTATTTGTTTGATATTTCTTCAGCTATTTTTTCACTTCTTTATAAAAAAAAAAAAAAAAAAATTAAAGATGCAAAACTGGAGAACACTTACAATTCTCTTTGCATCATTAAGCACAAACTAAAATTACATTCTAAAACATTTTTCTGTTAAATTCTTTTACTTAGTATAGTCCTAATTTCTACAGGCATTTTATTTACTCAAAATTTAAGAAAAATTACTTACATTGATTTATATTTTTCTTTATTTTTAAATCGATTTTGTGATGACTTGACTAGAGTTAATTGAGCAAAAGAACATAACCACACATTATTGAAGGACAATTCTTTTATTTGTATCTGTGCCACTTGTATATTGTGAATTTTATATTGAATGATCAACAAAGTGCTGATGATCCTTTCTTATTTCATTTTTCATAATGAAATAAAACCCCATGTACTGGATACCAGGTTTTCAAAACATTTTAACTATGAATACATCTTCTATGACTAAGCAAGAAATAAATCATTTTATCTATATCCTGTTCGACTTTATTCTCTATTGTATATTCACCCACACAGGTGTTTGTCAAAATCACTGATCTGTTAGCACAGCACTTAACTGGTACAACTCTTAAATTAGTGGATCAAAAATATGACAGCTGGCCAGGTGAAATATTTTTGAAGCATCAAAAATGTACAAAGTAAAATAAAATGGGTAGGTCTGTATACATTTGTTAAATTATCAAAACATTCTTGTACACAGATGTTCAGCAGTATGGCGGTGGGGTCTGGTGGCTATAACGAACAAAAAAAAAAAAAAAAAAAATAAGTTTATCTTTCACACTTGTAGTAATGTGCTTTTTGTTTTTATATATATATATATATATATATATATATATATATACACATATATAAGTGAACAATCGTCAGGCCACGATTGTGTCAAGCATGAAACAGCCTGTCACCTCTAAGTGTTGACTTCAATGTTAACTTTTATATTTACACACACTCTATCTCTGATATTGAGCACTTTATCCCATAGCACACCTTGAGAGTATATTTCTTCATATATATATATATATATATATACACTTTATCCCCATCATTGAGCATTATTTTCCCATAAATATGGAAAATTTTAAACGCATAATTTGCTATATTTATGAAGGAAGAGTGCTTGATAGATCACTTGTTGATATCGACAATGTGGTCATAGAAATCAACACTGCATGGTTACTGTCAGTTTTATACCTCACGCAATCTTCAATCTTAAATGAGCTTTATATTTTAGCAACTGGACAATTATGAGAAGTAGAGGAAGTAGGAATATGGCTCTTTCCAGTTCTCCTGGGTTAATGTTTTTGGTTAATTATGGTCCTGCCTTTTGGTTTGCTTATTTTACTTATATATGATAAATATATAAGACATTTGGAAAAATCTTTTATTTTGGCATGTTTTGCTAGTGTCTGCGTGTATGCATGCTGTATTTAGGCCCTATTCAGTATGAAAATTGCTTTGGTCCTCTCAAAGTTTGTTTTTCCAGGAGCTGTTAATTAAACTTATGAAAAATTTGATAATCTTTTATGTACAAAGTCCTTTCAGGTTATGAGCGATCATAACTTCTTGTCTTTTGTCATTCTATATAACTTTTAACCATTTATCCATCGTTCTTTGTCTCTGTCCTACCATCCATCCATCCAAACTCATTAAGTAGGTGACTTGCTGCCCAGCCTGCTTCTCTTTCCTTCAGTATATTCTGTGAGTTAAATTTTCTCGGCCCTTTTTCATCATTGTGTGTCCTAGAAATCATATCTTTCTAATTGTAAGTATCAGTTTTCTTGTTCCTAAGACTTCCTCATTGCTCACATATTCTGTCCATGGTAATGTCTGTACCGTATTCTATATTCTGTAGAACCACATCTCTTTTGTCTCAAGTCAATTCATCTTTTAGCAATATAGGAAATTAGATATTGTGAAGCAGTTCAGCACTCCTTTCTTTGCTTTTAATAAAATGTGATTATCTTTTGGCAGGCATCTTTTGCTACACCAATGTGCCTTTGGATTTCAGTTTCCATCATCAGTTATAGCAATTCCCAGATAGTTAAATATCTATATTTGCTTGTTTTTGATGTTCTCAATATATAGCTCAAACCTTATGTTGACTCTTTTACTGACAACCATGCATTCTTACAGTCAATAGTCCTTTCTTCTTACTTTCCTTTATTATTTTGTCTAAGACATCTTTCTGTTTTCCTACTAAGTCTGCTATCAACACAGTGTCATCCCAATATCTGATATTGTCTGCCGATAATAAATTCTGGGTTGTCTTCTAGTTACCATAGGACAGTGACATTGTTAAATGAATCCAGTGAAAAAACATATCCTTGTCTAACTTTCTATTTTTGTCTATTCACTAAACTTGTTCTCCATCTGCATGAAGGCTATTTGTTCCAAGTAAAGGTTATTATTCAAATTTCATAATCATGTGATGTAAATATCTTCCAGATCCAGAGAGAGTTATCGCATTTCCTTCATTTTCATTAGTTGTTTTTTTTTTTTTTTTTTTTTTTTTTTTTTTTTTTTAAATCCTTTCACCTCAAGAAGGTAGGAATTTAAATTTTTGAAGATTGTGGTTTTCAGGGAAGCAAGTAAACAGAAGGGAGTTCCACTGCTGGGAAGTGTGAGAAAAGAAACTGTTGGAGTAGAATTGGTGGTTACATTTAACTATTTCAACAGTAAAAGGGTGGGACCTAGGTGCTAATCTAGTAGCATGCTTACATTCATGTAATTGGGAGCACCAGGGAAAAAAAGCTCGTCAGAGCAGTTGCCATGAAAATATTTGTAGAAAAGAGAGAGAAGCCATATCACGTCTGTGAGAAAGTGGCTGAAGTTGAGATGCCAAGTCAGGATTGATTATATTGCAGATTCTTCTTTGGATTTTGTCATGTGCCTTGAGATGATTAGCAGGAGCACCAGACCAGATAACAGTATTCAATATATGAACTGATGATAGATTTGTAAATGTGCAAGATGGACTCTGACAAGAAAAACCTTCTGGCACAACACAATGAACCAACTTTCCCTGCAGTAGATAGTTATAGTTGTTCTACTTCAAGTCATTTGAAAACATGAGACCAAGTAGATGCAGTGGGACACTCTCCAGGAGTCAAGCATCAGCCATGCTTATGGTGGGCATGGAAGTTTCTCTATGGGGGTTAAATGAGAGGAGTTTAGTTTTGGCAGCATTAACATTTACAAGCCATTTCCTGCCCCAGTTTACCATTGATTGGAGGTTCTTTTCAAAAGCAGTGACCAGGTTAACTTTGTCAACTCTGACAGATTTGCTATTGAGACAAGAGTAAATGAGTGTCATCTGCATAAATGCCTACTTGGGAACTGATGACATCAGGAAGATCGTTAATGAAGATCAGAAACAATGTAGGACACAGGATAGAGCCTTGGGTGTCACCTGTGTCCGTGTGAAAGGATCAGGAAGTGAGCCTGTTCAGAATAACCTTCATTTCAAGATTTGATAAGAATGATTGGATTAAATCAAACAATCATTCTGTAATACCATAACCCTGAAGCTTATGTAGAAAACTATCATGCCAAACCCTGTTAAACACCTTTGAGTTATCTAAAGCCACAATTCTAGCTTCACTATTATTATCAAGAGCTTGATTTACATATTCAGTGATGGCCATAAGCACATCAGCGGTAGACTGGGCAAAACAGAAGCCATATTGTTCGTCAGTAGGTCATGAGAGGTAAGATGCTTAATCACTTCAGCATTGATTAAAGCCTCAAATACTTTGCTGAAAAGTGGTAGGAAATTAATAGAGTGATAGTTAAAAGTTCTCCAGAGGTCTTAAAAACAGAAACTATAGAGAAGAATTACCAACAAGCTAGGAAGCAGTGAGGCAATAGCTGTAGAGTTTGGAGAGAATTGGAGCCAGCCGAGGAACACATTTTTTCAACACAACAGCTGGGATCCTGTCACCTCCACTTATGGAAGTCTAATATAGAAATGATGTCTGAGACCAGTGATGGGGTTAGGCATATATCATTCAGTAGAGCCTCAGTTCTAGTGGGGAAATCGGGCATGGGTACTTCAAATGAGTCAAGTATTGAGTTAGAAAAGAATTTCCAAGCAAAGCATTCAACCTTATCTGCTGTTGATGTCAGGACTTCGAATTTGAATAGAGGAGGGATTGAGGATTTGCAGTTATTCAGCAGGCCCTTGCAAATCCACTAATAATCTCTAGAATTGAACTTGAGATGCTATACGTTGCCTGTTGTAATCAGATGTGTTGCTCTGGTACAGACAGAAGAAATGATTCCTGTGGGCTATAACGGTCAGAAATGTAGGTGAAAACAAAGGAGGTGAATATAGTTTAGCTTGGTATTTCCTTGTTGGAATGAAAGCATTCATGCTGGCTTTCACCCAGGAGGAAATCTTAGAGGCACATTTTTGAACAGGATGATTAAAAACTTTATTCCAAAGGACATCACAAAGGAAATCACAGAAAGAGTACCAATCTGCTCATTGATAACAGAAAGATATTCTTTTGGTAGGAGGTTCTTGGCTGGTGGATGAGTGAAAAGAGATGTTTACAGGCACTACAGCATGATGAGAGTTGCCAAGAGGTCAGTGCTGTATACTAAAACAAGAGTCAGGGATAGGGGTAAAAAATAGATCGAGAAGAGAAGTGTGTCCATCAGGGTTACTGGGGAAACACGTGGGGAAGTTCAACTACTTGCATGAGAGATGAGAAGTTAATGTTTTGGATACCATAAAGTCAGTGACATTGTATTAAAGCCATGTCATATGGTGACCATTAAGGTCATTGAACACAAATATATTTGCAAACTGGTGTAGGGAGATGGCCTTGTCTATATTATTGGAAATACTATCTCTCATGCAAGTCTTGAGAGAAAGGGGAACAGTAGAGAAAGAAGAGATTGCAGACTTAGTTAGGAAGAGAGAGACAGGGATGCATCTAAAAATGGCCTGGAGATTCAAAAGAGAGTTCCCTAGCCAATGAGAGATGTTAACGGACATAAACACCCAACCCATGCATGGGGACATTAGAGTCCTTTCTAAGGAGAGGAAGGTGGCCAAGAATCAAGAAATCGGAAGCAGGGATTGAAGAGTTAAAATCAGTTTTGCAGATAGCTAAAATGTCCAGACTTTTTGAAGAGGAACAATTCCACAGTGAAGAAGTTGGTATGAATACCATGAATGTTGGAGAAAGAAAGGTTAAGGTGTTTTTTGTTGAGCTGGTTTAGGTTTATATCTTTGGTTGTTTATGGTCATGATGTGTTATTTTGGTAAGCAAAGGCCTAGGGTAATAGTAGCTGTTGGCCGTCTAATGTAACATGTGCAGGAAGGGAACTGGCACAGACTGCAACATAGCCAGTCCTCAGCTTTGCCCACTGGAGTTGTTTGCAGGGACACCCTTTCCATGCACGACATGGCACTGCAAGAACCAACTGTTAATCAGAGCAGCTTTTTTTAAGATGTTATGCAAGCATTCAGGCTCCTAACTGCCAGTCGGGAAGAGCAACCAGAAAACTGCCAACCTCGTATCCTCAGTATGAAGAAATATTGACACCATCCACACATATCACAAAACATTCATGACAGCACCACTATTAGGCCTGTGGTAATCTTTTAGTTTGTAAAAACTGCAATATTCAAACTGAGAAAAAGCTATAGTCACAAAAAAGCTAATTTCTCATCTGAAAAGCTGTCTTGTAGTTTATAATAACAAAATGGTGGTGCAAGGCATCATGACGATACCAAGTACAGAAAATGTCATTCATAAATAGATGTTACTGATGAGCACTCAGTATTAATATTCTTGGAAGAGGTTTAAAACTCCTATACACACCAAAAACATGTGAATATTTGTCTTTTTCAAAATGTTCAGATATACCAAGGATGGTTCTTTTAAAGATATTTATTTGCTGTCAACTGATATTTCCACTTAAGATTTGTAAGTCCTTATTATCAAATGATATTTATGTTCCTATGACTTCTGACTAAAAAAAAAAAAAAAAAAAAATGGCATTATTACATGGATAGCTTCAAGTAGCTTCATGTGCAAAATTTTTTGTCATGGTGAATATTCGTGATATATTGACAAAAAAAAAAAAAAAAAAACAGAAGCAGTAATCCATAAACCTATTAACCTTCACTGCCTGCAGCAAAAATATTTCAGCTTATCTTATTCTTGACTTTCTATTCTGTCCTATTTTTTTTTTTTTTTTTTTTTTAATACAAAATAAAAGCACAATCAAGTATGACAGGAGTAAAATTGTGTCACTCAACAGGCAACCTTAAATTATTATTTAATTGATGCTTCCCTGAACATGGTAGATATACTTTTTATTTACTTTAAATTTAGTATCAGTCTACTATTTGTTGTAATTGTGTTATTGGTTGTAACATTAATGTTTAATTATTGAATATAATCTCTTGTGCTAGCTGGATGATTTTCTGTTATAGTACCAAATGCTATAATTTATTCATGCTCTTTCCTTCAGTTAAATACAACACGGCTAGTGATCCTTCAGTTATGTTATCGTCACAAAAACAAGGTCACTGTGATTGGTCATTAATTATGAAACCACTGTCATAATTTGATCTGAAATTGATCACAATTATTGTTAGTGCGTTGTCACTCTGACGTTACTTTCACCATACATTTGAACTTGTTTCCCTAGTTTTAATATAGGAAATTTTTAATTTTATATCAAAGTCTGAGTATTCAGAAAATTTTATTGAATTTATTCATAATTTTTGTTTTTTCAATGAGCTAACTTTTTATCCAAATTTTATTTACTTTTTTCCACTTTGAAAATGTTTTATTTACATGAGCATTCTACTATGATCATCATCATCATGATCACTCAGTTTACATGTAAGAGATAGAAATATTGATTCTCAAGAAATTTTATCTGTAAATCATTATAACCCCTTTTAACCATGATATTAACATGCCATATTTTGGACCAACTTGATAATTCCATTTTGAATTGTTCATTTTACAAATATGCAATTCACTGAGAAGTTACCAAAAAATCTTTTTATTTTTTAACTTTATATTTTATACGTATTTTTATAAATCGTCATTAAGTTAATCTCTTAAAATGAAAAACAGTGTTTTTAGTTTTCCTGTCACTTCAAATGCTCTCCTGGAAGTTTCCTTCTCTTTCTCTGGAATTTTAAAATATTTTAGCATTTTTTGTTTTCATACGATTTGTGCACACCATGTTGTATTGTTAAGAATAACCTTTAGTAGTATTATTATTAATAATCTTTTGGAGATTATTTTGTCAAATCAACAAAGCAATAAATGATAGAGTAGAAGAGATAAGGCAAATATATGCAAGAGAAAGAGAGAAAAAACAAAGCTGTTTAAGTCAGTTACAGTTACGTGACTTTTTAAATAGACCTGTCATTGGTGGTGATACTTCAGGTTTCATCTCTTGTTTCATGAAATAATAATCCACTTTTCCTTTTCACTTTCAGCAAATGTCAATGAATATCTGCGATTAGCATCAGGTGCAGACAAACAGCAAATTTTACGGATAAAAACAGTTTTTGAGAAGAAAAATCAGAAATCCACCCACTCTATTGCACAACTCCAGAGGAAGCTTGAAAACTACCAGAGAAAATTAAATGATGTTGAAACATATGGGGTTTCCAGTCATAAACAAGCCAAAGAAGTTCTACGAGATATGGGACAAGGTTTAAAGTGAGTAAATTATTAAATACTCAAATTAAATATGCCTGCTCTGTATTAATATACATTGTTAATGTTTGTAACCATAAAATTTTAATGCCAATTTAATTCTAAATATTTTTGCAATGAAGCAGATATGTTTTTTTAATTTTCATTCTTCTTAACACAATTTGCATAAAATCAGAAAAGAAATATTTATATTGTGAATATCAGGCACAAAACTTGATTGAATTAAAATTGCACAAATACAAAATTTTTACCAAAGTCACTGTTAATTTTTGTTACTCAAAAATCATTGTGTCAGTTTATTCATTGCTGATTAACTAACATCAATGTCTATAAAAAATAATTTCAAAATGACAGAATGGTATCAGAATAAATAGGAGAAAATTCTGAAGGTCTATATTGCTAATACAGTGTAACTCGGATATAAGAGAGTTGTCTGGACCAGAGAAGAAGTCTCTTATATCCGGGTTTGGTCTATTTTGTTTAGGTAAGTATGGCTCTAATTTGGGACCAGATAAAATATATCTTATATCCGGGTTTCTCTTATATCTAGGTTACACTGTATTAACACTAGGTGAAGAGGAGGCATGCAAGGCTTAAAAGAGATGTGCACAAAGGCATCCCCATTGAGCTTCCTGAAGACACCTGCAGGCAGCTCAATCTGATGTGTACAGATTTGTGGTAGTGTGTTTTTATCAATGGCTGGTCTAAGGAGTCACTTGAAAGTGCAGTAACAGAGGGTGGCAATAGACCATAAAGTAGTAGGTGACCAGCAACTGAAATGTGATATTTGTGGTAAGACGCAGAAGCAGTTTCACGTGATAATGTAACACTTGCTGTTGCACATCATAAGTGTCGTGGTTGCACCAGAGTATGTAGGTTTATGTAGGTCCATTGCTGGTCTAAAGGGCCACATTAATTCAGGATATGTGTGTGCATATATATATATATATATATATATATATATATATATATATAGTTGTAAAATTGAATGACAACAAAAAATATTAGGCATTTGATTCTTCAGAAGGAATTCTGAAGACACATTTCTTTTCTATTTTGTCATTCAATTTTCCACTTTTACTTTATTAAATAAAATTTATATATTTTTTGTATGGGCTAAATGATATTGTTTTCTTTTTACAGAGATGTTGGAGCAAATATTATGGATGGTTTGAGCGGTTTCTCTGGGTAAGTTATTTTATTATTACTAAATTATTTTTCATATTCCTAATCAAAAATATTATTCTGAAATATATTTCTTCTTAGCTCATTTGGAAACCATTTCCTTTTATTTCTTCCAAAGTATTATTTTTTGTCTTGAACTAAGACTTCTCTGTCATCTTATTTTCTATACCAAAGCAATGACCATCCATCCAACAAGTGCAACTACAGGTACCATTCCCACTTAAATCCACAAAACTTCCCATTAGAATACCAATTTTGCCTTTCAAAGATATTTCTTTGCAGCAAACTAAACTTTGTCTTGACACTTTTTAAAGTATCTCTTAGTATAGACTAAATGGGGGTTGTTATTTTCAATGATGTGCACACCAATAGTTTCTGCCCTAATCTGCTTTTTTTTCCACTTTCTGTTAATCTACACTTTCTTAATATTATAGTGATATTATTCTTCATTCAAAACTTTTAAAATTTTTATGCAGGCATATATATATATATATTCATATTCTGTTACCTTTTTAAAAGTGTTTGACGTGTTTTTATTATTTAAAGTATTCAAATTTATTTTTTATAGGAACTATTTTTATTTCCTATATTGTAAATAATTGTAAGATCTTGTTTAGTTTTCAAAGTTTGTGTTTACATGAACAAAGAAAGTTTGAATGTTCCCACTTCAAATTTACAAATTCATGCCATAAGATAAATGTATTTATTCAGATCGCACATTTTTGTGTTACAATGGTGGTTTTAGTTTGCATATCCTAATTTATTATCTAATACTGTAGATTCTTTTATATATATATATATATATGTATATATATATATATATATATATATATATATATATATATATATAGGTCTGATGATTTAGATTGTGATTATGATTCCAATGTAATAAATTATAACCATGGAATATTAGTGTTTGAGCCTTTTATATTATATTCTTACTCTGTCCTGAAAATTGAGTTCTACCTGGATTCTATGCTCTTGGGAATTTATATATATATAATTTTTCTGTTGAAATATGGAGAGAAAAAATTGTATGACATTGTCGTCTCTGAAGTTACAACATATACTTAAAGCACACTTTTTGGATTTTGTTAAATTAATAAAGAAATAATTATTGAAATTATTCTCTTAAGGTGCAAATAAATTTTAAGTTTTCTTTCTAATCTAATGATTCTGTATGTTTAGAAGATGTCATCTAGGTAAGTGAAAAGGTCATGTCCAATAAATGATTAAAATCTTCCTTATTCAATGTATTTTGTAACAGTTAGTATCTGTTCAAAGATTAACAGCTGCATCCTTTTTTGTTATAGTGTGGACATATGAAACTATTTTTGAGTATTGCTATTAAGTTTAGAATTTGGATTGTTTCAAAATTCATAAATATATTTGCTTGTTTTGTCCAATGAGAAAAATAAAAACCTAATTTTTCTGCTTGAAAGATTTTAAGTTTTCAAAATCATCCCAATAAAAGTTCTTTCACTGTCGATTTTAATTCTTTTGTTAATTCCATTACGGATATATTTTTTTTATTTTTCATTTATTTGCTTTTAAAAACAAGTTTTTTAAACACTGTTTTTCAATCAGAATTTATCTTAATCTTACAATGTGCTGTTTTAATCCTCTGTATTTCCCGTTTTAGGATTACGTTAACTTAATCCCAATATTTTACTAATTCTTATTAATTTTGAATGCCCATATTTATGTCTTTTATTTTCAGTATAATAATTATTAGTGATTTACTTGAATTTACCTAAGAATATTACTAATGAAGGTTTTGAAAAAAGGTTTTATGAAAATAGTGAATTAACTGAAAATTTGATTCATTTTGAAAAAATGTCATTTCTCTGATTTGTTAGTTTTCATCTGGAATAATCATTGAAATTGTTGACAAACTTTTCTCAGATCATGTCTGTAATCAGACTTAAATTTTGAAATATTTACAATTCATAAATATCTGCTCTTATATAAGCAATTTTAGTACAATTACAGACAGGTTGATGCATTTTGTGCAGGATAAAATTATGGGTTATATTTATTAAAACTAAATGCCATCTTATGTAAATTTCTTTTTCTTTTCTTTTTTTTTTTTTTTTTTCCCTCCCTAATGACAAAGACTTGTCACATAATTTGTCACATATTTGTCAAATATAATATATAGACAAAGAAACTTGTACAGCGTTTTAAAGTTGGCGATTAGATTGTTTTTTTGTTTTTTTGTTAATATTTCCACATAACTGTCACTATTATTTTATACAATGAATGCATTTATGATTGATATTTCATATCCAATACCTAAATATTATCAATCATTTTAATCATACATCATTTATGCTTAAAAGGTTAATTAGAAAATTGTGTCAGAAAAATATTTAAGATGAGTAGTAATTTTCTGATTTAGACCATGATCCATCTATTGAATTTGAACAAGTTTTGTGATTTTTTTTTTTTTTTTTTTACTGACCAATGAAAATCATAACTGTATTTTTGATGTAAAATATATTTCATAACTTAAAACTGATGCACAAGTACAATTTATGAATTTGAGAAAAACTTTGATATGTATAGAGTATTTTATTGGATGAAACAAGATAAATTTTTTTAATTAAAATTGGAAAAATATAGAAAACTTCTCAGGTTCCATACATATCCAAACAAAAAACTTTTTTTTACTGAATACACAATCTTATGTAATTATCTACCAGTCAATAAATTGTCTTGATTGTTATACAGCACATCAAAGAAATAAATAATTATATTATATAATCTAGTTTTATAATACAGCATTTTTCATTTTACAACCTAAAAATCTCTTAAATGACAATATATCTTCAGCTGTTAGCAGTGTATTTCAATTGAGTCCAGTATTTAATTTCTATATCAATGTTATCTTCATTGTTCTCTTATATTTTATCTTGTAGTTTTTAGAATATAAATATGTCTGTTTACTCCCTTTAGGTGTGGTGGCATGAATCCGTTGCAATATCAATAGCTGTGTTAGAAACACATATTTCTCTTTCTGATTTTAGGGTAGCCATGCAAAGTTCTTTACTATCTACAGTAGCCAATTTATATAAAAAATTAAAAAAAGAGAATCACATTTTTAAGAGTTTCTTTCCTTCATATATTGTAAACTAGAGGATTTTTTTTCTTTGACAGTTTTATTCATGTCTGTAACTAAAGAGAAAAGATATAATTAGTTGATAACCTGCATTTTTATCAGTGTGACTAATTCTCTTAATGTATGTCATATTAGTTTTGTACTATGATATATTTTGAGGGTGAAGTGAAAGGCATTATTTCTTGCAGATGGTAGCAGAAACCAGACATTGTTGCACTGCTTTCTTCAAAAAAATTTTTTTTTAATTTATACAGTAGCATATTTTCTTCTTTATCAAAACTTATATTTTTGGATATAAGTTTTACTTTTTGGTCGGGGTTTATAAAATTTGTCTCTACTAATGACAAAGCCACATGTAGGTTCAAGATATTGCCTTGAAATGAATAGCTTCCTATCTTCCAATACTATCAACTGAATCATTTTTGAAAAAGAAAAAAAAAAAAACTAATTTAAACAGGAATCCGTTTATTCCCCCCCTTTCACTCTACCCATCTCATTTTGAATTAATCTAGTAATGCACTTCATTCAAAATTATCTTCATCATTCCTGTTCCTTTCCCCTTTCAACAAAGTTATAAGGATTGTTGTTATGATGTTTGACTTTTAGTTTTGATTTTGTTTTTGGTTCCTCTGACAGCAAACAACCAAGAACCCATGGATTTTCTCCTCGGTGAGTTTTTGTCATATAAGGCTGGCTGCTTTTGATTTTCAAGTTTACGGATAATTTTGCAAAATTGGGATGAGTACTGGGCCAAAAATATACCTATTTTCTATTTGTACTTGGAATTTATATGACTAGAATTTCTTTTCATTTTTTAATTATGCAAATATTTCTCATTATTAATCATAATAGTAATAATATCTTTAAAATAATGAAAATTAATACATTGTACAAAAAATGAAAGCAGAAAAACTAAAGTAAATTTTTATCAGTTTAAGACTTTTATAAAGGATTGTATCATTTAAATAATGGAAATACTTAAGTTAAAATTCAGCTTTCAAAGATTATAAATTATTTCATATATAAAGTGTTGCCTAAAATGAAGTTTAAGATCTCTTGATGATAAAACAAAATTTGATCATTTCAAGATTTCTGAATCGGGAATAAGTTTAGTTTCTTAAAGGTTTGATAAATTTGTTTCTCCATCAACTCTTTATCTTTGATATTACTTTTCAATAAAATAATTCATTTATCTCTCTTCAGCATATGTAATAATATTTATATTCTGCATTTTTAATAATAGTATGCTGGCAAACATTTTCTTGTGTATTTTTCAACAATTAATTATTCTTGCTTTATTTATTGATAATGCTTAAATGAAAAAACATCAGCTAAAATTCAGTAAACTTTCTGAACTAGTGGCATGTTATTATAGATTTGATGAGTATAATCAAAATAAAGAACAAGGAGGGAAACACTGAAGTGCAGACCTCTGCCAAGGCTTAGAAAAATGTCTACATTATTACTTGAGTTTATACTTTTCTAATATTTCTTGTTTTCCCTCATGCTTGGCGCTTGAGCAGCCATTTCTCTAAGCATTTAAGCAAATTCCTGTTAACTCTTTTTCTATTTCTCTATGTAAGTATATAATTCTCTCCACTGACACTTTTCTTTTTCATTATTTTGTATTTATGTTCTTATGCTTGGTGCTTCAAATTGACAGAACTTTCAACTTGTCAAACTCAGTGCCTCAGTAGCAAGAGATGTTATAGACTAATTCATTTTGGAAAATCCTCTCTCCTGTTTTTTAGTACATTGCTTTTTTTTTTTTTTTTTTTTTTTTTTAACTCAAAAAATATAACTAGACAGGTTGTAGATTTAATGTGGGGAATATAACTATGTTCATTGAATTTTGGAACAACCTCCATCATTTATATCATTACAGAAAAATGGGGGAAATAAAAATAACAAAAACACACACACCTTGGCAGACAGGATATTATAATTAAATTAAATTAAATTAGATCTTTAGCATAGTGAATTTATTTTTTGTTTCTTTTTATATGTTAATATTAGATATAAACTATCTGAAACAATGATTTCTGATTCAAAGTAAGTTGCTGCTGAAATATTTGCTAGTAAATAATTTAAGATAATAGTTGAAAACATTTCAGAATTTAAATAATGAACATTACAATTATTGATTCCAGTTTTGAAATATTTATTTTACTTAAGATATCTTAATGACTTTATAAACTTAAAAAAAATTAATTTTCCTTATGATTTTCCTTTTCATTTGCTAATAAATAAAATAAGGTTTTTAAATGACTTTAAACCTTTTTTTTTTCTTTTCCATAAGCTGTCTGGTACTCTTAAATATCTGATTTCATATAATAATAGAAAGCTTTAAATTTTTATTTGAAACAATACAAAGCTTAGGTTTACATCTAGTAGCAATCTATGCTTTTATAATCCTTCTAAAGGACACAGATTTCAATTTTATTTTTTTTAATTGAAAATGTCTCGTTTTCATAGATTGCAACATGAATTATAAAAAACCTTTTCTTAAATACATGTGATTTTTCATTCAGATTTTGTTATTGCGAAATTGAAATTTCTTTTTCCAATGGTACATTAGACCTTAGATGAATAACTGAAAAATTAATAATTAAATACTTTAAGTACTTACATTTTTAAATGTTCAGAGGCTTATTAAAACAAACAAAAAAAAAAAGACATGCATGAATATTTTTAAGCATGACTTTGTATACAATATATTTTTATAATTATTCATTCTTGCCTATTTTTCTTTTTTAACTCTTATTGCTTTTTGTCATAACATTCCAGGTCAAATATCTTAAGTAATCACAAGAATTCAAATAATATGCTGAAACTTCTCTAAATATTAGTATTTCTGTTGATATATGCATAATTTAGGATTGTTTCTTTTTTTAACATATATTACCTTTGTCATTAACATATAAATATTTATAGAAAGAAAGAGAATCTTTTAAATCATTTTTTAAAATTTTAACAATTAAACCATGGGCAGATTGGGGACTTTTGCTCTTTAGCTAGCTGAGAATTCTTTTATTAAGTATTTTATTGCTTATATTAAACCATTTGAATTTTTTTTTTCTTAATAAATAGGATGATTCAAATATATAATTTTTGTTTAATTTTCTGTTTGTTCCATACATAATAAGAAGCATTTTTATTGAGATTTTCCCCCTTTTATGTATGTTTTTCTTTTTTAATGCTTTTTGATTTTCATTGCTTCTAAAATCCGTAAACCTGTGAATCAGCTGCTTGAGCCTATTTTTGTATGCCTTACAAATGTACCAACTCCAAACACAATAAAAGGCAGGTTCTAACACATTAACACAGTGTTTATATGAAATACATATATGTAAACAGAAATAGTGTAGCTTAGTATTATATTGCCTGCAAATAATATATATTTTACTGCACTCAGATAATATATCCTTGAGATTAAACATCAAAGGAATGTTCATTAATCAGTCAGTATGTCCTATGCAGTTTACCACAAGTTAAGCATTAGACCTTTTAATGTAACAGGCTTAACAAATTTTAACAGAAATATCTGACATATATCAAGAAGATTCTAATGTACTTTAACAGTATTTAGGGAAATTTTCTTTTTTGTATAGATATAAATAAGAGTATACAAAACAATTTCTCTAATTATATGTAATTCATTTGTTTGCTATTTCTATGTAACCAAGTTGTAAATTTTGTTTCTCTTGCAAGTGGCACTGTATTAACCATTTTCGTTTAGTTCACTAATGAGTTGGTTATCTACAGCTATTCTGTGCAGTATAAAAGTTAAGACAATACAGAATTAAAACAAGAATATTAAAAATTAAGTTTTCTGATTATTTAAAATGATTTGATATTTACTTATTTTTCAAAACTTTAATACTTATAAGTTAATTGTATTTAAGGTTTATTTGATATGCTTCCTTTATTGAAAGCAAAGTGACTATCATTTAATGTATCTCTTGTACAATAACTGTGATGGTTTAGATTTTTAACTTTTTAGGTTCTATTATAGGCTTATAATAATAATAAGCAATTCTAACATATTTATCCATAAAATCTTTTGTTAAATTCATTGTTAAGATTTTGACCAAGTTGCTTAATAAGCACACGTTTGTAAGGTCAAATAGTTTTGGTCATATTTTTCAAGTTTCCTATTGTATTTGATTTGAAGTGAATATTTGTATTTTGAGGCATCATATTCAGTTTACTTTAAATAGAATACAGGAATTTGATTTTCTACTTGGACATTTTTTTTTTAATCTTTTCACCCCATGCAAGATGATAGTGCCTCTAAGGCACAAGGTGTTAGTGAGAGTGAAAGAAAATGAGAAAGGCATTAGTGAGGTGGAGGATGAAAAAGAACAGGCTGGTGATTAGTGTTATGTATACGACTTCTATAAATACAAAAAGATTTTAAGTATTAAATACTCACATTTTGTTTTTGATGATTTTTTTTCCCCCTTTTGTAATGAAAAAGAAAATTATTTGTACTAAGAGATGATTACTTATAATTTGATAACTGGTTCAAATTTATTTCAATTTTTGCATTTTGTCAATGTTTTTAACTTTTCCTTTTGTGGTAAATATAGTCAGTGATCATTTAGTCTCTTGTAAGTGAATACTTCTTTGACAATATCTGATTAAAAGAGTCACATTTACTATTCTTCTAATGTGACATTAAAAACTTAAGAAAAACAAAGCAGTTTGGGTTTTTTTTCTTCATTTTTTTTTTATAAGCAAATTCATAAATTCCTGTATTAGAGTAAAACTGATTGTATTAAATTTCAGTTTTCCTAATCTAACCCAGTATTGCAAATCGGGTGTTAGGAATTCTATTTTTCTTTCTTATTTTCCCCTCCCCCACACTACTCTTTCAATTCAAACATGAATTTGTTCCTAGATGATAAACATTTTTCTTATATTGAAAGGAAGAAATAATATAGGCTTGAATAAAAAGAGAAAAAATGTTGAAATATGGCATCAACTTAAAAAAAGAAGAAAAAATCTATCAGTTTTAATGTATATTTATCATTTTTTTTCTGGAATACCTAATACCTTTATCTTGTTCAAAATAATTGCTTTAGTCATTCAAATATTGTCCTTAGAAGTAGTAGTAGATCATTAAACCACTTTATTTTACACATCCACAAATTGCTGAAAACTACAAAGGATATGAAGCTGTGGAGAGCCATGATCATATATGTTCTGATGGGATACAGCATGTAAAAAAAATATAAGCATACAGATAGAAAAATAGTCTTTATATCACTAATTAATAAAGTTAGATCTATTTTTTGTTTGAAATTTTGCCCTCTGTAACAAAATAACAGGCTGAATTCTAAATGACTCTTCTCACTTTAACCAATTTATTTGTTGAAATAGAATTTTAAAAAAAATACATTTTTGTTAAAATTTAAAGACTGAATTAAATAAATTATCAAAATATATTCTCTAAATTAAATGACTGATAAATTCAAGTCAAGACATGTTAAAACAGCTATCTTACCCCTTGATAAATCCAAGGGAGATGCTGAAACATTTCTGGTCCCATCAACTTCCCAAAAATCTGCTATTACAGTTTATTTCAGAATCTCTTAACAGTGTCAAGAACTTTTCAGCACCCTCTTGTACTGCTTGTAGTTGTTCATAAGTAAAAATAGAACTTGCAAATTTCTCATGATGAACTGAATATTAAAATACTCTATTTTTATGACCTACCTAAATAAGAGGTCCATAATGAACTACTATATATATATATATATATATATATATATATATATAAAAGAGAGAGAGAGGATTCTAATGGTGTTCATTTTCTGCTGATGGGTATAATGATGTCCTCATCATCTCCCCATACTGCAGTTTTAAAGGACTTTGATTGTCATTTTGTAAAACACCAAGTAGAATTGATAATGGGAAAAAAATATGGAGAACTATATTGCCTTTAATTGATTTAATTGCATCCCTTGCTTGGTTCATTATTTAACCTTGACTAAATATACTGAATTTTGATAATGACTGTCAAATTTGATAACTTTATTAGCTTATATAGGAGAGATCAGCTTGAAGATTTTGGTCCTTTTGCTACTTTCATTTGTTTAAAATGTTAACATATTAAATTTTCCTCTAAAAATTATATACTTTTTTTTAGTTGTTTATTAAATCTAGTAATTATGAAATTATCTGATTATATAAAAATTCAGTATTTTAAATTATATGTAACAATTTTGTCAAACACTGAAGCATGTTTATCATCTCAAATAACTTACACAGAAATGCAAAAACACTAGCAATTCTTGTAGAGTATTCTTGCTATAGTACTGTTTTTTGATTTGGTATACCTTGTCTAATTTAAGATTTCTCTAAGTATTGCATAAATGGTTTTTAATATTTGTTCATTGTATCCAATTCATTTTCTGTTGAATCCTACAAGTAAGGAAATGTATGCTAAAGTATTAGCAAATTAATTTTAAAACTTTCATGATATTAAGTTACTTCATAAAAATGGTGACATGGTAGTAAATAAGAATTCTTTATAAAAGATTGCTATTTGAAGCTAAAGTATTGATTTCCAAAAAGAATCTAGTTGGAAGCTGTAAAATAAAAACTCTTTATAAATTCTTTTATGGTTCATATTACCTGAACATAATTATAACATATATATGGTTTCTGGAGGTTTACTTTCTGTGTTATTTACAGGAAATAATTAGTAGAAACATGAGAATATAAAATTATTGAATCTTATTTATGAAAACTTCATGGAATGTTCTATTTTCAGAATAGATGAAATGGTTATTCTGTTTTTAAGATCTTTACAAATTGAGTTCATAAAGTTTTAAAACAATAGTAATAGGAGGAAATTATAGGTACCACCACAGAAAATATGATACCTAAGATTTAAAATGAATTTTTAAAAATGAAAAATCTTTCTTGAAGCTTTTCTTTTTAGTTTTAATTTCAAGCTAGTAGCTTAAATTTAATATTTCCAATAAGCAAAATACTTTGCTGTATTTCAAAAACTAATTTAAATTGACTGTAAGGATTTTCTTTCATAAAATAACTGATTAGCACTCTTTTTTTAGTCATCTTCCATCACAATGTAATACATTTTTTTTTTTTTTTAAATCTTCCAAAAATAAAATATACTTTTCTGAAATTTTATTCGGGGAATATTAGCTGATTTAATGTATAATTAATCTAATTTGAAACAAATATTATTTACTTTAGTATCTGTCTATATTTCTGATTTGAGGTATTATTTACTTTGTTTAAAATATTGCAGAAATGCATTTTTAACATAGCAGTAGCTGTTTATTTAAGCTGTTGACATGTTTGACAGATTGATGTTTATTTAATGTTGTTTTTGGAGGTTTTAGTTGTAAAAAAAATAATTGAATATAATGTGAGTACCTTTTTATATATAATTTTTAAGTTCGCAGTAATCTTAAATTTTTTTAAATATTCTTCGTAATGTAATGTTTTATTGAATTTTAGATACTTTCTGGCTTTAAATTTACTATAGTTATCACTCTTATTTTCTGATAATATGGGCCATTGTATCTACAAAAATTGGCACATTTATATGCATACAAAAAAATTCAAAATTCTTTTAAAAATATTGGTGTAATGATTTGTACTAAGCTTTTCTAATTATTATTATTAAATATAGTTTTACACTTAATAATATCATCTAAAAGGGTGAAATTATTACAAAATTTTAATATTCAAAACTTAAGTTATTTTACATTAAAAATGTTTTTCTTATGACAATAGTGTCCTTAATATATTATTTATAAAAGTAATTAAAAGCTTTTTTTTAATTAAATAAAGTCAGTTTTATTGCATTTTTTTATGATTCAGAGCAGATATTCAATAAATGGTCTTTCTGTTTGACAAAAACAAATTGATCATTTAAATTCAACAAGGAGTTCTGCTTTTAAATAATATAAATATGAGGAGGGTGGAATTTTAAGTTTTGAATATTATATCTTGAAATTTCAAAAAATTAACATGCTAGAAAGGATTAAAAAATTTAAAATAATCAAAAAGTACTTTGGTCTTTCCTCTTAATAATAACATAAACATTTTGACGATAAAACTGTTTTTTATCAAGTTTGGGTCCTTTTTTCATTATGGAGTCCTTTTTCTTTTTTTTTTTTTTTTTTTTTTTTTAGTGAACTTTTAGAGGTACCTAGTTTTAAGGTCTGCTATATTTATGGGTTAAGTGCTCATTATCAGGGATAGAGCATATGGAAATATAAAAGCAGACATTGAGGTCAACACTCAGCAGCAGCAGTTTGTTTCATGCTTAAATGCAATTGTCAGGCCATCTGAATCACAATCGTCAGCCCATATCTTCTTATGTATACACTTTCTGTTTTTATAAACAAATTGATTTTCATTTAAAAATAAAAACCAGTAATAATTTCATCTTTATATGCCAACTGGGATTATTTGGAGATATTTTGTTTTAAATTTTCAAGTAATTGAAGAGTGTTAAAATATTTGGATTTGCTTTTGATGTTATTTGGTTATTTTAAGATCTTATATATTTTCCTCCCTTACTTTAATTAAAATAAATATACAAAATCCTAAAAGACATCAATCTTATCTTTTTACAAATGCAATTTTATTCTTTCTCAATCACATTTGATCTTAATTTCAACTCCATTATTTCTTGTGCAAGTTTTTATTCATTGTATTTGCTCTTCTCAAATACACAATTATTTAGTGTTTCTCTTGTTACAGTAATATTGTATTAACATTTTTGATAATTCAAGGTATTTTTTTTATCCAGGGTGAATTTAATTTACTTGCAGTTATTTTAAATTTTTTAAAAAAATTGTCATAAATGTTAAGTAGCAATTCATAATGCTTCAGTATTCATTCTAAATGAAGTTAATTCTTAGCTTCTACTATTTTGAAATCTACTATCCATATTAGGAACTTTTAATATAGTTAAAATATCTGTATGTTCTGTAGCACAGAAAGAAAGCATTCCTACATTCTGAAAGAAAATTCTTTAAATGTATGCACAATTCTAAAATGTAAAAACACTATTGGCTTTTAATGTAACTTCCTCACAGCACAATGTTTAAACATCTTTATCCACAGCATGTTTAGATATAAAAATGCAGTAGAGTTTGCTAGTTTTTAAAGCTGATGAATAGAGTTCAACAATGCAGACAGACATTTACATTTTTCTCCATTACATCCACTGTAATTGTAAACACACACACACACATATATATATAAGAATGAATTGCATTCAAATGATTGTTTGCATCATTAACCTCACAAACATTGTCTTTATTTATACCTTGTTCATTTATCAATTATCACCTGGTGAAATGATTTTTAATCTTAAAATGTTTGACTCAAAATAACATCAGTAACTTACATGTTATACCTTGTCATCTTGCGAAAGTACTGATCAAAATGTTAATCTGAAGAAATCCTTAATAAGCACATTCACAGGCTTTATTTATAAATGTCAGATTTTAACAAGGAATGTTTCTCTTTTAATGAATTGAATGAGAAAAAAAAAATGTCATTACCATGTATAGTTCAAATTTGTTTTTACTGGATTATCTTATCTCAAAGCTCACGAACTCTCACGGTCACAATATTAACACCAGTTAAAAATTGTGAAAGAGTTGTGAATTTGATATACGAGCTACACATGTTTGTTTTCAATCCAAAGAGATATAACCGTTATAAACTATTGGTAATTTTTCTTTTATTTGTTAGAGTGGAGATAAAGGAAAAAAACATTTTTATTACATTTTATACTTTTTATTGGGGTCTGCTTGATTAATATAGTACAATTAGTTTTAGTAATGTTAAGAGTTCTATGAAAATTTAGAATAATCCAAAAAGAGAAGAAATGCTCAATTTAATTGTTAAATATTGATCTTGAGCAAGCATTTTCGGTACACCAAGTACATTAATAATTAATGTTTGAATGTAGATTTAAACTAAAAAAATTTTTTTAAAAGTTCAATGACAAATCAAAAATTTTATTAATCTAACTCATTTTTCAATAAACTTTGAATATATTTAGAGATTTTAACTACAAAAAATGTAAGCAAATGTTTTAGGTAAGTAAATTTTTTAGATACTTTCTAATAATAAATTAAAAATTAAACAAGTTTTCAAAAAAAAGAATATGCATGATAATTATAAAAAATATCTAGTACTAACTTTTTTATTACTTAAAACAGGCAAAATTCATTTTTTGTATTAAGGAATGTAGATTCCAATTAAAAGTATGATCAATATTTGCCCTCTGTGTGATTTTACAAAGCTGATCAATAATCTATAAATATTTATCTTTCACTTTCCTCATTTGTACATTTCAACAGTTTTATCTTATTTGGAGACTGGCTTGGCCAATTTTCCGAATGTATATTGCCTTTTGCTTTAAATAATTTATGACTGGATTTAAAGTATAACAGCCCATACAGTCCTGTTGAAACATATATTTTCATATATTTGGGCTATGTCTTTATCTGCAGATGTTCTTTTGAATTTACATTTCTGTTGCATAAAATGATTACTACACTTTTTCTATATAATCATAATGCTCAGTTTTATACTTTGTTTCAGAATATTTTTTAGAATCATCAATTGGTGAACTTATTAGTGTCTCATGTTTGGAAAAAGGTTCAGTTCAACATTTGTCTAAGAAAATAACCTTTCTTTCCAGTGTTTAGCCATTCACTGTTGGCAGGATACTTTTCTTTTTTTTCTATTTTTTTTTCTCCCCAAAGTAAACTTTCTTAGAGGAAATTCATCCCAATAAATTATTTTGTTTTAGACCATATTTGATAAGGTTTCCACCCATAATATTTGTCAAATTAAAGTAATTTTGAATTTGATTGTCTGGAAAGTTTCTTTCATTTGTTTAGATAATTTGCATTTGCAAAACCAGATTTTGGTCCATCTGAAAAAGTTTCCTCTTTAGAATACCATCTATTAGTTTATTTCATGCTACAATGGGGTCGGCAATTTCTATCTTAAATTTACCCTGCTCTAAAAGAGCCAAAAAATTTTAAGCACTTTTTTCCACTTGAAATTGGCATTTGGCAATAAAAGGGGAATTTCATTTATTTCTAAACAATTAATTCTCATTTTATTAAATTACATCAAAGTGTATAAAACGTTTGCTTGCTAAAGCATTTGTAGGTGTCATTAAAATCTCTATCACATTAAATATTTAAGATATATAGACAAAAAGTAGATGATGTTTTTTGAGTTGTTATCTCTTTAATTTTTGGATTAAACCAAGAATAACAATTTTAAGTCAAATAATTTTTAATATACTGGCACTGTGCCTAAAACATTTGCTCAAGACTGTATATACCATATTTACTGACATGTATGAGATTTAATAAATATATATATATATATATATATATATATATATATATATATATATATATATATATATATATATATATATATAGAGAGAGAGAGAGAGAAAGACCCAAGCAAATATTACACAGGATTATGACTTGGGATCTGCCTATTATACCACAAAATGGTTAGCTGTGATTGTCCTTCACCTCAACCGACCCCCCCCCCAAAAAAAAAAAACCTTGTAGACTTTGAATCTTATAGACTGGCAAATAACAGTACTTACTTAATTTTACAGTAATTTTTTAAAGAAAAATTTAGATGATTGATAATAATCATCCCTCAGATTAAAACTTTTAATACCATGACAAATATATTATCCAAAAAAAATGGAAAAGTACTAAATATTGAGTCAGTATTCTCTTTATACTATTTTTAGTATAAAATATAATTTTATTTATTTGCATTTTCAAACATTTTGCCATTATTGTATTAATACTTGTATATTATTTGTCATATATTTACTAAGCTACTTTGTGAACAAGGCCATATTCTGGTGAGAATATTCAGCAAGAATTGAACTTGTTTTCAAAGGCATATGTGATGTGTTCACCACACATTTCACTATGACTGTTTTATGTGATACAGCTAAATTATGAAACACTCCTTTTTCTTTTTTTCCTTTTTTTTTCTTTGTAAATACCTACATTCATGTCATAGTCAAAATAATTTACATTGTAAACAATGGATAATTACTGTTTCTCTTTGTTTCTGTTGCATCAAGAAATTAATTATTTAATATACTTATTTGGATAGTATATATTTATTTACTTTAGGAAAGTCAGATAAGTTATAGATGTTAAAACTTTGTTTGCTCTGATTTTTAATGTCTATCTGGGTTTTTGTTTAGCCTACAAGAATTATTGAAGTTAAATAAACTTTTTTCACTTAGGATAATATTATACATTTAAACATTTATGAAATCAATAACTTTAGTTACTTATTATATCTCCTCATTACTGCTGTGGATACCAGTAGTATTTTAGTGAGAATTGCATTTTAGTTTTCATCTGATACAGTTTTATGACTTGTTCAAATGTCCTTAACTTTCTGAAGTATGACATTTATATGTAAAATGTCTTATATCTGTTACTGTTTACATCCATTTTTACAATTATTTCAGCTTTTCATTCTTGAATCCCTTGAAGACCTGAGAATGAACATATTTTTATATCAACTGATATCCGTATATTAATACAATTAGAAAATCACCAAACCTAAGCCAAGTAAATCTCTGTCATTGTTTTCTTAATTAAATAATGGCTTAAATGATTTATTCTTAATTCTTTGCAAATCTCACTACTTATAATTCAAAAACTAGTTTATTCCACTTCAAATTGATTATGCCAGTTGATCATAAAATCAAAGATGCTTCCCAAAAACTAAAAGTATTAAGAAACAAGAAATTTGTTTGTTAGAAACAGAGTGCTGAATTGGTATGTAATATCAGTCCACCTTCATGCCAATAAATTTCCTCACATATGACGAAAAGAATTAAGGTGGTTCTACAGAAGGATTCTGAGAATACCATGGATGGCACATTTAAGTGCCAAGGAAGTTTTAAGAAAAATAGAAACAAAAGGGACAATTATACATAGAACCCGAAAGAAAAATGGTTGAAATTTTTTAAATGCATAATGAAGAAGGCTTGGAAAATTTGACACTCACAAGACATAGAAGGCAAGAGGAGCAGGGTGAAATTACCAAGCATATATAAATGGATGACAGAAGAAATATTGCTAAGACTTACAAAGGAAAAGAGGTTGTGGAGAGCTATGTTTGCCCATACCCTTCAGAGACATAGCACATAGAAGAAAAAGATCCTAATTAAAATGTAAAATAACTAAATTTGTAGTAATAGTTTCCAGATTTCTGTTTTCATCATTAACCAAAATTGCTGAACTTTGAATACTAGTCATCAATAAACCAATACAATTCATCAGCATAAATGCTTTTCACTGTTTTACCAAGTGGTTATTTAGTATTCTTTGTTTATTACAATAAAAAATTGTACCATTTCAAATTAAGATTTAACAATGGAATCTGAACAAATTGACTACCTTAATTATGAGGTTTGTGTGAAGGCAGCAACTTCTAGGATTCTTGCTTAATGAGCTAAATTTGTGATTTAATTCTTTTTCCTTCCTAATCTTTTCATAAGGAACTGGCAAATATTTTATTAAGCACTGTTATGTACATTGATTTGTTTCTATTTTGTGATGACACAGGAATGCATAGCAGCAATATATCTAGTATAATCTTATGTTTGAATAATAAAAAAAAAATTCAATCACAAGTTTTAAACCTGGCATGTCTCCATAGAAATGTTGTCCTTAACTATAAGCTTATATAACTTATTCACTGAAGATCTATAGAGAATCACTATATGTTAATGAACTGAAACTATAATTCTTTTTCTTAGGTAAACAACTTGCCTGTTTAGTTAGCAGAATATGATTGACTCGTCCTCTTTTCAATTGTATCATTAAATATTCTGTCTTATTTTGATATCTGATATCCATTGTTAGTCTTATTTAAGCATATATCCATTCTCTTATCCTTGCATCCATCCTACATTCAATACCACAATAATTTTTCAGTGAATGCTTTTCATGACCCCTTTTTGACTAAATTCTGATATTGATCACTGGAATTTTCAAAGCAATCAACCCTTTGGCTTAGCATGTTGGGTTTCCAATTGTTAGCACCTCTGAAAAGCAACTTTATTGCTGCATGCTGTTAATGATTCAATGTCAACAGGTCCCAATCCTTTTACTATTTGACCTGTTCTCTTTTTGCTCGTATTTTTTTTTTTGCCTTTTTAACCATAATCTATTTTCTATCATTATCTAGCAACATAAATATGAACATCAATTTTATACATTTTATACAAAATATACACTAGAAAAATTAAAATCATCCTTACCACTTATCAATGTTTTTGCATTCTCAATATAAATTTAATTCTCCAATTGTTGTCTCTTATATGCTTTGTGAAATTTGTGTTTATCACTCATTATTCAAAAGTGATTTTCACTGTAATTTGTGGTTGTTTTAAATTCTAAAATGTGATTTTGATTGTTCATAATATATATTTTTGAAGTTGACTCAGAATTTAAATGTGATATTAGTTTTCAGTTTTAGTGATAAATCTCTCCAATTTTTAACTATATTCAGTTTGATGAAAATGTCAGCCTTAAAAACAAAACAAAATCATCATTACTTAGGAAATTTATTATGGTTATGTGACAGCATATTGTAAAAATGTTTACAAGCTTAATATTCAATAAAAATCATTTGAAATATAAATGTGGAAGTTTATCTTTGTTTTACTTTGTTAATAATCAAACAAGTGTGTGTGTGTGTGTATATATATATATATATATATATATATATATATAAAAAACATGATTTTTCTACATTTACTTTTTGCTATCATCTGATGAGCATTTAAGTTTTGGCAAACATGAATTTTTAGGGTAAATTAAAGATAGCTTTTAATAATTCTTATTAAAATTATTTAAAATACTAAATATTAGATAAATCATTAAAGTTTTTTTTACTTTTAAAAAATAACACTTGTCCATTTATTGAAAAATTCTTATGGATTACACTTATTTCAAATTAAAACTTGCTAGGAAATTATTTTGCAGAAATTTTTTTTGTAAATTGATTTTGTTCTTATGCAAATTCTCATACATGTATGTGTGCACACAAGCTAATTTTCAGAATACAGTTGGATATAATATTGTTAATGTCTTGAATAATTGTGGTTTTGTGTATCAGATTAATGAAGTTTGAACAGTGTCTTTGTTGATAGTACACAATTATAAACTTGTGCTTTATAAAAATATTTTATTTAAGACTAAATTTGATTACATTTCCAGTACTTTGTGATAAAATATCAGATAATTCTACAAAATATGCTTGACTTGCTGTAAAAATGTTTCATCTTTGCTTTTTGAAAAATTTCAACTGAAATTCCTTTTAACTAATTAAATTTTATTTTGCTTTCATACTTCAGTGGCGTTGTTGATAATATCAAAGGTGCCAAAGAGTAAGTATAAATTTATTTAAATTAAAAAAAAAAAAAATATCCTGATTGTGTTTTGCAATCTTTACTGAATAAAACATTTTTTCTCATTACCAATCTTGCATGTATACACACATACACACACACATATATATATATATGTGTGTGTGTGTGTGTGTGTGAGAGAATTGAGATCAAATAGGGAATGTATATAAATTTAATATGAAGCTTAAATAAAAGCTAAATATCTTAAATTTATAAACGTTTCTTATTTCTTCCTTATCCTAACACACACACACAGTGTAACAAATTGCTGGAGTAATCAGGAAAATATTTGTACCTGAACACATCTGGACATGTTCCAACTTAATCTTTCTTAGGACTCTGATTAAATGAGTTCTTCTTTGCTGTGCAGTAGAGGACGTTATATATGTTTGCTATACTGTTGGCAGAAAATGAGTGACAGAAATCAGTAGATTAACATTAAGTTTTAAGTGAAGATTGGAAAAGAATGCTAGTAAAACATTAGTGCTATTAAAAATGAATTATGGTGAACATGTTATGAAGAAATCAAGTGTATTTGACTGGCACAGTTCAAAGGTTAGGGTGAGATGATGATGATGATGCAAGAAGTCGGCAGCCATAAAACACATAGAGTAGATGCAAATGTGGAGCTCAGATCAAAGATTGTGTGTATCTGATAGCAGAAGACCTGAATATAGGTGGTGAAACAATGCAGTAAATTCCAACAGAGGATTTGGGAATGAGAAAAATTTCCTCAAAGATGATGCCTTAACTGATCAGCTGAAACAACACTAGCTTCATGTTTCATCTGATCTTTGGTATAATGCAGATATGTTTAACAGGGTCATTCTTCTTCTCCTTCTTTGCCTGTGAAGATTATACACCTTCCCCAGATTCATGTGGAGGAATGGGCTATTACCATACCATACAACAGGGTCATTACCAATGATGAAATGCGATGTTTTCTTCAATACAATCTAGAATCAAAATACCAAACCATATGTAGCTGAAAATAAAGAATTCACCTGAAGTGAAAAATAAAAGAATGCATAACCATGCTTGTGTATTTCTTTGATCATAAAGGTATAGTTTACTACAAATTCTTAGCATGGTTGTTGTTATGGTGAAACACACCTATTCTATAGTTAATAGACTCTCCCACCTAATATTAGTAGGAGTAGTAATAGAAACGATGGTCAGTCGATGTCGGATGACAGTAGTCGAATATGAAAGTAGTCAGCGACCACAACAAGATTACTCTGTGTAATACCTATTATATCAAGTTTCTAACGTTTTGTACGTCGAACCTATTTTAGGACCGATTTAGTACAAATACAAGCCTCCACTGCGAAATCACTCCACAACAGTTGTCAATCAACACTTTCATTTAGAAGTGCTGAAAGGGTTACAAAATCTTTAGGCATGAAAGATCGGGACTCACCTGATGAGAGGATTTTCCACCGTTACAATCCTCCTGTGCCGTAAGCATTAGATGTATGCAAGTTTCTGTTTAAAAAATCAATTTAAAAAATTGGCCATCTCCTTTATTCACCAGACTTAGTGATTTTTGGCTGTTTCCAGACTTGAAAAGTACCCTGAAAGGATAAATATTTGCTAAAATCCAGCAACACATAACTACATTAGTAAAGGTTATTCCTGAAAATGAGTTCCAAGAATGATTCCAGCAATGGCACCATAATCTTACAAGATACATTTGCAAGTGACAGCATCCAGTACTACCCTGATAAATATTTCTTTATTAGGGCCATTCTAGGAATTAAATTGCTATATCTCATCTAATACATAATATACTAAAGAAAAACCAATGATGTTGGTGTGACCAGATGACTTAACACCTTAGACAATGGAAAATCCCAAACAAGTAAAGAATAAAGAAAGACTAAAAGGCAAACACCCACATATGCAGTAAATTGCTCAATGCCCAGGTTAGCCAGACAGAGCAAAAAATGCTTCACAATATCAGCACTTAACAAAGGACAACTAAAGTCATTACTCAAGTTTCATGCTGTCATGATATTCAGAATACTAGATTGCCATGTGTCGCCAATCAAGCCGGATAGTGTTTTATGAAGCATGACATGGCTGAAATGGTGTAGAGCACATCAAATCTAATAATGGTTTCTCCTGCTAAGGGGGACACAGGTTTGAATTCTGTCAGAGAGCATATATTTTCTTTAATAAGAATATTCAGTCCAGTATATGAAAGTAAATGAATATACCATTTAATAAACAGTGTCAACTCAAATATAGGTATCCACCAAAATAATATTTAAAGTGACAAAATATGTCAGATTAATAAATTAAAAATAATCCATTACTCATCTCTCTCTCTCTATATATATATATATATTTATATATATATATATATATATATATATATATATATATACATAATAAATTAAATGTGTGTCTGTACTTATATATATATATATATATATATAGAGAGAGAGAGAGAGAGAGACACACATTTAATAATTTATTTTTAAAAAAAAGGTAGTTTCAAATTTTAAATGGAATAATCATCAATTGGTCTCTATTTTGCTTAGAAAAAGAGTTATTTGTTTTTTTCGTCTATTTTGTTCTGTTTTTACATTACAATTAATTATCATTCATTTAATGACTATTGATTATTATTTGTTTCTATCTTTCTTTCTTTGGCTATTTATTGATGTTACTGTCTGGGAAAAGGAAAGCCAGAAAGCCTTTTTTAATTCTATTGGAATACATGTCTGAATAGCTTAAACCTTTTTGACATCCATAATATCTCTTCTGAAATCCTATATTTGCAAAGTCCTTACTCATGAATTAAAACTAAAAAAATCCTTAAAACATTTTTTTCATAAGGACGTATACTACCGTTTTAACACAAATTTTAAATATTGCTGGTTTATTGACAACAGTAATTTATTAAGTATTTTAAAGGATTAGACTTGCTCCCTTTTATTATAATACTTGTTCTTATCTATAAAGAAAGCACTTTGATCTGAGACAGAGGATACACATACTTTAGTCTGGTTTATGGTGGACATACTGATCTATGTGTATATAATCCTATCATTTCCTTTTTTGGATTAGCGGTTAGTTAGTTTTTTATATAAATGACAATATTTTTCTCTGTTACCATCAGCTGTTATTTGTGGTAATGTTTTATATTTATCTCCATAGGCAAAAGGTTAACTACATTACATTAGGGCATTTTAATGTGACACGCTTTGTAAAGGGCATATTTCTAGTGGGAATTTGAGTATCAAGTATGTTTGATTCATTCTATTGACCTTATATGTATGTGACCCTTGATAGAGGAATTTCCTCTTTTCTGTGTATTAACCTGAGCCAAGTGACTGAACCTTATCACCTTTTGTAAGAGTTAATATTACTTTACGAACAAATCATTTTGATAATATTTTAAGCTTTTCAGTAAATAATTATATGTTAATGAAAGTATTCTTACTTTTGGATAAACATTTAAGAGTTTCTTATAGAATCCAAATCTTACATATATTCACAGATATTGCATATCTTATTAAATGTTAAAGGAATTTTCTTATACATTGGCATACAAAAGTTTGAGGCCAACTCCATAAAATAATTATACACCTTTTATTTTATTTAGAAGTTAAGATTGTTTTGTTTTTATCAGTAGTGTCTGTGAACTGTGAGGATTAGAAAATAAGTTACTGCATTTTCATAGGTGCCGTGTAATATAATATACACTACTTGAAACTTTTAAAAAAAACATGCAAAATTATTGGGTCAATGATAGTCATGATAATATGCAAATTTATTAGTGGGAATTATTCAGTTTTATTAACATAAGGTGTCTTGGTAAGTCATTGTAGTTGAACATTAGCATGTTCTTACACTAATCATGACTAAAAATTTCTGTTGAAATAAAGATGAAAGTTGTGATTTTGAATGGGAAGATGACTCAATGAGAAATAGCCAAGCAGTTGGGAATTTTCAGAAACAGTCTTCAAACCATTTAAAAGATGTTTCCTACTACTGGAAATGTTTTAAGTGCAAAGAAAACTGGAAGACCACAAAAGTTAAACAAAAGAGATGAAAGAAAGATTGTGAGAGTCTTAGCAGGCAATCCAATATTAGCAGCCAGACAAGTAAGGAGTGAATGTAGTCTTAATAGTGAGGTTTCATTTGATACAATATGCAGAGCATTATGAAAAGAAATCAACTTGGATGGACAGAAAACAAAAACCTCCAGGATAGAAATTTCAAGTGGTCCAAAGAACATTTAACATAGGATGCTGGAAAGTGGCAAAAAGTAATTTTTAGTGATGAATGCAAAATAGATACATTCTAATGTCAGAGAATATATGAGAAGACCAGTGGATGGAAAAAAACAATGCAAGATGCATCACAAAAATGGTAAAATTTGGTGGTGAACACATAATAATGTGGGTTTACATCAAAATCAATGATAGAAGAAAATTAGTAAAAGTTGATGGAAACCTAAACAATGAAAACTATATTAGTTTATTATGGTCTAATAATCTGCCTAACTGCAAAGAGGGAGAATTTTCTTTAGCATGACGTTGATCCTTGCCTAACATGTGCAACAAAAAGGTTTCTTGCAGATGAAAATGTTCAATGTTTGGAAGTCTGGTCAGTACAAGGTCCTAATCTCAATATAATTGAACTGTTATGATGAGAACTGAAGAAACAAGTGCTCCAACAAAAAACACTCAATCTCCAAGCACTTTTGGATTACTACCAAGAAGAATAGGAAAAATTCCCAATGAGAAAATCCAGAACTTGTTCCATCGAATACCACTTTGAATTAAGGCAACTATTTGAACCATAACCAACAATACTAATTACTAAATCCACACTTTGATATTTTGTATTTTCTGTAATAATAAAGTGCACTTTTTTGCAAAAACAAACCTCCTTTTTAACTTAAGAAAAGAATTGCTGATGGCCCAGTATTTTTTGCATGTCATTTTTTTTCAACATCACTTTGCTTAAGCTGTTCTATTATTCACCATATAGCATTAATGAAAATGCATCAATTCATTTTCTGGCTCTCAAAAATCATAAAATGTACTGAGAAAATCATAACTGCTAATCATTCCCAATTTTGGGATAAAATTAAAAGCAATTTAGCAAGGTGGCCTGAAAGTTTTACGTGCCACTGTACAAAATTTTATTAACAGTATAAAAACAGACATATTTAAAGATTTTTTTGTTTGTTTATATATATATATATATATATATCACTTATTATTGCATTAATTAGATTTTCCTTCTAAGTCTCTTAATTTTTCTGGTTTTCATTTTTGTATCTATTTACATCAAAATATACCTGTTCCTTTTTTACCAATGCAGACAAAGATTCTTTCAAAAAAGGGGAAAAATGTCCTAATAGAAATATGATGTTTAAAGGAAAATACCAGAAAAAAAGGTTTTTGCTTTTATTTTATTGATGCTTTCATTGGAGACTTCTTTATTATTTTCTTACATTGTATTTTATTGTTAAAGTTTTCTTTTATATAAAGAAGCAAAACTTACTTCAATATGAAGTAAACTTTTTTTTTTCCAGGACATTAGTATCAAAGCCACGTGAATTTGCTCATCTCATAAAGAATAGATTTGGCAGTGCCGATAATATTAGTCAACTTGGTAAGTAACTTATGATTTATGTTTGCATCTATAAAAATGCCATGTTTCCATCAGTAAATTCTTATATATATATATATATATATATATATATATATATATATATATATATTAAATGCTTTTGCTGTTATAAAAACAAATTATGGACAACTTGACTCTTTTACGAAATACAGATTTTACACTTTTGTGGGTTTTTTTTTATAAAATAATGCAATAATCTGAAAATTGATAGAAATGTGTTTCATTTCTTTGTGATTATGACTTTTATCAAAATATTCTCTAAAAGCAATTTTTAAATAATTGTTTTGTTCAAATGATAATAAATATTATAATGGAAAACTGTTTTGTCATCCTGTTTTGAAATAGTTAAAAGCTGAAAAATGTTCTAAAATATTTGGGAAGCTATAAATGAAATAAATAAAACCATGAAGTTATATTTTCTCATTATAAAAACTGGCTTTAATATATATCAATTTTAAATATTTCTGTGCTCATAAAAGGAAGACGTTTATCATATTTATAAAAAATATCAGATAACTTTATACAGTTAAAAATACATCTAATTTCTGAATGATACCAAAATGTTTAATTTTACTTTCATTTCAATCTCCATAGGCAAAAGGTTAACTACATTACATTAGGGCATTTTAATGTGACACGCTTTATAAAGGGCATATTTCTAGTGGGAATTTGAGTATCAAGTATGTTTGATTCATTCTATTGACCTTATATGTATTGTATTAATAAAAATATTTTGCATTTTGTAATAATTTAAAATTGTTTCGCCATTCTGAAAACTGAGTAAATCCTGTTCCTTATGTATAAATATACATTTCAAAGTTCACATATGGTTGCCTGTTTGAAGCACATGTTCCTAAAACCTAAAATCACAACTTTTTGTCCTTTTTTAGTCCTTAATCAATTCACTTTCCTTATGTCAGTTTTCCATGGCATGTTTAAATTGTCAGGATAAATAGTTATGCCTCAGAAGTTATATCTTACCTTGCTATCAACTGATTATTTCTTTTTTTTTTTTTTTACTTGCATTGAATTCTAGGCATCATTTTAGGAAATCACTTGATGATGTTACTATCATTAAAATGTTGAAATTCTTATTACAATCTCTTACCAAAAAATCCTTTGGACGAAACACATTTTAGAATTTGACTATATGTGCTAGAATTAGCTAGTACAAAAACCCAAATCTTTTGAAGATATCAAGTGTTGCACTGCTGCAGTACAATATTTATGACTTATATCAAGTACTTTAATATTCTGCAGTGGACCATATTCATATTTACACTAAGTGGGATAATAAAAGCTATAAATAATATTAGAGTTTATTTATATTGTAATAAAGTGGTGATTGAAGTAGGCAAAGAGAAATCATAAAATTAGTAGCCTATTTTATTTCTAAATAAAACATTTAATACAATGTCAAGCATAAACAAGTTTTAAAATATTCTCAGCACTTGTATACATACATTCAGTGACATAAATTCTATTGTCTAACCAGCTCAATCAGTACACTATCAAGATCTTTATTTTTTGACATATGTTGCCACCACTTTCCATGTCATTAGTTTTAGGCTATAATTGTCAATTTGTGTCTGAATATTTGGGATTTGAAATTATCAGGGATTGGCAACCTTTTGCTATGTGCCAACTTAGGGTTTTAAAAACATTCAGTGTGCCAACAGCATGTGTATTTTTATACAAGTCAAAGTCAATATACCTGTTCTACAATATATTTTATATAGTAATATATAGTATATATATTTCAGTATATATTAAAACCGCTAAAGATCTTTGTGTTGTAGTAGATATTGGTTCAGATTTCGTGATGTCATTTGCAGCTGCATGCCATTGGAGATTGCTTGGCATGTCACATGTGGCACATGTGCCGCAGGTTGTCAACCTCTGATTTACACTATTTAAGAGAGAATAACCTAGTGGATTAAAGTGTTGGGTTGTGAAATTAGTGACAGTAATTGTGAATTCAATCATTGGGCCGTTTCTACTTGAACATCATGGAAACATGTAAGCAATAACTGAGCAGTACTAAAAATAAGAACTAGATGAGATATCCATAGATATGGGCAGTGGAATGAGAATGGTCTAAACCTAGAATTCCCTGTAGTTTATTCAAATCAATATACAGCCGATGAAGGCCGGAGGGCACTAGGGCTGAAACTTGATAACAACGAAAAAGAGGAGGACAATAATCTGAATGCAAACAGTGTAAATAATTATAATTGTCAATGTAAAACTTCAGCAATTCTATCTTTCAGTAAGTCGAGATGTCACACATAGTACATCTACATTATGATCAAGCTTCTAAAGCAGTTCTACTTTCTGATGTCTGGATAATGATGGCTACTTCCTCTCCTGCTTCTCTTTATTATCTCTAAGGATATCTGAGGCTCCTGTTGACATTTTCACAATCCTCAAATCACAAATATCAGTGAGCAAAAAAAAAAAACATGTCCGACAACTGACTCAACAGTAGATTAAGCATGTGTTATGTAGGGTCAAATTTGGGAGTGAAATTTGAACTTTGGTGTACAGATAACCACCGTGAAAAGTTTTCTGATTTTCAAAATTTTAATTCAGGGATTGTGAACTTTCACTGACTCATCCTTTGTTTATCTTTAGGCAGAATTAAACAGTAATAAAATATGAAATTTATAATTACTTTTACATTTGTTTAGAATAATCTAAACATTGTGAATTACACTTTTTTGAATGATTAATGTACAATGTATGTTATTTGTAAAATAGAGTAATGATTATGTTTGTAGCCTTATGTGATATTGTGACAGTGAAAATCTTGTAAAAATAATCAGGCTTTAGACAGATTTCTAAGAACTGTAGATAACATTACCTTTTGTGAATAATTTCTTTGAAGATTTATTAATAGCTAATGTAATGAAAATGGTACCTGTTAAAAATGTGCTTTCACAACAAATGATTTAATGGTTGGATACAATACAAAATTAAGTGTAATCTTGTGTTCTCAAATTGCTATTCGCTTCAGTTTTGATATTCATTACCTTAAGCATTTATTAGGTTGGTGCAAAAATAATGTCGTTTTCTCACATATGTTAGTTACTATGTGAGAAAACGACATTATTTTTGCACCAACCTAATATTTTATACCCACAAGCAAAATTACTTTTTAAACAAATTTTACTATCAAAATTTTTCATATTTGTAATTCATATCGTCTTTCATACTTCGTAATCTTTTTTTTTTTTTTTTTTTAAGTAAATCATTTTCATTTTAAATTCATGTTTTGGTAATCATTTTTTGTATTCACACTAATATCTTCATCTATGTAAGATCACATTCTTATGACTCAAGATGTTTACAGTTTGCTTTTGGTTTTTTTACTTTTGCACAAAATGTCTTATCTGTTGACAATCATAAAATATATATTTATCACCCTTCAGCAATTTCCTATTTCTTGAGAAATAGGCGCCAATCTCTAATGTCTGACTTTTTATTTTTATTTATTTGTTTATTTTTTTCTACTGAAGATTTTCAAAAGATCTTTTAAAAGATTTAATCTAAAAATTTTAATTTATTATAACAGTAATTATCAAATAGTAGGAGTCTGTTTTTCTTGCAAAGTAATGGTAGTACCTTGCTTGGTCAAAATTCAGTCTTTTGGTGGTGAGACTGGAGTGACCCCCTCTAGGATGTAATGAATACAGGGCATTACATTTGTGGATGGCTTGGCTGCAGGAGTTGCCAGAAAGTTGTCAGTATTGATAGCCAATCATCTTCAAGGTTCTACTCTAGGTTTTCTGTCTGGATTTACTTCCATAACCTTTTCCATGTTTGGATATCACTGCAAGGTAGTGAAAGTTTTAAATCAGAGTTTTCCTTCCTTTAGATGGACTGCCTTCCTGGGCTGTCAAGCACCCTCTACCCAAAGCAGCTGATCATGAGATTTCAGTTGTTTGCTTTCACCCAATCTCTGGCTTAGAGCTAAACTTAGTTGTTAGAGGCTATTTAAGAAAAATTATCAAATACTATCTCTTAAATAATATTCCTACTCATCACTTTAACCACATAAGAGCATTTATTTTGAATATGGAATAGCAAGTATGCATAGATATTTTCCAAGTTTATTATTATTTCTGTTATTTCTTCAAAAGTGATGAAAAGCTGAATTATACTAGTTGCTAATAGTAACTGTGTTGTTCTTGATCATTTATAAACATAATTTTCTAATGGTTAGCTATGTATTCTTTCCATATGAAATAACAAGAAGTTTCCTTTTGGGTAACAGCTGATAATTACCTTTTTATTTCTAATATATTCAATCAGTTATGGTTTAAAACTGGCAATTTTTTGAGCATCCTGCAACCAATTTAAATATCAATAAAACAATGGTATATAAAATGTTGATATAATAAAATATATATATATATATATATATATATATATATATATCTTTTCAATCAAGTCCATTTAAATCAATTTGTTCTGTTACTAAAAAAAAATCTAATTTTTTTTTTTTTTATAATTGTGTCTCAAATATTTTTATAATTTGGTGGTATCTATAGATAAATGCTTAACATTTACTATACTTCAGAACTTATTAAGAAATCAATTTAATATAGTCTCCTTTTTCAAGTTCAGGATATTCTTCTTTCTACATTATTGTTAAAAAGCCTTACCTACTTCTGTTTGGGAGATGAACTATTCTTCTGATTCAATGTTGCTACTAAAAATTAGTCTCTGTAGATCTTTCATTTTCTTATTTACATCCTGCATTTTGATTTAAAACACTTTTTTATTACTAAAGGATCACTGATTCTTATGCACTGATTTATTCAGATTAGTGTCCACATCTTGGCTGCTATTTTTATGTTTCAACCATTGAAACATTTGGCCATCTTCAGGTATCTGTTAACAGAAATGGAAATTTCAAATCAAGCCCTCTTATTTTGCTGTCTGGTTGAGGATCTCATATCAGTTTTTTTTTTTTTTTTTTTTTCCCTAGTGATGTTGCTAACTCTTTCTACTGAACCAGTGTAGTACATTTACACATTTACCAAGGCAGAGAACTTACAGTTCTCTTCTCATCAATGCTTTAATCCATTAGGCTTTGTGTACCACTGGTGGTGAAAATTTTGAACTTTAAACATAATGTTCTGAATTATATAAAAAATTGAAGTGAAATATTTTAATTGGTCTGCCACAAAATTTGTTGTATACTTCATTTTACATTTAAGAAATTCTGCATGACAGTTATGGAGAGGAAATTTTCTGCTGCTGCTAAAATTTGTATTTATTGATAGTACACTGTTCATTTGAGTTGTGAGGAAAATGTGTTTAAGGCCCCTATATTCCTGCTATCTGGACCCAGTCTGAACAAAAATATATTGATACAAATACTAAACCTATTTGTCATAGAAACTGAATCTTGTAAGCAAGTATTAAATGTTCCCAGCACAAACCACTTCCTAAAACTCTGATCATAAAATCAAACACCAGATTTTAATTGGAGTAATTGCTTTTTGGTTGGGCCAAGAACTTTCAGCATTCTCTTATCTGTATGCTAATTTTAACCCTCTTAAAGGGTCAAAAATGTTTTGTTTTTATCAAGGACATTATTTCTGTTAGGTGAACTATTGTTTATGAACTTTACCTGTCTTATGCTAAGAATAAAATGAACAATGTTATAATATTTAATTCAATAATTTGGACATACCTATTTGAAACTCTTAAAATTGATGTTGCTTGCTTCACAGACTGAATGAAATACATGTGAGTAAAAGAATGTTTGAAGCTAAACTAGTATTTTCCTTGAACAGATGCTAAAAATTGGCAGGAAAAAAAAGGTGTTGTTTGAATGCTGAAGTATTGTTTGAATGCTGAAGTATTGTTTGTCACATTTAGGCAGATATGGAAGGTATTGCTAGCCACTATTTCTTGTACTTCCCTTTGTCAGCTGTGTTTATACTACATATTGTAAAAGCTGTGATTTATTGGGTTCCCTTGTTACTTGAAATGCTACTCTTCAGCCTGGGTGTGATTTGTTAGGCAGTCACCTACAAAAAGTAAAATGCAGCTGTGATATTTATACTCTCCTGCCCTATTCAGTTTTCTTTTCTTTTTTTTTTCTCCTTGTCTCACAATTCTCAGCATGCTTACAGTTTCATCATAACAAAGGACTATTTGCTACTTTTTTTTTTTTTTTTTTTTTTTTTTGCTCATATTTTCTAACAAGAAAAGAAATGCTTTTGTGGTGTCATGGTATTTAATCTTGTCTTTATTTTAATTAGCTGATCAAGTATATTACAAAATATATTGGTTGCAGGAGAATACTAAACAGTTGTAGTTTAATAATCACAAATTGTGTCGCACATGAATGATTTTTTTCCTTCAATCATAAATCTTTGGGAAACATAAGAATTTATGCCTTTATGAGAGAGAGTGTGTAAGTGTGAGAGAGAGAGAGTGTGTGTGTGTGTGAGAAAGAAGAGGTAGGGATATATGTTAATGAAAGCCTACAATCATTTTAATTCAATTTTTTTTTTATTTTTACTAATATAGATAAGAAACAACTTATAATTTTAAACTATAAAATATGAACAGATGTTTACGTTACAATAGGTATATTCTCAATTACTTTCATAATTTTTTTAACTTCATTAACAAACAAGGTTTTTTATACTTATTGTAAAATTTTGCATTGAGGTGGGGGGGATTTTTCTTTTTTCTAATTTGTCAGTTCACTCTTTTTATTACACCTTCCTAAAATTGTTTAGTTTTCAGTTGTCTTTGATGATTACTTAG
Source organism: Acanthosepion lycidas (assembly GCA_963932145.1). Classification (NCBI taxonomy): domain Eukaryota; kingdom Metazoa; phylum Mollusca; class Cephalopoda; order Sepiida; family Sepiidae; genus Acanthosepion; species Acanthosepion lycidas. The sequence goes on along the minus strand of OZ010583.1, from coordinate 18,457,511 downwards.
ATTTTGCTGCAATTCTAAACTATTTTACTATTTTTATGTCACCAATCCTTTGAGCTATTAAGATGCTGCATTGAAACAAGTCTTACAATGCTTTAATATATTGTATAACTGTGTGTCTTACAAAGCTTCAAGTAAAATAATTTACATGTTCAGCTTACTTGCAATGTTGTTTTTTCATTGTTCCTAATATGTCCTACAATGTGACATGTTGACTTGATCCGAAAGCCATTATCATAAACCTAACAAGAAAAGCAGAGTAGAATTTTTTTTTTGTTTTTGTCTTCTATAATTAATAACTAAAACTCCATTTTATTGGTTCACCAGTAACTAATTCTGCACAACCGAGTGGTTGGCAACGGATCAGGCTATTGAGTTTTCGCAACAGAAGTAATACAACCAAAGACTTTCGCCCAACAATAACTGGTCAGTAACTTTGCCATCATCCTTCTGGATGCGTCTTTTCCATTCCACAACCACCCAATAAAAAACATCAAATTAAAAATGAAATAGATTAAACCTAATCTACTAAGTCCTCCTTCTATTTAATTTCAATTTGTTAGATTATTTTTCTCTTGAAGAATTTATTGCCTATGTTTGATGTATTTTAAGAGGCTGTTTTTTTCTCTATCTTTTTTTCTCTCTCTCTCTCTCTCTCTCCTTTTTCTTGTGATCTTTTTCTGATATTGTTATGGCTTCTCACTTAACTTTTATATCTGGTTGCTTATTGTTTGCATATTTTCTTTTGCTATACTTACATTTAAACCCAACTTTATCATTAAAAATGAATACATTCCCAAATAACCAATTAACAGTTTTTATAGACATAACCCAAACTTAACATTTTCTCTTTAAATGTGGGTGCATTAAAAGATAACTTAAACAATTGTAATGTTTTGTTGTGAGTGACTGTTTAAACTGAGATGCAAACCCCAAAGTTTTTTTTTCCTTTAACTTCCCTTTTATTACGAACTCAAAATGATTGAAAATGTTTTTACAAATCTCAGTTGTCCATTACCTTCAATCAGAAAAAGATAACAAATTTCTAAAACATTAACAAGAAATAGTAGTCAAAGATTTTTTTAGTTCATCGTTGCAAACTCATGCCTGTTGTTTATTAACACAATTACTGAAAGATTCTTAGTAGCTATGTAATGTCTTTTCATGCAAATTTCTTTATTGAACATCTACAGATTGAGTCAGTTTCTCAAAGAACTTTTTAATTATCAGTTAAACTTCATATTTTTAATGCAACAAAACATTTTTTTTATGTAATGCGTTAATATATTAATAAAAGTTTCAGGACATTGATGTTTTATTACATCAGACTGATCATCTAATGTCCCCAAAAATGTAGACCTTGATTTATTTTTAGAACTCTAGACCCACATTTAGCTTTTCAGTTATATGTATTTCATTGGTTAACCAAATAAGTGAGATATAGTGCATTTTTTATGTTTATGGGATACCAGTTCTTTTTAGTTGATATTCTACTTACCAAATTATTGGTATTTTTGATAAACCTTCAACATTATTAGTTTATATGCCCCTTCTTCATCCTTCTAAAATGTAATATGACCTTTTAAAAAAAAAAAAGAAGAGAGATGTCATTTTATTTATGAATAACTTTAATACATTTCTCTGCATTTCAAGTAAGACAACAAGGACAAAATGCCTGACTAGTTCTTCATAAAATAGTAGCAACAGTGATAGCTCAGTGATAGGAGACCTCATGTCTTATGCTTTCATTGGTTAAATTTAATAACTGAAAAAAATAGTATGTGGATCTTTATTCATAGTAACTTACAGAAAATGGCATGCCACTTAGATATATACACACACTTGATAATCACAAAACTGTTAAAAATGCTATTTTTAAAATTCATGGAAAGCAAGCCCCTCTTGATAAGATTTTAGAAGAAGGCCAGTAATCCTAACATTTACTGATAATTCTAACCTACCATTTAAATGATAGTGTTTCATTAAAAAAACAAAAGCAAAACATTTAAAATGAAAATTCTCAAAAACTGCAAGCCAGCTATTTTTTCCACTCTCAAAATTGCCAACTGTTTCCTTTGCATGGAAAATGCCAGTATTAAGCATAGCAAGGGCACAGGGAATGTAACAAACTATTGTGAAGAATAAAAGCACTTGAAGCATTTAACTTCAGACAAGACTGCTCCAACCCCTATGTTGACTGGGTTACTTCTCTGCTGAGTAGACATCATTTCCTCCCCAAAATATCACATTTCAGCCAAAGACATTGGATGGAAGTTATTTCTAAAGTAATCATTTTGCCTGTGTTGCTAGCTGCATACATTCATATCTATATTGCTACATGCTTGCTAAGAATATACTTTAAGATTATTAGGATGTTTTAGAATGTTATTGACTTTATTATCTTTGTCAGAAATGGAAAATAATTTTTAGGTTGCCTGTTTAACTTCTCAAGAGGTTGGTTTCTAAACCTCTGAACCATATAATCAAAGTAGTATTTGTATATTGGAACCGGTTTATTTATTCTAAATTTTACTGATACTGAATTAAATAAAAGTGAAAATGCTCTTTACCATGATGAAATAATTTTTATTTCTCCAATTTAGTGGAATGATAACCAACATTTCCAAAAAGATTTCATTAATATATTTTCTACCTTTTTCTTTTAGACATATTATATGATGGTGTTATAATTGTGCATAATGAAAGCGTATAATTTCATAAATTGAATATTAAAGGCTGATTGTAAAAAAATAAATAAATAAATTTATCTTAAAGTTTGTTTTTTTACATCTAACTTGATGAATTGGAAACATGAAAATCTTAACATTCAGGCAACTATGAATAGAAATTTCAACCTGGTTCTTGCAATTTTGTGCTGCAGAAAGGAATGAATCTAAAAAAGTGGGCAAATAATTTTAACTATCACATGAGATTTTGGTTAAATTTAAGATTTCATATATAATTTCATTAGTCTGGTGCACTATGTTCAGGAGGTTAAAAATAAAATTCTTGTTACTTAAGAAATGCTTTTCTCATGTTTACAAAACTTTCAAAATGCAATTAAAGTTGTTGCAGTTAAGATGGTGTATTTGAACAGCTTGATACATTTTTTTCCTTTCTATTTTTCTAACTTAAGTAGAGTGTAAAATATTCTATTAGAAAATGCACTTTATCACCAAAGCTTTGATCCTTCATCCTTCTGTGAACCATCCCTAGTATATCCTTTTGTTTTTTTCATTTGATCACTTTCCGAAAGAGACTCAAAACAAAATACTTTCATTCTCATTTCACTGAGAATAATATGAGGTGGTAAACTTTTCTGCAAAATGGGATATTTTGCACAGTCGCCTCTAGCCTTGTGTTTAGGAATAGTGTCTCTGTTTTGTAGAGATGCTGGTACCTGTTCCACAAAGATTGCCTAGAAAAGTTTCTGGACCGAAAGCACATACATATGGTAAGTTATTTTCCCCACTGTAAAATGAACTTTCTAGCTTAGTACAAAAAAAAAAAAAAAAAAAAAAGTCTGGTGCAGGTCAATCTTTTTTAGATACCTGCTAAAATTAGAGGTAAGTATCTTCTGATTGTTCTGACCTATGCTTAGCTCAGTATAGTATGTGGAGATATATATATTATTTTGGACATGATCATTATATATATATATATATATATATATATTGTGTGTGTGTCTTTTTCTTGTCACTTTGAAATGAACTGCTTCTGAGTGAATGTTGTTGATGATGCTGATGTCTGTATGTTGTCTTTCCTTCTCAACTATTTCACATTTTTTGTTTTTAATATTTTTACTGTCCTATCTTAGAAGTTCTTTCTTATATATATATATATATATATATATATATATATATATATATAAATAAAATGCTTAGCAAGGGAGTTCATAAAAAAGCCTTTCACTCATTATATAGTAAAGAGGTTTTTAGCCTACTGCTCCACTAATCTCTCAAGCTTTGCCAACTTTAAATGAATAATGTTTGACTAACATTGTGAAAAACTTACGGTTTGCTTAACTCTTTTCAAGACTAGAATTCTAATCCTATTTCTAACAATTGGCTAATTTTGTTTCCATAATTTTTGTTTCACTAAAAATATTAAACATTAATCTAGTACTACTAATGTTTCCTTTCTAATTAACTGAATTTATATATTTTAGAAATAATTTGTTTAAATATTTTGACCTTTTGATTTCTCTATAATAAAATGAAGTTTTTGATAATTCTCCTGTATAAATATTATGAAAGACAAATTTTTTAAAAAAATTCTCATGTCATTTTTATGCTCAATAAATAACAATATTAGCTAACAGTTTAAAATTTTCACTTTTGCAATTAGCCTACAATTTAAAGATAAGCTACCAAATGCTTTTTAATATCCCAAGCCATTTTTAGCTACTTGAAAACCTGACCATAACCCTTTCCAAATAAACCAGCTCAATCTAGCTAGTGAAGCATATGGATATTTATTATATTTGGTTTCTATAGAAATGACCAAAATATTCTTGAGTGAAAATACGACTAGCATATAACATATCAGAATATATACAGGAGAGATAAAGATAACTTACAAACTGAATTAATTTAAATTTGAGTTAATATAAAACTGGTAAAATTTATAAATAAATTCGGTCTGGAAAGGGTAAAATTTCATTATTTTAAAAGAGTAACATTAAGAAAACTTCCAAATGTTGCATTAATTGGGTTTATAGTCAAATAAGGAGGTTAAATAGTAAATATCCTAAAATGCATTTTTAACTAAAATTCTTACGCTTTTATTATATTTCTTTAACAAATTCATTTTTAGATTTGCATATAAAATTTTTTTAAAAAAATTGATTTTTTTTATTTTATTTTATTTTTTTTTACAAAATGTATTTTTTCATGTTATGTTTTAAGAGATGTTTTAATTTTTAAAATAAAAATATATCAAACATCTTTACTTGAAATTGGTTATCAACTTTATGTATAATATATAATGTTGATATAAAACATCAGTACTAATGTTACAATACTGTTTTATTTTGTGCTAATCCTTTCGATGAAATATTTAAGAAAAAGCCACATTTATTGAAATATTTTTAAATATGTAATTATATTTCTATAATGCACATACTAAATTGCATTAAAATGTTGTTCCCTCATCTTGTATGTACATATGAATTCAAATTAAATAAATTTTGTAGGCGCTTAAATTTAATTCCATTTTTTAAAAAAGAGGCTCTTTTTATCTTTGAATTTATGTAAAGGTTCTTATTCTAATCTATTCTATTGCTACCTTATAAAATATATAAACCTTTTTGAAAAAAAGCATTTTATCTTTAACCTTGATTTATAAATAATATTTGTGGCATTGAGTGAGTCACATATATGACGGAAATAGAGAGACATATTTAGTTTCTTTAGTAAGATGCAAAGGTAATAGATAACATATTTTCTGCATAATAGGTTATGAAAATTAAGTAATTATTTCTGAAAATTCTAGCAAAATTACTTGAAGTCTAAAGCTGAAAGGTTAAGACAAACTTAAATTTTTGTTATATAATATTATATAAATCATCTTTTTCAAGTTTTAATATAAAACATTCTTTAAGATTATAAAAACTTTTGTAAAATATGTTCAGTGTTTTTATTTAAAAGAAATTGTGATTTTAATTCTTTGCTCACTTGTTTTTGTTTCACAATTCAATATTCAGCATGTTTACAATATTTTCTGTATCTATCGTGTGTGTTTGTTTTCTGTCTCTTTTGCATAATTACTGTGGTGTTTATTGTGATTTTGTAATTGTCTGTGTTCTTATAAACATCATTTTGCATATAAAATTATCAGTACACTCATAATAATATGAAGCCCTTTAACTTTGCTCTTCAGAAATAAATGAATTCCGACAATACAGAAGAAATCTAGTTTCTATTCACTCGAAACTCTAAGCAACGTTTCATTAATATTCTATACTTAAAATAATCACACAACTACATGTTACATTTTAACTTAAAGTATGCAACTTAAACAATATCATAGTTTATTAATACAATCTCAATAATTTAGCAAACACCATTTTTCTGTAGTACACAGGATGTACAGGGTAATTGGAAACAAATTATAATGAAAAAAAAAACCCAAAAAAAACAAAGATATTAAATAGAAAAATACAATATATTAAAAACATGTTTAATTTAGGAGAACAAAAAAGTTATTCAATAAAACTAGTCTCAGTCTGGGAATTGACTACATTACCCAATTCAGATAGTTCTTTATGCTGACCACAATGGCAGCTTTCAATGAATCCTAGGTATCATGTAGCTGCTGGTTAGGCTCCTTCATGATGACACCCCATGTATTATAGATCAGGGGTGCTACATGATGGAGGTGACATGATCATGAGAACTTTTCTGTTTTCATAAGCTACTCTTAGCTCATGTGGGAGAGAGCAGTCATGTTGCCACACATGCAGTTCTCCAGCCTCTTGATCATTAAACCCAGTACCTTGATGTAGGTGGTTGCAGTGACACTGAGGTACTGCAGGAAGAAGTTGTCTCTCTTTGCTCAGGGTCATGAAAGATGATTTGAATTTGGTGTGAGTCACAGTAAGTAGCTCAGTACTGTTCATGCATCGCCACCTGTTGTTCCTCTCATTTATCTGACCACTTTCAAAAAGTCTCCAAATTACAGTGTTTAGTAGCTAGTATCATGAACTAAAATCATGAACATAATGAGCCTTTTCAGTATCAGATCAAGGTCAAATATGTCTGTATATTTGAAAGAGAAATGAGGATGTTAAAATTTGGTCTCTGTTGTATAACATTGCATAAAGTTATCATCTATATATGGCTATTAAAGATATCTTAAATAACATGGTGCACTCTGTATATTAGGTTGAGTCATAAGTAATTTTCATTTTGGGAACCAATTTTAATGGCGAATGTAGTTGCAGTTAAGTTGCACACTAACATAGCTTAGTTTTTGCATGGCACTGGTATCATACTCTGTATTAAAGAATCAATTTCTTAACCCCACTAATGGTGAGGGGTGAAGGCGAATTTATGTCCCATAGTGTTATGGGAGCTCAAACAAGGGAATAATGCTATAAAGACATCTTGAAAAATTATGTAGTGTTTATGATCAAAGAGTCATGACTGACTGGCAAGTACAAAATTGCTTTTCAAAATTTTGTTCTAGAGAAATGTTGTTGAAAGATTAACCCAGACCAAGGTGTTCATTGGACTTTGAAGGTGAAGCTGATGATGAAGTTCTTAGTAGAAAGTAATTCAGAGCAAAATACTTGCAGAAATAACAAAGATGCTAAATCCATCAAAATCTACCATATGGCAACACTTAGAGAAAGAGAGGGAAAGTCTGCAAGTTATGTGTATTGGTTCCAAATTGATGAAAAATGGGTTATATACAACAAAGTTCGACACAAAATGCAGTGGATCGACAAGGATAAATTTCTATCTCTGATTCCAAAAAGCTGAGCTCCATGGAAGAAAGGTAATGTTGTGCATGTGATGGGATCATCAGGAGTATTATTCATTTGGAATTCTTAAAATGCAATGAAACACTAAATGCACATTTACTCATCCAGCAGCTGCAACGTGTCTATAAATGTTTGGTTGAAAAGTGTCCTGTGCTTAATAGGAAACATCTTCTCTTTCATGACAATGCAAGGCCACATACAGGAAGAATAACACTGGAAAAATTTTTGAACTCATTTGGTATGTTCTTCTGTCACCCACCAGATTCACCTGACTTTGGAACAACTGATTATTACCTTTTCTGAACACTGCAAAATGCTTTGATGGGGAAAACTTTCTCTAATGAAAACGAGATTTAAGAGTTTGTCGAAAACTTTTTCACATCAAACCTGCAGGAATTTACTCAAATGGTTTGAAGATTGACCTATTAAGTGGAAATATGACATTGCAAATATCAGTGAATATACAATTGAGTAAAATGTAATTGTATTTTATTTTTTTGAAGAATAAAGCTGATAAACCAAAACAGAAATTATAACTCAACCTATTATGATAATACTTGTTTGAAATACTATTAATAAAAACATCTATTTTTATTAGTAGTTAAAGCAGTGAACTAGAGGTTAAGTGGTCTACAAGTTAATTCAAAAGCATGTAATTAATTGATTGTATTAAACAATATCATGCTTAAAGGTATAAAAGCTCAACTTAAAGAAAATAAAATATTATTAAAAGCAAGAATACACCGTTTTATCTAGCATATAACTATTTTGAATTTTTTACACACACACACACACATATATATATATATATATATATATATATATATATATATATATATATATATATAGACATTTGGATCACTAACACACAAGAAAGAGAATGTGTAATATCAAGAATATTTAATATCGAAAACCATAAGAAAAATTAATTCCTTTTAATAATATGTGAAAATATCCCCTCTTTGCCTGATGAAGGTCACAAAACTGGAAACCTGTGTAGCAAAATTATGGAAGATAAGGCATAATATATTTTTTTTTTTAAAATTCACATTACAACCAAAAACGTTTGAGGTTTCTCTCTTCTTTTTATTACACACACTTTTCTCTCATTGGAACTACTATAACCTCTTCCCTTTATATATATATATATATATATATATATATATATATATATATATGAAGAAAAATATACTTAAAAAACAAACAAAAATCCTTATATGCAATTATGCTGTTTTAATGTTAATATAATGTCAATGTCGGACGTTTCGGTCTAATAAACCATCTTCAGGACATATTCATAAAATATAATTAACATTATCAATTCAAAATGACAAAGACGATGGACATAAGAACAAGACTTATCTAAACAGATAACTGAAAGTTTTATATGATCAGTGTTCCGTTTAAACATGGTCACGTGGAATATGTCCTGAAGATGGTTTATTAGAATGAAACGTCCGACGTTAGCATTATATTAACATTAATATATATATATATATATATATATATATATATATATATACATACATTTGATGGGGGTCTCCTATCAATTTCAACATACATATGAGGATCCGCCAAACTCACTCAGTGACACTAGTGACTTACATACAAATCCACATATTGTAAAATAGCTAGGCTCCAGGCTGGTTTGAATTCAGTTTTCCTTCTCTTAGGTTAGTTGCCAATGAAGGCTATAGAACCCAGTCTATCATGCTATTTAGCTACAGCTGGAGGAGAGAAGGAATAGATCCATACTTTTCCTAAGGGTATTACTACACAAGTGAATGTAATGAATTTGACTGGAATTCAAACTCTGCTCTCTGATTCAGAAATCCATTACTCCATTTTTTTTTTTTTAAGCATTTTACCCCAAGTAAGGCAGGTGTGCCACTAGTATGCTAGTGGTTACAGAGAGTGAAGATAAGAGAAAAGACTGGGTATGGGGAGGGAAAGGAGGTATTGAGGAAAGGATAAAAAGAACAGGGATCAAAGCATCAAATGATGATGACTGGCATTACATTTAAATTTTTGAAGATTATTGTTATCAGAGAAGCAAGCAAGCAAGTAAGAGGGAGGGAGGGAGTTCTACTGTCAGGAAGAGCGAGAGAAGATGATGTTGGAGTAGAAGAAGCATTTACATTTAACTTGTTTCAGCAGTAAAAGGGGTAGGACCTAGATGCCAACCTCATAGCACACTTAAATTCATACAGTCGGGGCACCAGTGAAAATAGCTCATCAGAGCAGTTGCCATGAAAATATTTGTAGAAAAGACAGAGGGAGTCCACATGTCTGTGAGAAAGTGACTGGAGTTAAGACCCCAAGTCATAACCAATCACATTGCAGATCTGTCTTTAGATTTTGTCAAGCACCTTGAGATGAACAGCAGGGGTGCCAGACCATATATGGCAATATTATGAATGGTGAATTTGTAGATGTGTAGGATGGACTCAGACGAGAAAAACCTTTTGGCAAAACATAGATAACCAACTTTCCTTGCAGTAGATGAAGGTATTGATTCAATGTAGTTGTTCTAATATTGATTCAGTGTAATTGGTCAGTGGAAAATGTGAAGCCAAGAAGGCGCAGTAAGGTACACTTGTGAAGTCTAGAATCAGCCGTGCTTATAGGGGGCAGGGAAGTTTCTTTGTGGTTGTTAAATGAGAGCAGTTTCATTTTGGAGGCATTAAAGTTTACAAGCCATTTCCTGCCCCACTGAACTGCAGATTGGAGGTCCTTTTCAAGAGCAGCAGACAGGTTAACTTTGTCAGCTCTGATAGATTTGCTGTTGAGACAGGAGTAAATGGTAGTGTCATCTGCATAAATGCCTATTTGGCAACTGATGACATCAGGAAGATCATTGAAGATCAAAAAAAAGTGTATGACCTAGGATAGAGCTTTGGAGAGCACTAGTGTTCATATGAAAGGAACTGGAAGAGAGCCTGTTCAGTACGACATTCATTTCCTAATTTGATAGGAATGATTGGATTAAATCATATAATCATCCTGTAATACTGTAACCCTGAAGCTTATGTAGAAGGCCAGCATGCCAAGCCCTAGATATATCTAGAGCCACAGCTCAAGCTTTGCCATTATTATCAAGAGCTTGGTATACATATTCAGTTATGGCTGTAAGCACGTCAGTGGTAGACTGGGTAAAGCAAAAACCATATTGTTTGTCAGAGAAAAGATTATGGGAAGTAAGATGCTTAACCACTCTGGCATTGATTAAAGCTTCGAGGAGTGATAAGAGACTGATAGGGCAGTAGTTAGTGGGGTCAGAAGGGTCTCCAGCATTCTTAAAAAAACAAAAAAAACAGGGATAATTGGAGGACTTCCAACAGGCTGGAAAGCAAGAATCAGCAAAGCAACAGTTATATAGTTTGGAGAGAACTGGAGACACCTCGGGAGCACATTCCTTTAGGACTACTCCTTATATTCTGCCACCATCACTTGCTTTATGAGAGTCTAATTTAAAAATTATATCAGAGACTAACGATGGGGTTATGCACATATCACTCAGTAGAGCCTCAGTTCTAGAGGGGAAATCAGGTGTGGGCACTCCATATGGAATGCATGTTGAGTTGAGAATTTCCAAGCAAAGCATTCAGCTTTATCTGCTGTACATGTCAAGACTTTGAATTGATTGAATAGAGGAGGGATTGAGGATTTGCTGTTTTTCAGCACACTTTTGTAGAGCCGCCAATAATCTCTAGAACCAAACTTACAAGATGCAATACGTCATTTCATTATATCAGCAAACAGCAACTTTACTTCATGGGGGACATGGTTGCACTCATTATGAGCAGAGATAAAGAGACATTTGTTGCAATCAGACATGTCGTTCCAGTACAGACAGAAGTGATTCCTGTGGGCTATGGCGGCTGAGCAAGCAGGTGAGAACCAAGGAGATGAGCACGATTTAACTTAGTATTTCCTTGCTGGAATGAAAGCATTGATGCTGGCTTTTATCCAGGAGGAAACCCTTTTGAACAGAATGATTAAAAGGATGTTGTGAAGGAAATCCCGGAACAAGTCTCAGTCTGCGTGTTGATAACAGAAAGATATTCTGTTAGTAGGAAGTTCATGGCTAGAGAGGGAGTGGAAGGAGATGTTTGCTGACATGATCAGAGTTGCCAAGAGGGCAGAGCTGCGTAGATGGAGGTAAAACAGAGATTGAGAAAGGAGGCATTACTGTCAGGGTTACTGGGAAAACATGTAGGAATGTTAACCACTTGCATGAGGGACTGAGTAATGAAAAGTTAAGAATTTAGATGCCAGCGAGGTCAGTGACAGTGTTTAAGTCATCTGGTATGGTGGGTGTTAAAGTCAACGAACATGAATAAGTTTGCAAATGGGTGTAGAGTGATGGCCTTTTCTATATTATTTGAAATAATATTGAGCACACTACAGTCTTGAGATGAAGGGGAACAGTAGAGAAAGAAGAGATAGCTTACTGAATTAAGGAGAGATAGACAGATACATAAGAATAGTCTGGAGATTCAAGAGAGAGTTCCCTAGCCAACAGCAGCTGATCATGGACATAAACTCCCGGGCCATGCATGTGGTTTTAGAGTCCTTTCTAAGGAGAGGAAGGTAGCCAGGAATTGAGAAATCAGAAGAAGGGTTAAGGTTAGTCTCACAGAGCTAGTATATCAAGAGACTTTTCACAAAGGAAAGGTTTAGGTGATTTTTGTTGCACTGGTTTAGGTTTATATTTTTGGTTGGTTATGGTCACGAGTTATATTGGTAAGGGAAAGGCCGAATGTAATAGTAGCAGTCAGTCATCAAATATAATATGGGCAGAAAGAAACTGGCACAGACTGCAACATAGTGTGGCCTCAGTGTTGCCCACTGGAGGTGCAGGCAGGGATACCCACCCATGCATGACATTGCACTGCAAAAACCCTGATAATATGCAACTGTTGATCAGAGAAGCCTCTCAAGACACTATGCAAAAGTTCAGGCTCCTAACTACCAGTCAGGAACAACAACCAGAAAACTGCCAATCCAGTACCCTCAGTATGAGGAGACATTGCTACAGACCACCCAAATCACAAGAGATTCAGGACAGCACCACTACTAAGGCCAGAGAAAAGGAAAGTATCTGGGGAACCCCTTCCTAAACAGGAAGCAAGGGATGAGCCTCTACTCCTGTCCAAGTGAAGCGGAAGGAGTACTGACTGGGTGATAGAAAGGCCTATCTACTCCTATTAAAAAAAAAATCTACAGCAAAAACAAACAACAATCAAGCAACAGACAGAAAAAGAAAAATCAATTCAGAGCTTGGTATCCACAGAAAATATTCTTGAGAGCCAAGGTGAGAGCCATGGATGCCTCCACACAGAGTATGCATGTATGGCTTACTCACAAGCTAAAAGGCCAGTTGGGAGAAGAGGGTAACAGGGGTTGCATGGGGATGCTTGTGGATTCACTACAACCCCCTCCCCCATATAGATTATTATAGATGATTACAGGTCGTGGGTATGCAATTGGCAAGTTATCGGGTTTTATAAAGGAGCTGTATATGAATCAGAGGGGGGTATGGACAAGGAGCCAGAAACTGTTATAAAGTTTTAACTTTGTATAAGTGCCAATATTCCCTTTTTCGTGGAAATGGACACTCCATCACCTGTGAAGCACATAAAAAGTAAAACGTCCAATAGATGCATGAGCCAAAGAAGTCACCAATTAATTAATATACTAGAAAGTTTTCAAATAGGGGAAAGGGAGTGAAATTTAAAAAAAAAAATTAGCAAGTAAAACTTACACACATAGTTTAGAGATGGAGAAATAAAAATAAAATAAAATGAATTAAAAGAATGAGAAATTCAAAGAGACATTCAGACAGGTGACAATTTTTTTTTCTGCATGGCTGCTTAGTTGAATTGTATAGCAAGGAGTGAAATTTAAGCCTCTGAGGCCAAAGGTAGATAGGAAGGAGAGTGATATATATACACACACACACACACAGAGAGTGTGATGGGTAAATTGTCGCCATTTAATATTTTTAATTTCACACATGCACATTGTTTTTGATTTTGTTGACTGCACTGTATGGTATGATCGGTTGGCCACCATCTGTGAGAAAAAGAGCGCCATGACAGAATTCACTCTGCCAGAAATTTGGAAACAGTATGCTGTACTGCTTGGCATTTGTGCTGGGAGCTTCAATATGAACATATCAGAGGGTTTGGGGGTGGTCAATCTGAGGACAGTGCAGAGGATTCAGTAAGAGTTGGATGATGTATCCAGTCAACATCATAGTATTTGGACTGATTACATTATGCATCCATTCATATTCTCACTCTACAAGGAGGCCTACATCAAGTGCCCTGAGGAGGTAGTGCTGCTCTGGGTCAAGAAGGTGGCTGTTGGAAGATTGTATTTCTGCTAACAGGACTCTGCACCATGCCACACAAGCTAGAGACCCCAGTCATGGCTATCAGATGATTTCTGCAACCATATCATCCCTTACATCTGATCATCTAACTCCCCAAACTGCGACCCCCTTGATTATTATATTTATGGCACAGTTGAGCGAGAGACCAACAAAACTTCTTGTAATACCAAAGATGAACTGAAGGCAAGAATTATGGCAGCATTCACCAACTTAAACAAGGAGACCGTGCAGAAGAGTTGCAGGAGAATCCAAAGTCACCTGGAGGCCATGGTTTAAGCCAATGGTGATTTTATTCACTAAATTTTCTCTTTAGTATTTCAAGATATTTTTGTATAATTTTGGTAAATATATCTGTTAAAATGAGATGTCATGTTATTTTCATTTTTGCATAATTTTAGAAACAATTTATCCATCACACCTTGTGTGTGTGTAATATATATATATATATATATATATATATATATATCTAGAGAGAGAGAGATAATGTCTATTTAAAAACTTTGACCCAGTTTGGTGTTCCTAAAATTTAATGTTTTTATAAATACCAAATAAGAATTTATTTATTTATAAATTTATTCATTTATAACAAAAATGAGAAAATAGAAACCAATTTGTCTCATTTATGTAATACTTCACACTTGTATTTGGATAGGTGTAACTTGTACAAAGATTTTTGGTGAATTCATTCATTACTACTTTTAGTTCTAAGACATGATTGACAAACATGATAATATAAAACACATTTTCATTATCTTCAGATGATGTGGCTTGGAATGCACAACACCAATAATGTTTATCATTCTTTTTTTCTTGTATTTAAATTTATATCATCTAATAAATAAAAGATAAAATCTCAATATGATTTTATCTTTCTTTTAATAACTGACAAGAGAATACTTTTTTCTGTATTAGTACACTTAATGTTCTATGCTTAAATTTTAAAAAATGTTACAATTACAGGAGCAAGTTTTATTTGTTAAGTGCCGAATCATCTGATGAGTTAATTATTTTCTAACAGTCTAACTTTTAATGCTTCAACATTTAAGTATGGAACTTGAATAGTTTTCAAATTTATTTGATATGCTGACACTGTTCTTTGCAGAAAAAACTGTAACAAAGTAATCTTTATTTGTAAACATTAAATGGTATTCAAATGGTCACCCTGCCACCTCACATCATATAGAAAGCAGCAATATATATATATATATATATATATATATATATATATATATATATATATATATATATATATATGGGCCTAAATTCAAAAGATTAATAAATGCAATTGTTTAAATAAACAGCATTTTTTGCAATACTTAAAAACTTGTCTACACTATAATGTCCAAAATTTATTAGTTTTGGTTTGGGAGAGGGAGGAAGCACAAATGCATGATGTATGATTTGCATGTTACATTGATAAATGTATTGAATATTTCATTTAATCCTTTCTTTCTTTTTATTTCATCTTCACAACTTTTGTTGTTCTTATTCAGTAATTCTCAATCAAATGGTCACATTATTCCTTTGCTGTCTTTTTGCATGTCTTTCTCTCCAAGAGATTTTCTTACTTGATGTATCAAATATATGCTCATTTGTTTTTATATCAGACTGCAAAGAGCTTTAAATATTTTTTCTTGAAAGTTTTCCATTTCCAGTGATGATTACTATCTTCCTTCTTTTAACAGTTTGATGTCTAATCTTCAATTTTCTATATCTTGATACAAAAACAAATTTACTTGTGCCATTAGCTGTTAATATCTTCAGTATAGCATTTTTAACTGGTGTTGATAAAAATTTAATTATAAATTTTAAATAATTTTTTTTATCTAAAATTAGAGTTCATTATTTTTTTAAAACCATCCAAAATGCTTATGCTTACTACATTTAAATTTCCCTCATTTCACCTTGCAGGTATTACAACTTGTTGAATGAATTGTTTAATTTATATTGGTTTATATTTCTTTGATATTTTTTTTTAAATCTAAAACTGCTTAAACTTGGATTTTTTTTATTCATGTTTTTTTTTTTCTTTCTGTTGATGTACTCTGATTTCTTCTTTTTATGCATTCAAGTGGTCTATTCATTTTTTTTTCTTCAAGATTTTGTAGTTCAAATTTAAACTTACATTGACAAATTTCTACTGTTCCAAGGGATCATCCCTTTAGAGAACCAAACTATATTTTAAGCCACTCTGATTTAGTAGTTGTTATTAATCAAAAACCACTATGCCATATATATATCTCCATTAGATGACAATAGTATTCTCCTCACTGGTTTCCTAAAACAATAAATTAAAGCAGCAATAAAATTCTTCCATTCGTATATGTTGGCCTGTTTCATTTTTCTCCACTAGGTCTGTGTTCAAGTTCAGCTTATCATTGTCGATCCCATCCTTCAATCGTCTGCAAAGCTGACATCTGGGACTTCTTTCGTCTGTGCTCTCCTGGTAAATTCTCTTGATATTAACTCCTTCACTGGCACACCAAAAAGAACATGACTTGCCTTTTATCTATTTATTTATTTTTTTTTTGTCTTCTTCTGCATCAGCAATTCAGTTTATTCAAACTTCAAAAGCAAGTGGAATCATGCATGTGGGTCAAATTTGGTGGTAGATAGCCAAATATAAAGATTTCCCTCTAACCTTTGCTTGCTGGATGCCTCTCTCGTATATATACATACACACACTTCTTGTTTGGTTCTTTTCACACAAGCTTTAAGCTTGTTGCTTTGTGTTTTTCCCACCAACATTTCTCCTCTTCTGAACCAGTTGATCTCTGTAAATGATCAACTAACTAGTTACCAGTCAGAGCAACAGCTGTGATATGAAACCAGCATGATGATTCCTACATCTATCTTGCAAGACAGCTGCACTCTTTACTGCTTTTGTCATGTGCAGTTAATATGCTGACATTTTAGTGCAATTTCCTTAGCTCTCTCTCTCTCTCTTCCCCTTTTTGCTCTATATCTGGAACCAGATACAGCATACATTTGCTTCTGCTATAATTTGTAGCAGCCTATTCTTCTTGATTGATCCCTCTCTTTTTCTCACTATTATTTTCATTCCTTCTCTTTTGTGCTTCCTATTTGTGATCATCTGTTGCATTGGTCTAAAACTTTCTCTCGACTTTTTGCTATTAGCTGAATCGGTTTTGAAATGTGCTATCTTGTATTGTCAGCCATTTACTCTGCTCTTGAGGTGTTTGGAGGCCATTTATTGATTCATCAAGGTTGTATCTGAAAATAAATTCAGCTCTATATAGATTTTTTTCAATTTGCCTTACTGTACTCTAACATAATGTTCACCAGTTTTCTAGACTTGGGTTTGTCTTTGACATGATTTTTCATGGATAAGATATTAATTTTTCAGGTTTTGAAAATGTTTGATTTCTCTGAAAATCCTCCAAGTGCTTTACCATCTTTAAAGTAAATTATGGGCTTCTTGGATACATTTTCACAGATTCTTTTTTTGATATCAATTCTTCTCGGCCTGGAAACTAATGATGGATTTGTCTGAAAGGTTCTGCAAGGCCTACCTAACATTATTGAAACAAAAATTATTTCATTTTTAATACTTATGAAAGGAAAAAAAATTGATGAGTGCTGAATATCTTGACCAGAAAAAAAATAGTTTAATATCAAATTTTTTCCCACTATCACTCTTTTTTTTTTTTTTTTTTTTTCCCCTCTATACAATTTCTTTAAATCATATTTACAAATATTGACAGGGAGATAGCTAAAAAACTATCATTATCATTAAATATTGGTAATTAAAATATATAATAAGGAATGGAAAAACTGTAAGATTTTTTTTTTTCTATGTCTTCCATTTCTTTTAAAATGTCAGCCACAAGTATTCTCTTGAATACCTTTTTCCATGTTTGTAGAAAGTATTTTTTTTCATGGTTTATGATATCCAATTTCTCTCAACTGGCATGGACAGTTCCTTTATTTGTAACCTATTTATTCAAGGACCAGTGAAATAAAAGTAAAGGAGAAACTTCAGTAAATCACTTACTTCTATTGATGCCAAATCTTGTAAGGATATATCTATAGAGTAATGAGACCAGTCCTGACAAAATGCCCCAATAGCCTTATAAATCAGTGAAAGTAATGTGGCTTGAAAATTGCCCAGAAGAGTTATTTATCAAATCTATTTGGCAGTCATCGATGCTTCATCTCTGATGTTTTTCGGCCAGCTTGGCTGCAGAATAGTCTTAGTCTGACAGATTCATGTCAAAGGTTAGAACTATACCCACATGGTGAGGAATTCTTTTTATTTTTTTCTAATATTACTGCTCTATTGTCAAATTCTTGTCTATCAACAAATTTTGCAAGGAATATATCCTGTAATTTGGAATCTATTTTCACTATTTTATAATGATATATTTAAATTATGTTAAAAAAAATGATTGTATACTGTTTTTTGTTCTTATAGTCATTCATATAATGCTTGTCACATTTAAGTCTTTGAGAGATTTGATTAAAAATTGCTTGAATTTTAATAAGCTTCTTTAGGTGTTTCTTTAATTTCTAAATTTGTAATAATTATGAAACTTTATAGAAATAAGTACATTCTGAGTTTTACAGTTATAATTCCTGATTGAAATCTAGTCTTTTTTTTTTTTTGAATTATTAGTTATTGACTTCTTGAAAAATTATTAAATTTAGTAAAAAATGTATTTTTGGTGTTTTGCTAAGGAACAGTTTTAAGCTAACATCCTCATCTTGGTAATATCTGTCTAGGAAATTGTATTTTTTTTTTTTAAATTAGTAGTAATATCTTTGTGAATTTCTGGGATGAGGAGTTATCATTACACCAATTCAACAGTATATATCCAAAACAGGATATGAACAAATATCTGCAAAACTTTCTGAATGCACTGGCCAAACAGGCACTAATAGTTGGCTTAAACATCAACATCTCCAAAATGAAGTGCATGACAACTGATAAAAACAATTTTAATTTGCAACTAGCAAATCACTCAAGTTACAGATTTTTCTATATCTCGGTCACAAGCTATCATTAAACAACAATGGAATGATTGGTGTGCAGAATCACATTGCTCTGGGTTGGGCAGCTTTCAACAGAAAAAACAAAGTGCTAACATTCAAAACAAGTTTCTCATCATTTGAAGGCTAAGATCTTTGACACTTACATCCTATCAGTTATGCTATATGGTCTCAATTGGGTTAACTTGGATGGCAAAGTCACTTAAAAAGCTTACAGTCACATTATGAGACTTATTACTAACAAACACCTTAGTGACCATATCTCTATCAATGAGCTACTCAATATTATCAATCACATCAGTTATCAAGTCAGGAGTACTTAAACTGCATGGTCATATCAAAAGATGTAAGTTATGCCTAGAAGGAAAGTTAGCCGGTTATAGAGAAGCAAAGGTTGACAGCCAAAATGCTGACTTGATAATGTCCACTTATGGACTGGATTTGACCATTACTCTTTGAACTCTGCTGTTTTTGATTAGACTTTGTGGAGAATAATATCTCATGTTGATACACAGTCTGCAACAAGCAGAGTAATCAGTTGATGAACACAACTTACATTCAGACTAACCTGCCTGCTAATGAGCAACTTTAACAAAAAGAGAAATGTCTCAGTGGGTGCAGTCAAGCAGTAGCACTCATCAGCAGGTTTAGGTTTAGGTTTAAAGCTCCAATTTTCTCCACAGAGAATTGTTCTACCTACTACTGCCTGGTAGTGCATGAATTTGATAACATAATAAATTCATTCCCTGAACCAGGCAGTGTGTACATGGACTCAGTGGAAACAGGGCAAGCAGTAACTGAGCAGTACTAAAAATAAGAACTAGATGAGATATTCCAAGACATAGGCAGTGGAATTAGCACAGTCTACATCTGTAGAGTAAGTAAAGGTTTCAAGTTGGAATTCTGTGTAGGTTACCTGGATCAATATACACCTGAAGAAAGTCAGAGGGCACAACACAAAAGCCAAAATATGATAACAAGATAAGGACAATAGTAGTAAATAATAGTAGCAATATATTTTGGGGCTTACATTTATTAAGCTATTATTTCTAGTTTAGATAATATCTAAGTTTTCCTTTATACTTTTATCAATACTTTATACCAATACTGTGAATATTTTTTCATTCAGCTCTTTTGTTATTTGACACTACAGTGAAATGATTTTCACTTGAATATGGTAGATTTTATTCTGTATCTGACAATTAGAAGAATTTGAGAAAACCTTTTTTTTTTATTACATCAAAAGGAAATGGAGTCACCAAAATCAGAGTGATCTTTTTAGTAGTTTCCATTTTTTTAAATTTATGTATTCATTTGGTTTCTTACTATACTAAATGATTTCCTATTCTACTGCTGTATATATTATTATTAGAAAACTGTCTTGCCCTTGACACACCACTGGTACAATAGATGTAGCATCACTACAACCCTAATAGATTACAGCAATTACTCATTTAAAAAAATCTCATCAGAATGCTCAGCTTAAACATTATTAGAATTCATGTGGTTGGATCATACTTATGAAAAAAGGTTGAAGAACTGATTTTCATTATTTTATAGTGTTTGAGATATATGCTCCTACTGTCAGCCATCAACATAACCACATTGCACCAATTTGTAAGAATCACTTTGAAAACCCAAGTCACTCTTGACAAACTCATTCATAAAATGATTTACTTATGAGTAACATTCAATAACACCTAACGGGAAATAACAAACCATTAATATTGTTAAATGGTGTGTGTTCTAACAGAATAATTGTCTGGAACTAGGATAAACAATGGAAAACTAATATTAAAAAGATATTGCTTTTTGTGAATGTTGCCAATTTGTGAGAAGGTCCTAACTCATGATGAACACACAGCATCGTCGTCATTACCACCAAATTTTTTTTTAGGTAGGACAAGGATTAACCTCATACTGCCTAACAATATCTATTGTCATAATGATTTGAGGCAAGGTTTTATAAGGCTGGATGCTCTTTCAGAAGACCAACTATAAGATACTCACAGTAGTCCAAATACACTGGGTATTTTTATCTTGACACTGCCTTTTTATATATATATATATATATATATATATTTAGTCGGATTGATGTGAGTTTGTGACCCTGGGTTTCATGCTTTTGCGATCGTCAGACAAACTGATTAATTTTTTTAAAATTTTGGGTTTATGTAGATTGTGTGTATTGGTGTTATTATGTAGATTGCGTGTATTGGTGTTATTATGAAAAGACAAACCACCAACAATCACAATTTAATTTCAAGATACCATCACAATAATTGCATTTATCGTTATTATCAATGCACCACCATTAGTAATCACTTCTACCACTTTACAATAACTATTAACTACTAATATTATCATTACCACCAAAACCATCACTAACACATCACATCTACTATTCACATATAAATCCACTATAATCATTAACGTATATTACTCCCCCAGCATATTTAATACCAAAAAAAAAAAAAAATTTCCATATGTAACCATGAGAATAAATACCTATTACCAGGATTCATACCAAAATAAACAAATAAATATAGAAAATAAAATAAAACACCAACAACCACTCTTTAGTTCAAGCTAGCACCACAATAATTACATTTATAGGTTTTTATTATTCTCCCACCAACATTACTAATCACTACTAACAATTTACAATAAATATTAACCACTTATATTATCATTGTCACCAACCCCCTTACACATTACTATCACATCACATCTACTATTACCATATAAACCCGCCATAATTATTAATGTAAACTACCCCCTCCCCCAGCATATTTAATACCACCATAAAAATAACCAATAAGGATTACAAACTGAAATTTCTACCAGTCACATATACAGTCATCAAAAGAACTAAAAAAACAAGGAAATAACCAGCTTTAAAATAATAACAAAAGAGTGTTTTTTGTAAATTAAAAATAAAAATTATAGCAATTTTCAACTATCATAATTTTACACAGAATACCTATTATCAGGATTTATACCAAAATAAATTAATACATATAACAAAATAAAATAAAACACCAACCACCACTTTTTAGTTCAAGCTACCACTACGATAACTACATTTATGGTTTTATCATTCTCCCACCACCATTACTAATCACTTCTACCAATTTACAATAACTATTAGCTATTTATATTATCATTGTCTCCAATCCCTTACAACATTACTATCACATCACATCTACTATTATCATATAGACCCACTATAATTATTAACATAAACTACCCTCTCGCCCTGCATATTAAATATTAACATATATAATAACCAATAAGGATTACAAACCGAAATTTCTACCTGTTACATATACACAGTCATCAAAAAGAGACAAATAACCAGCTTTAAATATAACAAATAAACCCCCTTTTTTCAAAAATTTAAAAATAAATATAAATAAAAATAATAATAATTTTTACCTATCATAATTTTACACAAACCCCACACACACATTCATACATACATACATACACGCGAGGAAATATTATTCTGTGGAAAAATAGAAAAATGACGTGTATACATTCACGAGAAATTTTCGCTACACTTTCAATCTTTGAATTTCAACATACAAATGCGTATGTATAGACACAACACCACCCGACGGACGACCAAGTGTGTATGTGTGTCTGCGTGTCTGTATACTTCATTGGGCCTATGAACATACATCGATGTTTGCATTAGCATGATGACACCACAACGACATCCCCCCCACTTCCATAATAACACCAATACACGCAATCTACATAAACCCAAAATTTTTAAAAAATTAATCAGTTTTTCTGACGATCGCAAAAGCGTGAAACCCAGGGTCACAAACTCGCATCAATCCAGCCAAATATGTTAGCTCTATCTCTGATATTGAGTGCTTTCTAATAAGTACCGCGCATATAATATATAAATAATTATATATATATATATATATATATACACACACTGGCTGTTGGCTACTATAAGAAGCTCATTCACCCATTAACAGGTTTTCCTGCAGGGTGACATGCCATCCTCATCAGCAGAAAAGCTGGTGGGGATCCTGGTTTAGGCACCAACCATCTGTCTATGCAGCAAGTTGTACTGGGTTACATGTTAC
The DNA here is from genome assembly GCA_963932145.1 of Acanthosepion lycidas. Lineage (NCBI taxonomy): Eukaryota > Metazoa > Mollusca > Cephalopoda > Sepiida > Sepiidae > Acanthosepion > Acanthosepion lycidas. Next base: position 18,434,512 of record OZ010583.1, on the reverse strand, counting down.
CAGTAGCTGGCCTAACATGAACAAATCGAAAAGGTGTATCGTTGCTATAACTCCTATGTTCATTTAAATGTTATCCATCAATGCAGAACGATTGGCAAAAAACAGTATGTTCAGTGGTTGATATTAAAACCTGTTTTTCCCCAAGAGACTATTATTATTATTATTGTTGTTGTTGTGTTTCTGGCAAAAGAAGGCAGTGTCAGTATGAATATTCCAAATCTAATTTAAGTCCCTGGGCAACATCAGCTGCTGGCATTTTTCCTATGTTATTAATTTGTCATTTTTTATTTTAGGTTCTATCCTTGTTTGACTTAAAGAGACACTGAAGGGAAGCATGTACAAGAAACTTTGAAAAAAAAGAAAATCTTATTGTCATATCAAAAAATTTATTTTATTTTTGTGATTTTGTCAATTAGTTACAACATATTTCTAAACATATCAGTTTGTTATTGAATACTCTTATTAAACTATCGATTTACTAAACTCATTCTGAATTTTGCCCGATTAGAGGAAAACATTAAAACAAGGAACATTTCTTTTGGAACATTTTCACTGTTATTTTTGGCAAGTTATCTTTCAACTCTATGTACATATAAATAGACTTTTAATTTCTTTTATTGGCAAGATTTTGATTTGCTTTCATAGCTAGCACATATACTATATATGTACCAAACACCGTGTCTTCTCAATTCCCCAGATACATTGATTTAAAGGCAAGCAATAGTTGTTGGAATTACTTACTCTTATGCTACCAATTTTAACCTATTGATAACACAGGTATTTTCATTGCATACTGCTTTCAAGCCCATCTTCTTTGTGTCTTTCCATATGTTGATATATCTTTTGAGAAAATGTAAACAGGCTTTTTTTCCTTGCTAGGTAAGTTATGCAATATTAATCTTAAAATGTTTACCCTATCTTCGTTATATTGTTTTGCAACTAAAGTCAGTTGCTTTTTATATTTTCGTAAGCACAAAAATAAAACTGTCACTATTTCACAATTACTCAAAAAAATTTTAAATCTCTTAATTATTATTGCTTAATCTGAAAGTATATCCTTTTGGAACAAACTTGTTTGATTTGATCTTTTGAATTTAAATTTTGTACAGGAGTTTGAATAGGTATCCTCAAGTTTAACATCTGGAATAATTTTTGTATACTGAATACTAAATTAATTTAGTTTGTTTAACCAAACCTAATATCCTGAGCACATTTTACAATTTTTAAAACAAGACATTATCTGACATTTGAAAATTAATGTAAAATAAATATATCCATAATTATTTTTTCATTGAGTTTAGGTAGTTGCTGTAGATGAAATAAATTATATTGCATTTCAGACACCATTTCTTGTTTTATTTCTGATATAAGACTGTATATCTGAAAGACATAGGTTTTTTTCTTTTCTTTTTTTTTTTTACAAATTGTCTTATTGGCTACAAATATTGAATTATATTTCAGCTTTTATTTATGTAAAATATTTGTGCTCAGAATATGAGATTAGGTGAAGTTTACTAATTATTATTGATCACAAAATTGCTTTATCATTTATAGTAAAATTCAGTGTTTGGGATATAAAAACTATTTCAAACACAAAACTGGAAAATAACCATTTTTTTGATAGGAAATATATATTAGGAATTCTGTTACTTAACTCTTGTTTTTTTTTTTTTTGTTTTTTTGTTTTTTTTGGGGGCGGGGGTTCTTTTCATCCAAAAAGATATTTAATAAACCTGTTTTCTAATTTTTATTTATTTTTAAAAAATATCTTCATTTAAAATTTTGGAACTTACTTATTTCAGAAAAACACATTCTGTATAAAGAAAAAAATGGTTTCTCTTTTATTGAATGTCATTTCTTCACGTTATCTGATAGTATTTCTGTTTTTATTAATTTTAAGATGTTTATTTGATTTCTTCTTTTTTTTTTTTTTTACTTTAACTTTATTTATTTCATTAGAAATTTTCTTTATTTAATTTTGCTTTTAAATATCTAAAGATATTTTGTAATGCATTCTCAATTTGTAAATGATTGTTGCAAGTAGAAATTTTGTAATTTCTCTGGACCATTTCATTCATATTTTCCCATTGTTAGAAAACTAAAATGAAAATGATCACCAGGGCTTTCTATTGATTAGCTAATTTCAAATAATATCTTTTTACAGCAATATCATCTGAAAACATTTTCTTCTGTCTTCCGATATAAGAAGAGTTAAATTTTAGCAAAAGACCTTTTAAAAATATGGAGAATTTTTTGTTACAGATACTTTTTACAAGATGAAATTCTAACTGAAAAGAGTGGACTGGCCATCCTTATTATATCATATATTAATATAAAGGGTGTGTCAAAAAATGTATACACATTTTGAAGGTTTCTCTCAAGAAATAATTCAAGCAACTAGAACCAACTATGTCTAATTTAAATAATGCATATGAAGACTATATTTATTATAAATGACAGCTTTTAGGATTTTATCATTGCCTGTTATGATCCAGACATTGCTGACAATGCAATGGAATCACAAGCAGCAGCAATCAACATTTTGATAAGTTTCTTGGACTTATGTGAAAACTTTCCATTACCCTCTGTTACTTCATAGGGCTTGTTGATATCCATGGTCTTCCAGAACAATTCTTGTGCAAATCATGTACATTACCAACAGCTTTGCATTTATCTTGAATTTGTGAGATTGTAAGCCACGTGGGTTGATCTAAATGAAACTCTTTTTGATACTGTCTTTGAACTTCAACTGCTTTTTTGTACTTCCAGTAACATTTGAACATACTTTCTTTTCAGATTTACAGGTTTATATTACTAATGTCATTCAGGCTTAGCTTTGAACAAAATTGACTTGAGCTATACACTGTAAAAGTGTGCATACTACACCCTCTGTAGAGAGAGAGAGAGGATTCTTTAAGTGCCTTATATATTCTGATGACATTTCTTTAAGCAATATGGTTTAGGAGATTGTATTCTTAAACCTATCATAGCCAGCAATTGTGATATTCACTTTCAAACTGAAGGAATATGACTGACCTTAAATAATTTTTATATTTAAATTACAATATTTTCTCAGAGTAGACTAGAAAATTCTCAATTTAAAAGACTAAACTTCAAACTTCTAACTATGATTTATTTATATATATATATATATATATATATATATATATAATGCCACATTCGGATTTGGAACCCAATTATAATTTTACAAAAATAAAAAATAAAATTAAGTTGGAAGAATCAACAGATAATCTATTTAATAAGAATGAATTTAGTTAAGCCAATTTGTTGCCAATTTTTACTTAAAAACTAAATTGTTTTAATTTCTGTATCTATTTAGTTTTCTTGTGTTACAATATCATTAAAAAAAAGTGTTTGCTTTTTATTGAAAATAAATCAGTGTAGAGTTAGATTTTTAGGTTTAACTCTAAGAATGTATTTGTTGTTTGTCAATTTTATGTTTTATTGCCCAAAATATGTGGAAATATTTCACTAAATGTTTAAAAAGTTTCAAGTGTGGGCTTTTATTTTACATAAAGTTAAAAAAAAATAATTTTTAAAAAGTTATAATATTAAGGGTGCAAATGTTTAAATTTTTATTTCCTTAACGTTGAAATATTACAGGCATACTTAAAAACGACCTTTCAAAAAATGTAGATGCAAATTGTAATCAGACATTTGGTCTCATACATGCAAATTTTTCTATATGAAAATGAGGAAGTTTTTGTTATTTTCATATATTTTTATAATTGAGTTTAATACCTTTTTGGTTTTTGATAATTAAGTACAGAAAGCTTTCCCAGATTTTCATCTTTTATGGAAAACTAGCATTGTACCTATAAAGAATGATAGAACTATTTATGTCTATTTTATCTTTATTTCTCTGAATATTTAAAATGTCTGAATTACATCTTTGTTTTTTTTTTTATCTTATCTTTCTTGAGCTCTGTTTTTTACACCTACCAATCAATATTTTTAATTCAAATCCTCCTTGCTCATAAAAATCCAGTAGTTTCAAAAAATTTAACTCATTTTTTTTAAAATGATATAATTCATATATATTCAACCAATTACCCAACTTGTTAAAATGTAATAACAATCCAATGAAAATTAAGTTAAATGCAATAAAAGCTTAAAGGAAAGTTTACATTTAAATCAAAAACATAATAAATAATGGTAATAGGTTTTAAAAGCACTAGAATATTATTTAAAATATTTTTTTTAAAAGTAGTTAAAAATAAAATGGTGTCGAGAAAATAGTCTTTACTGTCAGTTTTAATTTTTCTATTATCAAATTAATAACCCATTCATTGTGTGTATATAATTTTAAAAAAAATCCTTTTTCTATTTGACATTAATATCTGTATAATAATGAAATTTAGCTTGTGTTCTTTCAAATGAATTTACCACATTAATATTTGAACAAAAAAGAAAGAAAATAATATAAATAATTAAGAACATTACCCACCCCAACCCCAGTGCCAAAAAAATGAATTTTAATCCTGGGATATCCTAGATACACCACTTGTTTGCCTATTTCCAAGATGGGCATTGGAATTATGGCATAGTTCCCTTAATTTTATAGATATGTCTGCTTCATTATAACCACTGATGAAAAACAAACAAAACAAGATGGCCTTTTAAATCATAAGTGTTGATTTTGACCTCAAAATCTAAAGTTATTTTTTAAGCTGTTTGTTTTCCCATTCATGTCCATCATTTAATTTTACATTCATTAAATATAGTGCAAGATTTGAGAGAGAGGAGTTGGACATCTGAACATTTTGTTAATACACTGATCACTTCAATACCTCCCCCCCCTTATTTTGAGTTTAGAGACAAAGAATGATCCCTTTGATGTAATATACATTTTGATCACCTTTCATTTCAGAAAATTTTCCATAATCTTTAATTCTTTAATCTGAGTTTAAGATTTTACAGAAAAGCAGTTAATATCACTGTTACCATCTCGTCTTACTATTCATGAAATTAGAACAGTCTTTTTCAAAAGGCAAAACATTGTGAGGTTTATTTCTGTCAAGATTTTCCTTTTCAAGATTGAGTTGTGCTTACCAACTTGTCAACATGGTAGGTCATCAGTATATTATGGTTAAATAATTATGAGTGATATAAGCATTTCTGACCTGCTGAATGATACATTAAGATTTCATCATCACTCAAATCTAATTTCTGTTAATCTATTTACAAAAGGAAAAAGTAGTGCTTTCCTTTGAACTATTGGAAATTATATTATTTTCACTTTTATATTCACTTTGACTTTTGGATAATTTGATTTTTATTATTAACTTTGCTACCCCTCACTCACACCTTTCATTAATAAGTTTTATATTTAGTTACTTTTACAAGTTAAAACCATTTGGATGTACAAATTTATTAATGACCACTATCAAATTAAAGCACATAATTGACTTTTTTTTTCTTTTTGTCTTAATGGCATTTTTCATTTAAGCTGATTACAAATTATTAATAAATCCAGTGGATAAACTATGAAAAATTCTGTTTAGACTTTTGCTTACCTATTTATAGAAGAGATTTTAAGTCAATATATACAAGCTTTAAAATGTATCTGGAGAGAAATAATTTATGAATTACAGTAACTGAAAATGTCTTTTCAGTTTTTATAGTAGTATTAATTTGTTGTGATAAAATAGATTATTTTTTACTTTTAATACTTCACACCACATTTTTATTTTTTTATTTTGTTTTTGTTTTTTTTTTTTCTATTAAAAACTATTATCAAAAATGATATTTATAAAAAAAACAAGAGAATCTTATATTTTATGAAGATTTGTGAAAAGGAACAGTATAACTTGTCATTATTTCCAAATTATTATGTGAAAGTCACTGGAATATGCAAATAGATAATCTCTTATTACATAATGTTTGGCAAAGCAAATGCCTACCAAAAATGACATTGGACTTTAATTTTTTTTCTTTTATTTCAGCAATAAAAAAGTGATTAAGTCTTTTGTAGCAAGTGAACAAGGACTACATGAATATGAAGTTATGATTACTTTATACACAATGAAGATGTCTTTCAATAATGTGTGTTAGTGAAATATTTCATGGAGCATATTTTATAGTGTTATAATACATCTAGGCCTGTAACACTTATATTGCCCCTTTGTTGCAGTTTGATTGGATTAATCTTTCAAATATTCATATTTTATTCTTTCTATGTAAATTTAATTTTCATTCTTTTAAATGCTTTTGTTGATAATATATTTTGGAACTAACATTTTACTACAGTGAATACTGGTTCCCAGTATTCAATGCACTAAATTAGTAAAGGTTTAAAGAAAAGAAGAAATCCCTCTAATGTTGGCTTGTTCTCTACTTTAGTTTCCATAGATAAATAATATTGTTGCACTTTGAACATTCCTGCTATTTAAAACACTTAAGTGTGATGGTAACAGCTTGCCTCTTATTTCAGTCTTTTCAAACTTGGACTAGTCATACATTTAACTCGTTCAGTTTATTGGTAAAGCTTTGTTCTGTAATTTCAGCTTTCAATAAAATCGACATCATTTTCTTATATTTGGAGTTCATTCATTTGCCAAATAATATAAAAGCCTTTTTGATGAAGAACTAAAATAAATGAAAAAAAGTCATATGTGTATATTATATGAATTAATATTTTTATAATTTCTTCTTTATTTTTTTATTTACTGTGTTTCTTATTAATATTTTCTGTTCTAGTTTATATTAACTGGTTGTCTAATTGTATTTTTAAATTATTTCAATTTATAGAAAATTTGTATTGATTTCTATTCAGCTTCTTTTATTTCTATAATTCTAACCTAAAATGATTTTCACCCTTTTTTTTTTTTTTTTTTTTTTTTTTTTCCCGTTTCAGATTCTATGGAAGAAAACCCCACTGATGATGCATCTCATCATGGCAGTGGAACATTACCTGCCAGGTAATCAGATATTCTTTTCTATTTTAGATAGAATAAAATGCATTTTATCTCATTTGGACTAAGGAAAGTAATCATTCCATTTTCTACTTTTAAATAATAACTGATGTGACTGATCTCACACTTTATCTTATTTTTTTTTTATTAATAAAAATGAACTTTCAGCTACTGAGCCAGCTTGGAGAGTCATGGTCATACATCAAGGCTGGGAAGGGCATTAGGGTGGCATCCTGTGTCTCTATATAGATGGGCAACCAGCCTGTGTCTTGCACCATGGTCTGGTGTCCAGAACAGTAGATCAAGTTCTTGTTTTGCTTGCCAGCAGTGTCCTGCAAAGTGCATTTTTCATTCACATAAGATTGTAAAAATATTAGGGATTGGTTGATAGAGCTGTGTTGGATATTGTCTGGAAATCTGATCTCAGCATCTGAGTGTACGTTCCATCAAGCTTAGACTGTAGGGTTTTTGTTAAAGTTCAAGCAGTGCCACCATACATTAAAACCAACTCTACAGTAGCATGAAAGCAGTTCCATTTGAGGTTGTTTAGTAGATCAGATTTCCAGATTGCATACATTTTATTCAAGGTGGTCCAGGCTTTAACTATGTGAATTTTATATCATCCTTTTCATAATATTAGTATACTTACATTAAAGGACTTTCAGAAATATTTTTCAATTTTGGAATGAAGTGGGAGAATTCTAAAACTTGAATAACGGACTTTTTTTTTTCTTTTTATTAAATAAGAGATTTTTACTGATTTTTACACTTAGTCTAGAAGTTATCAGTTGGAATCATTTCAAGAAGCCAACTTTCTCATCAGTAGTTTGCTTGATTTAATGTTCAGATCAATGAAATATTTTTTTTTGTTTTAATCATTTCACCCCAAACAAGGCAATAAAGCCACTAAGACACAAGGGATTACTGAGTATAGAGAAAAAAAAAATATTAAGGAGAGAGAACAATAAAAGAACAGAAATTAATAAGACAGAAGATAACAACTACCATTGCATTTACATTTTTTTAAATCAAAGTTGATTGGGAAGCAAAAAGAGAGATGTGCAATAGAAGGAACTATTAGCATAGAACATACAGTTACATCTAGCTATTTCAATTGTAAAATGATGAGACCTTGCTGTCAATCTAGTACTGCGCTTAAATTCATAAAGTCTAGATACCATAGAAGAAAGTTCATCAGGACAATTACCATGAAAGTTTTTATATGAAAGGCACAGGAATGCTATGTTATGGTGGTGGGAAAGTAACTGAAGCCAAGATGCCAGCTCAGGACAAATAACATTGCAGATTCTTCTTTGGATTTTATCAAGAATTTATAAATATATAGCAGGAGCACCAGAACAGATGTGGCAGCAATATTCTAAGCATAGTTGAATGGTAGACATGTTTTTGTTAATCATTTCACCCCAAGCAAGGTAGCAAAGCCACTAAAACACAGGGGATTGCTGAGTGTGAAAGAATATAAGAAAAAGAAAAATGTTATTAAAGAGTGAGAACAATAAAAGAACAGAAATTAAGAAAACAGATCATTACATGTTACTGTAGTCTGTTTTCAATTTTATTAGTTTAATTAAAAACTAATCGAAATTAAATTCCTTTTTGTTGTTGTAATTAGAAAGTTACTCATGACGATGAAGTCCTTTCTTAGTTTTTGTCAAGATATTTTGATATAATAAACAAATGATTGTCTTTCTTGAAGAACACAGTGCAGCAGAAACATTGGCCGGGATTATGGGAAGTGACAAAATACCAATATTTTCTTCAAGAAAAACCATGTCATAACAGATGATCTGTGAATTGCTATTAAATGATCCTGACTACATTGAAACCTGGTGAAAATGTTTTACTGCTACTACTAGAACAAGAAAAATAGTTTGATAGCAACAAACCTGATGACCTAAAAGAAATAATGGATTTATTTCTATCAGAAGCTGGACTTGACACTATAATGAAAGTGTCCATAAATAGCTCACTCAGGTTTTCAAAAATTGTATTTTGATGAAATAAATAATAATGAATAATATAAGACTAAAAAAGAAATTACTTAAAGCTGAACAGATAAAATTTATCTGTGTCAGTAACAAACTGAAAATATTTTATATAATTTTTGCAATAGTTCTAAATATTGTGAATTTCACAATTATATAAATGTGACTTATTTAATGGTATGTGCAACACTTTTTAGCAATAAAAAATATTAGAACAAACAGGAAGTATGTATGTGTAAATTCTCTACAACAGCAAGAACTGATATCATTTTTAATATCACTCTTTCTAATGAAATTACATCAAAGCATATACATTTTCAGCATGCCATAAAAAATATTTTGTGAAACAATATGATAGTCTATCAGAATGATATATGTTTGAGAATGCTTATCAAGAAAGAAAAGATCAGAATGAATATGAAACCGCTTAACAGATCATGGAATGACCATTAATCCAGACAAGTGATAAAACATATTTTTAGGATATTTATTTCAATTTCAGTGAGAGGTTATTTCTCTAGGTTGATGCTTAGTTCAAAAGATATTAAATCTTTTTTACCCACTTATTCTTTTTTTTCATTTATTCAATTTTTTTTTTTTTTTTTTGTTTATTTATAAGAAAGTTGATTTTTAAAAGGCCATATATGTAAAAAAAAAAAAAAAAGAAAAAAAAAGTGTCCTTGAAAATCATGTAAGGATTTTGATATGAATAAAGAACTTACATTGGCAACTGATGTTAGTGGTACCCTGTTTTGTGTATTTTGTCACAGGCTAACCAGATGGTACAATATTTATCAATGGGATTAACTGATGCTGAAAAGAATTATTGTAATATAGAAAGGGAAGCTTTGACAGTTGTGTAGACCATAATCTTGGCTCACCATTTCTTGAAGTTTGATCACAGGCCTTGATAATTTACTTTTAAAAAACTACTAAAAGTTATGCCTTCTGTCTGAATTTACTTCCATAGCCTTTTTCATGTTTGGATATAACCACAAGGCAGTGGAGGTTTAAAAATCTGTTTTCCTTCCCTTAGATGGACTGAAATAGCTGGCTTTGAAGCACACGTTTGCCTTCACCCAGTCTCTGGTGGCTTGGAACTGGGCTTAGTTATCATGTGTTATTTTAGATGCATGCCACAGAAGCATTTTATAAAGTCTAGGAGCTTTTCCCTACTATCAACCTTGGCTATGGCAACCTTTGGAAGATGTATATAATGTACATATATAAACATTATATACATTACCTGTTTTAGAAGATATCAGAAAAATAAGTTTTTTAAATTTTACTCTGAAGGACCCATCCTTTGATGTCGAAGAAGCTAGTGTCTTTGTCTGTGGATCTAACCAAATATTTGGTATTTTTGTATAGCATCATGATGACAGCTATTGTCTGTTTGGGAGAGAGGATCTTCTTCATTTTTTTCCCATATGTACAGAATTGAAGGCTTCTGAGAAATCTACAAAAAGTAAGGTGGCCTGTAGATTCTTTACCCAGACATCCTCAGTAATCTGCCAAACAGTCAGGATTTGTCCAAGAGTTGATGGCTTTAAAAGCCAAAAAAAAACCTTACCGAGAAAAATTTAAGTCATTTTTACCTTGTTTATTGCTGAGTTCACACAATTCCTCCTGTTGATAGATTAGAAAAAAAAAAAATCCATCTTCCTTGATAGGATATCAAATTATCTACTCTTGAACATATCTTATTCCAATGTGTTATTAAAAAATTCAGAAACTCTGAATTTTGTCATGTAAGTTAATAACAACACAGCTGTCATTTCAAGGAAATCATGCAGACCAAATTGAGTCTATGGTTGAACCACTAGAAACAATTTAGGATTCCTATCTGAATTTCTGGAATGAGGAGTTCTTATTATTTACACTATTTATATTCATACTATTGTCTTCATCTTTTTTTGTTGTAATCACAATATTTAGGCTGTTGTGCCCTCTAGCCTTCCTCAGGTGTATATTTATCTGGGTAACCTGTAGTGAATTCTGAACTGAACCCTTTATTTAATCTATGGCGATAGACTGTTCTTGTTACACCACCCATGTCTAGTTCTTATTTATAGTACTGCTCAATTATTGCTCACACAGCCCAACCCAAAGATTGAACTCACAACTACTGTTACCAAATTCACAAACCAACATTTTAAACCATTGTCTTGTAAGGGTTCAGTTAGAATTCACTGTAGGTTACTCAGATGAATATACACCTGATGAAGGCACAACAATCAAAACGTTGTGGTAACAACAACAAAGATGAGGATAATAATCTTAATAGAAATACTGTAAATAACAATCAAGGATGCTGAAGATGTCAATTTAATAGTGTTGCCTTTAATTTATGTCAGAATATTAAAAAAAAAAAACAATAGGATCAAAATCACTCCTGATTTAAAAACAATGATAACCATGACCAAGAACCACAGCATTTAACCTTGAAAAGAAGCACTTGATGTTCTCAAGATTAAACATTTCAGGTAGATGTGAAGATATTTGTATTTAAAAATTCTTGAGGACTGCAGTGGATAAAACAACTGAGATATCTAGAAACTTCAGTTAGGATACTAAGGAGAAGCAAATGCTAAATACAGGTTAAGAATACTTTATCTGAAATTCTTGTGACTAGAAGTGCTTCAGTTTTCAGATTTTTTTTTATTTTGGAATACAGTCTTTTCAGATTTTGGAATTTGTATATAGCATCTATAAAATGGGACAGCTAGGGAATGCATACGCAGCTAATACATATACCCCAAAGGTAGTCTTATCAAGGTTTGTACAGTTCCTGGAAAACTTGAAAACTCCTGGAAAAACAACAATAACCCAATAAAAAAGTCCTGGATTTTTCTAAATTGGGCTGCCCACACATCCCTAAGGAAGGAAATTAGTGAAAAACCTCTACTCCTAATAAAAAAAAAACAGGGAAGATTGTGAACCAAACTATAGATGAACCTATTGACTCCTATTGTAGAAAAAAATAAAAATAGTGAAAAATTCAGAGTTTAGGTAGTGACATTAGAAATATAAAGTGAAATAGAATTTACCAAGAACCAGAATCCCAATTTTAAGTAGGAAATAAGGGGTAAACCTCTACTCCTGTTCAAAAGATTGGGGAAAAGTGTAAACCAGATGATAGGTGAATCTGTCTACTAAAACTAAAAGGATTAATATTTAAAGGGATTTATTCTTTTACTTAAATGTGGTTTCCCAATTAAAACATAAAAGCAAACAGTTTTATGATAGTATTAGGTTGGTGCAAAAATAATGACGTAATAATGTTGTTTTTTTGACGTAACGTCAAAAAAACGACATTATTACGTCATTATTTTTGCACCAACCTAATATTTGTCTTCAAATATCAATACCAATATTATAGCTGATAGAAAATTAAAATATGTCTAAGAAAGTGTTCATAAACTAATTAAGCAAAATATTTAAGTTTTAAAATGATTTACATTTTCAGTTCAGTCTTTTAAGCCTAACTTGAAATTATTTCAAGCTGGGTTGGCTAAGATCTTGCATAATTCTTATTTAAAGTATTGAATTCAACTTGTTGCATTCTAGGATAATTATTTGCAAGCTCACATGTTTGTTTAGAAATAACACAACTGAATTGATATTTCCTAGGTTATCAGCTAGAGCTACAAATTGTGTAATTTTTTTGTTTGGTACTGGGCAAGTAAACTTTTTTCATCACCTCATTCAACTGGGACAAGGAGAACTGATTTCCATATCAAAGGAGAAAAAAAAATTCCTTTTATCCTGTCGCATCTCTAGTAATCAATCATGGAGTTGGCGTAAATCTACACTAGGCAAGTGACATAAGTATCCATGAAGATGAGGATATCTGATTAAGTCAGTAATAAGAATCTATCAAAAGCACTTACAGTATTGGCATGTCTGGAGTGTTAACATCTAAAAAGTCTAAAATTGAGTCTATTAGGTCTTATGTTTTCTTTTGTGCTTACATGTTTTGAAATCAAACACCTACTCTAGTGAGTGAAGAGCATTGATCGTGGTGGTACATGGGGTACAGGCTAAGTTAAGATCTATTTGTGTCTGTGATTATCTTATTGATTTTTCTACTGTTGTCACCTTCTGTCCAGTTTGTCAAAGTTCTCCATCCTTACTAGCTGTCCATAAACTCTATATCCTTTCAACATCACTGCCACCACCATTTGAGCTCCTTGAATGCTGAGTGCTTACCTGTTTCTTTCATCTCTTTAAAAAAAAAAAAAAAAAAAAAGTGTCTACGTGGTTTCATTTCAGCCTATTTGCATGAAATTCTCCAAGAGATTTGATCATATGCGTAATCTTCTGAGGTATTTCTGAATTTACTGTTTACTATCTTACAAAGGTATTTGTGCAATTAGGTATTCTGGATTTCTCAAATACATAACTGCTCATATAGCATGAGGGAATGGCTTGTCCCTAAAATTTAGGCTTCATCTGAGGCCCAAATCATGCCTTTGCATTAAAGAATTGATATCATTTTCAGGTAGATTAGATTTGGCACTTATTCCTATATCCTGAGATATTTATAAATAAGAAGTCCTTCAAATGGACATTGTTGAGAAAGTTCAATTGACTAACTTTAAATGGAGATATATTAGAGCGATTACTATTTAATCACAATAGTTTATATTTAACTCGTAGCAAATATAAATATTTATTTTTGTTTAAATTGTTCTTGTTTCACTCTTAATATTATTGGTACATTTAACAAAACAAAAAATTGATCACTTTTTAATTGCAGTATATCTTCAATTTTTATCATTCCAAAATTCTTTTACCATAGAATTGTAATTTATTATTATTATTATTAATTTGTTAGTATCAGAAGAATCTTATAGTTTTAAAAGGTTAAATTATTATTTAGAGTTCACAGCTAGTCACTGATATTTTTGCTCAATTATTGAAAATAAGTTAAACTGATTGAATTTGACAGGAATACAGATGACATGCATCATTCTTTTTTGGGAGCAAAAGTTGATGAGAATGATTTATTTTCTCTTCAGTTGATAAATTATTTTAGAATTCTTGTAAAGAATATGGAGTATATAATGAATGTTTTTTTTTTTTTTTTATACGTCTGTCCTTTACTTTATTTGAAATTCAATCTTTTTAAAATAATAGATAAATATTTTTATGATACCTTAAAATACAATTTTATTTTTAAATAAATGCAAGTGTTTGAAAACTGTTTATTATATTTAATTTTAAAGTCATTCATATTGGTTTCACTTGTAAATTGAATCTGGCATTTTAAACAGATAATTTTGAATTTGGTTTTGGTTCTTGATAGCTTTTTTTTTTAAATCATGCAGGAATCAAAAGCAGCAAATGTGACAAATTAGAAATAAAGGAAATATAAAGGCAAATTGTCTTCAACTCATTGTAGATACTTGCTTCATCTCTCAAGTTTTATCATTGTGGAGACATTACAATAAGTAGTTTTACTGGAATTTTTCATTGGACAGACAAAATGGATATGAATAAAACAAACATTACCACAGAGCTTTCTTTTATGTCAGGTTTTAGTTTTTGTCATGTAGGCCACCACATATGGGGTGGCTACTAGCTGCTGCCAAATATTCTCCCCTACAGAGATGTATATGTAACAGATATTTGTAGAAGATGGTAGGTATGTAGATGCACATAGTAGTGCATATGGGCCATAACTGCCAGTTACTACCATCCCGTCTCTTGTTCAGGTGTATTCCTCTTGTAGTTCCATACAAACTTCCTCTCTTGTTTTATATTTCTCACAGATCACAATATTCTTCCCTTTTGGATTAAAATGTAAGATATTTTCTCTTCTCTTTGATTTTTAGAAAAATCTTTTGAAAAATACAAGTTTTGTTTCCTACTCAGTATTGTTTTAATTTTGTTTATTAGTTATTTTGGATAAACAATTATTACTGGCTTGGTTGTAACCTAAGACATGAAACAAAGTATGGCAGTGAGGAAATAAAAGAATAAAAAAAAAGAAAAAAAAGAAAGCTTAGCTTGGGAACAATAACAAAAAGAAACATAAACACAAATATTTCCAAAAGAGGCACATACCTGGATTATACATTCTCTGGTAAAGAGAAGTGTGATGGCTTTTGATTATTATATAATGGTGGGAAATTTCCTAAAAGATTATCCATAAAGAATTTGTAAATTCCATAATCAGGAACCAAGTTGACTAATGTTATATTATAATCTTGGTAAAGTATTCTAATTGCATAAACACTTCTGGTAACTGTTTATTATATTGATCACCACAAAATAATTTCATTCTCAGATTAAAGAAACCATTAAATAATGTTTCCAACACTTTCAGGTTACAAAGAATTAAGTGTTATTTACTTCATGTAAATTGATGAAATGATAAAAATGAGAACAGATCAAACAAAAAGTGATATATAAGTAAGATATTGAATGCTATGGTCCTCTATAAAATATTGATTCATTGTATTTGCAAAGTGTTTATTTTAGAAATTTCCCTTGGGAATCTAAATACTGGATTTTAAGGAAGGTCATGTTTGTTTGTAGTCTGTATTATGGTCATACCCTTTATTTTAAGAATAAATTTTTGACTGGAGAACAAATAACAAGAACTTATTGGATGATAGAAAACAAATCTTGCTCTTTTGTCCAGTTTCTATAACTATACAAAATCAACTTATTGTATTTTCATACATTTATGTCTGACAAAAATAAAATAACTTGGTTTGTTCAGTTGTAAAGAAAAGTACAAGCGAAGATAGTTGTAATGTGATGGATTAAAAAAATTCTTGTTAGTAGTATAGTAATTTTTATCCGGTATCAACTGTCAGTGTTCAAATTTCAAAATGTTCACTTTTTTTTTTTCTTTTTTTTTTTTTTGTTAGGTAATCAGGTTATTTATTTCACTTTGAGGAGTTTACTGTTTAACAAATTCCTTAATCCCAGGCAGTCAACACTTATATAGTAGACCTGTTCATTTTTATTAACACTATATATCTGTCATTTTAAATGTGTATGAGTTTTTCTTTATATTGTATCTTCTCATACAATTTTGTCTTCTTTTACAGCTCCTTCAGCAAAATTCTCTATATTTGCCACGCTGTTTATAATTTATTTAATATTTCAAACTAAAAGGGGGTTGTGTATATTGTAGCTGATTTTATGCAATTGCATATATTGCATATATTGGATTTATATTTACGACATAAACATTTGTTATTACATGGATAGGAAATTTCTGTAAAAATAAGATTATGAATTTAAAGTATTAAAAAACAGGAAAATTTTATTAAAAACAATGAAAAGAGTACTAACTGTAATAGGAGTACCAATGTAATATTGGTACTCTTATATGGCAGTGGATACTGGACAATCATTACAGATATAGAAAAGACTTGAAGCAATAGGAATGTGGTTCTACAGAAGGATGCTGAGAATACCATGGCCTGAACATGTGAGCAACAGCAGTTTTAGAGAAAATGGAAACAATATATTATATATAATATCAGAAAAAGGCAGTTAAAATTTCTAGGGCACATAATGAGGGAAGAAGGCTTGGAAAGTTTGGCACTCACCACCCTACCAAGCTTGTGAAAATGGATGGCAGAATAGATTTTGAGTGAGATAGAAAAATGACAAAATTTACTAAGTGCTACAAAGGACAGGAAATTGTGGAGAGCCATGATACCCAATATCCTGAAGAAGTATGGCACATAGAAAATGAATTTACTTATCTCAAAAATTTTCACTATGCAAATATTCAGCTTAAAAGCATATGTATATTGTGTGTGTGTGTGTATATATATATATATATATATATATATAGATGTTTGTGTGTTCATCTGGCCACCATGACTGCCAATTTTGCATGCCTAGGTAAAAGATTACTAAAGGAGATTGTAGGGGCATAAGAGGTGGGGGAATAGGTGCACATACGTACAATAGGTGATAGTTGACACTAGACTTGAAGAGATTAAGATTGAAGCGTTCAGGAAAGTATCCTCTCAGAAGTCTGTTCCATAATGTAATGGCTCTTGGGAAGATGTTCAAATGGGACTCCTTTCTTACCAACTGAATGCAAAGGGAACAAGTTTAGTTCATCCCCCTGTTTACATGGTAGTGCATGTCTTAGTTGTAAAGGTCTGAATTGGTAAAACTTGGGAATGTAGCTCATCAGAACATTTTCCATGGAAATAGCAAGAGAGTAGCAAGACTCATTTGACATTGTGTCTGCGGGGAAAGGGATTGTAGTGTGGAAAATTAATCCATCACTCTATAAACATTTCTAAATTCCGTTGAAGCCAAAAAGAGAGGATTGTACAGCTCCAGCCTGGATATAGCAGCAATACTCTATTTTTGGTCTGTCTGATTTGTTTGTTTGTATGTGTTTACATAAAATTATGATGTCTAATTTTAGAAGTAAACATTTTAATCTTGGGTAAACTTCTCCAGTATCTTGTTATTCATCATGTCATATAAAGAATACTTCTAAATCTTTATAGGAATTGATGATTAGATGTACAAAAAAATTCAAATTTTGATTTTCAGTACAAATTTTTGAAATGATATGATTTTTGCTACTTAATACAGTGAAACCTTTGTTCACAAATTTAATTAGTTCCTGAAGGCTGTTTGTGACCCAAAATGTTTGTAAACTGAAACTATTTTCGCCATGGGAATTGATCGATTAATCCATTCCTGGACCCCAGATGATTGCTTATTTAAACTTTTACAACAATACTTTGTGCACAAGTTCATACATGAAACCAATGAAAATCATTAAATCTAACACAAAAAAAAAAAGATGAACACAATACTAATCAGATAAAATATAAATGAAAACTTAATTTAATTTTACCATGGCTGTATGGGAGGGGTGATGACTTAAGTGGAAATTGAGAGATGGGAATTCTTGTCCATAAAAACATGTATGGAGTGAAATCTACACTGCAACTGACACTCTCCTGCAAATATTTCTGGTTTGTCACTCCACATTGTCACTGGCTTGCATGTTTGTCACTCCAGACACCAATTGTCACCTGAGACTTATTTTTGTTTGTGAACTGATTTGGTGGTGATGATTGGTGTTTGTGAGAGATGTTCCTCAGTATAAGGAAACTTAAAATTTTTTAGTCTTATATTTTAACATTCTAAAAATTAACTCTTAAGTTTGATTGAAATGAATATAAAACTGAGAAGGTTATTCTTTATGTCGTGCATCAATTGAGAACTGTAAATTAAATTTCATTTTTCCCTCAGCTTTAAATATGGTTCTGAAGATGACAACTCCAGTATAACGTCAGGTTCTGGATTTGGTGCTCAGAGCAGTCCACACTCAGCTTCTCAAAACATGGCTCAGCAACAGCAGCAGCAGCAACATCAGGGCTTGCCCTCATCATGCATGCAGGTGCCCTCTCTGGGTAGCCAGCACCCAACTTTCAATATTGATTACCGTTTTCTTGAACAGCGAGACACATTAGAAAAACTCCAGGACAAAATCCATCGACTTGCAGATGAATTTGAGGTCTACAAAGTTGAGGTATGTAAACTGAGTCCTAATAAATAATCGTTTATTTTACAGGAACCCTTCATTATATATGATTTATATTAAATTCTTTTAAATGTGTGATATTTGGGTCTTTTGATCTTTTTCAGATTGTTCTGCACATTGTAATAAAGAATTTTAGAAGATTGTTAAAAAAAACTTTGAAATTTAAAAGAAAAAAATTGTTTGGAAATACAAATAATTACTATAGCCATGTTGTTTTTTTTTTCGTTTTTTGTTGTTTTTTTTTTTTTTTGTTTTTTGTTTTTTTAAGCCAAACTTGATATCGTATTTAAACAAATTCAGTCACTGGTAATCATGGCCTATTATCTGGAATATAATTTTAAAAAAAAACATTTTTACTGTGAAATTTATCTTGCTTATGGATTAGAGTTCTTTAATTCATAACAGATGATATAAGTAATTACTTATTTGTACCTTTTAAACTCTCAAATCAAACTAATCTGACTTTGAGCTTTGCATTTGTTCTCACCTTGTCATATAGTGAAGTATTAACTTAACTCCTGTTTTTGTCTAAAGCAAGAACTAATGTTTTTCACATACACCATTCTAAGAATAGAATAGTTAAAAAAGACAAAAAAGATAATGTTAAGATTGTAACATTTCTCAAACATATGATTCCTATTGATACACTTAACATGCAAGTGTATACACTAAACTTGCTCATGCATACACTTGAACACTAAACCTGCATGTGTATACACTTAGTAACTGAATCTGCACGTGTATACCATTTATACATTTAGTAACTAAACATAATTTCTGTCAAGGCCCACATGAGATTTTTAAATTTACTGATATCAACATAATCTCGTAAGTACAAGAAAATCATTTCCTTCCCCTAATTTTTTTGTTATTTTCATGTCAAAGTTCTGCCAATTTATGTGATTTTCCACCGAACTGGAATTTGATGTTTGATTACTATTATCATGTTGAAAAGAAAATAATCTCAATGGAAACTACTTTCTTTGGCATCTTCTCTCAACAGTTGATAAGTAGAGGCCAGAAGTAATTATTTAATAGTGAATTTAAAATAATAAAAATTGTGTTTGTTTATAAATTTGATTGTTCTAAGTTACTTTTTGCTTTTGGGAAGCTTTTTTAAAATCTTCATGCAGTATAGGAGAGAAAAGGCTTTAATAATAAAGAAAGAACTTATTTATAAATGGATTCAATTATTTTTGAAGATCATTTTTAAATATTTATATTGACTAGTTTTCAATACATTAATGATGAAGATGTAAATAATTATTTGTATTTGTTGCGGAGATATATGATGCTTGGGTAAAAATAAGTCACCACTGTTGTGGGGTTTTACAGTCAATATTTATGGGCTTATGTGTGCGTGAAAACACCATGTGTGTATGTACAAAAATTCAGTTAACAGAGAACCAAGGAAAGGAATGCACTCCATTGGTAACATTCTTTACCTACATTTGATTACATCTGGAAGGGAGAGTAAGGAAGAGAGAATATGATTGACTTTTTATAGACTTAGTGTGACTGCTAATGGGCATTTTTGGCAAAGCCAAGTTGGGTAACACAAGTTAGGTAACACACATATTCAAAGCTGAGACTTTGTTGCGATTTAGAGAAAAAGACTAATATTTAAGAAAAATAAAAGGTTAATTTTAAACTTTATTCTAAACTGATAATAAGTATATAATGAATATCTAAATATAGCATCTCACTATCAATGACTTGTGAATGATGAACTTATTAGCAAAATTTAATTGCTCATATGAAGTCAACTTTGCAACCAAAATGGTTTGGGTGCTTTCTTGATTTCTGTCCTAAAGAGTGTTAAACTTCCAGGTTTAAATAAACCCCAATATTCCTAAGAAAAACTTCAACTTAGAAATCATTGAATGATACCATTTTCCTTCCATATTTATATTTTACCTATCATGCTACTTTGTAATAATTAATATCTGTTTCCAGGGGTAAATTATCACACACCTTTTAAACAAACAATTTTCACAAAAAGCATTTTTTTTGTTTTGTTCAATCAATTATTTTAAACAAAATAAATAGACATTGAATTTTATTTAATCATTTTTTTTATATATAAATTTACAAATTTAAATTTTGTATATCCAAGCTAGAAATCAATATAAGTTATTCACTGAAAAAGTTAATATAACAAATGTTGATGTCATGTTGACCTTAGATATATAAACCACTATAACCACTTTCAAACCTAGGGCACCCTGCAATACCTCATATTATCAGACTTTGTTGATTATCCATTACAGTGTCAGAATACATGATCTATACAGATGCAGTTTTTGCCCAATCTTGTAGTTTATACTATTTCCTCCTTACTGAAATATTCATACTACATTTAGTCAAGTATATGAAAAGATGACTTTGTGATAAAATTTCAACAGTCTATTTCAATCTGTTCGTTATTCAGTCGTGTTTCCATCGTTCCCAGCTGAGGTTTATGAGTCAAGTCCACATTTTCCTCAAAAGAAATTGTAAACAGAGCAGTGACCTTGATACTGTCATCTGATTGGTCAGTTTAAAAAAGAAAAGGTTTTGAAATGTTTAATGTCAGGTTACTGCTCTGTTAATGTGATATCCATTGGAAAATAAAAGCAACATTCTAAACTTACTGTAACAGTTCAATGTCCATGACTAGCAAACACTGATGATTTGCATTTTTTATTAAAATTAACCTCCAATTCTTCCACTACAAAACCTAAACCTGGTTCCAACTACATGTCATCATTATCATATCAAAGAATAAAATAAAGACTTTTTTTTATACCTGCCTGCTTTTTAAAATCAAAAACTAATTTTTATATAAAAAAAAAAATATTCAAAAATTTTAGTACTTAGGAATGAACCACTGATTTATTTTTAATTTTGTACTTTTAAGTTAATTTATTACAATTTTAATGTCTCTCTCTCTCTTTTTTTTTTTTTTTTTTTTTTTTTTTTTCATTACATACTCATGTCTAAGAGTTGATTTATTTTATAAAAATCATTTATATAAGTGGTTGGTCCTTAAATACATCTTTTAAAACCCTCATAAATAGTACTTATTTGGTTATTTACTAAAATTAGCTTAGTCTAGCACAAAGCCATAAAATTTAGAGAGCGTAGTCAGGATTGAACTCACTACAAAGTTGTAATGGTGTGTACAGAAAACCATTACTAATTGTTGAGGAGCCCATAATAGTACCCATTTTATTAAAGATGCAGTTCTGTCATATAACTTGTCATTTCAAGAAAATCTTAAATTTCATTTTGAGTATTAAGGCTGTATTTACTAAAAAATAACATTCTTTTATTTTATCTTTTTTTTTCCAGTTCTTTTAAGGAATTGACTTTATATTATAATCTTGTAACCTGGTTCAACAATCAATTTCAATCACCGATTAGAATGACTTCATTCTGACATATTAAAAATATCTTAATCCAAATTCCTTTGTTATGGAATTAATTAGAAGGAATAGCTGAAAATTCTCTACTCATTGAAAAGAAAATCAAATGTAAATAAAATAATATTTGATCAGATTTCTATTCTAGATATTTTTATACATTTTATAGTTTATATATATTAAGCCACAAAGTTTTTGAATGATTTTCAATAATGGAAAATTAATTATTTGACTTTCATATGCTGCTTTGGTTAAAATAACATTGATTATACTGTAAAAAGATGTTTGTGAGAAGTTGATGGTTCACTTAATACTCCTTAAATTGATACATGTCAGAATTCTAATAAAAAGGAATATTGTGCTAATTTTATTTGATATAATTGGGATGTGCATCATTTTATTTTTCAGAACTCATTCCATGGAGAAATAAATGTGCTCCGAAGTATGTTAGAAGAAGAACGTTATCGCAGTGAAAGGCTTGAAGAGCAACTCAATGATCTCACAGAATTACACCAGAATGAGATTACAAACATGAAACAGGTTTGAATTGTGGATTTTTAAAAGATTTGTCTTGTTTCTGTCTATATTTATGAGATGAGGTATTATGTACACTATTTACATTGCTTGGACACATGGCACAGTAGATAAAGGCATTAGTTAGATCCAGTGACAGAACCCAAAGAGTGCGGGTTCAATACCTGGTTAAGGAGAACTTGGAGAGGGGAATTAACTGGAGATAACTGATAACTGACATCCATTAGTCTTGGAATGTGGAATTAGAACAGTCTACCCCAGTGAGCGAAATAAAGGGTTCAGTTTGACATTCCAACCACCTGAAGAAGGCCAGATCGTACAATGGCTGAAACGTTATGATGAATATAACAACAAATATGAGGATGATAGTCTGAGGAATGTAAATAGTGTATTTGTCTTGTTTTTGGTTAAATTCTACTCAAATGTATTTTCTTCATAATTCCTTTTTCTTGTTTGATTAGGTGGAAATATATTTTTCAAAAATTTTCATTTTTTAGACACTACCAGATTTTTTTTTTTTTTAAATTCAATATCCAACAAATTATTAGAATTATATTTATTAAATTATTTTTTAACTTGTGTTGAAGCATTGAAGAGAAAGCTAAAAAGACACATTATGTGTAAAACTTGTTATTATGGGTTAAAAGTTAGATTAAAATCAGTAAAAGTTAATACTGAAAATATAAAATACAAGACCTATTACTTTGTCATTTGCTAATCAGCATTCTTTTATCATTGATTATTATATAGCATAAATCTTTTCATTTAATAGGAAATCAGCAGCATGGAAGAGAAATTGGAATACCAATTAGAAGAACGAACTCGTGATATGCATGATCTGCTTGACAATTGCCAAACAAGGGTGAGTTTTATAGGACAGTGTCAATTTATTAGAGCTTGCTGCTTCCACAATTATTTGCAATTTCAACACAGATCTCAATGCTAATATATAAACTGTACATTTACAAGCTTTACAAATATTGAGGAAAGAGTGAATTTATTAAGCTCATTCATAAATCTCTCAGAAGGCAGTTTTTAATTAACAGTTATCTAAAAAAAAAAAAAAAAAAAGTTCACTATACCATTAACCGCCTGTATTAATGTGGGAAAAATTAAGTCACTGTAAACATTAATTTTCACCAGTACATTTAATTTTGTTCTAATTACAAGTGTATGCAAGATGGGCTTTGTTTAAATATATTTACAAGGGAGATAACTGATATATTTAAAAGTGGAAATTTAATATTTTGATTTATTTACAAAGTATATATTTACATATCTATTTTAAGATGTTGTTGATTAAAATTGTTTTGAGTTTTGCATTTTTCATTATTCTATACTAAAATTATTCTTGTTTTACTTGCTGAAAGAAATATATCAATAAATTAAACTGTACACACACTTAAATTGAACAACATATAAGCAATCTTTAAAATTTTATTTTTCAACTGCTCACTAAATTCTTTTAACTTCAATCATTCTGTTTCTAATAAATGTGTATAATAAATACTTAAATAAAATTTGAATCACTATAGAGTTTATCAACAAACATAAGTAAGATCAAAGGTAGGTAATCCATATCTGATTAACAGGTATTTGAAATTGATCTGTTAAACAAGTTTTACACTTGCTTCAGCTTCTCAAATAGAAGTTGGCTTACAGCCATATCATGTTGAAACAACAGTTCTTGTATGATCACCGGAGTTAAGCAACATCATACCTGGTCAGTACCTAAATGGGTGACCACTTGGGAATAAGCTTGGATGTATCAGTGTAATAGATGAGTTTGGAATTAGAAATCAGAAAAACCGAGTTCCAATTCCAGGCAGTTTAATTATATTCACCTTGTACAGATACCCTTGAGAAAAGTATGAATCCACTTCTCCCCCCAACTATGGGTTAATTAGTAGGACTTGTATCAGTAAATCATTATTTCAAAAAAAAAAAATTACTTCAATCTAAAAAAATATTTTATGGCTTTAAATAACTTGCAAATAGTTAAGCTGTAAAAAAATAAAAAAAGAAAAAAATACAATTCAGTCAAACATGTTTTTTTATTAGTTGAAATTATGCTTTAGTATCATTTGTTTAATGTATTTGTATTCAAAATGTTTTCTTGGTTTTAAAATGAATATTTTTGCATAGCATTATTTTTTTTTCAGTCCCATATGATTTCTTTGCTTTTCTTTTGTGTCTTTAAGATTTCCAAAATGGAAGTTCAACAGCAGCAGCAACAGCAGCTGATCTCCATGGAAATGGTGGAAAATGTAACATTTCGCACTTTACTGACCAAGCTGATCAACGTTGTCTTAGCAATATTGGCTGTGATACTTGTGTTTGTGTCAACAGCGGCCAACCTTGTTGCACCTTTCCTTACAACAAGGTAAAAAAAAGACAACCATAAAGTAGACAATGCACAAATTGCCTGCATGAAAAGCTCATTTTTTCTTCTTCTTCTTCTTTCCCTAGATTAGTGTTTACTTGTTACTTGCACTTGCTATTATTTTATAACAGCTTGCTGCCATATTACGTTGAAACACCAGTTCTCATACAATCACCAGTTAAGTAGTGTCGAGCCTGGTTAGTAGAGATGGGTGACCACTTGGGAATACCAGGTTCTGTAAGCTTGGATGTGAGAGTTGTGTAATGGATAACATCTCAGAATTGGAAATTGGAGAGCAGAGTTCCAATTCCAATTGGGTTCGTTATATTCATTTATGCACAAATATCCTTGGGAAAGGTACGGACGCACCTCTTCTCATCCCAGCTATGAGTTAATTAGTAGGACATATCAGTAAGATCATTATTATCTCCAAAAATATTATTACAATCTAAAAATATTTTCTGACTATAAATAACCTTCAAAATGTTGATAAGCCATGAAAAATAAACCAACCAACCAATCAATCAAGGCTCTATCTTTGGACCTGTGCTGTTCCTAATTTTCATAAATGACCTTCTTGATGTCATTAGTTCTCAGTTCGGTATCTATGCTGATGACACAACTCTGATCAATTCGATGAAGTCAAATTTGCAGTTGATCTAAAAAATGACCTACAATCTATTGTTAACTGGAGCAAGAAATGGCATGTTAATTTTAATGCCTCCAAAATGAAACTGCCCTTTTTATCTTCTATCAGCATGGCTGATGCTAACCTCTAGGAGAGTGACTTGTTGTGCCTTCCTGGGCTAACATTTACCACTGACATGTAGTGGAAAGCTTATATCGAATCACTTGCAAAGACTGCAACTAGGAAAGTTGATTCACTGTGTTGTGTTTTTCTCACCAGAATCTATCTTACACATTTATAAGTCTACCATTCTTGCATGCTTTGAATATTACTGCTATATATGGTCTGCTGCTCTTGCTATATATTTAGAGATTCTTGATAAAATCCAAAGAAGAATCTGCAATGTTATTGGTCCTGACTTGGCATTTCAACTTCAGTCACTTCCCACTACTGTAACATAGTTTCCCTGTGCCTTTTCTATAAATACTGTAATTGTTCTGATAAACTTAACTTCTATTGTACCTAGAGTTTATGAATTTAAGCATAGTACCAGATTGGCAGTAAGGTTTCAATCATTTTACATTTGAAATGGTACGATGTAACCATAAGCTTTATACTAAAAGTTACTTCTCTCACACTTCTTATTTGTGGAACTCTCTTCCGGCTTCTTGCTTACCAGTCAATTTTGATCTTCGAAAATTTAAATGCAATGTCAATCATTATCTTCCGTCTCCTTGATTCTTATTCTTTTATTGTCCTATTGCCTTAATAGTAATTTTTCTCATGATCTATAACACTCTGTAATCCATTGCATCTTAGTAGTTTTATTGCCTTGCTTGGGGTGAAATGATTTTTAAAAAAATGAAACTAGATTGATAACAAAATAACTCTTTGAAAAATAACTTGTTTCTTTACAGATGAATTTGTGTAAAGATAAAAAAAAATTCTTCAAATTAGATTTTCATTTATTAAACATGATCATTATAAGTAATATTACGCAATTCAAATCTACATTTGTAGAAGAAATAAATTCATATATGGTCAGTTATTTTGTAATGCATATTCATAGATTATTTTGATGTAAAACTAACTGCTGATTAAATTTTAACCTTTTTTGATAATAGCACTGTTGCCATATATGGTCTGGTGTCCCCGTTGTTCAGATATGCAATGTGATAAGTCCTGATCAGTCATCTCGTCTATATTCACTCTCTCACAGACATGATGTGGCTTCCCTCTGTCTTTTCTACAAATATTTTCATGGCAACTGCTCTGACAAGCTATTTTCACTGGTACCCCAACTGCATGAATTTAAGCATCTTGGTCCCACCCTTTCACTGTCAAAACAGTTAAATGTAACTGCCTCTTCTACTCCAACGGCTTCTTCTTCTCTCACTTCCTGACAGTGAAACTCCTTTCCTCCTACTTGCTTCCCTGACAGCTATAATCTTCAAATATTCAAATGTAATGTTAATTGACCTCTTCTGATGCCTTGATCCTGTTCCCCATCCTTTTCTATATCCTTTTCTCAAACTAACCTCTTTACTCTTGCTTTCACTCTCTGCAACCCCTTGTGTGCTAGTGGCACTCCTGCTTTGCTTGGGGTGAAATGCTTTAACAAAAAAAAAAAAAAAAATAGCAGCATATCCAAATAGGTGTCTGATGCTGTTGACTTAATCCCTTGCCTATAATTTATTTGTTGGTTCAAATTCATCTGACAAAATCTATTCAGCATATATAATATACACAGAAGATTAGAAATATATATATATATATATATATATATATATATATATATATATATATATAGACACACCAGTACCTAAGAAATTATTACTCTATTTATTTTATTTATTTTTTTTTTTTTTTCCTTATCAATATTAATATTAATTAATATCAATATTAATAAGAATTAATCTTCTCTTTTCAGGGCCAGAATTTTAAGCACTTTCTTGCTGATATTTGTTGTTGTGATGTCTTGGAGGAATTGGGATCGCTTCCTCCAACTTTTCGACTACTTTGTGGCAGAATATAACCGCCTCCTATCCAAGCGATAGCATCTGTGGTAGCTAAGTGAGATAATTTACCAATGACTTCCATGGTCTTCAGGAGTGCTGCCTGTGTCGGGAAGGACAATGGTCGCGATGGCCGAAGCCAGACAGCAACGCACAGCGACACAAGCTCGTTGACAACGAATTCAGCGTGGACCACGTGGCTGTGAAGAAGTGAATATGGAGGCAGATAAAAGGCTGAATGTTTTGTTAGAAACGTCTGTCAGACTATTAACTAATGCATCTGAAAAACACTTGCACTTACATCACAGAGAAACAAACATTGATTATAAAGCTAAACAAACTTGGGGGTTTGGGTTACATATACATTACAATGGAGCAACATAGTAAAAGAAACATCTATTAAACGAATTCTGGATAACAGTCCCTGGTGATTTATCCTGAGTTTCATTGCTCTTACTATCTTCCTTGACTATTTTTGAAGGTGCGAAATCCATTATAAAAAAAAAGAAAAAGAAAAGAAAAAGTATGCTATCATCAGTGAGCGATGTCCTCTCCCTGCCCCATCAGACACCTTATTGCACTGTTGTCCTGGAGTCATTGTTGGATATGATTATAATGATGCCCCGTTTTTAGGGGTACACATTTGGGTGGGGGGAACATATACACACGCACACATACATATACACACACACACACACAAACAAAATGGACTGTTATGAAAGAAAGAAGAAAAATGAATGTAAATGTGTGCATATTGATACATATGTATGTGTGTGTGTATGTGTAAATATATATGCATATACGTGCTTGAATGTGCATTTGTATGTATGCTGCATAAACACACACACACACACACACAAACATAACATTTTGTTCATGTGCACACTAGACTCTATAGTGATTACATTGGGAAATAATTTCCATTCTGTGACAAAACTTGTCTGTTGGTTTGCTCTACCAAAGAGAGGATTATTTATGATATAAAAATGGCAAATGAAAAAAAAATTTAAAAATTCAGAACAATTAAGTCACGTAGGATCGATTGATTGTATTTTCATCTGGTCTGTTTTGTTTTTTCTTCTTCTTCCATTATTATTATTATTATTATTATTACTACTACTATTACTATTATTGTTATCTTTTTATTTTTTCCCATATATTTCTTCAAATTCCTCATTCTTCCTTTAGTGAATCCATGTTTTCTCATTTCATTATAATTTTAAGTTGACTAATTACTTTTTCTGTTTTCCTCAATACTAAAGTTATAGTTTTAAATATTCAACTATCTGAACCAAAATTCCTTTTCCCTGATACCGAAAACCCATACCTTAATAAATTAAGATTTAAAAAAAAAAAAAAAAAAAAAAATTCTCAACCTTACCTTCCTAATTACCTACCTATCTACCTCCTTATCTTTATATTTTCTCATAAAATTTCATATTACGTTGTTTATTAGTTTTATTTTTGTTTCAATTTTAGGAGAATAATTTTTTCCACATTTTTTTCTTAGAAAGTATGAAAGAATCACAAAGAATAAAAACAAAAAAAATGCCTAATTATTTCTTTTTTTTTTTTTTTGTTTATTTTTTATTTTTATTTTGAAGTCATGATTTGTCTATCTCCACACTATATTTTGACCCATTATATGATTAGCTCCCAATATCTTGTTGTCTTGTCAAAAAAAAAAATATTAATAAATAAAAAATTGACTTTCTCTGTGAGTGGGTAGATAGGAAATCCACATCTGCTGGCTTGATTAATACAGGGTAAAATCTTTCTGTATTCCTTTGTCTCCAAACTAAACATTTTGGTATAACTAATTAAAGCAACAAAAAATATTAATCCTCAACTTTATATTTTGCAACAAATATATCATATAAAATAACAAACTCTCATAGTTGTAGCATCAGTGCATATTTAAAAAGAAAAAAAAATGGTCATCATTAACCTTCTTTTCAAACAAAAATATATTCCTATATATATATATATATATATATATATATATATATATATATGGTAAGGATTCTGCTACCATTTTTGACAGTATTGAAATATTTTTATCCTGTCTGAAATTTATTCAAAATTCCTGGCCTGTTTTTTTTTTTTTTTTTTTTTTTTTTTTTTTTTAAATATTAAACAAAAAAGCCAAGAGAGTTTATATCAATTTATGTTTTTCATTTTATTTATCCCCCTGAATGCTGAGCAAGGAGTGGGTGGGATTCTTACTCAAGACCACTAACCAGGAACTCATTTTCTGCAATAATTTTGTTAAACTTTTCGTGAGAATCTGTTTATAAGAGCATTCATCACATTTCATGTTGAAGGTTCAATGCAAATATTTCGGTAATTACTTCACGTACCTGCTTTACTTTTTTGGTTTAATAATAAGTTGAGAAAATAAAATAAATAAGTATTCAGAGGGTTAAATATCATAGTGAAACTTGTCAGCATTCAAAGAAGTTGACTTCTTTCTTTAAGCTCTCTCTTGCAGCATTCACTTCCATCCAGCTATGTATGTATGCCTACATTTGTATATAAGATATCTGTTATTACCATTTCTCTCACTGATTCTATTCTTTCTTCTCCTTAACTGAACTTGACTTTGTCCATAAAAGGCACAAGGAATTTTTCATTTGTTGCCTACATTTATACTCTGGTTTGGAGAAAAGAGGAGAAAGAACAGCAGTGGTGGCTGAAAATACAAAAAAAAAAAAGCAAAAAAAAAAACAAAAACATGATGCACGTGCGCGTGTGTTTGTGTGTATAGTATGAATGCTTTTCCTTTTTTTTTTTTTATTAGTATCATGAGGATGCAAATATATTGTTCCAAACCATTGACTATCTAGATAAATTTGAGTCTAGGACTACCCCCTCCACCCAACAAAAAAAATGTTGTTGCATTCTTCCTGTAAACCAATGTTATGGCTACAAACATACATAGCTTGGAGATATGTTACCATATATATATATATATATATATATATATATATATATATATATATATACTCATCTAGTTTGCATGTGTGATAAATCTGTGTCGATGAATAAAATATAGCTTATACTTGAGAGAAAGCCACTTTTATTCCCTCCCCATTCCAATTCTATGAGTTTTCAAGAAGGAATTTTGCTTCACAGAAAAAGAGAAAACAAAGAGTGAGAGAGAGAGAAATAATTGAACTTGAGGAAAAAGATAAGTGGGGGGGGGGAATTGAGAAAAATGAGAAGACTCTAAAATGGGGAAATGAAGAGTTTAAAAAAACAGTGGGGAATAATAAAAATATATATACATATATATACACTCTTGGGTGGTTTCTTCTTTGGTTTTTAATACCCAAAAGAAAAAAAAAAGAAGATCCATTGTTCTATTTTGGGGATATTGGTGTTATCACCAACCTGTTCATTCCTTGTGTTTTTTGGGGTTTTTTGGTTTTTTTTTTTTTTTTTTTTTTTCCTAGTTATTTTTTTTTTTTTTAATCAGTTTTTGGTTGGTGGAAATTTCTTCATTAAATGGTTATTATTATTATTAATATTATTATTATTATTTTTTGTAAGGAAACCAAAATTCAACAAGGTTTAATCAATGGTAAGCAGGAACTTGAGAAACAGTTTGGCCAGTTTTAGTGCTATCTCATCTTTTTTTTTTTTTTTTTTATAGTCATTCATTATTTCTCTGTAGATGCTT
The DNA here is from genome assembly GCA_963932145.1 of Acanthosepion lycidas. NCBI lineage: Eukaryota > Metazoa > Mollusca > Cephalopoda > Sepiida > Sepiidae > Acanthosepion > Acanthosepion lycidas. The sequence continues at coordinate 18,403,375 of OZ010583.1, read as the reverse complement.
AGTGTCTGATGACAATCCTTTCTCAATAATTACTAATGTATTCATTTGAGTTATTCTGGTTTTTTTGTTTTTTTTTTTAGTACTTTAAATTGATCTATATTTCTATGTTACAAAATTTGGTTCAACTTTATACATCCAAAGAAGCAACTTATTTCACCTAATGCACATATGAAAAAAATATCTATCAAAAATATTTTAAAACTGGAACTGTTCAAGAGTTTAAAAAAAAAAAAAAAAAAAAAAAAACTTGTTTCTCTTTAAAAATACTCAGTGAAATGCATTTCTCTCTTCTAACTGCTGCTATTATCACTGTTATATCAACTACAACTAACATTTTTATACATCAAATCAAATCCTGCCTCTCATTCCTATTAAAAGGTTTGTTTTCTGTTGCTTCTAAAATATCAATTACAAAATAATATCCCTGATTAGATCAAGTAGAATTAGTTACTCTGAGAATGAAAAATCCCTGTATATGCACTCCTGCAAATGTTAGCATAAAGTTGAACTGTTTCCATATCATGTTAGCTAAAAAAAAAAAAATAGCTTTTCAGATCCTCAAATCCATCCTGTATAATTTACTTGCCATAAAATAATCTTGCAAAATCACAACTTCATCGTTTTTTTATTTTTTAATGCCACATTTGGAGATAGAGTATATTTCTATGAAATAGATTTCTGTATTATTATGATCTTGCATATTTTACAAGTACTGCAATGTGCTGGCTACATATTTTTAAGAAAATATACATAATAGAACAGAATTTTTGTGCCTGGACAAAAAAAAAAAAAAATCAAAGTATAAAGCTATATTTATGAAACACTAATGCATTACTTGTTTATATTATCAGTAAGCTTACCTGGCATTGCCTGGATTAAATAGCTTTTCAGATCATTTTGTCTTACCTACCTTGACTACTGCATATAAATATAGAAATGCCATGGTGCTTGTCTGAGTTAGAGATGAAATTAAGTCCATATCTATTCTGATATTCTGAAAAAAAAAAAATAAAATTATCAAACTGATACTCTGTTGTTCCTGTACTCTTAAATATAAATGAAAATATATGCCTTGATTTAAGTATAAAACTCTAAGGTCTATACTCAAATGGCGTTAAAGTCTGTTAACTTGATTATTGATTGCCATTTTCACTATAAGTGGTAAAAACATGGCTGCTTTGATGAATGCTGCAATTACTTGTCATGATTTTGAAAAAAGAATTATTAAAAAGCAAGAAATGTATTTTTTGGCAGAAGCTCCCATTTCCATTTCTCTAAAAAACAAAAAAAAATTAAGCAAAAATAGAGAAAGATATAAATTTGAAATGTTGTATTTTGTCATCCCAGCAAGTTTTTTTTTTTCTTTTTTTTCTCTTAATGTTTATAAAGTTTTTACTTTGAAAACTTTTCTATTTTCATCAGTATTAGCCAAATATACCAAATATTCATCAGTATTTGCCAAATATACACACACACACACACACACACACACACACACACACACACACACACACCTGCTGTACTTATCTTTACTGCCAGATCCTGTTTCTAACACAAACAGGGGAAAATGATGATTAAATTCCAGTGAGATATATTTACTTGAAGCATAAAACGTTCTATCTGTTCATACATCAAGCAAACTTTCATTTCAGTTCAATTTACATTTACCAAATGAATCATTGAAACATGTCTTATTTAATTTTGCCTATTTCTTGTAGAATATGTCTAGATTCCTCAGAAATTGAATGTACTCATATATTCGTTCATTCTTTGTTTAAAATATTGCCTCCTGTACTTTTTTTTTTCTCATCTAACCAATGTTATCAAGTCTAATACTTGAGATAATTTATTGATCAAGTTGTTTTATGAAGAAATATTTATATGCAACTTGTTCAGTGTTTGCTAACTTTAATAAGCACTGTCTGTAATTTGAGAATTTAAATATGCATTTCTAGTACAAATAACTAATTTTTAAAGTCTAATCAGTTGTTTTAATCTGATCATTAGAGATAGAATTTTTGTGTCATGATCTTAAAAGTCATATGTACAATAAAACCTTAAAAAATGACATATTGTGCATGTAGCCAATATCTTGTGTGTGGACAGTTACCACATCCAAGATAGAGGCATACATGGACTACTGAAATGTATCTTTAGTACTTCTCAACAAAGACATCATCAAATGATGACTCTGTTGTCAGTAAGGTTTCAGACCTAGAACATCATTGCCATTCCAACAGTAACCCCTCAATTTTGTTGGCTGACTTAGTGTGTTTGTGTTTATTAAAACCTTTTTTTTTTTTTATAATCAGCTGAAAAAAAAAATTGAATTTTGACAAGGATAGCCACTCTATCCCTTAGTTTTATGGGCTTACAGGCATATCACATTGAAACCTATCTTGTGCGAGCAACAAAATTAAGCAACATCCATCCTGGTCAGTACCTAGATGGGTAATTACTTGGGAATACTGGGTGGGGTAAAGGATAACAGATCAGAATTGGAAATTGGAGAGCTAAGTTCCAATTCCAGTCAGGTTCATTATATTCACTTATACAAATACCCTTGGGAAAGGTATGAATCCACCTCTTCTCCCCCCAGTTATAGATTAAATAGCAAGACTTGTATCAGTAAATCATTATTATATCAAAAACAATATAAAATATTTTCTGCTTTTAAATAATCTAATAAAGTTTCCTATAAGCCATAAAAAAAAAATTAATCAGTCTGGTTTCTGTTCCTTAAATGTATTTTGTTAAATGATGTATTATCCCTCCTCAAGGTTAAATAGGCCTTGACCGCCAATAGATTTCAATTTTGTCTTCATACAATGTAATTTATTATGAAGTGATATTTTGACAAAGCCTTCATTATATATTACAATTGCCTCCATGAATTCAAAATATGAAAATAATTTTTACTTGTAAAAATTAGTGTTGTTAAAAAAATTTTTCTCTGTAAAATGTAGCTTTGCATTCTCCTTGGCACCCGACAATCTCTTTTCCCATAGACAAAATGTTGCAAGCCTTGCTATTTTTTTTTTTTTTTGCTACGTCCATAGCATGTGTTCTGATGAGCTACATTTCTTAATGCTACTACCTCTGACCTTTGTAACAGTGACCCGCCATGCCACATACATAAGTGTGAATCATCCCCATTCTCTTCTTATCCTAATAGTAAGAAGTAAGTTCCATTTGGACAGCTTCTTCCCAAGGATTTCTGCTTTGTGGAACAGATTCCCAGTAGGATGTTTTCCCAATCACTACAATCTTGACCACATCAAGTCTAGGGTTAACTGTTACCTTTCCTGCATAACTCTATGAACTTCACTTCTTTCACTTTCTTACGCTCGTACAACACCACACAGTAATCCTCTACCTTGAGTAGCTCTTGGGCCCTGTATTGAGTGAATGTTTCCTACATGTTAGATTTTCTTGGAAAAATTAATTCTTTTAGAGTTTTACTAATTGTTGCAATTCTTTCTTTCTGTCAATCTCAATCTCCTTGCATCTCTGTGATAATGTTTTTCGTTGTGATAGGCTCTTCTCTGAAAAGCTGACACAAGCAAATTCTTTGATGTCAACAAATGTTAATTCTTCTATAAGCTTCTTTTCTCAAGTTTTATTTATTTTTATGCAAAGTTTCCCCTCTCAGGTCATTATGTTCTTCACAAAGTCTTCTCTAAAATAAATCTAAAGCTTCTTTTGTCTTCTGCTTGTGTTAAACTGCAATATTTATCCATAAGTATCTGCAGGACTTTATTTAAAAACAGCTTCTGAGGAAACACAAATGGAATGATCATATAATTTATCATATGATGAATTGAAGCTAGTTTTTTTTTTTGTTTTTTTTTAATCAGTTTGCCCCTAGCAAGGTGACAACACCACCATCAAGACACATGGTGCTACTGGGAGTGATAGAGAATGAAAAGACTTTATGGTTGGGTTTCCAGTTTCTTTCACTCACAGTACCCCTTTCATCTTGGTGGTGGTGTCACTTTGCTAGGGGCGGATTGATGTTTTACAAAAAAAATTCAGGCTTCAATTATCATATAATAAATTATATCACCATTCAATTGGGCTTTCCTCATAAGTTCCTCTGTTTTGTATATGTTAGTCAAGTAAAAAGTTCTTGCACTTTACTGAATATTGTACTAACTTAATTTTTCTGATAAATCTAAAAGCAACAAAAATAGCAAAACAGTCATATCGATGTTGTGCCTCATTAAACTTCCGCCCAAAGAGTCTGTACAAAAAATAACAAAAATACAATCATTCAAAAGTGCAAAAAATAACCTGCAAGTTTCTAGAAAAACCTTTAACCCATTGTACCCTAGGAGTGTTTTAAAGCGTAAATCAAGTAAAATAATTAGAACAATCTAATGAAAATTAAATGACATGTATATAATTAACATCCCTTGAACTTAGACTAATAAATACTTTTGAATAGTGTCAAGATTTATGAAGGCATACACTTTTTGTATCTTAAATGTTTAACACTAGAAAGAATTTTTCGTTTGGTGTCCTAAGTGAAAACCAGGCGAACTGGTTTTATCTTAAATGTCTAACTGGTTGAAGTTTAGCTTGGGCAGTTAAATAAAAGAAATAGTGTTACTAGTTCAGATTAGTTTTATACTTTTAAAACCCACAATACCTTCTAAGTATATAATAAGTTGTAACTGCTTTCAATTTTTATTATAAAAAGATAAATATCTATTTGAAAAATAAATCAGTTGTTTTTGTTAGGCTTAAATCAAAGCCCATTAGATGTATGGTCGCTGGTTAATATTGTGATATATCTAGGGTAACTGGTGAGGTTGTTTCTCTTTTAAGGGGTATCACTGCCTTTACTTAAGAAATATGAGGTGGCACTGAAAAGTTTTTAGCTTCACCAATAAGCTCTTTCAAAAAAATATCTGAGGATTAGGTTTTGTAAAGTGGGTTGAGTTTTAATTACCCCTTCATAAAAATACCCATTTTTTTAACCCACCAGTATGCTATAGTTCAATTTTAGACATAGCAAGTTGAGTAGATATTCAGTGACATGTCTGTCTTCACTTACTTGAAATTTAAAAGACAGCAATTTCTTTTATTTAAGCAAAGTAAGTTTGATAAACTCAGGTAAATGGCTTTTTTCATAATTAGGCTGTAAATGTCTCAGACTCCTCTATGGCTTTCTAATTTCTCTGGACATGTGAAATAATCAAATCTTTATATGCAGTTTTTTTGTTCAACACTTATTTATATAAGTAATCCAAAGTGTGCATAAAATTTCTTTCTCATAATCTGATAAAGAGTAACTCTTCTGTCATCAATTACATTTCTAACTACAGATCCATTAATGATTCTATTGAATGATAACACCATGATGTTCAATAACTATAAATAAGGCAACATTTTTTTTTTTTTTAATGTTAGAAACATAATTTCCACTATCAGTATTTATCCATGGATAATTGTGTTGACTTTGTTTTTCAACAGCGAGCGTTTTTGAAAATGTAAAAAATGTTTAAAATAACAATGTGGAATAGCGAAGAATAACATTAGAGGAGGAAAAATTTTTACAAAAAAATATTTCCTTTTATAAAATTTTAACAAAATGACATTACCTCCCATCCACCCATTACCTGTATATAAATATATAAATGGATAAAGCACTTTTTAAAATTTAAAATATTTTTTAAAAAATAAATAAAATTCTCTCTTTGCCATGTAATTTCAGGATGTTGGCAGTTATGGCTCTGCACAACTTTCTGTCTTTTGTTGTTATAAGTATTTATAATCCAAGTTAATTTATTTTCAAGTTATAGGCTGTGATAATGATGTATAATTTCCTCCCTGAAGACCCTTATACCAGGGAGTGGGGTTCAAACTTGTTTAATGTGTAAGAGCCATGTACAATAAATAACAACTGTTTGGATAGTTGGAAAACAAACAAAACTTACACACACATTTTTATTGTTACATACATACATACATACATACATACATACATACACACACACACACATATATATATATATATATATATATATATATATATATATATATATATATATATATATATAAAACAGTGGGCACATGGCCGAATGTTTACAACATTCATTTTTCTGAACATGAGACTCTGATTCAAATCTCATGATGTTCAGTTTGGCAAGGAGGTGAGTTGCTAATGTTATTGGCCTGGGGGAGATAATCCCAACATGCAGCATCATTGGAAAGTGCCTGAAAACCATACCACAGGTTTTACCCAAGCTTTGTGTGTGCAATTGGGTAGATGAAACTGTTCAGAAGCTGCCGATGATTGTGCTAACACCAAGTCACAAGACATTGTGACTGAGGGTTTGAGTGTACTGGCCTTGTTCAAACTGGTGGTTATACCAGATTATATGCTCTCTCCAAGAAACTGAAACTAAGGTCCACTCAGCATAGGTACAGTATGAACCACAGGTGGGCTCTGTGGGTATTGAAGAAACAAATATGTCTGAACAGACGCCTGCAACAGGGATTGGCTACTTACCCTAGACGACGGTTGTGCTCGGAAATGAGTAGTCAGCAATTATTATACATAGTAACAAATAAAATTATACAATAACATTTGTTCATGTATTAAGTTGTTTTTTTTTTTGTTCTTGCTTTTTTTTTAAGCTGTTAATCTGTAGTTTCATTGTCACAATTTATGTATACATATCAAAAGTTTTCAAAATTCTGACTGAGAACTGTTTTAGCAAAATTAGAAATTCCAGGAAAAAATATGTGTGAACTTGCTTTACATTAACATAAAATGACTCCCCAAAATAGTAATAATCAGAATAAATATAAATGATTATAAAAGTTTACATTTTTTTTTTTTTTTTTTTCCTTATTTATCTTTTATATTAACTATGATTAGTAAAGGAGCTCATTGGATATATTTCCATGAGTCTGATGAAATATTAAAGAGTCACATGTGGCTTGAAAGCTGAGGTGTGGCCATTCCTTATATATACAATTGAGGTTTGAGATGGTCTGAAAGATTTGACTCCATTTCTTAATATTCTGTTTCATGTTTCCAACTACAAGAAAACTGAGGAGTTATCCACTAAATCCATTTCCTATCAAGGTAACCATTAACAAAGATAAAGGACACACCTCGGTGTCATTGTCTAGCATCAATGAGTTAATCCCCCTACTGGGTACTCTGTGAATATGATAATGAAAAGTTAATATAAGATCGTTTATTAAACTTGAGAGTAAAATGACAATTAGCTTTTTGAGTACTTTTGTTCAAACTTTATTACAATACTAGCCTAGAAACCACTCTTTGGGTGGACTTTAGGCTAGCTCCTGCAGAGGAGTTTTGGGCCTTTGGCCTTTTACCTTCAGCATCTTATGTACATAAAAGTTATAAGAATTTAGAAATAATGAAATTATTTTATCTTTATTTGACACCTTAATTCAGCATAATTTTTCTTCATATACGTAACCAATCTCTGTAGTTTGTTTACTTTTAGTTTACGCACAATTGTTTTTGTTTTTTTCTTTTTAAATCACCATCCTTTATGATCTCTTCCCATAAAGTCACTCTTAAGACATTAGGGAACAACCAGAACTATGTAATATTTCAAATACGTCACAGTACACATGCTAGAAAAAGTAAAACAATCCATATAAGCAATGTACCATGCCCCACTTAAGTTTTAATTAGACAATATCAATTGCAATGAAAAGTAAAATTAAAGTTAAATCTTTAATAAAGAATTATTTTTTGAGCCTTTCACTCTGGTCGATACTTAAATTTAACTTTAAATTAGTTATTTATTTAATTTTTAATCACGTGTAACTACAGTAGTTACTACTTGTTACTTCAGATTGTTTATGATTCACCAAGATTGAAAAAGGGATGGACGAACACACATATACTGCGTTTTATTTATATAGATAAGATAAAAATGTAATGCATTTCAGAATATCTCATTTTTCAAAATCCATTTCCAATTCTCTTGAATATTGGAAATGTCCCAAATAAACTTATTATCATGCAATCTTTTTTAAAACCATTTTTAATGTTTATTTTGTTTCTGGGTCTAGTTTCTGATAATGTGTCCTAAAAGATAAATAGTTAATGTCTTAGGCAGTTGCTGGCAAATTTTAAAATGTTTCAAGTCTGAGTTAATTAGTAGAAAAAAAGTGCCTACTTAAAAATGCCTTAAAACTAAAATTTTTATGCTTTAGAATCCAAATCTGAGATGCATGTGCAAATATTTGACAACTCCTTGGTTTCAAATCAAAACATATTTTGGGTGATTTTGGATTATTATTTTGTTTCTTGTGACAGAGGAACTCCAAAACTACAATGGGTTCAAGATATTAGTTTATATAATTTTAAGATCCAGGTGATAGATATTGAAAATATATATAGCCAATACTTTTATCTGAAATTCTGATATGACTTGTAATTTGATGTTTTTATTTTAGACAACTATCATATTTATTGGTTTTATTTAAACATTGAAATGACTCTTGGAAAAAAAATAATGAAAGTTACATTTAAATTTTTCTTAATTATGATAACAAATAAACTTTATTTCTTTTTTTCTTTTTTTTTTTTTTTTTTCCATTTTAAAGGATGCTTAGAAATATAACTTAAATTTTACTGTCAGTATTTCCTGTATAATGGCTATATAATGTATGTCATTTTCAACAGATTCTGCTGAGTTTTGTTGTGTGATAGATATACACACACACACACACACACACACACATATATATATATATATATATATATATATATATATATATATATATATATATATATATATATATATCTCCATCCATCCATCCATTTTGGTTTACATATATATCTAATGTCATCTCTAGTTAGTTGTGTACAAGTTTTCAAAACCTCTGACATAACTCGAGCTGGTGTTATGTACATATGTAGCCCAAAATGGAAATAATAAAGCCTTCGTGCATTTTGGATTTATTTGATCCCATATCAAATAGACTGACATTAAATGTATGTCTTAGTATTTTCTTCACCTTATTTTTTTTTCCTCTCCCCACTCCTCTCTCTCTCACACACCTTTGTCAAGTTTGACTATTGCTGAATAAGTTTTATAATACTAGTTTCATCTCGTCTCAGTTTGTCATTTGGTAATATGTAATACTTGATGGTTTTCTACGAAAAAATCAAAGGAGTTCACACAGTTGCTCTCTCTCTCATCTTCATTAACATTTGTGGCATGCCTGTATCAAGAACTCTCACAGGCATATCTAGGAAAAGTAGATTAGTGTCTTTCCCAAGGGCATCAGTGCAAAATAGACACAAGCTCAGCTGGAGTCCAAATCTAATTTGCTTATTTCTATACTCATAATTACATTATCCTTTTCCCACTGCACTGAACAAATTCACTGCTGCACCAACAAACTTCATTATCAGCCAAAAGCTGTGATTAATGTTTTCGGTGCTAATTCTAGCAACAATAAAAATATATCTCAAAGAGACAGATTTTATTTTTATAAGCTTGCCATCTGTTAATAGAAATGTTACATATTGCCAAACAACAAACTGAAGTTGGATGACAATCGGCAAACATCATTTGTTTATTAGCTTAATGCTGCACAAATGTATGGGAAGAAGATTGTGTTGAATCAATCCTCCAAGAATGGAGAGCTTACCATGCTGGTTTACATCATGTCTGTTAAAATAAAATCTCTTGAGATAATCAAATAAATACATTTGTCCAAACATTGACCATTTTTATTAAAAATATAAATCAGGCTAATGGATTAAAACACAAAAGATACAAAAGTTTGTTGCCATAGCAATAATAATAAGTAGAACTTAATTATTGATGATTATGAGACATTGAGGGGTGCAGAAATTGTGATCATAGAGACAAATTTAATAACAGTAGCTGATGATTCCTTGAAAAAAGAAAAAAGGAGCCTTAACAATCATGTTTTGTGTGCAATCCAGAAAGGAACCTCATTAAAGGAAGCTCCACTGCTGATTTTGTTTTGAAAGCTATAAGGAATCGGGTGGACTAATACAGTACATATTCTTTTTAATCCTCACTTTATTATTCTTTCACTCAGAACTTTGACAGACCTGCTCTTTTCTCTGTCTGAATTTCTGGGATGATTATTTACATTCAAACTATTGTCCTCATCTTTTGTCATAATGTTTTGACCTTTGTGTCCTCCTTCAGGTGCTTGTCAAACCAGGTACCCTTTTGGGAATTTTGAACTGAATAATAATTTTATGGATTAAAGTGTTGGTTTGTGAAGTTGGTGAGAAAGTCATTGTAAGTTCAATCTCTGGGCCCAGTATTGCAGAATTAGATTCAATGGAAACCAAGCAAGCAATAACTGGACAGTACTGCATAAAAATCAATACCAGATATCCCTGAGAACAATCTGTCTGTAGATTAAATAAAGGGTTAATTTCCAAATACTCTGAAGGTTATACTTGATCAACAAACATCTGAAGAAGTCCAGAGGGTACAACACAATGATGAGGAAAATAGTCTGAATGTAAATAATATGGACCTTCTCTTCTAAAAAGCTAGTGAAGGTCATGTTTTTGCTTTTCCTAATTATTATAAAAATGGAACTATTTTTTGTTTTGTCTTCACTTGTTAGAAGGGTGACCAGAAGTGTTGTAAGTTAACAAAGAAATACAATATCAATAACTTAAACATTTGTCACTCTCTACTCTTTTTGCTCTTTTTTTCACCAATAACATGGATTCTTGATTTACATGTTTTACAAGTAAAGGATTTTAAGAAGTGTACTGTTTAGGTATTCTGAACTTGATGAAATATGGATCAATGATAGAATCCTCAGAGTGCAAAATTACTAAAAACCCAACATAAACTCTTGGATTCTTTTGTAACCATATTGATTCTTTTTATAATAAAAGAACACGTGTATTGTTTCCTTGTGGAATGGATCCTTGTTGTTATAACAATTGTATTCAGTAAGTCATTTTTTTAAGCTTATGTTTGGATCATATAGACTTCTTAACTATCACAATTTCACATGTATCGTTCTGGTGCTTTGATGTATCACTAAATATACAATTGTTGTTACATGGCTTTCCTAAAATCATTATCTGATGGAAAAGATTTTGTTGTTATTAAATTAATCTTGGGTTTAGGCTTCTTACTATTTAAGCAAATATCAAATAAGCAATAAATTGCCTTTAAAAACGAATTAAGTCAGATGCTTCACTCAGGTTAAGATTCACATTGAGACATGTTCACTCATCCCGTTTTTTTTCTTTGCCTATTTCGCAATTAGTTTTTATGAAGTTGGCTAATGAATTTTAGGAGACCCAATTACTCATTTGTTTTATTAGGTTGGTGCAAAAATAATGTCGTTTTCCCACATAGTAACATATGTGAGAAAACGACATTATTTTTGCACCAACCTAATAGATTATAGAAACTCTGAACTAAATATTTTGCTGGTTTCATATTCTATGCTTAACTTCTATACAATGATTTAAAAAAAAAAAAAAAAATGAATGCTCTTAAAATGTTAAGAAATTCTTGTTTATATAATAACATCTAAAATCTTTCTACTCAGTACAATTAATATAAACATTCATAGATTAACGGATACTTTTCTTCCACCATTACATATATAATATACAAACAGGATGTATTTATGTTTTATCTCGTGCTCATGGGACAGGAACACAACACATAACATACTTAATGAGCTTGAGTAAATGGATGGTGAAAGAGGGCTTAGGAGAAATAACAGAAAGACAGTTTAAGAGCTACAAAAAACAGGAAGTTGTGGAGAACCATGATCGTTACGTCCACATAAAGAGATAATGTCTAGGCTGCATTGTAGAAGTATCTACCTTTCCATATATTTATATTTTTGGTAGTTGTGTAATAACTGCATGCATTTAATGTTCATGGCTGTATCATATTGAAACATCAGTTTCTATACGATCCCTAGTTAACATTGAACCTGGTTAGTAGCTAGATGATTAACTGCTTGGGAATGTCAGGTGTTGTAAGGTTGGAAGTGCAGGTGGTGTAATGGATAATGGCTTAGAATTGTTAATTGGAGTGCCAAGTTTCAACTCCTGTTGGGTTCATTATATTCACTTAGTTGCAAATACCCTTGAGAAAGGCATGAATCCACCTTTCCTCCGCCAGGTTATGGCTTAATTAGTAAGACTTGTATCACTAAATCATTATTCCCCCCCCCCCACCAAAAAAAAATTCTGACAATGTAAAAATATTTTCTGACTTTAAATAACCTGCAGAATTGATAAGATGTAAAAATTGAATTAATAAACACATTTGCCATCAGCATAAAAATAATTTCAATAAGAAATGTGGATATAAACAATTTTTATCAACTATTGGAACATATAATTAATTTAGATGTCTCCTGTTGGATTGTATGAGGAAGTGTTCTACATATTCGTATGAATTATTATACACAAATCCTACTTGCTCCTGTTGGAGGAACCCCTCTATCTGATTGAGCATGTCTTTAGAGGTGTAGCTGTACTCACTACACTTGGCCAATTGCTAGTTGGTGAGGCTATTTAACCCATTTTTGGGGTGGATGGCTGTTGACTCTGAAGAGACAACCATCTTTTAACAGTTCCTGTTTTTTGTGTTGGTGGGGTTTCATATAACTTTCTTACCAGACCAGGGTCTGGTTGGGGAGCCAGTTTAGTTGCTGACCACTCAGGTCTTGAATTCAGACCAGTTGTCTCCCAAGGCTATAGGACCCAGTCTGTCCTGCTATTTCACCCATATCTAGATGGAGAATAGATGGATTCATAACTTTCCCAAGGGTTAGGGAATATAATGAACTTAACTCTCTGATTCCTGAATCCAAGCTGTTATACATTACTCCACTGTGGCTCCTATTAGAAGAAGAGATGGATTCATAACTTTCCCAAGAGTATTTGCACATTAGTAAATGTAATGAACTAAACTGAATTTAGCTCTCCGATTCCTTGAATATAGGATATATCTCTACATATTTGTATACATTAGTATACTTTTGAGAGCTTTATGAAAGGAAATTTATTTTCTGAAAATGTATCATTCACTAAACTTTCAAAATTATTTTCTATGATTCATTAGCAATATTATAAATGCCATTGTAGATGATATTGTTTCTAGCAAATCACTGCCAATATAATAGTATTTTATCTGTCTGAATTTCTGGGATGAGAAGTTGTCATTATTTACATGCGGACTATTGTTGCTTTCACAATGTTTCAACTATTGACCTCTGGCCTTATCTACAAATGCTATAATTCAGTAGGCTATTGTTCAGTTCATCGTTACCTGGGTTGACAAGCACCTGATGAAGTTCAGAGGGCACAATGGTTGAAACGTTCTGATAACAACAACAAAATGATGTATTGGATCCTATGAAGCAATACTTATTTTTGTGTTGATGAAAAACAATGAACTGCAGATGATGAGAATTTCCATCACTGTAGTTCTACTTTTGTAGAGTACCAGTAAAATTAAACTATTTTTATTTAATCACAAAGTTAAGCAATGTCAAGACCAGTCAGTACTTGGATGGGAACACTGGTACTGTAAGCAACTTCCTACAATCCCTAATGTTTTGACTTTAAATAGCCCTCAAAGGGTTTATAAGCCATAAAAAAAAAAATCAAATATTTCCTTTAATTCCTTTTCCATACTCACACCAGGGCCAGATTATCCCTTAGGCTACAATAAGCTTCAGCCGAGGGTTCCTCAAGCTTTTATAAAATAATGATTTTAATTTTCTAGATGTTAAATATTCTAAATAGTTTCATAAACTGAAATGATATCAATATGGCAAACTCATTTATTTTGATTGTTTTATTGTTATGATGCTGGTTATAAAAAAAAAAAAAAAAAAAAAATTTTTAACTGCAGTTCCGTGCCAATTTGCTTTGCAATAAATAGTAAAATAATGTTATTTTTTTTAAAGAATATTTTTTATTAATAAACAAAAGATAACTATTCTAGTTTATTTAAAGAACTTGCAATAAGTTTACTTCAAGTTATGCAAATATTGCTAAAATATATCACAAGTAAAACATATTCAAGACTGGTGCAGATGAGTGGAGGAGGACATAATTTTATTAGGCTAGGGGGCCCCAAAAGGTCATAATCTGGCCCTGCATGGCACAATGCTTATTTGGTACAGTAATTATTAAAGTATTTGATTCCATGATCATTAAGCTTAGAAAAAAATTGGTAGAATGTTGATTTGAACAATGATGCATAAAAATAATTCCCACTGACATTACTATTCCAAAAAGCACTTGTATATAGTACAAAAGTGTATTACTTCAGCTGCTATTGGCAGAAAGTTCTGCTGCAATTAATGGATTAATAATACCAATGTTAGTAAACACTTTTGTCATAACCTAGATTATGTCATATGATGGACCCAGTAGCTTAATTTATTGAAACTGAAACAACCAAATGAGCTGCACATGTGATAATAGTGGTGTAAGTTTGTGCAGAAACAACCGCACTTTTTGCAAGAACTGGTGCACATAGTCTGCCACAAAGGTCTCCAAATGACCCCTTTTTAGATTTTGAGTTGCCCTTCTCCTAGACTGATTGACAACCAAGACAAAAGAACCTATCTCTACTATTTAATCCATAGCTAGAAGTGACAGATTTATAACTTTTATAAGGGTATTTATGAATAAGTGAATGTAACAAACCTGACTGGAATTTGAACTTGGCTCTTTGAGTTCTAATTCTGAACCACTACCCATTACACCATTCATACATACATATATAATTGTATAAAAAATATTGAGAGTTCGCAATGCTTTACTCTTATTATTTGGAACTTAAAGAACAAAACATCATGAAACTCAGTTGAGCTTCAATAAGAATTATGAACTTTCAATATTTTTCATACAATAATTATTGTGCACATTTTTTTGCAGAAATTCCATTCACCTTGACATACAGTAAATTATATAATTTTACATATATCAATTGGTTGTTATTATTTTACTACGACTATTATTATTATTAATATATACGATGTTTAGATAAACACAGTCTTGTACACTTACTTTACAGTATTTCATTTTCTTTCTTTCTTTTTTTTAATTACCCATCTAAGTAACCATCTGGTTTAATTTTGTTCATGTATAAAAAAAATTTTTCATATTTCTGTGTGAATGTTTAAATACAATTATATCTAGCATAGTACCCCTAGAAAATTAATTTATACATGGTTGGGCAGTTCTGAATATAAAGAGAATATCTACATATTTGGCTGGGGATACTGGTATTTCTACTAAGGATCAGGATGTAGTACCTGTTCACACTGAAAAATATTTATTTATATGTGTTTGTTGACTAATATAAACATATTGTCTACTTTTTTTTATATTGATCTTTTGATCCTATAGTTGTCCAATTAGTTTCTTGATGTTGAGATGAAATTCATCAAGGAAGGCACTATAGTTTTTTTTTAACCCAAGTACTTTTAACCTTTTCTAAGATCATTTTCAGGGATAAATTACAAAGACAAACCTATAACTGTAATAAAATCTGCATTCTGTTGTCATTGTGATTTTTAAAAACATACATAAATGTTCTATTTACATTATTCGGACTATCGTCCTCATCTTTGTCACCATGTTCATCACAACGTTTCAACTGTTGTATACTATGGCCTTCTTTAGGTGGTTGGAATGTCGAACTGAACCCTTTATTTTGCTCACTGGGGCAGACTGTTCTAGTTCAATGGGCCATGTCTAATGGATGACAGTTATCTCTTATTAATTCCCCTTTTCAAAGTTCTCCACTGCCTTAACCAGAAATATCGACAGATAATAAATGTGCTCTGTTATAGTTATTTTAGAATTTTTATCCATTCTAGTCATAGTATTTTTTACAAAACAAGCAACAATATATTAAAGAGCGTATAACATTTATATATTAATGCCATTTTTATATTTCAACCAATTCTCGGTTATCTCCCTTTGTACTGAAATGCTTGTTTTGTAAAAAAAATTCTGAGTACAATGGATAAAAGTTTTTAAATTCTAAAGTGACTATAACAGAGTATATTTATGTGTGTTTGAAAATGATGATGACAACAACGCAGATTTTATTGCAGTTACAATAGCATGTTGTTCTTCGTAATTTATCCCTGATGATGATCTTAGAAAAGGTCGAAAGTGCTTGGATTAAAAAAAAAAAACTACAGCAACTTCCTTGATGGATTTCATTTCAATATCATGAAACGAATTAGACAACTTGAAAAGATCACTATAAAAATTAGTAGACACAATATGTTTATATTAGTCAACAAAACCTGTTAAAATGAAAATATGCTAATCTAAATAAATGAAGGGTGTTCTAATAACTTTGACCGATTTTAAATGTGAATTAAGTTTAAGCATCTAATGATTTTTTTTTCTTTTTCTTTCAGATTTAACAACTTAAGTCTTTGGCAATTTCAACCATGGAAAGATTAACAATCAAATAACATGTTAAAGTTTCAAGAGTGCAATTGGAAAAATTGTTTGTAAATTCAAACAAACTGGGTCGAGGGCAGATGTGAAAACAGCACTGCTCGTTTATGCTGTTCAGCTGAAAACATTGCTGCAGTGCATGGATAATGTAACTGAAAATCCAAACACCTCTATTTGTCATTGTGCACAGGAATTAAACCTCTTCACAACAACGTTATATTGTTTCCAATTAAGCTATCAGTTGTCGATTATGTTGACCAAAAAAATCATAAAGTGTGCAAAATGCATTTCTGTTTGAACATCCATTTTCATAATAGGCTTTGATAACTTTAACATGTTTGTTAATCTTTCCATGGTTGAATTTGTCAAAGGCTTAAGTTGTTAAATCTGAAAGAAAAAGAAAAAAATCATTAGATGCTTAAACTTAATTCACATTTAAAATTAGTCCAAGTTATTGTAACACACACACACATATAATGCACAGATATGGTCATGTGGCCAAGTGATTAGAAATTTTGTGTTCTAAACCTGAGACCTGGGCTCAAGTCACACTAGGGTCTATTTGTCAAGATGACTTCTTGATAATATCAGACTGGGGAGACAATTCTAGCAAGCAGCACTCTTGAGAAGTACCAGTACATTGTATTTTATATAGGTGGGTTATTTTATTTTTACCTTCTAATGCTTTTAGTTTTATTACTTTACCTACAAGAAATATTTTTTTGTGATAAACCAGACTTGAAAAACAATTTATCCAACTTGTAACAATTTGCTTTTGACATCATTTTTGTTACATCCACACAAGAAAGAATACTGATTGTAAATTTCTCTGTCAAATTGTTGATATATATTCATGTAAAAATTTTAATTTTTTTCAACAGAATCTATCTTACACAATTATAAGTCTGCCATTGATTATTCCTGTTACAATTGGTCTGATGCTTCTGCTATATATTTAGAGATTCTTGATAAAATCCCAAGAATCTGCAATGTTATCAGTCCCGACCTGGCATTTTAACTTCAGTCACTTTCCGACCACCATAACATAGCTTCCCTGTGCCTTTTCTAGAGATATGTTCATGTTAATTGTTCTGGTGAGCTTTCCTCTTTGGTATCTTGACTTTTGGTATTTAAGCACAGATTATCAGTTAGGTCTCATCATTTTACAGTCGAAATTGCTAGTTGTTAACCTAAGTTCTATGCTAATAGTTTCTCTCTCCTGCTGGAACTCTCTTCTGGCTTCTTCCTTTCCAGTCAATTTTGATCTTCAAAAATTTGAATGCAATGTCAATTCCTATCTTCAGTCTTCTTAATTCCTGTTCTTTTTCTGTTCTCATATCCTTTCACACACAGTAAGCCCTTGCATCTTAGTGGCTTTATTGGCTTATTTGGGTTGAAATGATTAAAAAAAAATAACTTCTAGGATTAAACTTTGTTCATTCAGTTACATAAATGTCAAAATGATCATATCATTTATAGAAATGAATTTTGTTGTAAAAAAAAATTAACTTGACTGAACATGTTACTCAAACATATTTACTTTCATGTTCTTATCTGTCATGCTTAAATTACCTTACTGAAATAAATATATAAGTAATATATTACTGTAATATACTATATCATATAGATAAGGATGGGTCAATAAATCCATAGCTGAGTTTTAATCTTAAATTTTCACTGTATAATATTCAGTCTGTATGATAAATATTCACTGAGCTAAGTGGATTAAGGGAGATTATGTTGAAAAGTAGATATTTGCTGTGTCAAATACTTTATTTCATCACAAGGCTATGGACTTATTCATGTACTTCTGTGTTTAATAGGGATTTATCTTAAGAGCAACTTTACATGTTTAAATTTTTGTAGGAGTCATTTTCTTCACTGTTGCATTTTTTGATGAGAACAGAAATACATTTTCATCAAAATCTGTTATTTTAATTACAGAATTTTATTTACTTTTAGACATATTCAGTTATGTGCCATGCATGATACATGGTTCAGCGATCATGTATCTTTTGATACATGACTGATGAGGTAGATTTTTCCCACAGTAGGTTGCCATATCTTTCTGCAGTAGACCAGTTGCCATCCAAGGCTATAGAACCCGGTCTGTCCTGCTATTTATCCATAGCTGGGGGAGAAGAGAAAGATTCATACCTTTCCCAAGGGTATTAGCACATAAGTGAATGTAATGGATTTGACTGGAATTCAAACTCAGCTCTCTGATTTCTCAATCCAAGTCGCTATACATTACTCCTTCAAGTGATTGTAATGTGTAAACATAATATTTTTTTTTTTTGTTTTTTATGATAAGGTTCACCCAGTACAAGGCCCAGGGGCCAAACGAGGTAGAGGGTTACATTAAGGGGCAGTTTATATGAATTGGAGGAGAAGATAACAGTTAACTCTAGACTTGAACAAGTTAAGATTTTAGTGATCAGGGAAACATTCTCTTGATAGATATGTGCAAATTGTTTTGAGATTGAAAAAAGAAAAAAAGGTCTGTTTGCTTTAATAACAAAATATGGTTTTCTTAAAAACTTTATTGCTTATAAACATAAGCTAAATTATTTATCTAGTCTTTTAAGAAATTCCAAGCTAAAAGGTTTTTGGTATCAAACTTAAATTTAGCAGAAACTGACTTTTCTCTTGAAACAGCATTGAATGTCTTCTCATTTTTTTAAACATTTTATCTTTGGTATCCCATAGGTTCAACTACTTCTCCCCTATTCTTGATATTTCTTAGCACAGTTTTCCATATGCTGACCTTAGAGAATCCCACCTATAAGAAGATTGTTTTCAATTAGTAACAAAAAAATACTGCAAAGTCAACAAGCAGCATAATGAGAGAACTGAGAAAACAGTCATAATTGTTTTGTTTTTTTTAACTGTCACATAATATCACAAGTCATATGACCCATTAAGATCATAGGAGCGCTACATGTACTGCACTCATTACAACAGTGATGTATCTAGGGCAAGAAAGCTTGACAGATCCCATCTCTTTAGATTTGCTCCAAATTTAGAGTTGATTTTCAAGACTGGTTTCTATCCCAAGGCAAGAAACACAGTCTTCCCTGCTATTTAACCTAAATGTGGATTCATACCTTTTCCAAAAGTATTAACATGAAGTGAAATTGGATCAATCAGAATTTGAACTCTGTTTGGTGATTTTATGTTCTATTCCATTAATCATTACACTATCCGTACATAATCTCTCCTCTTCATCAAAGCTTTTACTGTAGCTTTGATCAAATTCCACAATATAGTTTTATATAGACTCAGTCTCTGGTTTCCAAAACCCTTTAATGTGGTATGATTGATAAGCTTTACCAAATTCTTTCATAAATAAATCAAATGCTGCAATTAAAAACTCTATTCTCCTGATTAAGATTCTCCAGCTTTACAGTTTAAAGCGGTGCCTCTGATTTTACTGTTAAGTAACAAATTTACTTACATTGTTTTTTTTCTTCTCTGGGTCTGTCATAAACTGCCAAATTTTCAGTTCATTTTTCTAATAATCATACTCCTTCTCTAATTAAGATGGCATACATCAAATAATTTCTAATGAGTAGCATGGGGCTTGGATAGAAGGTGAAAGTAATTTTCATTTCTAACAGGTAGCATTGGGCTTGGACAGAAGGTGAGAGTAATTTTCATTTCTAACAGGTAGCACGGGGCTTGGGTAGAAGGCGAGAGTAGTTTCATTTCTAACTGGTAGCAAGGGCAAGAGCAATTGTAATTTCTAATGGGTAGCACAGGGCTTGAATAGGAGAGGAGGCAATAGTCATTTCTAACAAGTAGTACAAGGCTTCGATAGATGGCAAGAATAATCGTCATTCCTTACATCTAAAAATGGTCTCCACAATTCCTCGCTTTTGTGAAGCTAGAAAAATGTTTTTTATGATTTCATCTAGCCAGCTTGTTAATCTAAATAGTTTTGTCCAATCTGATTATTCATAAAAATGTAGCCATCCTGTGTTTTTTTTTCTTCTTTTTCCTCACACAAATCTGTCCCCCTGAATTTATACACAACTGTAGCCTAATCATTATGTAAACTTCCTGCATACATTTTGATATTAATGTTAGATTCAAAGAGTAAACAACACTTGGGAAAGAATTTAATTTCACTCAGGCATAAGTTTACCAAGCAACTCGCAAAAGATTTTTAACCATAGAAAGTATGGCAGATGGTCATATTTTAAAGAGGGATTTCCTTGCATTCATGGGTCTAGGGACAGGAATTGCTCTACTCCTTCAGTATTCACCCTGACCCTGAATCTTTCCCTTGGAAGAAGTATGGCCTGAGTGGGGATGGCATCCTGGAGCTCGGCATATATTCTGAAGTTCCCCGATATAGGTTTTTATCAACAGGCTCATTCAAACAGAACGTGGCATAAGGCTGAGTTTAAAGTGGGAATCCAATGTCATTCTCTCACACGTGACATGGATCCAAGAAATAGCCCAGTTACCTTGGCATTTTCCATTTTGAGAATACCTCAGACATCAGGTAATGACCTTGGCTCTCTCTCAAGAAAGATGTACTATCTAGAGAAACTAGTGAATATGCACCTCTTAGAGGTTATTTACTCGTCTCCTCACAGTGGCAAGATATGACACAGGGTATTTTTAGATGTCGAGTTATCTTTGGCTAATTCAAAAATTGCCCAATCCCAGCAACCACCATTACACTGGCGTCAATATTTTAACCCCCTCCCCGCATGTTTTAGTACAATGAAAGAGGTGCTGCTGCATGGTTGGAATCCTTGCAGCTAGGCATCTTCTCTGTTAATTATAAGGAGAACAGTTACCATGCATAAATCCTGACCTGACCAAAAGGATGAGAATAAGGAGCAATTTACTAAGTCTAGTTTAGATGTAGCACAAGGCTAAAAGTAAGGAGCACTCAGTGAGGATCTAACTCACTACTAAATCATAATTGATCTGGTGAGACTAGCTTGCTAACCATGACAAAGTGCCCACGAGTTAACCATTAGCCAATGTGGGTTTACTGAGGCATGGTTAATATTCCTGTACCGTAAGTGGAGCTATGATTCTCCTCATTTTAGGTGAAAGAAATTGCTCAACCCCGGGGATTCCAGCCCTGTAGTAGTAACTTTCTTGTCACACTAAAGAGGTTGGGTCGGTATAATACTGATGCTAGCATGACAGTGGTCACAGGGGCAGGGCAATCAATTTCTGTCCTTGGCCCATATGCATAAGTATGTGCATGGTGCTCCCCACATTAAAACGACCTTGTGCCACATTCAGTCTTGGTGAGGAAGCCAGGTAAATATACTCATAAGAAAGGAAAATGATAAAAATAAACTCGGCTCATTTATATAGTCAGGAGAGGAAGAATCCATTTTTAGAAAAGTGATGTCAGAAGGTTCCTTGATATCATTTTATTGAGTGCAAAGTTTGTATAATGCACTCTCCAATTTACTGTATGTAGCTGTTGTATCCTTAAAGAGGTTACAAACAGACAAAGGTAGTACTCAAGTGAAGGAACAGCAACACGCGTGTAGATGAAAGAAAGAGAGGTTTATTGTACAAGAGAATACACTACTGAAAGACAGGGAATCGGGTGGCAGGCTAGTAATTCCCAAAGCAAGCCCCCAGGTATATCCTGTGCTCACTATATATATATATTAGGTTGGTGCAAAAATAATGTCGTTTTCTCACATATGTTACTATGTGAGAAAACGACATTATTTTTGCACCAACCTAATACTACTGATATAATCAATCCACATAGGCATTACAGCAGTAGCAAAATGATTAGTCTGTGCAAGATATTGTCTTCCCATTAAGATGGTTTTAGAAGCTATTATAAATTTTGATATTCTTGTTGACTTAAGATAAAGGCTTCTTCCATCGAAAAATATCCACCAACCATATACATATGGTGATTGTTCATGAGTAAATTAATTTTGAGAAATTTTTCTTGCCAAGTAAAAGCAGTTTTATACACAGGTTGGCCATTCATGAGAAAAAAATTTTAGAAGAATTATTTTGTTGATATGAGAAAAGAAAACTGTCTAAATAGTACCTTCTGGATTCATGCGAATGCATCCATTTTGGATTTCCAAAAGAAAATTTTGTCTTGTACATGAATAAATATGGTTTGTGTATCTTTATCATGTAAAAAAGAAAAAAAATGAAATCATAGTAACAATTTGTTTAATGATAAATTTTAATATTAAAACTTTTTCATTGTCTTTTAGCCATCATAGAACTATTTTTGCATTCCATCAATATGGCTGATCCTGACCTCCAGGAGAACAACTCCTTAAACCTTCATGGTCTTGTGTTTCCCACTGACATTATTATATTGAATCAATTGCTAGGAAAGTTGGTTCACTGTGCCAGGAGAGACAAATTTTTCCAACAGAATCCATCTTGAATGTCTATTAATCTATTATTCTTCCATGTATTGAATATTGCTGCCATATCTGGCATGGTGCTCCTGCTATATATATCTTGAGATTTTTGACAAAATCCAAAGAAGGGTCCGTAATGTCGTAATATAGCTTCCTGTATCTTTTCTTTTACATTTTCATGGAATTTGTTCTAATGAGCTTTCCCCCTTGATACCTTGACTGTGTGAATTTAAGCGTACTACTAGACTGGTTATTAGGTCTCATCATTTTACTATTGAAATAGCTAGATGTAACCATTAGTTCTATTCTAATAGTTTCTTTTCTCTTACGTCTCACCTGTGAAACTTGCATCCAGTTTCTTGCTTCCCAGCTACCTACAAATTTCAGTATTTAAATGCAACTTCAATTGTCATCTTCTGTCTTCCTGAATCCTGTTCTTTCATTGGACTTTCTCCTCTAAAGTCTTCTCATTTTCTTTCACTCCCAGTAGCCTGTTGCATTTTAGTGGTTTTATTGCCTTGTTTGGGGTGAAATGATTAAAAAAAAACATAATTTTAAAAGCAAATTTAAAAATATGGGCTGAGAAAAACTACATAAAAATATGCAAGTTAGGAAAAAAAACAAAAAACAAAAAGACAATGTTTTTAAATTTGGTACACAGTTTGCATATTGAACCTTTCAAGATAAACATTTATCAGTTTAGCTGGTCCTAAATTGCAAAAGCTACAGTATGCTTAAATTAGCTTATTTTGTATATCTTTTTTTATTCCTTTGTTGAATAACTGAGATTTTTAAAAAGAATCTTTGATCTTTTGAAAAAAAAAGAAACTTCAAATGGATAAAAGATGCTAGGTTTTAATTTTCAGTGCTAGAGTTAAACATACAAGAAAACTGAAACTACTTGTATGAGTGAGTGAGAGGTAGATTAAGCATGCTTGTGAATCCAAGCCTTGCTTAGCACTCCATAAATCTGGCATTGTGTCAAAATTGGCCTCATTCAACAGATATATAAACTTGCTGTTCAAAATGCATGCTATTGTAACACTGACTCGATCTGGCTGCAATTATAGAAAAAGAAGCAACACTAAATGGATTTAATGATGTAGGAAAAGAAGTGAAATTTTTTTTTTCCTTTTTGTTTTTTAATGGTGATGATTATCTGTCTGAGGTATCCTGTTTTTCTAGGTTTTAAATTTAAAACATTTTGGGCAAAAACTCACTGATTTACCATTTTGCTAATTTTTTTCATTTCTATCACAAATGAAAATATATGAAATCACTTAAGATTATTAAAAAATAATGAAATTGTTTCTAATAAAATTTGTTAGTGTTGTTGATTTGTTTTCTTCATAGTTGAATTTTATTCACAATAGCTTTGAACTGACTTTTAAATCATATGCTTTATCAGAGATGGCTTTTCTCTTCAAGTACATATGTTTCATTCAGAAACTAATGTTACCTGTAAGATACTTTTATGTTAATTATGCTAAAGGTTCACTCAATGCAAGGCTCAAGAGTCACTCATGGTAGAGTGTTGCTGAATATAAAAGGACATAAAAGGAAGTGAACATTAGGAGGATAGATAACAGTTGACCCTTGACTTGAAGCGGTTAAGATTGTAGTGTTTGGGGAAGCATACATATGGATATTTATTCCACACAGTTCTTGGGAAGATGTCAGGGTGGAACTTCTTAGAAATTCAGCATGTGGGAAATATCAGTGATTTGACTCCGGGAACGTAGAATGGCAACTCCAAACTATAAAGATGTGAACTGGTGGAAATAAAGTATGGAGATCATCTAAACAAAAAGTTCAAGAGTAGGTAGCGACAGGCTTGCAACATTGTACAACATCTTTCTAACAGATGCAATGAAAAATGAGTCATCTCCTACAAGACCATGTAAATGATTCTGAAATCTGCAGACTGGAAAGTGAGGATTTGGCAACTCCTTCCTAGGTATGGCAGAAACACTCCATTTTTTGTTTACTCTGACTGTTATAGAGATAAAACATGCTAGAAGGAGTCAAGTACTTTCTGGAGTAGTACAAGATACCAACCATTTTTCCAACATATTTTACAATGGATCTTTTTTTTTTTTAATCATTTCACTCCAAGCAAGGAGGGAATGTGACTATGTACACATAGGGTTACAGAGAGTGAAAGTGAGAGAAAAGACTGGGTATGAAGTGGATTGACGAATGGATAAAAAATGGACAGGATTCAAGAAGATAGAAGATTGATGTTGCATTTAAATCCTTGAAGATTGTAATTATCAGGGATGCAAGTAAACGGAAGTGAGTTCTACAGCGGGGAAGTGTGAGAAAAGAAACTGTTGGAGTAGAAGAGACAGTTACATTTAACTATTTCAACAGTAAAAGGGTGGGACCTAGATGCCAATCTAGTAACATGCTTAAATTCATGTAGTCGGGGAACCAGGGAAAAAAGCTTGTCAGAGCAGTTACCATGAAAATATTTATAAAAAAAAGACAGAGAGAAGCCATGTCACATCAGTGTAAAAGTGACTGAAGTTGAGATGCCAAATCAAGATCAATTATATTGCAGATTCTTCTTTGGATTTTGTCAAGAAACTCGAGATGAATAGCAGAAGCACCAGACCAGATATGGCAACAGCATTCAATGCACGGGTGAATGGAAAATATATGAATTCTACTTGTTGGGTGAACTTAATGTTTAAAGTCTGGAGCTTTGTTAAGAGTTTAACTGTTCAGTATGACAGGAGAAAAATCAGGGTCCAATTTGTGACAATGGAATGATACTAGCTTGATTTTAAAGATACTGAAAATTAAAAAACAGTTGTTTAAGCTAGGTCAGAAGAGCTCAACTGTAGAATATTAAACTCAATTTTTGAGGATGCTTCCATAAACTGTGCTATCATCAGCATATATATTTACTAATGATCTGGGAATGTTCCAATGCATGATGTTGTCTTAAATAATTTTATTTACCTTGTTCAGACTATTGTCCTCATCTTTATTACCATATTCACAACATTTCGTCCATTGCACGCTCTGACCTTCTTCAGGTGAAATACACTGGCATTTCAAACCAAACCTTTTATTTACTCCAAGGGGGTAGATTGTTCTAATTCCACATGCCATGCCTTTTTTGGATATCTCAGTTTCAATTAATCCTCTTTATTAACTCAAATCTTCAAGTTTTTGTTTCCTCTGCTGTGGCCAGATATTGAACTCATAACTTTTTGGGCCTAGTCAATTTTTGGAATACTTCAACCAATGCTTTTATCCCTGGGTCATGTGTTCTTAAACTAAATAAAACAACAAATATCACCTGAAGAAGGTCGGAAATGACCGAAACACTGTGAATATGGCAATAAAGATGAGGTCAACAGCCCAAACGATGTAAATAGTGAGAATAGTTACAGTACCTCATCTCAAAAATGTATAAAAATATAATTTTAATCTTCTGGATTTATAATTTTTGTTCAACTGGCTGCTTGGTCAGTGAATACCAAATGTTTCCTTATAAGGAAACAATATTACCATAGTCACATGGGACACAAATTTAAGCAGGCTTTCATTACATACAAGTAAAGAAAGCTGAAAATGTTATATGCAATAGGAACTGGCTTATATATGCTGTGTAAATTTAAATTATAAAATAATTCAATTTCATTTTCCCAGTTCAACATTTTGCCTTTTTTGTTTACACAGATTTATAGTCTAAAATTTACAAGATCAAGAATAATTTAAAAATTATTTTTTTATAGGTGTAGCTCAATAGTTAAAACAGTCACAGTTGTGAATTGAGGTTTTGTCTGGTGCCCATTCTGTTGCAAATATTTTGTGTCCTAACAAGAGAATGAAAATTCTTATTTGCATCAATTTAATGATTATAAAATTTACATAGAGATTTCAAATGCTATTATAGTGGATAATTTGTATTTGAAATAGATACTTCATTTTTGTTTATTAAACAGGGTGTATTACATTTAACAGCCTGGACATTCAAGAAATCCTAATAAAGAAAATGCATTCCTCAGCAATGATCAAAATTGTGTCCTCATTTGTAAGGGAAACTGCCATTTGATATGGTGTGCTTTTACTGCTTGGCCATGAAGAACATCACAATAAGCAAGGTTTTATTTTCTCATTTTTAAGAAAAGAACATCCTCTTCACCCAGATTATTTTTGCCAAATCTTCATATCTGCTTTCTTTTGTATCTGAAATGTAAACAAAGCAATTTCTAAAGAATTAATGGATTTATTTTTAATCCAATATTTTTATTACTTCAAACTTTATTATAGTAGATACTTTGTATTTGAAATACAAGGTGCGATGGGTAAATTGTCGTCATTTTATATTTTTAATTTCACACATGCATGTGGGTTGTTTTAGATTTTTGCCAACTGAACAGTATAGTAGGGTCAGTTGGGCACAGTCTGTAAGAAAATCAGCACCTGATGCAATTCACTCTGCCAGAAATTTGGAAATGGCATGCTTGGCATTTCTACTGGAAGCTCCAATACAAATATTTGAGAGTGTTAGGCTGTCAATCTAAAGACAGTGCAAAGAATTCTGAAAGAGTTGGATTCAGTCAACATCATGATGTTTGGAGTGATCATTAGTGATGGTGATGTTAGGCCTCCATTCATCTTCCCATGGGGCCTCAGACTCAACATGGAGGCTTACATCAAGTGCCTTGAGGAGTTAGTGCTGCACTGGGTCAAAAGGATGGTTACTGGAAGACCCTATGTCTGGCAACAAGACTCTACACCATGCTACACAAGGAGGAGAATTCAGTTATGACTGTCAAACAATTTCTGCAGCCATATCACCCCTTACATTTGGCCATCTAACTCCCCAGACTGCAACCCCCTTGATTATTATGTGTGAGGCACAGTTTAGCGAGAGACCAGAAAAACTCCTTGCAACACTAAAGATGAACTGAAGGCAAGGATTGTGGAAGCTTTCACCAACTTAGGAGACAGTTTAGAAGAGTTGCAGGAGATTCTGGAGGCCATGGTTGAAGCCAATGGCAGTTTTATTGAATAAATTTACTCTTTAGTATTCAAGATTTTTTTTGTGTAATTTTGGTAAATATTTCTGTTAAAATGAAATGTCAGTGTTATTTTCATTTTTGCTTAATTTAGACGACAATTTATCCGTCGTACCCTGTAGGCAACCCATATCTATTTATTAAAATGTGTATTTATGTCTATCGTCCTGTGGATAATAATAATCTCAGATCAAAAATAAATCCATTAATTCTTTAGAAATAGAGACACAACTATCAATAAGAATGAATTCACAAGTGAATTAGCATACACAAGTTTGTTGCCTGTCATATCATATGATATTTTAAAGTCAGGAATATAATTTTACTCATGTGGGTTAGGGTTTGCAATTTTTGGTCATCCATATTTCAGCTGTCTCAGATGCAAATTTAAGCAGGCTTTCATTACACAAGAACATTATTGTGCTGATATTGTAACAAAATATGCTTGCTTTTTTTTCATTTTACTTATGGTTACTAATTAAAATTCATGAAATCAAAAGTTGTGACATAGATTAAGGAAATCCAAATACAAGAAAAAATCACCAAAAATATAATCCTGATTGTATTAATCTGTTTAATGAAACTCATAATATCCAAGAATAGCTTGAAATAACAAACTTCCAGATGAATCTATTGATTATGAATGTTGTTTCTTTAATGCCTTGTCCTTTCGTTGATGTAGGAAATAATGGCTCTCCACACATTCCTTTTCTTTAATGTCCATGAAATGTCATGCATTCTTAAGAACAATAGTGGACCAGTTTCTTCTCCACAATGTGGAATTCAGAGTATTCATTCTCTTTGACTGCTCAAGGTTTAAGAGGCCCAGTCTATCCTGCTATTTAAACCAGAGTTGAGAGAAGAGATATATTTTTACCTTTTCCAAGGGCATTAGTGAAAAAGTGAATACAACAGATTAACCAGGAATTTGACCATAGCTTGCTGATTTTACTTCCATGTCAATCACCATTAAGCTATCCACGCAGGTTTTATGACCATGAATAATACCAAACGGTTATTGTTATCAACATTTTCAGGTAAATTGTATTTAAAAATGGAAACAGAATTTATTACAAATAAATTTCTTGATAGAATCTCAGATGTGATGCTAAGAGTTTAAAAATTGTCTCTTGATGACTAAGTTGAAGTAGTAATTATGCCAGTGTTGGAAATATGTCAAGCCATTTCTGGTGGAGAATATAAATTAGAAAAAAAAGCGGGGACTAAATCTTGAAGAAATTTCAGAAGATTCTCCATTAAATTCCCAGATGTGAGAAAGTAAAAAAAAATTCTTCATCTCCACTTAAAGGATATTTGAATGTCAAGTATTAGCAATTTATAAATGCAAATAGTATACAATCAAATTAAGTTTTTTAAATAAATAATTTTAATAAGTTGAAAGTCCAGTCATAAATTTCATTTTAATTTACAACAATGAATGTAAATCGTTGTATTATTTTTCTTAATATCCTTTGCTTTTCTGAATGACACTGTTCTGAAATGATTTTAAAAAGTGTCTTCATCTGTATTTTAAATTATTTAATTTATTTCCTTTCAATCAGTAAATAAATTTGGATTGGTTGAAGGAGAACAATGTATAATAGATTCATTTTTTCTATTTATATATATGTGAAATTAGCAATTTCTAAAGGATTAATAAATTTTATTTTTTAATCTGACATTATTATTTCCAGCATTATTTTTAGTGGATATCCATATTTGAATAGATATTCTCTTTGTGAAATTTTCTCAAATGTGCAGGCTAGACGATGAAATAAATACTGTCTAAAATAAAGAGATCATCTACTCAAATATTGGTATCCACTAAAAATAACATTTGAAGTAATAAAAATACACATGAACTGTAAATTAGGCAGGAATTATTATAAATTATAAACTTTTTTCTTTGTACTTTGCAAAACATTTTTTAAACCAATTCCCATTTTTCTTTTTTTAAATTTATTTTGGTTATTTGACATTTTTTTGATGGTCATTTTTTACCACTTCTATGATCTAAAGCATTTCTTTGACCTCTTCTGTCACCAAAACCAGTTTTTGACCTCTTCTATCATCTAAAGTGACAAAGATTTATCTCACAATTAAGGAAATATATATATATGTATATTCATACATATTTCATTAAATAATATAGACAAGTTTTGTCTATTTATTTTATGTAAATTCTTTTCATAATGTCTGATAAGCTTAATAACATTATCATTAAATGAAGAAAGAAAATCGCAATATTGATACATATTTTTTTAATCCAACCAAAGCTTTCGGCTTACATAAGCCATTATCAAAGATGCCAATAACTGTACAATATATTAAGCAATACGCAGACAGGAATGTGATGATAGTCTGTTTCTGCTTACATGGATGATTTCCAGGCAACGATAAACACGTGCATATAAGATGCTGGAAGTGAAAATCACACCGCAGGTCATGATGTCACACATGACCACGCGAATATATGAATTGTCTGATATGGCATACACCTGTTGCAGGCCAGAGAGTCTACTGGCTGAAACAATGTTGTGAATACTAATTAATTGATTGATTAATGGTAAACACTTCAAATTAGAATATCAAACAGCACATTAATATTTCAATTTCTAAGATGAAGCACAATTATCAATTTTAGATGAACAGTTCTTTCATCTTAATTTCAGTTGATTTTATTGCAATTTTCACACCATCATTTTATGATCATTAATAAGCAGTGTAGATCAGAAAGATTCAAACTAACATGGCTTGTCCTTATCAGCTAGGCTGCAAAGATCTACCAGTAATGTAAATTCAAATTTAACTGTTATAACCTAGGTAAGGTTACTGAATAAAATACTTAAACAAAAGTCAAACAAAGGTTGGTAAGGAACAATAATACTTAGGACAAAGAACGACACATATAAGATTCACCAGCAGTGTGTAGAAGTAGTAGTCAACTCCTAGAAGTGAGTCAAGTGAATTCTACAATGAATCTTCAACTGTAGACCAACATACAGTATTTACTACTGTATTTATGTGAATGGAGACATACCCCTTATCGTCCGTTGGTTAAGCTACAACACTAACCATTCAGGGTTCATTTATTTATATTCCCTGAAGACCTTAATTGTTTAATTTGAATTTCTGTTACTGGCAGATCTTTGTAGCTTAATTGTCACTTAATCAATGAAAAAAAATCAACATTTGAGTAAGGGAAGAAAATGAAGATTACTCCTGGATCAAAGAGACACACAAGAAATTTTGAAAGCTCCCTAGCCAAAATATACATTTCAAAGCAATAAATGAGAATAATTATTTGAAGATTCATCACACAATAATTCTACGAATGTTAAAATGCACTTTAGGAATAAAAATTATATTTGAGGAAATGGCATCATAATAAACGAAAGAAATTTAAAAATAAATTTCAGCCTGAATTTTTGAGATGAGAAATTACAATTTTTTATATTGATTTATATTATTACTGAAAAATGTTATTTTAGTGGCTGTCTCCCTGACTCCAACTTTTTTTAAACAGTGCAAATTATGCCTACTGGCCTCAACAGACTTTTTTGAATCATTTCACCCCAAGCAAGGCAATAAAGCTGCTAAGATGCTAAAGGTTACTGACTTGAAAAAAATATGAGAAAAAAAAACATTATTAAGGAGAGAGAGAGAGCAATAAATGAACAGAAATGAAGAAGATAAAAGATAAAAATTGTCATTGAATTTAAACTTGTCAGCTTTCATTGCATTTAAAGTGATCAACTTTGATCTTCAGACTTAAAGACTTCAGAAGATAGTTCTACAAATGAGAAGTGCAAGAGAATAAAGAAAAAGAATTTTCTTAATAAAGAAAATGTGCTCTCCAGCAGGATACAAACCTGTGTCCCTCTTTGTAAGGGAAACCACTATCTGATCTGGAATGCTGTGGTTGAGCAGTATAAAGTACAATGAATCAGATGGTGATTACATCTACAAAGCTACAAAGGGAGAGGTAGTTTTGTACTCTGCTGGAGAGCACATTTTCTCTCAAAAGTCTCTCAAATGCACAAACTAGTTAACATAATTTATAATGTTTAAAAAAATAACAAAAACAAATAAAAAAACATGCGTTTACTCAAACAATGTGTATCCACCAAAAATAACAATTATAGTAATAAGAAATAGTGTCAGATTAAAAATAAAATTTATTAATTTCTTAGAAATTATAATCTTTATTCAAGCTAATATCCTCATCTTGTTTTTTTTGTTTTCTTTTTTTTTCAGTAAAGCATTTCAGCCAATGTACCTCCCAGCCTTCTTCAGAGTTTCAAATCATATCCTTTATTGAATCCAGATGGAATGGGATATACTTTTCTTGTTCTGCTGTCCTTGTTCAGTGATATCTTGTATTAGTTAATTCTTCTGTTATTTCCTATATCCCCATCCCTGTAGATTGAAATAAAGGGTTCAATTTGAAATAGGCACCTGAAGATGTCCAGTGGGTTCAACAGATGATGCATCATAACT
Organism: Acanthosepion lycidas; assembly: GCA_963932145.1. NCBI lineage: Eukaryota > Metazoa > Mollusca > Cephalopoda > Sepiida > Sepiidae > Acanthosepion > Acanthosepion lycidas. Next base: position 18,370,973 of record OZ010583.1, on the reverse strand, counting down.
ATAACAACCAAGGTGAGGACAAAATTTCAAATAAATCAATGAATAACATTGAAAAATGATTAAATGAATATTGCAGTGTTTTTTCTTGTCCAATTTTCTTTAAGAGAAACAATGCTTGGCTTTTAGTTCAGAGATTCATCCTAGGTCTCTTAGGGAATAAGGATTCAGTTTAAAGTTGTTTGTCCTTCATTGCAGTAATTGAACTATTTCTTAGTATATCAGCTGTAGTAGGTACATTTTGAATTTAACAGAATTTCTGCGAATAAAATGCTCAATATAAAACTAGAGTGATAATTATTATTAAATTAGAAATAATAGTGTTCAATACATTGAACACTGACTCAGTTTTGTAATTTTTTTAATCAATCACAACAAAAATGATTGTATTGATCACAGAAAATCTATTTTTATTTTATTTATACCTTTGGGATATTGTATTGATCACAGAAAATAGATTTTCTCTTATCAATACAATCATTCTTGCTGTGAGTCCTAATAAGTGATTGAAAAATGATGTAAATTTGAGTTGGCTTTTGGTAAGTACTGAACATTTTTATTTCAAATGTATATAATCATGGCTCATAGATGAGGATTCTGGCAGAATCAACAGTATTTGGCAAGACAGACAGACAGACAGGCTTTTTCTTGCAGTAAGTACAGAAGCCAAATTGTTGGCTGAAAGAACCACCAGGTTTATGATGTTGCATTCATTCCTCCCCCATGAGTCTGTAGATACACACACACAAGTCATCAACTTTTGTAGAAATCTAAACAATTTGTGATTCCAAATGTATTTCTCTCTTGTTATAAGTAACATATAGCAATCTACCAAATTAATAATTTTGCCAACTTTTTAATGTATTAAAAGTCAGATCCTTTCTGAGAGAAATCCAAAAAAGAAAAAAACTCTTTTTTATTTTTCTTGAATTTCACCTCAAGCAAGGTGATAAATTCCCTAAGACACAAGGGATTACTTGGAGCAGAAAATAATAAGAAATCTTTAGTGAAGAGAAAGATAAATAAGAGAACAGGATTCAGGAAGACAGAAGATAGCAATTTGCATTGCATTTAAATTTTCGAAGGCAAGAAACTCAAGAATTCTACAGGTGAGAAGTGTGAGAAAAGAAACTATAAGAATAGAACTTAAGTTTACATACAACTATTTCAACGGTAAAAAGATGAAATCGAGTAGACTGATTCTGAATCTGTATGCAGAATTGTCCTTGCACATCAAAGTTTTGAGAGATACACATAGCATACTTTTTTAAAATCATTCTACATCAAGCAAGGTAATAAAAACAACTAGGATAAAAAGGGTTGCTGAAAATGAAGGGGGAACAGAAAACAGAATTCAAAGAGCTGGATTGCATTTACATTTTTGGAAAATCGTAGTTGACAGGAAAGCCAGAAACCAAAAGAGTTTCACAAGTGTAGAGACAAGAAACTATTAGCACAGAACTTAGTTACAACTATCAATTTCAACAATTAAATTATGAGATCTAGTTGCCAATCTAGTACTGCACTTAATTTTGCAAAGTTTTTGTACCAAATAGGAAAGTACATCAAAACAATTACTATATATTTATAGAAAAGGCACAGGGAAGTTATGTTATAGTGGTAGGAAAGTGATTGAAGTTGAGATGCAAAACCAGGACCAATAATGTTGCAGATTCTTCTTTGGATCTTGTCAAGAATCTCTAGATATTTAACAAAACTGGCAGCAATATTTGATGCATAGAAGAATGGTAGACTTGTAATGGTGTAAGATAGAATCTGACAAGAAAAACTGTCTAGCACAGTATTGTCAACCAAATATCTTAGGAATTGATTCAATATAATCATTCCAGAAGAAGGTGCAGTTTAAAATAAATATATTAAATATAATTATTATGTTAAAATATATAAATAGTATACTAGAATAGTACCCATAAAAAATGACAGGATAATTTATATCTGGATCAGCACTTTTTCCAAGGCTCTGTACCTTCTGTCAAAGTAAAGAGTTTCAATCACACAAACACACATGCATACATGCACAAACACATATGCACACATGCACACACACACTATATATATATATATATATATATATATATATATATATATATATATATATAAATCAACTGTTGATCTGTTTATTTCCATGCAACAACAGAATTGGGAAAAGCAAACAGGAAGAAAAGTTGAATAAGTAAAATAAGCTTGAGGTAAACAAAATGAAAAGTCAGAGAAACAAACAAGTACAAAAATTTAAATGTCTGGTAAGTGTTTTAACAGAGGACAGAATATGCAACACTGAAATCCAAAGGCATGTTGGGATAGCCAAAGTTACTTTCCAAAAGCTAAGCAGGGTATTAAGAAACAGAAAAACTTTGTTAGAAGCAAGGAAAAGTGTATTGAACTGTTATGTGATATCCATCCTTCTATATGGCAGTGAATGCTGGACAATCTCCACTGAAGATGAAGAGAAGTGAAGCAACAGAAGGATGCTGACTATTTTATGGACCAAACATATGAGCAACAACAAAAAAAATTAATATCTGGGAAGTGTTTTAACAAAGGATGAAAAGTGCAACACTGAAGTCTAAAGATGCATTCCAAAAGCTAAGTAGAGTATTAAGAAACAGAAAAACATAGAAACAAAGAAAAGAGAAATGAACTGTTAAGTGATATGTTCTCCTATATGAAAGTGAATGCTGCACAATCTCCTCAAAGATGAAGAGACTTGAAGCAACAGAAATGAGGTTCTACTGAAGGATGCTGAGGATACCATGGACCAAATATATGAGCAACAACAAAGTTCTAGAGAAAATGGGAACAAAAAGAAAACTTATACTTAACATCCGTAAAAGAGAGTTGAAATTTCTAGGGCACGTAATGAGGAAAGCAGAGTTGGAAAATCTGATACTCACAGGACAGATTGAAGGCAAGAGGAGCAGAGGAAAACAACACATAACATGATTAGTGAGCATGATTAAATGGATGGCAGAACAGGGCTTTGGAGAAATAACAAAAAGACAAAATTTATTAAGAGCTACACATAACAGGAAGTTGTGGAGAGCCATGATCGCCAACATCATGAGGAGACATGGTTCATAAAGAAGATGACTCCCATGTATGTATTCAGAATAAATATATAATCATTTTCTTTGAGCATAAATGTGCCAGTTATGAATATACTACATGTGCTGCCTTTCTTCAGGACATTGACGATCATGGCCCTTCACATCTTCCTCTCCCTTGTAGCTCTTAATAAGTTTTGTCTTTTTGTTAGTTCTCCCCAAAACCTGTTCTAGCATCCATTTACTCAAGCTCATCAAGTATGTTATGCACATTTTTCCTCTGTCCTTCAATCTGTCATGTGAGTATTTGGTTTTCTAAGCCCTCCTTCCTCATTGTGTGTCTCATAAATTTCAACTGCCTCTTCCTGATGTTAAGTATAAGTTTCCTTTTCGTTTCCATTTTCTCCAAAACCTCATCATTGCTCTCATGTTCAGTATCCTCAGCATCCTTCTGTAAAACTATATTTCTGTTTCTACAAGTCATTTCTTCATCTTTGAGGAGATTGTCCAGTATCCAATGAATTTCTGGTACCCTTCATTCCAGAACTATGTCGGATTATTCATTTTGCCAAACCAACAGAAGTTGCATAATAACTATTCAATAAGCTTTGACCCACAAATTATGCATCTCAAATGTCTCATCAGCAAAATCAACAGTTAGAAACAATTGATTGCATAACCACACAATGCCACATATGGCTGCCCATTGAATTACTCTGATAAATGTGTGAAATTGAAATGCTTGTTCCTAATTTTGTCTGTATTAAAAGAGGTGCCGAACCATTAGTTTCTAAAAAATCAGTGGAGCACTTCTTGTTTTTAACACAAATATAGTATATGAAGTACTAATATAATATTTTCTCAGAACATAAATGTACTATTTACTAATATACAGTGTAACCCGGATATAAGAGAGATTTTCTCTGGTCCCAAATTAGAGTCATACTTACCTAAACAAAATAGACCAAACCCTGATATAAGAGAAACCCACATATAAGAGACTTCTTCTCCGGTCCCGACAACTCTCTTATATTCGGGTTACACTGTACTATCTGCCTTGAACAGAAAGAAAATATTAATATACTAATATAAAATAAAATATTAATATACTAATATAAACATTTACTTTGAAAATATATATGTTGTGCGTGTATCTCAAAGAACCTGGCATATTTGTAACAGAAATATAATGCAGACTGAACAGCCAATCACTAAGAGACAATGTTTAGTATGTTGTCTCTGCAGAAAGAAAGCACATGGCTGCCCTGCCAGAACAGAGCCAGTGCAAACCCTGGAACATCTGGTTATGAAGAAAGAAAGTGTCTACAAGCTTCCTCATGAGATAGTCAAGACATTGAGCTGAGCAGTGTTAGCTACGCAAATGATTGCTTTACTAACCAAATTGGGGTTATCTAAAAATATTTTTGTACTTTCAACTTTTAGATCTATGAAAAAAGTATGTAGGTAGGATTTAGTAAACAAACAAATAAATCATACTGTTAATCAATGTGAAGTTGTTCCCCTTGTACCTTCTCCATGAGTGAGGTACGATTGAGGTGGAAACACAGGGGTGGGGACAGTTGGTTACCACCATGTGGTGTTGGAAGGTCGCTAAATAAATTCTCTCTCCACACACAAGTCTTGTTGGAGTCATTTATTTAATTCACATTGGTAGCAGAGCGTTTAGATAAAAAAAATGGCTTCGAAGTTTATTTCCCCACCTGCCTTAAACACGGACAAGTACAATACTTGGAAAAAAGAAATGCAAGTGTGGGAACTTGCCACCAGCTTAGAGATACATATACGTGCCCCAGTAGTACTTCTATCCTTGGAAGGAATGGCCAGGGAAGCTGTACTAGAATTGGACATTGCAACCCTAAATGCCAATGATGGCATGGAAAAGTTATACCAAAAACTGGACACACTTTTCTTGGAAGACGTAAACTAGTCGGCTTTTACAGTGTATGAATCCTTATCCTTATCTGCTTCGATCGTAACGTTGCAAAATTAAAGGAACACAAAATATCGCTGCCTGAACTGGTTCTCGCATATAGGGCATTAAAAAGCACAAATCTCACCCCAGAGAATGAACGGCTGGTGAAAGCCATGGTTAAGGAATTTAATCTTAACGAAATGTCTAAACAATTGAAGAAGATTCTGCATAGACAATATTGCGACACTTCATCACCCACCACTCCTCCAGTCGTGGTGAAAAATGAAATGGATGTTGCCTTCAGCATGGATAATCAGGAGGAGCAATCTAGTGGGACATTTTACAATCGTTCAAATAGAACTACTCGCTTTTCTGGTCGACGAAGTAATGGCAGGAGGGGTCGTAACAGAAATTCAACACGCTCCACTGATAAAAATCTAAACCCACTAGGACCTGAAGGAAACACCACTAAATGTTTCACATGTGGATGCAAATTCCACTGGGCTCGCAAATGTCCATACACAGAAGATACTTCGCATGAAAAGGAAGACAATGAAAACATACTCTTCTCGAACCTCGTGCTGATGAGTCAGCAAAAAGGGGAAGATGGCGCTAACACGTTTTTGGGTGAAACACTAGGCTCGGCCGTCTTGGATTCTGGTGCCTCTGGGACTGTTTGTGGAAAGAAATGGTATTAGTGTTTTCTTGAAACCATACCAGAAAAACAAAAAAAATATATAAAAGTTCGAGACGGAGTGAGAACATATAAGTTTGGTGATGGAAACAAACTCAAATCCATCTACACAGTCACTCTATCGTGTGTCATTGCCGATGTTGAAGTCAGTATCGTAACTGACGTTGTGGACTCTGACATACCACTTCTGTTAAGCAAAAATTTCTATGAAAAGAGCCAGGACATGACTCAATTTTGAGAATGACACTGTTACCATGCTGGGGAGAAAAGTCCCAATGCAGTGTACTTCATCTGGTCACTACCACATCCCTATTCGCAGACCTCTACCAGACCGAGGTAAGTTCAAGCAAATTTTATTTATTAAAGAAATTGCTAGTAAAAATAAACTAGAGAAAATTAAAATTGCCACAAAGTTGCATAGACAATTAAGTCACCCCAGCAGCAAAAAGCTATGTGATTTAGTGAGAAATGCTGGAATGAGAGATTCTGAATTTATTAAAATTTTACAAGAACTTCCTAATTCATGTGAAATTTGTATGAGGTACAAAAGGGCTGAACCTAGACCCATTGTTGGATTCTCATTAGGAACCTATTTAAATGAGATCATTGCCATGGACATGAAAGAAATTAACAGTAACAAGGTACTGCACCTAATTGACCATGGTACAAGATACAGTGTTGGAGTCAGGATTCCTAGTAAGGAAAGTTCTGACATCATTAATGCCATCTTCAAGCACTGGGTTGCATATTTTGGAACTCCGGGATTTATTCTCACTGACAATGGCAGAGAGTTTAATAACCAGTCATTTAGAGATATGGCACAAAATTTAAACATTGTGGTACGTACCACTGCTGCTGAAAGTCCTTGGAGCAATGGGTTAAATGAAAGACACAATGGGATATTGAGAGAAATGGTAAAGAAAACCATAGAAGATACCAACTGTAGTTTCGAGGTAGCACTTACATGGGCCATCAGTGCCAAAAACACATTTCACAGTGTTCACGGATACAGTCCCAATCAACTTGTTTTTGGCAAAAATCCCAACCTACCTGCTTTTCTAAATGACAAACTTCCTGCATTAGAAGGTGTTTCCACCAGTGAAGTTGTTGCAGATAACCAAAATGTTATGCATGCTGCCAGGAAACAATTCATAGCATGTGAGTCCTCGGAGAAACTAAGATGTGCACTTCGTCACCAAGTTAGAACAGGTATAGCACAAGCCTACAAAAATGGTGATGCCGTCCTTTATAAAAGAAACCTGTGTGATAGATGGCTTGGTCCAGGAACTGTTATAGGGTGGGAACATAAGCAGGTGCTTGTCAAACATGGTGGCACATATGTAAGGGTACATCCATCTCGCTTAACACCCTACCCTGAGACATATCAAAGTTCTAGGGACAGCATCAAGGAACCCAGTGCCTCACAGAATAGGCTTGAAGAATCCCCAGAAGTACCAATTTCTGAAGAGTTTGATATGAATGAAGATTTGGGAACCACAAACAACAATGTCGAGCAACATCAGACTGTAGAAGCAAGAGATAGACCACATAAACAGGGCTTTACTCCAAAGAAAATTGAGTTTCCTAAACCAAGACAAACTATTAAATGCAAGCTTGCCAATGACACAGATCCAGAATAGAAAAAATTAAACGTCATAAGTAGGGCAGGCAAAGCAACAGGCAAAAACAAGCATTTGATGAATGTGGTTATGGAACAGGGTGAACCTTTTTGGCTGGACTTTGAGCATGGGGTATCATCAGAGTGGCAAACAAGTGAGGTTAAGGAAACTGAACTTGAACACACTTCTTGTGATGAGGAAAATATAATGATTTCCTCCTCTAATGATGACCTGGAACTGGAAGAGGCAAGAAAGAAAGAGCTTCAAAGCTGGGTTGAAAATAAAGTGTACACCCAAGTACCTGACCAAGGTCAACCAAAAATTTCCACAAGATGGATTTACACAAATAAAAATTCCAATGGCAAGCAAACCTATAAAGCCAGACTTGTGGCAAGAGGCTTCCAGGATAGAGACACTAACAACATAAGGAATGATTCTCCCACATGCTCTAAAGAAGGTTTACGCATAGCACTGGCAATAATGGGCATAAAGACAGCATTCCTGCAGAGCAAGCAGTTGGATTGACTGGTTTATCTGGATCCTCCTAAAGAAGCCAATGTACCTCAGGGCCATATCTGGAAACTCTCAAAATGTGTGTATGGCTTGACTGATGCTTCTAGGTCCTGGTACTTAACACTCAAGGAAGAATTAATGAAGTCAGGAGAAATAGCTTCAAAATATGATCAAGCAATATTTACATGGCATTTCGGAAACAAACTGCAAGGTATAATTGCTGCTGATGTTGATGATTTTTGCTTTGCAGGGTCAGAGATCTGTCAAAGCAGAGTTATAGACAGCCTTCGTCATGTATTTGCAGTTAAAACCGAAGAAACTGCTGAGTTCCAATACATAGGATTAGATATAAAAAAAAGAATAATGAGAATATCAAACTTGGACAGAATGAGTATGTAAAGAAATTAAAATATATTCCAGTAGAAGCAGGCAGGAACCTTAAAGACACAATTTCCACAACAGAAATTACTGAAATCAGGCAAGTTATTGGTCAACTTAACTAGCTGGCCACCCAAACCAGGCCTGATCTAAGTTATGATGTTAGTTCATTAAGCTCCATTCTAAAACAACAAAACGTAGAATGTATAAAACAAGCCAATAGAGTAGTTAAGAAAGCAAAAAAGGAAAAATCACAGATAGACATCCCCGACTTAGGAAACCTTAAGCATTTAAAAATTGTTGCATATAGTGATGCTTCTTTCGCTAATTTGACAGATGGAGGATCACAAGGAGGCTATATACTCTTTTTGGTAGGAAATAATAATAAATACATGCCCATTGCATGGCAATCCAAGCGCATTAGAAGGGTGGTCAAAAGTACACTGGCTGCTGAAACTCTAGCCATGGTTGACATGTCAGAAACCTGCCTGTTTTACAGAAAACTATTATTGGAACTACTGCAACTAAAAGATGAAACTGAGAACATTAAGAGCATATGCAAAACTGACAATTCCTGTCTCTATGACTCAGTAAATTCATCAACACAGATTCTAGACAAGAGACTTCGCATTGAGATGGCCATTTTGAGAGAAATGTTGGACAGAAAGGAAATTGCAGAATTCTCTTGGATACCAACTGATGAACAAGTTGCAAACTCCTTAACAAAGAAAGGAGTACCATCATTTAAAATCCTTGCCTTTATATCAGAGCCCAAGGAATCATCTGTTTAATAAATTCAAAATGATTTTTTAATCTCTTTTTCAGATGGTCATCTGAAAGAAGAAAGAAAAGAAAAAAAAGGGGAAGAATTGTTAATCAACGTGAAGTTGTTCCCCTTGTACCTTCTCCACGAGTGAGGTACGATTGAGGCGGAAACACAGGGGTAGGGACAGTTGGTTACCACCACATGGTGTTGGAAGGTCGCTAAATAAATTCTCTCTCCACACACAAGTCTTGTTGGAGTCATTTATTTAATTCACACATACCTTTTATTTACTCAAATCATTACAGCAAATTCTGGTGGTGATGGGACACAAACCATTACAATAAAATAATAGCTTGCATGTTTATAAATCTACCATTTGTCCATAGTCTGGTACTCATGATATAGATTTTTAAATTAAATTATTGAAAATCGATATGAAATCAATCAAAACGTATTGATTTCAACTAGTTTCATAAGTTTTGACAAAGTTTTATTACAAATTTTATGTTTTGCAAAAGTTTTAATTACATAGCGACTTACATGCAAAATCTAGCTGTTTTGACTACTTTTTCAATGCTAGTTTGAAAATATAAATAACTGAAAACATTAGAAAACCAATTAAATTATTGAAAATCGATATGAAATCAATCAAAACGTATTGATTTTATCAGTCTTGACCTGGCATCTCAACTTCAGTCACAAAGCTTCACCCTATTTACATTATTCGAACAGTTATCCCCATCTTCATTGCCATATTCAAAATGTTTTGGCTGTTGTACACTCTGGCCTTCTTCAGGTGATTGGAATTTTAAACCAAACCCTTTATTGTTCTCAAGGACAGATGGCCCAGTGGATAAAGGTGTTGGTTAGATCCATTGACTAGATCCAAAGAATTGTGAGTTTGTCGCATCCACCAATCTGATTATTGGTGAATTAGCTCCTTTGTTTAAAAAAAAAAAACTAATTAAAATATGTACTTTTCTTACTAATGTACTATTGGGTTATCTCTAAGAGTCTGCTATGTTTGTTGTGAGCATTTCAGGAGATACACGTGTTTATCTCTCAATGTGTATGGTGTCCCGCAACAAGTTCAATACAAGGCTACAGCAGTGGTAAGCCGAAATACATGGAGAGCTGAATTAAAGGGAAATAACTGAGACATCCGGAAGAGGCATGGCACGCGGAAGTAGAACAATCAACAATGGTGGACAAAATAAAGGGTTTGGTTTGAAATTCCAATCACCTGAAGAAGGCCAGAGCGTACAATGGCTCAAATGTTGTGAATATGGCAATGATGAGGATAACAGTCTGAATAATGTAAATAATCATAATACCTCATCTCAGAGATATAGACAGAAGCTTCACTTTGTACAAGGCCCAGAGGTCACTCGATGTAGAGGGTTATGTTAAGGGGTAGTTTATATGGATAACAGGGGAAGATAACGGTTAACTAGACTTGAACAGATGTTTCCCCAATCACTACAATACACCTGAAGAAGGCTGGAGCATCCAGTGGCTGAAATGTTGTGATTGGGGAAACATCTTTTTCAACAGTCTGTTCCACAGAGCAGTGGTTCATTGGAAGAAGCTCTTCGAGTGGAACTTACTTCTCATCAATGGAATATGGAGGTAATATGGGTGGTTTGCTACAATGTTAATGGCATTGACGTGTGTCCTGGCTGTGATGGTTAGACCCCCCCCTCTGCTGGAACTAAGGAATTTAATTCATCCAAGCACTTTCCATGGTAGTAATGATAGAGCTGTGAGAGAGAGACTCACCACATCCTGCCTGTGAGAGACAGAGGTTGGAGGGTGCAAAATAATTCTTCTCAAACAAGGACTCTGAAACACTTTGGAACTCTATCAAGACTGGAAAGTGAGGACTTGTCAGCTTCTGCCCAAATATGACAACGGTACACCATTTTCTGACTTCCAAAGACAGAAGATATCATGACGAGTCAGGTACTTACTGGAGCAGTACAAGGAGACAATTGTCTTCCCTGCAGCTTTAGAGATGGATCATTTATAAGAGTTCCACTTGGTTGGTGTGAATTTGAGGCCCAATATTCTCTCAAAGCATAGTAGCTCCTTAGGGAGACATTCATCATAACTGCCAGTAGTTTGCAGTCTGACCAGCAGTCCTATAACATAACTTCTCTATATCTTTTATATAAATATTTTCACGGCAATTGTTCTAATGAGCTTTCCTCTTTGATACCTCAACTGCTTGAATTTAAGCATACAACTAGATTGGCTTTTAGGTGTTATTCTTTTATTGTTGAGATGCAAGCATATGTTCTATTCTAATAGTTTCTTTTATTGAACTTTCGGCCTGTGGAACTTTTTAAGCAGATCATTTATGTAAATTAAAAAGAGGGTTGGCCTGAGAAGCAACTACTGAGGGATGTCTGCATTGATTACTAAGGCTCTGGAGGATTGGCTGTTAACAACTATCTTCAGGGATCTACCTGTTAGGAAGGACTTGTGTCTTTCTTTGATAATTTGAGTTGGTGCCAGGATCACAGGGTTATCACATGCACTGCAAATTCTTATTTGTCAACACACTGACTATATTAAGTGTGATGGGAAAAATCTCTTTTTGTTTAAATTAATAACAGAATTTAACCTCAGTTTCTCCAGTTTCTGAAATGAGATTTTATGTCTGTTTCTCTTGAATTTTTGTTTGAATTCTTTTCTCAGGATAAAAGCTTATAGTCAAATCATGCCAAAAACACTGTCTCTCATTCAATCACAGAAATTATGCAGTGTACATTCAGTACTCAGATGGTGTTCCTCTTAGAAACACAGGGTACTGTAAGCAACCTCCTATAATATGAAATATGATGTGGCTTTAAATAACCCACTAAAGGTCGATAGTCCATAAAAAAAACAAATCAATCAATCATGGAATTAAAATTATCTAAAAAGGCAGAACAAGTTGGTATCTATACTGATAACACAACTATTTACTCCTGTCTCGATACTAAGTTTGATCAGTTCGATAAAGTCAAATTGGCAGCTGATCTTAAAAATAACCTACAATCTGCTGCTAACTGGGGCATGGAATAGCTGAAATTGTTCTCTATTGTCTGAGAGACACCTTTCTGGCTTCCATCAGTATGGCTGATGCTAACCACCACGTGTGTGACTCATTGCGCTTAAGCAAGCTAACATTCTCAGCTGATATGAAGTGGAAAGATTATATCGAATCCATTGCTAGGTCTGCTGCTAAGAAATTTGGTACACTGTGTTGTGCTCGACAATTTTTATCTCCAGAATCTATCATATATATATATATATATATATATATATATATATATATATATATATATAAGCCTATCATTCATTCATGCTTTGAATATTGCTACCACATGGGGTTTGGTGCACCTACTATATATTTAGAGATTCTTGATAAAATCCAAAGAAGAATCTGTAATATTATTAGTCCCAACCTGGCATTTCAGTTTCAGTCACTTTTCCAATGCCATAATGTAGCCTCCCTCTGCCTTTTCTATAAATACTTTCATGGGAATTGTTCTGATGAACTTTGCTCTATGGTACCTAGACTTTTTGAATTTAAGCACTGTGCTAGATTGTCAACAAAATCTCATCATTTTACATTTGCATGCCATTTATGAAATAAATTACTAGCAAAATATTTAAAACTATTGAAGTGCTTTAATTAAAACAATTTCGCCAATACCATTTTATGAACTCTCCAACTCTCTGACACAAATAAATTGTCTGAATCATCACAAAAGAACTTGGCCTGCCCAATGATGGGGTATCATTGTTAGTAGATAAATACAATTTCATTAATGTAGCTGATTATAGCATTAATAGCATTGGTTGGGTAATGCCAATTTTATTTTCCTTAATGTAGCTTCCCTTTGCTTTTTCTATATATACTTTCATGGTAATTATTCTGTCACTCTCAGTAACCCCTTGTGTCTGAGTAGCTTTTTAAGAAAAAATATTTTTTGTTTTCAGTTTCTCAAAATTTCAGTTCAGTTATTAAGACATATTAATATCAATCATACAATTGTAAATAGAATTTGATAATTGAATAACAAAATGGGAAAAAACTTCTATGTAATGTTCTTATTGATGGAATTACATATATATATATATATATATATATATATATATATATAAAAGTGAACATAGAAGCAGCACTTAGAGGCAACAGTCTGTTTCATGCTAGATGCAATCGTCAGACCACCAATGAATGCATCTAGCAGGAACAGACTGTCGCCTCTAAGACTTCTATGTTCACTTTTACACACGCTCTATCTCTGATATTGAGCACTTTATTCTATAAATATAGCACATCTTAAGATTATATTTCTTCATATATATATATATATATATATATATATATATATATATATATATATATATTAAATAGTTAGGAAAGAGACAACCTTAAGGTTCCATGAGTATAATTTATTTCCTCAGAAAAAATATTTTTCTTGATTCATCAGATGTGATCTGATGAACCAGAAAAAATATATTTTCTGGGCAAAATAAATTATAGTCATAGAACCTTAAGGTTGTACGTTTCCTAATTATTTAATTAATATTTGCTCTGATGTTACATTGAGCTCTCTTGATTACAACCTCTTTGGAATTATCCACATGAATTATCAAACCTTTCATTACCTTACTATTACTATATATATATATATATATATATATATATAGATATATAAATATATATATATATATAAGTAACATCATCACTTGATAAGACACCGAGTCAATCAACATCATCACTTGATAAGACACTGGGGGTGTTGAAACAAAATGGCTATTTTTGTAGTGATTTTATAACATATTTATGTTATAAATTTTTTAAAATAAATAATTATATATATATATTCCGGTGTTATTGGTATGGTGTTCGCTTGCCAACCTAACTGTCGGGGTTTCGATTCCCTCGGTAGTGGATGCGCACTGCTGATGAGTCCCAAATATAGGACGAAACGGCCGTCCAGTGCCTTCTGAGGTTTCTATCAGACTCGAATCAATTAATATATATATATATATATAGTTTATGCAAAACTAGGTAATCCGCATGGGTAGATCCAAGGAGGATGATATCCAGAGAGCTCAATGTAAAGTTCAGAGCAGATATGTTTGAATAAAAACAGACCACTTTAAGGTTCCATGTAATAAGTTATTTCACCACAACCCCTTTAACAGGGCTCTGGATCATCAGACTTTACTTCCAAAGGTTGAAATGAAAAATGAAAAGAAATTCACACGTTTTTGATGGACCTCATCAAGCATATGTAAAATTAACGAAGTGAGGAAGTAAGGTGGAAGAGAAGATAAGATATGAGTGGGTTAGGTGTACCATTTCCATTCCTTATTCTTAACCCCACTGTCTGTCGGCTAGACGTTGCTTAAGCCTAACGCGTCTTGTCTCTAGATATAGATGGGTAAGGGGTGAAAACCGACATTAAAGGAAGAAGCTACAGACCCTAATAAATTACATTCCACGAGGACAGGTTTCATTCAAATTCTTAGATGCTGTTAATTCACGTTACTTTAAAGGGCATATTTGGGAGGTTAAGGTTTGATGTAAATCTAAATGTCTAAACAATCTACGAAGAATTTAATTTGAAGTTCGTTGGAGTTTTGGGTATTTTCTATGAAACAGTCGATTGGAAAAACTCATAGACAGTACATTGAAAGAGTAATCCATTTTATATCTAGTAATCTTTTTTTTTTTTTCTAAACTTTTGTCTTATTGATTGTTAAGTTGACATCTATTCGTTTGATTTTTGTTCATTAAATAAAATCATGGTTGTTTTTAGGTACCCAATTATCAACGGTTATTCCAATTTAAATAATTTTATCATCAATAATAGGGTAGTATATTTCAATTTGAATTAAATTACCAATTTAAACTTTACCTCCGCGCTATTTAAAACTCACCTCCAATTGGAGAATATTAGAGGAGAGTTGGAGAAAATGTCACTAGGAGAAAATTAGGTCCTTCTTTTACAATCTTTTATATATCCATACTCATATACACTCCTACACATGTCCTAAACCCCTATCTATATCTACATACCTATGTCTCACTATATACCTATGAGTTCTTATATACACACACATCCACACCAAAAACTATATGTATATTCCCATATTTACACATATACACCTGCAGAGAAGCACATACCCACATATTTACATACATATCTCCACATGCACTTATACTTACGTATATACATATATACACATAAAATCACCTGCTTATCCATATACATCCATGTACATACGCGCATATACATTTACACACATATATGTATACACATATACACATACACACATATCTATGCATACATACATACACACATACATATACCTACACACACATACATGCATATACATACATAATATGCAGCATATCTACATACACATATACGTTAATCTGCACGTACACATATATACACACGTACATGTCTCTATCCGCATGTCCACCCATACACCCACTTATGCCTGCATTCGAAGACTATATCAGTATTTAATTACATTATGGATACCCAAATCGTACAATTATCCATATCTTTACACATATATTACCCTCTCTCTCATATCTATGGCAAAACATATAGGTACCCATCTAATTGTACACCTCCACACTCACATAAAAAAAAACAAAAAACAAAAAAAACAAACAAACCCTGGTATGCCTCTTTTTCCATATAAAAACATATACATGTACATATCAACAGGTGCATCAGTGTTCAAGTACATTACCATAGTTGTATACATATAGTCATGTGTTGGCGCTCATGCGTGCATAGTAATCTTAGTGGTGGGAGGGGAAACATAAA
The DNA here is from genome assembly GCA_963932145.1 of Acanthosepion lycidas. NCBI lineage: Eukaryota > Metazoa > Mollusca > Cephalopoda > Sepiida > Sepiidae > Acanthosepion > Acanthosepion lycidas. Next base: position 18,355,160 of record OZ010583.1, on the reverse strand, counting down.
TTAAAAAATCAGTTATAATTATGCACTGAGCGAAAATGCTGAAAATGTTGGATGCCCTAAATTTGAAAATTTAGGGCATCCAACATCTCTCAACATAGAATTCAGCTTTCTCAACACTTTTGTTTTCCTTTTTCTTGCTGTTGTTTTTAAATATCCCATGATACTGTAGCCATAGGGGTACCATTATTATTTATTCCCGACGGGATCACTAAATATGTAGCGGTTGTATTATCATCGTTGCAGTGATTGAGTTACCAATATATGTGATTGCTAAGAAAGATGTGATTAAGGACAATGCGTGAATGCAATGCAATTTATACTTGACGTAAATTAAATAGCACATAGAATAAAATACAAAACTGAACTGAATGATTCCAAAACATAACAATTAGATTTATTAATGTTTGATGTACATGCATGCGAACTGAAAAGGTAGGACAGAGTCGTGTCCCGTTGATTGGGTATTAGTTGTACCGGAGTTCATATTAAGAAAGTTTGGAATTGTGAGGTAAAAGTTCAGAAGTAATTTCAGAGTTCGTGAATGTTGGTAATTATCTTTAACGTCTGGTAGCAATGACTAAGACGGGAGTTCCTGAAGGTTACATCTTGGCACTTGGTAGCAAGGAATGAGACATGCGAGAGATGAATGGAAAGAAAAACTCGAGGAAGTTTACACGTGTTAGGTTTATATAATGGTCGTGGACCACGTGGGAGGCTCAAATGGAGAACACGGGAAAAACAGATTGGTCGCGTGCAGGCAGTTTGATCGGTCAGAACTGACCAATCAGCAAGCAAGATTGGAGATGATTGACCAATGAATATTTGTTATAATTGTATGAAAGTAGGATTTACTTACCAGATAGCAAGAATGCATTTCCTAAAAAGAGGTAAGGCTGGTTTGTTGTGGAAGATCCCACAATACAGTAACAGAAGATTTGTTAAGAAAGGTGGAATGCTGTAAGAACTGAGACACAAGTTTACTGTGGAACACTCAGAAATCAGTGCACTTTCTATACATTTTCACCTTGGTAAATTACCATTTCTTTTAATTAAATCAGCATTTTTTTAATCAAAATTATTATTGGATTCATTATGATGAACAATTAATGCACTGAGTGGATTGTTTCGTAATAAGATCTTTCTGAGGTTCATAATCTCTTATTTAAATTCTCTTTTATATATTTTTTGTGACTATTATTATTACAGGCTGTCATGTAAATTCCTGTTTTAGGTTGTTATTTTGTCTTGTATTAATTCAATCACTTATCATTATAGAAGTAGTTGTAACAAATTTTATATTAAGAATAATTTATGTTATGTGGAAAAGAAGCAAGTGCCTTAGACACCCCACATCTAAAGTAATCTCCAGTTAAAAACTTACTTTTTGAAATAATTGACAAGTTTAGATTTTAGCACTAAAATGGTATAGTTATTTGAATTTCTTTGATCATTATGATTATTATTATTAATATTTGACTATCTTATCTTTCACCTTATGTTTGCTTTTTATGCCAATATTTTGTATTGATTAAATAAATTGTAGTCCTTATGAAAATTGAACTTGCATCCATTATCTTTGAAAGCCTGTATGAGATGAAATACAACGTCTGATCAAAAAGTATTAAAACTAGTACTATAAAAAAGAAAACTACAACACATATCATTTCAGTATTTAATCTTTGAAATCATCCCTTTCAGAAGTATCACACTTTATCCAGAATTGTTTCCATTGATGGAAGCATTCCTGGAACTCCTTTTTGGGATAGCAAGCAGCTACCTCATCGTATTCTCTGGGATTTTCTTGATGTCTTGAAATATTGTTCCTTTCAAGTGGTATTTGATTTTTGAAGATAAAAAGTTACAAGAGGTGAGATCTGATTTGGTTTTGGTTTGGTTTATTTTGTTTTACGGCATATCGACCTCAATGGGTTATTTAATGCTGAAAACATTTTTAGGATAGATTTATATGAATAGAATATGATTGGTTTGGTTTAGATTGGTTTGGTTTATTTTGTTTTACAGCATATCAACCTCAATGGGTTATTTAATTCTGACAACATTTTTTATTGCTGGTAATATTTTGTTTTGTCAAAAATCTGTTTCTGGTAATATTTTTCCTTCAAAATTGTATTGCTGGTAATAATTTTTTTCAAAAAAGTATTGCTGGTAATAATTTTTTTTCAAAAAAGTATTGCTGGTAATAGTTAACTATTTGCCCATAGTTGGGACCCTAGCAGGTGCTACTACTCAGGGTCAGGGTGGACCTGGGAACACCAGCATTTAAGAGGTGATTTCATGCTCCTCAAAACCTCCTGATCAGAAGCCTTGCTGCTGGATGTAGTTTATTGTCTTACCCAGGATGAGGGTGAGATCTGGGGAATATAGAGGTTGTTAGACTTGGGAAATGTAGTACTTAACCAAAAACTGCTGCACAAGCTATGGTCACTAATGAAACCTCTGTGGTGTGGTGAGACAACCATACTTTCCTTCCAACCCTGCTATAAACAACAGAAGTGAGTGACAATGTTATGTAACAGAGTTCAATGTTAATTTGTGCCAACTACTTACCCCTTCGTGTACATTAGCTCCATCATCATAGCAACTATATCAATACTTTTTGATCAGACCATGTATAGTTTTGGCCATAGAAATCAATCAGAAAACCACAGAAACAAATTCTTTATTTTTGATCCAAGGTAAGCCGAACATTCTGTTACCATCATGAGGAAGAAAACAGACAACCACTTGCTGGCCCGTGTGAGTATTGTTTCGCTCTAGCAGAAAACCATTTGCATTTTTCTTAGTTTTTTTTTCTTCGTTTTTAAATTTATCTATTTTTTCTCTACCCCCACTCAAAGACATTTTGTCCCAATTATTCTCCCTTATTTGATAGTTTAGTAAGAAATCCCGGTTCAAAAGAAAAAAAAAAATAAAATAAAAAAAGAAAACATGAAAAATGGAAAAATGAATGTCTTTGGCTAGATGCGAGAATGTGTCTCGTCAGTAATAAATCCGGGTATCCTTATTTTCAATTTCTTTTTAGAATAGACAATGGGACTTATACTAAGTTAAAACTTAATGTGATAGGGTTTACCATTTAGCGAAGTGAGGTCCAGGACTCGTTACCTGTTATCTCCCCCCCCACCCCAATCCTTCCCTCTGTTTGTGTCGTCCTTTTTTGTGTTATCTGTAATAGGAGTAGGTAGTCTCTTCTACCGCCCGGGCAACACTCCTCCCCTTCTATTGGACATGAGTAGAGGCTTACCCCTTGTTTCTTGTCTAGGAAGGGGTTCCCGGTACTCTTTTCTCTTTCTGGCCTCTGTATTAGTGCAGCTCTGTTTCTCCGGTGATGCGTGCAGTCTGTGGCATCACCTCTTCATTTTGAGGGTACACTGGTAGTTAGGAGCCCTAACTCTTGCATAGCGTCTTGAGCGGCCGCTCTGATCAACAGTTGTATAATACCGGGGTGTTTGTAGTGCCATGTTGCGCATGGAAAGGTGTCCCTGCAGTCACCTCCGGTGGGCAGCCCTGAGGCCACATAATGATGCAGATTTTGCCAACTCCTCTCTGCCCGCGTCACGGTTGAAACTGTCTGTTTCTTTTACTTCGGGCCTTCTCATATTACAAACAAAATTCAACATGAGTTACAAGAACCGAAAGATTAACCCTAAACCAGCCTCTCAAAAACCACCTAAACCTCTCAACATTTCGTTCTCAAACATCCGGGGCATTAGGACAAACTTCTGTAGTCTGGAATCTTTCCTCACTGCAAACGGCCCGGATATATTGGCTCTCTGTGAGACAAACCTTGTCTCGTCTATCCCCTCTTCCGATCTCTCGATCCCCGGCTATCTTCCTCTCCTCAGAAAAGACTCTCTAACCCACATGCACGGTCTTGGTGTCTACGTCAAGGAACATCTCCCTCTGGCCAGAGACTCCTCTCTCGAATCGCCAGACCAGTCATACATGTGTCTCCAACTCTCTCTCCTCAATGCAGTAAGCTACCTCTTCTTCCTTTACCGCTCCCCATCCTCTCAAGACTGTGAGATACTCGATTGCATTTCTGACAGCATTGACAAAGCTCTCTCCCTCCACCCGTTTGCTCACATTTTTATGTTTGGCGACTTTAACGCCCATCACACCTTGTGGCTTAAGAATGCTACTACTGACCACGCTGGCATTCAAACGCTCAATTTTTCAATCTCCCATTCCCTCACACAGATAGTTAACTTCCCCACTCATTTTGCCTTCAACCGGGAAGGTAAAGCCTCTCTTCTCGACCTGTGCTTTACCTCCATCCCCGAATCCTGTAGCGCCTCGCAACTCTGCCCTCTTGGTAACTCTGACCATGCAGTAGTATCAGTTAACATCTTCAACTCCACCCCCTATAAAGAACCTCCTACCACTAGAACCTCGTTCTACTATCAACGAGCTGACTGGGACGCGTTCCGTGATTTCCTCCGCGATGTCCCCTGGGATGGAGTCTTTAAGCTCTCCGTCCAAGATTGTGCTTCTGAAGTCTCTTCTTGGGTTAAAGCTGGAATCGACGCTTTCATCCCATCAAGGAAATATAGGGTCAAGTCGCGCTCCTCCCCCTGGTTCTCCGCTGCTTGCTCAGCCGCCATCGCCCATAGGAACCACTACTTCCACCTATTCCGTAGTGACATGTCTGACTGCAATAGACGTCTCTTTGCCTCCGCCCGTAACGAGTGTAGGCATGTCCTCAACGATGCTAAGTCACTATTTGAGGCTCAGATGAAGGAACGTATTGCATCTCGCAAATTTGGCTCCAAAGATTATTGGCGTCTCTGCAAGAGCGTATTGAACAATTGCAAACCCTCTATACCTCCTTTATTCAACCAGTTTGATTCCTGACCTCCTCTACCGACAAGGCCGAATGCTTTGCTTGGAAATTTTCATTCAACTCGACTCTTCCGGTATACCCATACCTGACTTCCCTCTTAGAACTGAGGCCTTATTAAGCGGGTTAAACATAACCCCATCTTTGGTACTGGGTGTTATTTCCAATTTAGACCCCAACAAGGCTAGTGGTGGAGACGGGATACCAGCCATTGTCTTGAAGAAATGCGCGCCCGAACTGGCGCCCGCCCTTTCTAAACTATACAACTACTGCCTCAAAGAATCTTGTTTTCCTGACTGCTGGAAGTCCTCTTCCATCGTTCCTGTCTTCAAGATCTCCGGCGACCCCTCTGACCCTTCCAACTACTGCCCTATCAGTCTCCTTCCCCTCTTCAGCAAAATCTTCGAAGCCCTAATCAATACCGGGGTGGTTAACCACCTCACATCCCATAATCTGCTCTCAGACAAGCAATATGGTTTCTGCTTTGCCCGATCTACAGCCGATGTGCTTACGGCCATCACTGAAACAGTCTACCGAGCTCTTCAAAATAACGGGGAAGCCCGAGCCATGGCACTAGACATCTCCAAAGCATTTGATAGGGTTTGGCATGCCAGCCTTCTTCGCAAGCTCCAGGGTTATGGCATTACGGGTTGATTATATAACCTAATACGATCATTCCTGTCAAACCGTAAATTGAAGGTCGTTCTCAATGGATTCTCCTCCAGTTCCTATCCCACGAAAGCAGGTGTTCCTCAAGGCTCCATTCTAGGCCCCACTCTATTCCTTATAAATGACCTCCCTGACGCAATTACTTCCCAAGTTGGCATATACGCGGATGACACCACAATTTATTCCTGCCAAATCTAGTCTCGCTGACAAAACTCGCCTGGCCGTGCGTCTCAAAAAGGACCTCCAATCGATTGTGAACTGGGGCACGAATTGGCTGGTCAACTTCAACGCTTCTAAGACAAAACTGCTCTCTATTAATCACCACAGAGGTCCTTCCCTTCCCTCCATTAGAATGTCTGACGCTCAACTTCTCGAGAGCAACTCTCTGCGGCCTCTCGGTCTCATGTTGACTGCTGACCTGAGATGGAATAAATACATTGAGTCAATTGCCTCATCCACTGCAAGGAAAGTTGGCTCCCTGAGTCGCGCCAGGAAGTTTTTCTCCCCGGAGTCGATCCTCCAGATCTACAAAACAACAATTCGCCCTTGCATGGAGTATTGCTGCCATATATGGTCTGGTGCCCCTTCTGTTTGCCTCGGGGTTCTTGATAGGCTCCAGAGGCGGATATGCAAAGTAATTGGCCCTGCCCTGGCGTCTCATCTACAGTCACTTTCTCACAGATGCGCCGTCGCCTCCCTCTGTCTGTTCTACAAATACTTCCATGGAAATTGCTCCGAGGAGCTGTATTCGCTGGTTCCCAGACGTCATGAGTTCAAGCGCCATACGAGGGCTGGCATCCTGCTCTCACCCCTTCACTGTCGAAACTCCTAAATGTAGCCGTCTCTTCTACTCTAATAGCTTCATGTCTCGCACCTCTGTTTCCCTGTGAGCTATAATCTCCAGCTATTCAAGTGTAATGTCAATCGACATCTCCAGTTGCCTTGATCTATCCACTACCCTCATCCTTTCTTCTATCACTCCTATCTGACCTTGCTCTAAATATTCTGTAACCCCTTGCGTCCTAGTGGCTTCCCACCTTGCTTGGGGTGAAATGCTTAAAAAAAAAAAAAAATAAAATGTGGTCATAGAACAATTGTAAAAATGAGTGTAGGGATGCAAATGGCGATTATCTCCCTTTGGTTGAGACACAGTCATCAGTGTCACATGGCAGCTGGTGAGTGATGTCAAGTCATAGAGTGACGAATACCAGTTACTATTTCTCGTGACTGTAAGCGAGATGTGTCTGCCACAACAGCTGATATGTAGACTGCAGAGAAGATGGACATCATAAGCCAACAATGGTAGGGTATACAGAATAAAACACATGGTCCCACTTGGCACATAAAGAGCACCACTAGCCTCTCTGTTTCCCATTGGGAAATATTACAAGTAAGACCCGCTCTCTTTTTGCTCCTTTCACACTGCTTGCTGTATATACATGTTATAATTTTTCTGTGAGAGACAAATTAGTAATATATATATATATATTAGTATAAAAATTTCAATGAGAACAATGAATGTTTGTCATTCCCTTCTTTCAGCTATTCTGTTTAGTCTTTGTTTTAAGATGTTAATGTATTATGAATATAATAATGTCTATAATGAGGAAATGTAAACGAGAAATAGGAAAGTTCTAATAAAAAGCTACAGTAAAAATGTAAAAGATAATCTAGATAATATTTAATAATCAAAATCCTTCATCTAAGTTAAAACAATTATCATGATAAAATAGTAAACGATATTGAATATAGAATATGGAGTTCAAAAGCATTTATGGGGTCTTGTGGGTGATGAATTATTTTCAACTCTATACCTCCTTTCCCACAGTTGAAATGTCGCTAGATTCTCACTAAATTATTGCTATTTCCATGACAAATATTCAAGTAAACTACATTCCTTAGTTCCACTAGTTCAGATATGTTCAGCTAGGACCTGCCATGTCATGTATACAGGGTCAAATAAGCCTCATTCCCATCATATTCCATTGATAAGGAGGAAGTTCCACTCAGATACCTTTTTCCCCAAGAGCTGTTACTTTGTAGAAGTGACTCCCAAAATGCTTACATGATCACTACAATTTTAACCTTTTCATGTCTAGGGTCAAACATTATCTATCCTACATATCCTCATAATTTGCACTTCCTTCTACCTGTTACAGCCATACAAAAACCTCATTCAGTGACCTTCTACCTTGAGTGGCTCTTAGGCCTTGTATTGGATCGACATTTTATATTTTTAAAATGTCACTTCTTATTGAAGGAACTGATATTATAATTATCCAACAGCATGAAATGTTCACGTCTTTTCTTACGTTTTTCTGGTTTTACGTTGATTTCAATCAGGCTCTACTTTTCCTGTTTTTCTTCATGGAGTGATTTTACTTACGCCAACAGATGTTCATTTTTTTCATTGACAATATCTTCAAGGAATAACATATTTTTTATCAATGAAGCCATTTTTAAGAAATGGGATTTCCTTTGAATTTTCTCTGTCCAGCGGTAGTCGTTAATTGTGCATATCATATTCTACCCTTCCTCTTACTGCTTGGATATAGTCTCTATGCCTTATATAGTCTCTATGCCTTATATAGTCTCTGTGCCTTAGCAATGCTAATTAGACAGTCATTTACATATACCATCAGTTAGTCTTTTTTTTTTTCACACTCTCGCAAAAAGAAAAAAATCTTGAAAGTAAATGTCATCAAATCAATTGCTTTTTATCATATATATACAATCTTATTGGCCTGTCAAGGTTGACTATGATGATAGCAGCTTTGTGCTTAGACAGGTAAATTAGTTATGGGGAGAGCTGTTTTTTCAAGTGCCTACTATATACCAATAAATTACTACACATTACCAAAGATATCTTTTTGAAATATGAAATTGCATTTCCATGATTGATCTAAGATTTGTTGTTATTAGGTTAGAGTTTGTTGTTTGAAATTGAGAAAGTATCTAAGAAAAATAGGAAAAAAATAATTATTACTGTATATTTTTGTGGGTTTGGTTAAAAGAGATTAGGGAGAATGAAAATCAAGACACACTGTAGAAAAATGACAAGAAATACTCAGTGAGAAATAAAACCAAAACAATTTTATTAAAATAAAAATAAAAGAAAATATTAATAAATATTAGGGATGCACACATTTGGTGGTTTGTTTGTCCAGAAAAGGGATAATAAAATTTCTAGACAAGTAACTTATTTTTTCTAAAATAATGCTCAATGGTCGTTGTGGGAAAAAAATCAAGGTTACAATCGAAATAAAATAAAATATCACAAGAAAAATGCCAGCATATATAAAACAATGTAAATCATAAGGAAGAAGGTACAATAAAAAGGTTTTAGTGAGGTCAAGCCCAGTTAAAATGGTATATTTACCTTGAAGCTATAAAATGTGAATGTTCTTAATAATTCTTGTAATTTGATGTGAGTTGTGGAAGTTTGTGAGAAAATCCATTTATGTCTTTAGAGTCTTCAACATAGAGCATTGTTTTCAGAACAGTATTTGGTCTGTCATGGAAACAACTATTTTGTTACAATAGTAGGGGTGAAAATGAGACTTAATTTTGTCATGAAAATGTCAATTTAGTTGTAAAGACTTTGAGGAGTGGGTTTCTTGGTTATGTTTTCAGATATTTTGCAAGGCATTGCATCACCCATTGCCTGGTGTCCATCACATCTCCCACTCCTATTGATGGTTGTATTACAGGGATTTTTATAGCCAAAGGTCAGCTCCGGTTTACCCCTGATATTTTGGCAATCAACACAAGCATTTCAGATTTCAACTGGCTCAAGTAGCTATTGGTTATAAAAATAATGTTTACCGAAACAATTTATTGTAGTAGAAAAAAAAATCCTCTGTTTTTCTTTCCCTTTCCTTCACCTTTAACTGACCTCCCACCTCCACTTATTTGTCAAGGAGCTTTGCATGCAGAGTAGCATGGTTCAAGTTTCAGTAAATTATTTTATTACCTTCATCCTTTCCCCCTAAACTACCAAGAGCAGAAATTTACTCAGAGAGAAAAAAACAATTTTTAACATATGTTGACAAGCAAAAACCAAAAGTGCTGAATTGTTGAGAAAATAGACAAAGAAGAGTGAAACAAAATAAAATATAGATTTTTATTTTATCAGGAATATTTTCATGTAAAGAAGATTTCAAAGATAATTTTTGAAAGAAAATGAAAATTCAAGTAATGTTCTTAAGAGTCACTGTTAAGAATGAAGGAAAAGTTGAACATACTCTGTTGGTGAATTAAGGTGTGAGTAAGGTGTGTTGTCTATGCCATGTTCATTTATTCTACAGGGTGCTAATTTTAGCATCCTATCCTGATCTCAGCCAAAAGTGAAAGAGAGCTAGCCTTTTTGAATTTACAGCACACATGCTCCCAGGTTTTTTATTCATGATGCAAGCCCAAAAGCTGAAATAGGCTTGCTGCTTCTGATAGGGTTATCAACAAATGCATGTCTAGCAAAAAGTTTAACATCTAATACAATTTAAAGACAAGGACTGAAGGCTAAAAATTTGAGGCTCTGGTAACACTTTTTTAATGCCATGTCACTTTAAGACATTGGCAATCATGACTTTCTATAGATTTCTATTTATTGTCTGTTCATTGCCATGCATTCTTGAGAAAGATAGTGAAGTGGTTTCCTGTTGCCTTCTCCACAATTTAGAATTCAAGGTAACACATTATTCCACTTTCACCTTGGAAGACCTTAATTAGAAGACTTTATTTATAAAACCTGAAATAGTCATAGATATAAATAAAAACATGGCATGGAACTGTTTACTTGGAGTTTTATAATTTGTTGACATTTTTAAGCTGATGTATATTGGAAGAATTTAATGATATTTATAAAAAATCTGTTAAAAGGTCTCAACCTGACCAAATATTACAATTTAAATTTTTATTTGATTTAATTTTGCTTTTTGGAAGGATGTTTTTTACTTGGGCTGAGAAATTTTCAGCATCTCCTTGTACAATAATTAGGCCATATAAACTGCAACAACTTATCCATATGAAAAAAAAGAAGAGATTAAATGATAAAAAAATATTTGAAAAATGAAAATAACATTTTTATTAGAAGTAATCGGAAAATATCAATTCAATGGATGAGTTGATTTTTTTTCCTGCAGCAAATATTTTAAATTATATTTTAACTTTAAAAAGAAAATCCCGAGAGATTACTTTTCACATAACCAATTTACATTTTACAAATTAAAATAAACACGGATATGTTATCTCCCTTGATGTTATAAAAACTCGAAATTCATAAAAAATGGTAATGTATTTTTTTCATTTTTTCCATATATTTTCATAGTTTTGCTTTTGCTACATAACTTTTATTTGAAGCTTGAAATGTTTTTATTATTCCTTCACCTTTTCTTCATTATCTTTTTTTAAGAATATCTATGTAGTCGATTTTATATCTTCGACTTTCGTCACGTTTATGATCTGGTTATTTCCCTTTAGACATCGCTTCAAAATTTTGCCTTTTCCATTTCGTCACTTTAACACAAACAATAGTACAAGGATATGTAACATGCAGTCAAAGAAATTTAATGAACATGCCAGATAAAATGTTGCGTACAAACAATAAAGCTGGAGGCTAGTCGGAAAAAATGGAAAACAACAACCGGTGAAAAGAGTGTCTAGTTTTTTAGAGTTATCTCCCTTAGAGCGTAGTGAATTTTGTGTGTGTGTGTGTGCGCGCACGCGCGGTATAGTCAATAATTGCAAAATATTTATCACTAAGCAAATTTATCTCTACACCTACGTTAATAATGGCGATACGAATTGTAGAGGAGATAATCTCTAAGAAGAATCGTGATCTAACCAACACCACCGAGATATTTAGGTGGTGTTCAAACACGCGAAATTTATTATAAGGGGAATAACTCTAATCACAAATTATTTTATTAGTCCTTTTATTTACGGTTTGTCTCCCTTGAATAATTTATTTTCGCTTCGTTTATGTTTTGTACAGAATTAAAATAAAATTATTATTAATTTGTTATTCATTCCAAATTTTATTTAGTTATTGGAGTTACTCTTGGTGTTAAAACTGTATGAAAAAGTCTTCAGATATCTATAATGAATTAACTTTTTGTTCTCTAATTCTAAGGATTTTATAAAAAATTATAAGAAGACATTGACAATCTAGGTATGTTCATGAGATCGATAAAAAAAAAAATAGTATACCATGAATGAAAGGGCTTAAACTTGATGAAAATAATTTTTATCGTCTAAATGTTAATGTTATTATGAAGAGGGAAGATCAAAGTATTTTTTGAATATTTTTGTACATTTTTTAATAATTTCTAACGCGTCTTTAGCTGTCTGCTACCACTTTTTCACAAATGTCGATTTTCGTGCAGAAAGCGGATCACATCTTCATAAATGTTTCTTAAAACCTGAACTTCTCATTGGACAATAAATAGTAAAATTATCTCGTATATCTTTACGTGCATTGTTCTCAATAAGCAACACACAAAACATATCAGGTTCCAGACTGAGTTTTGTAAGGCGCTTTCTGAGTGGTTAACAGATGTTAAAAAAACAATTTACCTGCTCACCACTACGTCCGAACAACGTCAACCTAGTTTTTGACCTGACGAAAAAACAATGCCGTCGGAGCCTGTCACGTGACTAAAAAACATATAAATTGAAGGTACGAGCGACCCCAGTCAGTGAGAATTTACGACGACTAGAATTTGCTAGACGACTTCGCGACGCTTGAATCATTACTGCAGTGAAGTACAAAGTTAGAACCTCAAGTTCTTTAACATGAAATAACTTCACTGAAATTCAAGCTACAATTTCGATGAAACATCTCACTCACCAATTTCTACAAGAAAACATTCAATTACGTTATTGAGTCTTAAACTTAAGTACAAACTTACTACAAACAATTACGAACAATACATTCAACTACGAGCAACAAAAACAAATAGAACATTCACTTCTCCAACTTCTTTGAAGCTGAAAGTTTATCGGCATATTTTCGGCTTTATAAGATTTTCTTTCAGTGAACATTTTGAACTACAGGATAATTCAACTTTTGTGAGCTCCGATATAAAAGTGTATTAGTAAAAAAAAACATTACCCCAGTCAAAGGGAAGTAACTCACATTATTATTGTTATTGTAAACTGTTGTCATTTATAGATATAAATATTGTACTTAAGAAAAGTTATTTTCTTGTATTCTTTCTCCTGTTTGCTTTTTTATTTTCTTACACATTCGTAAAGTAAAAAATGTGTGGGTTGATTTATTCCGTCAATACCACTACACGTCCAAAATTTTCGTTAAAAATCTTGTATTTTTTTAAATCAGCAAAATTGACAGAAAAATCAATTGTCAATCGTTTTGTTTACAAAAGTGAAAGGCTCCGTTTAAAATTCATTTAATAGACAATAATATTTAGATTAATGAAAATGGTTTATATACCATATTTCCATATTAAAATCAATATTTAAAACCTAATGAAAGGTTTATTAATATTTGATTAAAATTTTCATTTACTACAATTAAAATAAATAATTAAGAATTTCTTTGTTACCAATTTCGTTAATGTAATTTTAAAGTGTGTAAAACTAGTTGTTGATTATAAAATTGAAAATGTTAATAAAATAATGAATATCAGCAACGAAAGTTCCAGTTTTAAGATAATTCAAATTTAAATTCAGTTACTTGGATGTTTACGTAAGTTAGCCAGGAGGACTCTTTCGGTGGCTGAAGGGCGTATTCGACATTTGATAATTTTGCGGCAATACGCGCTTAAAGGTTTTAGGCAATTTTGATCAACATTTCTTTTCATGGTTAGCCATAAGGAATTCGTAATGTAGAACTACTTTTACACTTTTAACTAAGTAAAATAATAATATGCATTACTAATTTATTACAGGAATTATCAAGTTTTACTGAAACATTGTTGACAGTTATGTAATTACATAATAAATAATATTTAGCAAAAAAAAGCTTTCTTAAACAGTTAAACTTATTGCCCCGATCAATGCCTACAATCTTGTGCCTTCTTTTACAGAGAGAGTTCACGGACTTGTTCTTCGCGTTTTTATGTATCATTGACAGACAAAATTTGCATATGCATAAACAAAGATAATCTCGCGAGAGAGTATCTTACTCCGAGACCTAGCTATTTTAAATATGTGACCCGCGAGCCCGCCTTTCTTTTATCTCTTTTGTGCAATTTACACGGCAAGGTACGTTTGAACCTTTGATTGCGCTACAGGTAAGTTATTTTATTCTTGCCTTGCAAAAAATACATGCAACCCTGGGCCTCTTTACCCTGTGCAGAAGTTCGCTACACAAATAAGTGAAAATAATATAATTTTTTATGCTATATTCGATTTAAGTATTTTTTTTTTTAATTTTCTCCTTTATTATTGGTAGATAAATAATACTTTGGCTGCAATGCTAAGTTTCCTAGGTTGAACAAATTGGAGCTATTTCGATAGGCAATAGCAAAAATCCGAAATTCTTAGAATTATTATTCCATTTAAAAAAAATAAAGCCAGTGAAAAGAAATATTTTTTAAATTTAATATATGACCAAAAATAAAAAATGCTTTTGTTTGAGTTTGACAAAAAACTTTAATGATTTCGTTCCAGTTATGTAACAATGTATGATATTTGGCAGGCAAATCGACGGTTTAATGTCATTGCATTGTTACGAAATATAAACTTAAATTGAGCTTGAAATATTGTGTAATCGGCACTAATTTTTTGTTAAATACTTGGTAATGAATAATTTGCAGTGAAAGCAATTTTCAATTTTTTGTTGAATACCCTCCTGCGCAGAACGCCGCCTCCCACCCCCCGCCGGTAGGTACCTTCATGAAAATCGATAGCATGACAAGAATGGTCTGAAAATTAATGAAAAAAAAATTTCCTCGTGTTTAAAATGTATATTTCATTATTGAAAAGAAACACTAAAGTATTTTTTGAATATTTTTTACTCATACTTAACATGTCCAAAATTTTAGTTACAAATCTTGTTTACTAAAAAACAAAAAAAAACTCGATTTTAAGCCATTTTTTAAATTTTTAAAAATAAGTTAAATTCTTCGTTTAAAAGTAAAACTCGTTTAAAAAATTAATTATACGTATTTCAAAATTTATTCGAAAAAATTTAGAAAATTTGAAGTTTATTTAAAATAATTTAAAAGAAACTTTTACTTCTTCGTAGAAAAATGTTTTTTAAAATAAAAGAGCCGATTTGAATAACGCGTGCTTTGACAAGTGCGAATTGATGCTGTCTATCAACTATTGACAGCTGACGTGAGATTCGAGTTCCCCTACGGACGGACAGAATGGACATATTTGTAATAATTAAAGTAAAAAAACTTTCGCCATTCCGTTTTTTTTTTTTTTTTTTAAGTACTGTACCATAAGTTTGTTGATACTATCTAGAGAAATTATAAATACTATAAAAAAAAAAAAAAAAAGATACAAGTGCTGCACTGCTGACGTTTTTTATTTATTGCACGCACGATACTTCCGGCTTCCGTAGATTTCATTTGAAAAAAACTATTGACACAAATTAATTTTTTTAAAATACAAGGGGTCGTTAGTTTGTAATAAGCTTTGGAAATTATAATCTGTAAATATATATCTACTTAAAAACAGCATTCATTATTAAGTTGTACATGCTTTTCCATAATTTTAGAAGAATTAACAACATAATTTAAAAGTAAAAATAAATAACAAATAATTGTAGGTAATTGTTTAAAAAATTAATTTTTCGTCGAAATATCTTTTTGCTTTCAGAGAATATTGTCCATGTTTATTGAAATAAATAAAAGCAATTAGAAGCTTTTGAAAT
This sequence comes from Acanthosepion lycidas, assembly GCA_963932145.1. Classification (NCBI taxonomy): domain Eukaryota; kingdom Metazoa; phylum Mollusca; class Cephalopoda; order Sepiida; family Sepiidae; genus Acanthosepion; species Acanthosepion lycidas. Next base: position 18,339,783 of record OZ010583.1, on the reverse strand, counting down.
TAAATATTTGTTTTATTGAGTTTTGATTAATGTTACACTTCACTCTTCAGAGACGATTTTCAGGTAGAAGGGTTCCAACTAAAAATCAACAAAAATCTGATTTGGTTTCCTCAAAGCATTGTGCTTTTAACTAATATAATCACTAAACGCCTCAAAATCGAAATTATAGTGTTTTCGTACGATTTAGTTAGAGGGGGTAATACATATGAAAAAAAAAAAAAATTCTGCCATGACTTTACTAAAAATAAAAGATATTTATAATAAGTTCCATCATTTATGAATAGTTTCTGAAAGTTTCGCTAAAATCCGACAATTATTTTTATTTTTGCAAGATTTTCCAAATTAATGTGTATAAACAGGAAAAAAACGCGCTAAAATATTTGTTATTTTATAAGCCCACTTCATAAAAAGAGAAACAAGGCTTTTTAATCAAAATTTACAATGTTCTAAAAAAGAAGGAAAATTTTTAAAAATACTTAAAAAATACTTTGATCTTTCCTTTCAATAAAAACATAAGCATTTGGTTAGACGCTAAAATTTTGTTTTCATCAACTTTGGCGTCTTTTTCATCATCTGTTTTTAGCGAACTCATGAAGTTACCTGTAGATAATAACTCCTCATCCCACAAATTCAGAAAGAGTATATACTTTTAATTTTATTTTTTTATATAAATAAAATAAATATCTTTATTATCTTACTCCTATTTTTTTCTTACTAAGAAATAATAAACTCGATTTCTAATACATTACCGGCCAATGAGAACACTAACAGGTATTGAGTCGCGATAGAGAGGGTCCTTAGACTTTAACGAAGCATATTCTATAAAATTTCTTTCTTAAACCTAAACTTCCAAGATTAACACCCTTTTTTTGCAGCAATATGCGCTTAGTTATTTTTTTAAGACAGTTTTATCAACATTTTTCATGGTTAAGGAATTATAAATGCAGGACTACCTTACCGTTAAGTAAAATCTTAATAATAAATAATAATAATGATTTATTACAGGAAATATCAAGATTTACGGAAAAATTATCGACAATTTATGTACATAACAAATAAATAAAAATATAAATTTTGATGCTGTATTCGAATTGTTGTTAGGTATTTTTCATTATCTCCTTTGTTATTGGCAGCATTTTAGAATACTTTGGCTACAATGCTAAATTTCCTAAGTTGAACAAACTTGAGCTATTTTGTTTACTGTTTACATTTTGGCTTTGTCACGTGTCTTTTTCCATTGTTTTTAGATGGCTTTCTTCCAGTCATTTTGATGCGAAATTCTGAAATTTAGAATCATATTTCATTTCAAGGATAAAGTAAAGTCTGTATAGGAATATTTCAAATTAATATACGAACAAAAATAAAATGCTTTTTTTGACAAAAAATCTTATTCACTAAAAAATAAATAATGATTTTCCGCATAAAAATTACCTCATTACAAAGTATACAAGTAAATTGAGCTTGAAATATTGTGTACTGTAATCAGTTCTAACTTTTTGTAAAATACTTGGATATAATGAGCAATTTGCAGTGAAAAACAATTTTCAATTTTTTGTTGAATACGACCTTCCTCTGCCTGAACGCGTCATATCTATTTCCGGTAAGGATTAGGTGTTGTTAAGGTTATTTTTGCTCATGAGATACTGTTTTTAATTGTTTCCATGGAAATCAAATGCAAGAAAATTATTGAAAAATAAAATATATCGTACATTTAAGAGTATGTACTGCTATTTGAAAATCAAACAACATAAGTAACTTATGTTGTTTGATTTAACTTAAATTCTAGTTGCATTGGGTCTCAAAGTTGCCCATTCTCTAGTAATACTGACAGTAAATATATCATTTGAAAAATTCTTCTTAGAGGAAGCATTGCTATTATTAATTTTGTTGACTAGATTTTTTTAAAAAGATTTATCCATGTTGCTTGTGTAATTATTGAAGAATGTAAAAAAAAAAACAATTTGTGGTGTGATGAAAAAAGCAACAAAAATGAAATTAAAATAAGTGAGAAATTGAAATTGATAATTCTTCATCTAAGAAATTTGAACAACTTGTAAAAATGTTACTTTAGGTCTTGTGAAAATCACAAATCTAATATACATTGAAAGTTAATTTTGTTGTTGTTTTTTTTAAACTTAGTGACTTCCGAAAGTGGTTCTCATTTTAAAGATTCGAAAATCTTTGTTTTTAAACATACCTTCTCTACTGAGAAAAATATGCTTTCAGAAAATTTAAAACTTTCATTTGTGAATTGTAGTGAAAGAGATAATCAGCTACCTCGAAAAAGAGTTCGTGTTCTGTGTGCGATGTGCCGAAGAAAAATTACCAAAAACTAAAGTAGTTAGCAAAAATCTACTTTAAGGACCAGAATCTATGCTAATGTACTTCCCTCCCCTGAATGGCGTGACCAATCAGAAAGATCTCTAGGTGAACAAAAGCCGTTGTTTTTCGCTTATGTGAGAGATTTCATTTTCTGAGCTTGGTGGACGAATAAGCGTTTTTGCTGGTGAGAAGCGACGGTTGGATGTGTGATTTGGCTACAAGTGTTGCGGTCGAGAGACAGAAGAAATAAATCTATTGCAGATGTTTGTTGCTACTATAAGTTTACAGTTTGTTTCTTTTTCTTTTATTTACAACTATGTAGTGCCACGCCTACATTTTCTCCAATTCTAATTGATCAATAAATACATACATAAAAATAACAGGACAATTTATCTATCGCATTCCACCATAGTAAATTTGTTCCTACACTTTGTTCAAACAAGCTTTGCTACAAAATCGCTGATTGGTCCATTTTCCGTCGAATAGGATATTTTTCATGTATATTCAAAAATGTATAATAGCGTCTCTTCTTGGAGCCACTCCAGATAGTATATAAATATTGGATGCATTCCAAAAAAACAGTAGTAGTAATTTCAGAACCACAGTCGAGGTACCCAGAGACAATAGTTCTCATTTACTCGCTCGTGTATCTTACTCACTCCGCACGTACATACACACTACAGAACTTTGTGACACACCACCAGTTCTCAGTGGACACACCAAGTTAAATCACCTTTGTAAGTTGCAACTACTGAACAATTTTCTGAAAGAAATATTCTATTTTCAACACTGAACTCTGAACATTTTTCTCAGACAAATCTTCTATAAGACATTTCCTTACAGTCAAGGGGAAGCTACTTTTTTCTCCCTTTTTCACTCATATTGCAACTACTTTGTATTATTGTTGAATTTAATATACATATTTTCTTCGTTAAACAAAATTGGTTCTCATTGTTCTTTTTCCTTGATGTTTTAAGTATTATGTATGAATGTTGATTACCTTCTCAACACGCAGCCGCATTATCTATTTGACCCATTCAACATTGGTGACCACAACACTCGAGAAACAGTACATTCTATAATTGATCAACCTGACGAACTAATCAACACATTACAACTACATGAATGCTGCAAAAAAAAAAAAAAAATTGTCCTTTGTTGCTACTTCCCATCCAAGAATTTTGTTGCTTGTATCTCAGTCTCTGATGATATTCAATCAACCTATCCTTATATAATAACTGCTTTTGTTCAAGATACAATACCATAGTGATATTCAAAATTTGTGCTTTATTGTTAGTCTGTACAGTAATACAAATATTTTAAGATTAGAATGTATTAAAAATTCAGATTAGAAAAATGACATCACAGCAGGATCATAAAAGGTAATTTCATCTTAAAACGATTGGATTTTTTTTTTTTTTTTTAATCCAAAATTGCAGTGGCAATAGACATACTGGGAGCCTTCTGAAGGTGTGTGTGTAGGATGTTGATAGGAGGGTAGGGGTGCTTTGCAGCATTTCCAAGTCCAAGGGAAATAATCATGACAGACATAAAATCTAAGGGAGATAATTCAAATTGTTAACTAATTCAAGACGCCATAAGGTATTTCCGAAAGTCCTCTTGAATGTAAACGTAATCTAACAAGGTCCAGTTTAAAGTTCCATGCGTAGATGGGACCAGAAAAAAAAAATCTCGACTTCTCTGGCACTTTACCTTTTAATTCACCTCAGACACAAGATATTATTATTAACCTTAACCCCCTCCTGTCAAAAGTCCACCACAAAATTTTGTACAGATCTTGCAGACAAATTTACTGTCAAATTTTAAAGTAAAATTAAAGCTTGCTTTTTTTTCTTTTTTTTTTTTTTTTTCAGCAATTTAAGGTCGAATTATCTTGATTCTCAAACAAAAAAATAAATAGATCACCTCTTAGATCTATCCAAGTACTTTAGAATGGTATATAATTTAACTTTGTGGGTGAAAAAACAAGTGAGACATAGATATTTAAACTTTATGACTACTTACTAAAATTCACCCTTTTTGGCAAGAGTCAAAGGGTCATATCTCTGACACCCTTTGACATAGAGATGTAAAATAGGTACCATTCAATATCTATCATGAAGCTATATAAGTGTATCAAATTTGAAAAAAATAAAAATCTGTCAGTGATGGTCAGACATTTGATTTGACACAGAATGACACAATTCAGAATAGAAGTCAGAAATTGTCTTCTCAGCAATGCAAAGAAACTTATAGAAAATAAAAAACATATGATGGTATAAAATATAGAAACCCTTGTAACACAGGCTATGATATATATATATATATATTTTCAGTCCTTGCCTGGTTAAACAGAGAAATGCATAACAGCTTATCTCTCTCTTTATCTCATATATATGATATATATATATATATACATATGATATATATATATATACATATGATATATATATATATATATATATATATATATATTATATATATATTATATATATATATATATATATATATATATATATTATATATATATATATTATATATATATATATTATATATATATATATTATATATATATATATTATATATATATATATTATATATATATATATATATGTCATAATCTTGCCTGGTTAAAGAAAGAAATACATAACGGCTTGACTTACACATTTCTCCACATGGTTAATATACATCAATTTATACTATATTGTTTATTATTATACTACATTTGTATTATGTTATTGCAAACATCTTAGTACTAAAAAATGGGAGAACAAATCTGGTGCACAAAATATAAAATTGTAACAATCAAAGTTGGTAAATGAGTTAAATTTGTAAGGATAAAAATGAAGAAAATTGATAAACAAATCTGTACAAGGCACAAGAAATCGATCTGGAGAGAGGGAGAAAAAAATCAATTTTCTCCCAAAAGAATGGAATAAACAAAGCTCTCCTTTTGTTGACAAAGATTTTGCTTTCTATATACTTAATAGTGACAGTCTCAATGATTTTAAGTAAATGCTGGGATCATATTCTATGCAGGGGTGCAACTGATCAAGTTAATCAAGGAATCAAGGAAATTGATCACCTCCCATTCAGCACAAAATTAAAGCAAACATATCCTATTTATATTATCCAAGGTTAATGCACACCACTTTGTACTATATATATTATTATACACCACTTTATATATATATATATATTTATATATATAAGGTTTGTGCATAAATAATGACGTATTAATGTCGTTTTTGACATATTTTTTAACATCAAAAAAACTACATTATTACGTCATTATTGCACCAACCTTATATATATATATATATATATATATATATATATATATATATATATATAATAATACAAGGTTACTAGATACCACTTCCTTTGATATTATCACTTTCCAGCAATGCTTATTATCTTGTGATTTATTATCACTTGTTCAAGAGATATTTCCAGTGAGAGGAAGATGCTACAGGGAATAGTATAGTGGAGACATGGACATTTTCTCAGATAGGAATGAAATGACAAACAATATTGCACAATTAATAACATTTTTATTGTATTATCAAACTAAATAGAAATTAAAAAAGGTGAATGACAGTATGTGTACAAATGTCCCTAATTGTACATATGTTTGTTTAAGGATCCATTAAGAATATTGAAATACTTGCATTTGAGAAGAGTTTTTTGTTTGTTGATTTGATAGAATTAACAGCTTAGGGTATTTATATGCTGGGTTGTGTTCAGGGTGACATGTAGTTCACTGGAGGAAAAAGGGCTCAGCAGATGAAAACATGTCTGATTTTTAAGGCATCTTATGGCTAAGAAAGAGAAAGCGACTTTATACACTTTTCTTTTATATTGGTTTTTGGCAACATTAAGTTCTTTTGCAGACAATTGGGGTAATTCTGCAATCTATGGTGAGGAAAACAAGTATTCAATATACAGTATAAAACAGTTTATTGTATTATTTATCTACACATATAGTAATATAGATTTTTATGATAAATATATATAAACATGAGCAAGAACTTCAACAAATACATTTATAAAAGATAGAGCCAAAAAAGTATCTAGTGCTTCACACTATTCAGAATTGAACAGATCTTTTTTGATTAATTTTCTACAGATTATCAACACTTTGTAGGTTATTTAAAGCCAGAAGATATTTTTAGATTGTAAGAATTTAAAAAAAATTTCTTTTATTTTTTTAAGATAATGATTTAGTGTAATGTCTTACTAATTAACCCATAGCTAGAGAGAAGAGGTGGATTCATATCTTTCCCTATGGTATTTGCATGTAAGTGAATATAACAAACCCAAATGGAATTAGAACTCTGCTCTCCGATTAACAATATCCATTACACCACCTGCACATCCAAGCTTACAGCACTTGGTATTTTTAACAGTTACACGTATAGGTACTGACCAGGTTTAACATTGCTTAACTTTGGTGATTGTACAGGAATTGGTGTTTCAATATGATATAGCTGTAAGCCCAGAAACTAATACTTAGTGAGACTTTGTTCACAATGACATCTCCCAATCACTTACTAAAATAGCTGTTAGCTTCAGGCACACTTTTGCTGGTTTGAACCATTCTTCATATCAAATCTTAATTCAAATTACTAAGTTAATGACTATGGGCATACATTTTCAATTAGCTTCAGGTCGGATGATTGAGTGGGTAACTTCAATAAGTTAATTTTCTTATATTCAAACCTCTGTTTGGTTGCATTGGTGGTATTTTTTTTGTTTTAATCATTTTCGCCTAAGCAAGGTGATAAAGCCACTATGACGCAAGAGGTGACTGGAGTGTGAAAGATAACGACTGACATTGCATTTAAATTTTTGAAGATCAAAGTTGACTGGAAAGCAAGAAGCTGGAAGAGAATTCCACAAATAAGAAGTGTGAGAAAAGGAATTGTTAGCATAGAATTTAGGGTTACATTTAGCCATTTAAGATGTAAAATGATGAAACTTAGCAGCCATGGTATATTTGGGATTTGCTGAATCATGTAGTTGTGCTTCATTTTGAAAGCTTTGACTGATGTAAGGAGGTTCTTCTTCAATATATCTTGGTACATGGCTTTATTCTTTCTTCTATAAATTGTGAAGTTGTCCTGAAAACTGACCTATACATTACATTACCATGTCTTGACAATTGGCACAGTGTCCTCTGGCTTGAATTCATTCTTTTTTCTCAATACTTAATGACATTAATTAAAGTCAAATGATTCTATCTTCATCTCATTAAACCAAAGAATATCATTCCAATAGATATTCCAGTGTCTGACATAATTGCTCCATAGCAAAATTTCAGACATTTCTCTGTGTGGTTTCTCTGTGTGGTTTCTTCAGAAGTGGAACTTTTGTTCTCTGCCACAATGCTGGCAGTATGTTGCTGACACATCTACACTGAAAAACAATACCCTGTCTCATGATAAAAGTTGCTGGTGGCTCCAGGGGTTTCAGTACCACCTTAACCACCAAAACTGTGTTACCTCTCCTGGTTGGCGGCTGATGAGGGCAGGGTATTGCACATGCTTTTACACATTGTATGTAGAAAAAAGAAAATTCACATTTTGAAGTGTAATTGTTGTCCATGATGTTTGAAGATCTTCTAATTCTTCCCAAGGAATCCTTGTCTGCTTCTTTATCACTCCTTTATAAACCTTCTTGTAACATGGCCGATAATCTTTTGATGGCTACCAGATAATGATCATTTACTGCTGAGTCTCATTCTTTCTGCTTTCAAACCAGCAGTGCATGAATGAAGTTGTGTTTTGCTGATAGCTCTTTAAGTATTATTTTTTTTAAGACTAACTACAGTATCTCTAAAGTCTATTGTTTGATTCTTAGTTTTCAGCATTGCTGTTGCTACTGCAATGACAACGGTTGATTAATAAAACATTTCATCATCCCAAGTATTTTAACAACTATTTGGAACATTCTAGAAAAACATGCAGATTTTTAGAATCAATTTCCTTGAAATTTACACCCTCCAGCAATAGTGTTTGTGTTATGAATAGATATTGAATACAGTTTGCTTTACCCTTTTTTAAATATATATTTTATAATTTTAATAAGACACTAAACAGCACTCGGGCACTCCAATCCAAATCATAAGTTTCATGCACAATTTGGATCAGTCTCTGAGTACAGTTTGGTATTTGTCAGTGTTACTGTTCTGTTTTAGTTTCTTGAGGCACTGAGCACAATAGGTCTTTGTGTAGGTAGGTGTAATATAGTAACATGTCTAAGTAGAAGCTTTATTTGACTCATTCTGATTTAGTACTGAAAAATGTTTATTTTATTGTGATGGATGGTTACAAGTGTGAGGAGAGATGTGATGCACTTATTTTATAACCACATTCTCTCCCATTATTTATTTTATTCATATCGAAGAAAATCCTTCAAATAATTGAGCATCTTGTGGGTACTTTAGGATTGTTGAGATGGCTCTCAACCTTATCAGATCTTTGTGTTTCTTCCTCAGGTTCTGGACTTGTGTGCTTTGACCCAACAAGCTTTCACCTACTTTGACATTCAAACTGTTTGCTTACTGAAATAGATGAATTGCTAGTAGGATGAGCTTGTTTCTGATGCACTGACCATTCATCAGAGCTAGGGTTGTATCATGAGGATCCTGGACTTGAAGGCTCTAGTTGCTTGTGCAAGAGAATCTGAAATTAGTATTTTGTATAAAAATCATATAATGCATATCTGAAAAGATACAGATAGGAATACATCAACTGGAATTAAAATCTTGTGAGTGCTGTAAGCAAAAAGCAACAAGGGAGTATGCAGTACTTCTTGTAACAGTTGATCAGCCTTGATATTGAGGGCATTGCACATGTGATGTCACAGCAAAGATGACTCCCACGACAAAACAATCAACAAACACCAATGAGCTTTTGAGCAGATATGCTTTAGTATACCAACCTTTCCACACCTTCATTTATCAGAATTGGTTATTTTTTATCATGCTAGGTTTTGGAAGAGGAGCCACTTTACAAGTGGCTATAAGCAGGAAACTTGCTTTTGAATTACTCTTTCCAGATTTCATCTCAGCTTAATTTTTGTTCAATGACATTTTTTTTTTCCTATCTGACATTATGCCTTTGTTGGACACATTGGATCAGATGAATTTCCAATCTTTCTGCTTCTTGAGCTTTGATACAATCAATAGTAGTAGCTTTATATTCTTTTTAAGAAAGGTTTAAATAGATTATGTCCCATTTGTTTTTGGTCTTTTTGCTCTGTCCCAACAATGTCATAATAAATACATGATACTATTATGTCATCTGTTTCTTTCTCAGCATTTCATTTCTTCACTGCTTTAACCTCTGGTGCGTTGTCAAATATTTGAAAATGCATGTAGAATGACTGTATGAACTTTTCTCAACAGTTGAAGTTAGGGATAGCTACAGTGACCTTTTCTTTTGTTTTAGGGTAAAACAGCTGATCATTTTTGGTAGATAAAGCTATTTTCTGATGTAAACACTGCATTACTGTTCTTTTGTTTAAACTCTAGAAAATGCTGCTTTATATATTAGCAATGGCTTGGATACAAGCCAAACTGAAAGCACCAGATCTTTTATTTACTAGACAACTTTCTTATTTATTACTCTTAATCCTTCCTCAGCTTTGCTCTGAGTTCTCAATCCTTCAACTTTTTTCAGTCACTGTGCCAGATTTTCATCTTTGAAGTCTTCTTTTTTTTTTTTTTTTTTTTTTAAGGTTTCTATTATAACAAACATTTAGTTGCAAAGGAAAGGAACAAACATGGATTAAATTTTCAATTGTGTTTATTTGCTAAAATTTGGAATATATACATAGTTGTTTGAAATTTGTCAAATTGTTCATGTGTCATTCTTTAGTTGTGATCGTCAGGAAAGTGATTAGGTGTAAGGGTGTTGTCAGTAAGGTCAAGAGCTTAGTGATTTCTTGGGTTGGTTGATCGAGGTCACTGTTAAGTTCAGTTGTGGATTAGTCATTGGTGGGGCTTGATGCAAACCTTTTCTTTAAAGTTGAAATTAACACTGAAGTTTATGGCAGTCAATGTGACAAGGCTGGTGTGTTGAAGACCAACTGCTTGGTAATGTGGGTTGGTTGATTGAAGTCATGGGGGTGAATTGATTCATGGTAAGGTGCATTGGTTGCTGAGGTTATGGCAGTGGCAACAGGGGATAATGAGTTTTGAATGGGTGGAAGGTATCTTTCATTCTCGTTGAATTGCAGAGCAATTAATGGGGTCACAGTAGTGGTAGCAAGAGATTGCTGGAGTGGATAGGGAAGGTTGATAGAACAAAATATTTCTGTTGGATTCTGGTCATATGGGGTCACAGTGGTGACAACGTGGGTGATGTTGAAGCTGGCCTTTCAACTGCATTCTGCATATAATTAGTCAGGTGAAATTAGTGAAGCTTGGGTTAGATCGTGGTGGTGACAAAAGAGGTGATCATGGCAGTGATGGTGACAGTGTGCCTGTGTGCTCACAGGTAGCCTTTTGGCCCACAACTGTGTTGGTCATTTTATGCTAATCTTGTGGTCCCCAGGGTTATCTTTTTTTGTGACAGGGAAGTTCGTGATTGGTTATTGTATTGTGGGGATTTTTTTTGTGGACTGAATTTGATGCTTGGAGCCCATGTGCAGAAGACAACTTTATTTTTGTTTTGCTTTCTTGGTGCTCACATCCATCCGACACATTTGCTGGAATGTATTTATGAATCCAAAAGATACAGGAGTATAACTGACTGTTGGTATATATTCTCCTGCTATTCGAAACTTTCTGTCTTTTGACAAAGGTCAAATTCTAAGACTGCTTTAAATTATATCCTTGACCATGTTAACCATTTACCTAGCCTTGAGAGGATACTCTGCATTACCATTTCACTATTTGCTGCATGATCACATTATCAGTGAATGCTTGGGGGGGGGAGTGATCTTTAATTATTTCTGAGCATTCTGTAAAACAGTCATATCTCTATGACTAGGACGAATCAGATGACAAATATGTGACCAGCAGCAGCCATACCAAACTCTAACCTATTTCCAGCCAGTTGTGAACTGGTTAGTTACATTATTGTAATATTTCCTAATGATAGCTATTACCTTTGCTGCTATGTGAAGGAAGTCCATTGCTTAATTGGGCAGTTCATGTGGTACTGAACCATGTCCATTAGCCAAATCAAGCCCCACAACATCCACATACTTTTTATTTCTTTTGGCATCTTGAATGGTGTCCCCAAATTGAGAATGTATTGTCCATGCAAGTTGGGAATACACAAATTTCAGTTTTTTTTTTTTTTTTTTTTTTTTTTTTAAACACTTTGATATCAATTGCTTTGGAGACATACCACAGTTGTTTTGATGCCAAAGTAAACCTTTCCATTAACATTCAGGATTGAAATTTGCCTAAATTGATTACTTCTGATTTGACCTCATTTCGTAAGTATATACCTACTGCTATGCACTGTGTATAGACTAGACCAACCTTCTGCCACATGAGTGAATGCATGTCAGTACAGATGCAAAAGAGGTCCCTGGATCATATATGAATATGTCTGTCAAAACAAGTTACATCTGTGTTTTCCTTATTAACACCGAGACAGCTTGGCATGTTCAGATACAGGCCTCTCTATAACTTGCCTAGATCCGGGTTTCTGTCCATTGTATCCTGTCAATAAAAGTGACAGGAAAACCAGCAGTCAGCATTGGGCATGACTCTGTCTTAGGAAGTTGGTTCTGTAGGCATTTTATTCCTAAAATTGCTGTACCTTTTGAGTCGGTGTCATTTTGTTACTGCTAGTCTCCTTTCCTTTCTCTGACTATTACCCCTGAAGTGGCTGGAAGAGCTATTGTTTAGGTGTTTCCTCCAACATCAATACACCCTTGCTGCAGTTTACAACAGCCATAACTCTTTGAGAAACAAGGAGTGCTTGTGTCAGTCATAACTTGTCAACCTTATATGATACACCATCATCTCCTGTAGCACTTTTTGCTTTCCTACAAAAGTATCTCCTTTTTTTTTTTTTTTTTCTCTGATGTCTACAAGCTGGACTTTGATTTTTGGTTAGATTAATTGTTTTAAGCCTCTGATGTATAGTCGTGGTTCATTGCATTTAACTGTATGTTTCTTGGATGTGACTATCAAGTTCTTGTTTAGTGCATTTAAGCTTGCCACTCTTTGACTTGGTAAAATGGATTCTTAAAGAACTGTTTTCTTTCTCATTTACTCTTTTTTTCATCATTCCACTCTCCTGATATGTGTTTGAAAGTTATGACACTTTTTCTGGAGGTTTTCATAGAGTACTGTCAGTACTTTTTTTTTTTTTTTGTCTTCAATGTCTATGCAAATTGGTTTTCTCCCTCCTCAGCTGCTTCATCTTTCTTTCATGCCCACTTTTATGCTTTTCATTCAGGGGTTACATCCCCCACCTCTCCACTGTACTTAGTTTCAGCCTTATATATAATAAAAGTGAGGTTTTTCAATTATTTTCTCAAGTTCTTTGTAGTTTTCTTTTTTTCATTTGCAGCAGGCCACAGGACATTTGGTTTTCTTGTTTTCTCATGCAAAGAAATCTCATTGTCATTTCTGTTTAGGAAAAAAAAAACTGTCCTATCATCGATCTGACTATTATGGTTTGATTCCAAGGATGATTTGCAATGTGATTGAGGATTTGATGTTCTACATTGCTCTGTCTTCTTCATACACAATCTTCACTCCTTTTCTAGGCATAAGTTACCTATAACATAACCTGCACGAGACTGTTTTTATTTCCAGCTTTCTGTTTTGTTGTTCATTTTTTTTCCAAATCAAGACTTTCTTTACTCTTCAAGGTTGATTTGATTCTCTACTCTCCTGTTCTCATCATATTATAATTAACTATTATTGTAGATTTTATGCTCATTACAACATTCAACAGAATCTGTAAGGTGTTGAAGAAAAAATGTTGGCAAATGTTCTGATTCAACCAAACCATTATGACAACCCTCACACTATCTCTGCAGATCACAGATGGTTCCATATTTTATATGCAGAATCACAGTCCAGACCCTTTTCACTGTCTGAGTACTTTCATCTTTCATAAGTCATTATTGAATAGTTTTAAAAACTGACATGTGTGATAAAGCAATATTTGAAAAATAAACTGGCATAGCACAAAAAATAAAATTCTTTTATAATGGCTTAGGAAAGCCAAAGTAACTCAGATATTGGGCAATTTATATAGAAACTTTTACCACAAGTGTGGAAAATGATTTGAAATATAATAAAAATCAACCAAAAAATCTTTAAGAAAGGAACTTTTATTGGTCTTTAAACAAAATTGTTTAAATGAATAATTACTTTCCAAATACACCCACAATTTATATATAAAAAAAAAAAAAGAAATCAAGCTTGCCCCAATGAAATTTGCATATATAAAAGAAAAACGAGAAAATAAACACTGAATTGATGATATCACCTGACGAGTGGATGGAGCGATTGTTGGCAGGAAACACCAATCGGCTAAGTGATAAACTTTATATTGGTATTCTCTTTTATATATATATATATATATATATATATATTTATTTAAGCATGTCCTCAACGAAGCTAAGTTAATATTTGCTGCTCGGATGAAGGAGTGTATTGCATCTCGCAAATTTGGCTACTCTGCAAGAGCATCCTGAACAATAGAAAACCTTCCATACCTCCTTTGTTCAACCAGTTTGAGGTCCTGACCTCCTCTACCAACAAGGCTGAATGCTTTGCTTGGAAATTCTCATTTAATTCAACGCTTGATAGCTCCGGTGTAACCATACCAGACTTCTAAGAACTGAGGCCCTATTGAGTGGGTTACACACAACCCCGTCATTGGTATTGGGCATTATCTCCAATTTAGACACCAACAAGGCTAGTGGTGGAGATGGCATACCAGCCATTGTCTTGAAGAAATGCGCACCTGAGTTAGCACCCGTCCTCTCTAAACTATATAACTACTGCCTCAAGGAATCCTGTTTTCCTGATTGCTGGAAGTCCTCATCCATTGTTCCTGTCTTTAAGAACTCTGGAGACCCCTCTGACCCCTCTAATTACCATCCTATTAGTCTCCTACCCCTCTTCGGCAAAGTTTTCGAAGCCCTAATCAACGCCAAAATGGTTAACCACCTTACCTCACATGACCTGCTTTCAGACAAGCAATATGGTTTCCGCTACACCCGATCTACAGCTGATGTGCTTACAGCCATCACTGAAACTGTCTACCAAGCTCTTCAAAATAATGGTGAGGCTCGTGCCATGGCCCTAGACATATCCAAAGTGTTTGATAGGGCTTGGCATGCTGGCCTTCTTCGCAAGCTCCAGGGTTATGTTATTACAGGTCGATTGTTTGACCTAATATAATCATTCCAGTCAAACTGTGAATTGAAGGTCGTTCTCACTGGATTCTCCTCCAGTTACTATCCCATGAACACAGGTGTTCCTCAAGGCTCCTTTCTTGGCCCCACTCTATTCCTTGTTGGCATCTACATGGATGACACTACAATTTACTCCTACCTCAAAAACAAATCTAGTGTCACTGACAAAACTAACCTGGGCGTTCGTCTTGAAATGTACCTCCAATCAGTTGTTAATTGGGGCAAGAATTGGCTGGTCAACTTTAACGCCTCAAAAACTAAACTACTCTCTATTAATCACCATAGAGATCCTTCCCTGCCCCCCACCCATTAGAATGTCTGATAGTCAACTTCTTGAGAGCAACTCTCTGCATCTGCTTGGTCTCACGTTGACTGTTGACCTGAGATGGAACAAATACATTGAGTCAATTGCTTCGTCCACCGCGAGGAAAGTTGGCTCTCTGTGCCACGCCATGAAATTTTTCTCCCCGGAATCGATACTTCAAATATACAAATCAACCATTTGCCCTTGCATGGAGTATTGCTGCCATATATGGTCTGGGGCACCTTCTGTTTACCTCAAAGTTCTTGACAAGATCCAGAGGTAGATATGTAATATAATTGGCCTTGATCTGGCATCTCATCTACAGTTGCTCTCTCACAGACATGCTGTCACCTCTGACAATGAGCTGCTTTTACTGGTTCCCAGACTTCATGAATTCAAGCACCCTACGAGGTTGACATCCTGCTCTCACCATTTCACAGTAGAAACTTTTAAATGTAGCTGTCTCTTCTATTCCAATAGCTTCATACCTCACACCTCTCGGCTGTGGAACACCCTTCCCTATTACTGTTTCTCTGAGAGCTATAATCTCCAACTATTCAAATGTAATGTCAATCGACATCTCCAGTTACCTTGATCTATCCACTATCCTTCTCCTCATCCTTTCTCCTATCACTCCTATCTGCTCTCGCTCCAAATCTTCTGCAACCCCTGCATCCTAGTGGCTTCCCGCCTTGCTCGGGGTGTAATGCTTAAAAAAAAAAAAAAATACATAGATACACACACACACACACACACACACACACACACACACACATATATTACACACACACATTTCTCATATATCCCCATATACACATATTTCCACCAGATAACATTAGTAGTTCAGTAGAGCTGTTTGGTATTTAAGGGATTCATTAGTGAAGGAATGGTGATGGTTATAAAAGCACTGTTTCCAATTCCCAGCAGATATTCCAATATGTCCATTTTTTTTTTTTTTTTTTTTTTTTTTTGTTTGATATTTTCTTTGTTGGAGATCATGGCTTTCTACACCACATTTTCTGTCATACATATCCCTCCCACTGGGCATTCAGTGTGTGTGTATATATATATATATATATATATATATATATACACACACACACACACACAAAGTGCAACTTAGTTTCGTTGTTCTACCAACTCATCAGGCACAAATTATTCCTGTCTGATTAGTTGGTAGAACAATGAAACTTTAAGAATTTTTAAACAATGACTACTACTGCTAATACTGCAAAGCTCTTCCATCAGTTGAACCCTCTCGGTCATTGGCATGTTTATTTGAAGAATGGGTACATAAAAATTCGCCTCTACCAGCCACTGATGGCTTGGATAAAATTTTCGACTGATGCCAAATCAGTCAGGTTTTCGATCACAGCTTGAAGCAATCAGATGTCTAGCCACACTTAGCTGTGATACAGCGAAACTGTGTGTGTGTTTTATATATATATATATATATATATAACTCTGGCACATTTTTTGACTAGTATGATGTAATATTACAACTGATAGTTCCACTTCTGGAATGGAATCAGTATTATCTATCTGATAGACCAGTAAACAGTCAAGGCTACATAACCTAGTCTTTCCTGCTATTTAACCCATAACTGAGGAGAGAAATGGATTCATGCCTTTCTTTAAGGAAAGACACTTTATAATCTGATATTAATCAGTTGGTTAAGCTTTTCTTATTTCCCAATGAGTATGCACTGTGCTTTTGATCTTTAATAGCCAGTTGGTGAAGCCTAGTCTGTATAGAGAAGAATTGGGTGGAGTAGATGCTATAAAAAGAACATTCTTTTTGGTGTGTAGGTAAAATACAACTTCTTGTAACATTAAAAATTTTTTTTTTTTTTTTTTCCCAAAAATTAATTTTTACTATAAAAATATATTTTTATACTTTCATAATCTTGTTACAGAGTTGGAAATGGGTAACCTGGAAAATGGGACCTTGTTGTTCTTTTCACCACTGTGTAAGGTTAATTCCTTCTCTGCCTTGGCAAACAGAAATTCAAGTAAAAAGAATACATCAATTATGAGTAAATAAATGTATAATATATATATATACATATATAACTAGTAACTTCTATCTGTTGCTAAGGCAACAGGGAGAGAGAGAATAGTAAAATTAGAAGTAAAATTGACATTGCTGATGGCTGTCATTGTTGTTTCTCTCTCAGCGCTGTCAGTGTTAATATGGATGCTGTTTTGTGTTGTCTCTCAGCTTGCCAATGTTGATGTCAAAGCTGGTCTTTGTCACATCTCTCAGCCTGGTAGTGTTAAGTTTGTTTGAATTCGAGAATATATAGCTGTTGTTTGGCCCTGAATTAAAGTTTTTGTGTTTGGAGTGAGTGTGGCTGTGACTTGTCAATAAATTGTTTGTTTTATTTAAGTTAAAGTGGATTTATGTGTGGAGCCTATGTGCAGAAAACATTTACGCAGTCTACTTTGGGTTATCGAACAGTCAGCATCTGGTTTGTATAGAAAAATGTAAGAGGCACGACAGTGTTTCGACCTCAGTTTGGGGGTTAACACTTTATCCATAGTTGGCACCCTAACAGGTGCTGCCACCCTGAGTCAGGGTGGACCTGTGAACAACAGCAATTAAGAAGTGATTCCACGCTCCTTAAAATCTACTAATTGGAGAAGGCCTTGCTGCTAGATATAGTTTATTATACCCAACATTGGCTAACTTCTATATTCAGGATCAGAGAGAAGATATGTAACTATCTATTTAGTTAAATATGATTTATTTTTCAGCTGTCTCCTAATTAAAAAAAAAAAAAAAAAAAAAGTCTTTCAGTAAGGATCTGTGAGCAAAGCGAAACTAAAAAAAAAAAATTCATTAACCTTTGAATTGTAATTAGAATAAAGTTGTTGCCTCTTTGACATTCTTAAGATTTATTTTAGCTTCATTTTTGTATATTTACTTCTGACCTACAAACTTTTTTTCAATAATTTCCAAGAATCTGCTTTTATCAGTTTATTTTTTTTCAAATCAATGTGAAATTGAAGCTGATTGCCAGATAACTTACTTTCTTGATAATTCTTTGCTTATTAATTAAATATTTCTTGGTATTATCTAATCCTCAGATATGTTCCAAGACTAGCACCCTATACAGAATAACAGAAAATTGCAGGGTGGGGGGAAAAAACAAAGAAATGATATTCTTTTATCCAGTAGATTCAGTTTTCTTGACTTTCTTTTCAGAAGCATATTATTTTGATCAACAATTGTACATTTGGCTCAATCTTAACATAAAAACTACTGCCACCAAAACCTTTCCTGGACCCAATGCCCATGAATCAACAATATTCTAAATAATCACTCTCCAATGAGATTGTCTGTAGTTATTGAAATCTGTTGTTTTTGTTTTACTGTCCATAGCTTGGATTGGGGGACAATCCATCTCTTCTCATCCCCCAGCTATGGGTTGGATAACAGGACAGACTGGGTCCTATCGCTTTAGTTGGCAACTAGTTCAGAAAAACGTCAATCTACTGGACTCCATGATAAGCAAGATTAACTAAATACAGCAGAATACAGACTGTTAAGGGTATCAACAGTTGACACCAAAGTGTTTCCATCAAAGTGATGTATTGAGCCAGTATCAAAACCAGCAGTTTTTTGGGCTCACTTTTTATCTTTATTGTATCATACGTTTCCATATTCCCAAATTGATTTGTTCAAAGGGATCCTAATAAAGCACTCATGATTTTAAAAATTCCTTCAAATATGTTCCCCAGTGCCGGCATAAGGAGCGACCATGTTCCCCAGTGTTGACGTAAGGAGTGACCATGATCTTGTGATCCTTAGTAATCGATTAAGGTTTAAAAAGACCAAGAAAATCTGTGTCAAATTCAGTTTTGACTGCCTGAAGGATCCCACTATCTATGAGTCATTCCAAGCAAATATTAGCAGAAAAATTGCACTATTACTCTTGCTGGGTGAAGATGCTGAAATGCTGATGACCAACTTCAACTGAAGCAGCCAAAAACATCATTGGCATGCTATGCTCAAAGAAACCAAGGGTCAGGAAATATTAGAGACGTGTCATCTGTGAAGAGCACTGAAGTCTGAGAATGAAGAAATCAAAATAAGAATGGATTTAAGAACAAGGTTCAGGGATTGAAAAAAATCTAAAGAACAGCAGCAAGAAAACATTCCATATTGTGCAGGATCTCAGCATTCAGAAACAGTCTTAAATTAATATCTGTAACAGAGAAAGGTATACACACACACACATCACATGAATGCACACACGCAAATCACATGAATGCACACACGCAAATATAACTTTTATTGACTGGAAGTGGAAATGGTGTTTATATATCAAAGTACAATTTGGGTTAAGATGTGTGTGTTTACCAATGAGAAATACGATCTCAGGGCAGAAGGCAATGTTTTAAATTTGGGTCCTTAGAAAAGACAATGAAAAAATGATCTAAATCAAATTTATCGGTTAAAAATTTAAATAGAGCTTAGTCAGGCTACGAGATATTTGGTTTTGTTTAACAGTACTTGTTTTGATTAAAAGGTTGATGCAATGTTTAGATATTCCAATGTATAATTTTGGGGAAGCGAGAAGAACTTGTGGTAAATAATTAGGGAATCGGTTTACATGTCAAGGGATAGTTTTTGGCACTTATGATAATCACGTGTCCGGCCAAGGGTTGATTCATGGTCAAAAAGATTTATCTATATAAACCAGTGTAGTTATGCTGAAGAGAAGGCAGATGTTTGAGTGAGACAGAGGCCAGGCGGGAGAGAGACGGTTGGCACATCGTTGTCACGTGCGTGAGCACCTGCTGGCGACCATTACGGGTTGTGGTGCTACAAAAAGACAGTCAAGAGAGATTTGCAGGAGAATTATAGAAGGAAGACTGTCCCCTGTTCTGAGAAGTCTGTATGAGACTGGACTATTAGTCATAAACCTACCCTAGGCGATTCAATACATGTTTATCACACACAAACCCTCTCTCTGTTGGGAATTTGCTGGATGCATTTTGTCTCTTGCTTTTTCTTTTCTCATTTATGCTAAATGTTTTTATTCTCCCTGTAACCTCTGTTCTGATGTTATCATATAGAAAAGACGTCAATATTTCCCCCATTGTTGTCTGGCTTCTGCAGATATTATTTCTTGTTTTATTTTGCCACATTCTAAACTTCCTACCGCCAACTCTTACAGCTGTGTCCACACCCCCAGTCGACTGTGAACGTATGGACAACACCCTGCTTACTGGATCTAAAAACTAACACAGTGTGGGAAGCAAGCAGGACTTGACCAGTTGACTGGTCAAAATAATCTACGGGTAGTCAGGGATTGTACGGCTAGTTACTCCTAAGTTCGGTTCAGACCGAGTGGACACCTCAACCCAAAGAGGAAGACACTGGAGGTCGAGGGGCTGGGTACGAAGTGGTAGAATCCAAGACAAAAAAAGGTAACGGCCTTAAAGAAATCAGCAGCATCATAGACAGGGTACTGCCATGAGTTGTACAATTGTAGAGAGACAGAAGGTGCTTATCTCCCCTTTGATGGAGATGAGTGTCATGAATCACATGTCAGCTGCTTAGTTATTCCATGTAGTGACAATAGCAGTAGTCAAATTTCAGTTTGGTTTACAGCAGCCAAACAGAGAGGTTGCTTCCTTTAGCTTGGGCCCTTCATGGTCTGGGCAGTGGCTAAATCTACCTCCCCAGCAGCTTATAAGTCAATGGTATTGTTTCCTTATGGGAATATATCTTTTCTAGATATAGAAAAACTCCAGCTCGCAGTTCTCAATTTTTGAAATTTGCTGTTTCACATTCATAGAATATGTCCTCACTTGGGACATAGTAGATGCATCTGGCCTGTTTGAATCTGGAATCCTAAATATGGTTTCTTCAGGTGTATCGCCAAATTATATGTAAGAGCCTTCCTTTTTGTTTCTTCTTACACCCTGCTGTGTCAATATATGTGATATATTATTCTCTGCTACAAAACCATTCTAGTCATCTATGAAGTTTGCATCACAAATGACGGTGTGAGAGACAACCAAACAAGACCAGCTCAGTGGAAGACGTTAAAACATAATCAAGAAGAGGAAGTTGAAATGGCATATACATATCATAAGAGCCAATAAAATTTCCACTGCCATCCTACTAAGTAACACCTTAGGGTAAAGAGTAGGTAGAAAAAATGGGTTGACAACATATGCGTGAAATGGAAGCTTGTTCATAGATGGAGATATTGGTATACAACTGAGAAATGTGGGAGAGCTGGTCAAATGCTCGGCCATGGGTTGATCATGTTTCTGATGATGATGATCTATACATGCTTATATATAGATTATAACATACCTAAATCAAGGGACAATCATAACATACCTAATTCAAGGAGAGTAAAATCTTGAGAAAGTGTATATTGGTTCTACAGAGGAAACATTCAAAAAAGGATTTTACAATCATAAAGCATCCTTCAACTTGGAAAGATATAAGAATAGCACTAGCCTTTCATATGTGTGGTAGATTAAAGAAAAAAAGAAAAGGTGGTTTGTGAAAAGACCCAGTTTCAGCTTAGGAAGAAAGTTTTGCAGATTATACCAGGAAGAAAAACTCGATTATAACATAGCCAGATTAAAATATATTACTACATGGAAGATTCAAAGTAATGACAGCATGTAAAGACAAAAGAAAATTTCTCCTGGCAAGTTATGAACAGGGATAGAATGTCCTATTGTCTTATAATGTGAAAATATTTTTTCTTTGCCATCACTGACAGGTAAATAGAGTTGGTGGTGGGGGAAGAAGGTCCTAGCTTTTACTACCTGATGATACACTGGCAAAACCATGATAGCAGAAAAAGTAGGATTTATTCTTATTACACACACACATATATATATATATATATATATATATATATATATATATACACACACACACTGCCTGACGATTGTGTCTAGCATGAAACAGCCTGTCACCTCTAAGTGTTGACGTAAATGATTACTTTTATATTTATACATGCTCTATGATATATAGCACACCTTATGAGAGAGAGAGTGTATCTATGTATGTGTGTATATATATATATATATATATATATATATATAAGTAAATTACATCACTTAGCATCCTCCAAAGTTTATCTAAAGAATATTTGAGTGTTTTAAAATTGACAAGATTTTAAAGAACAATGACATTTTTACTTTGTGTGCGTGTGTGTATGTATATATATAAATATATAATGTATAGCATGTGTGTTCCTGTAACGGCATTCACCCGGGGTGGGGTCAGCTGGCTCCAATATTGGGGTTTCATGGAAATTTGGAGTTCACAAGCAGTCCCCAACCCGCACATATAGCACATAAGATTTGCTTATAGTGATGAAGGTTTCATGCAGGACCATCCACACTTTTTGAAGGGCCGAATACAGAGACCTGGTGCACTACGTGCCACAAGGTCCCCAAACGACCCTCCACCGGTTTTGAATAGAGAGTTGTCCTTCTACTAGACCAGTTGATATCTAAGGCTATAGAATCCAGTCTGTCCTGCTATTTACCCATAGCGAGAGGGAGAAGAGGATTAACACCTTTCCCAAGGGTATCAGCATGTAAGTGAATGTAATGAATTTGACTAGAATTCAAACTGGGTTCTGTGATTCATCAATCCAAGCCGTTATCCATTACTCCACCGTGCCTCCATTGTGTATATGCATATGTGTGTGTGTGTGTGTGTGTATATATATATAATGTGTGTGTGTGTGTCTGTATAGCTCACGTATGTGTACACATGTGTATATACACTGCATGCCAAATTATTATCAAGATAACTTTTTTTCTAATATTTCAAAAACTGTCAAATCAATTCACACAAAATATTCACAAAACTGACCTGCGCAATCACTGAAATTTGCCTACCGATCTGCACAAT
>OZ010583.1:18304346-18306846 GCA_963932145.1 Acanthosepion lycidas | reverse complement strand
TTTCAGAAAGAATAAAAAAAAAAAAAAATAAATTTCCATAGACACGTAAACCAGACTAGACGAAATCATCTTCCGTTTTAAATTTAGACACCCCAACCTTACCCTGACTTGACATCTATGAATGTAACTCTATACTGATACAAATTATTAGCACCCTGTGCTCCTCTCTATATGAACAATCGTGCTGGCCGTTACCATGTAAATTTCGATTTCAATAATGAATCTGCTATTAAAACACGTAAATTTCAGAAATAAGTTATTCCGAAAAAAATTTCACTTGAAGATGGAAAAGAGCTTACTTTAATTCAATTTAAATCAAATAATTATATTGAAGTTTTCGGCTCTTGTTTTGAAACATGAGAACTCTTATGTAGCGTGTTGGAATCATATTTTTAAATAATTATATTTATGCTCTACTTTTGTATCGAGCACTATAATAAAAAATAATAACAAAAATATTAAAGAACTTTGGATTATTTACCTAACCAGTTCTTTCCTATTTTCTATATATTTCCACACACACACACATATATATATATATATATATATATATATATATATATAAATGTAATGAAAAACAAATCACTTTAATGTACCATTACGATAATTTATTTCACCTAAATCCTTTTTTAAGGATTCAGGATCATCAGGTAAATCTTCCAACAACGAAATGATTTACCAATTCGGTTTACCAAGTTCCTTATTTCATTTCGTTGTTGGAAGATTTACCTGATGATCCTGAATCCTTAAAAAAGGATTTAGGTGAAATAAATTATCGTAATGGTACATTAAAGTGATTTGTTTTTCATTACATATTAGCTCTGTCCTAACATTGAGCTCTCAGGATTTCATCCTCTTTGGATTTACCAATTCGGTTTACCAAGTTCCTTATAACTTAACTATTCATACATATATATATATATATATATATATATAACACACTTTTCTGTTTTATTGACTGATACACACTTCTATAAAGAGCCAGGCATTAGAATAGTTTTAAAAATCATTTTCAATTCTGTAATTCACTTTACATTTCTTTTTGACATTTAAAAAATTATCTTTTATTTCAGTAATAACTTTCATTCCGACTGTAAATCTTCCATGTTCTTTATATCATTAAATTATAAATATCTATAAGATGTAAATATAAATATATACCAAAATAAAAGAAAAACAAAATGATAATAATTATACCTCATCTGACATGTATAATATTGAAGACATTTAAATGCCAGAAGGAAGTGAAGTCAGAATTATAATACTGATGTATGAATGTCCATCGGTGGAATTTACCATTATCAATTATTAAGTTGCATAATTTATTTTTTAATTATCTTCGGAAGCATATTTTTTTATTTTTTTCTAAATGTAAATTAAAAATATCCATGTCAGTATATATAATGATGACAACATATTTACAGATAATTGCCATTTCCTTAATTGGACATCATTAAATTAGTAAACAAGTATCGGCTAGAATGTAACTATGATTACACGCACACACATTGTTAGATCAATCAATCCAGGAAGTAGATTTTTACATGATGGAGATGCTAAACTCATACCCAACCGGATTGCCATCCCAATCTAATCTACTATTTAACCTATAGCTGGATGGAGAAGGGTTGGATTAATAATTTTCCCAAACGTATTTATGCAAAAAGGTTTCCTTGAAATGTGACTGAAATTTGAATCTGACTTGCTGATTTCTCATTCTGCACTCAAAATCCAGATAGATATAAACAGCATGCATGGACATAGAAATCAACACTGTATGGCAACTGTTTATTGCATGTCTTAACTGTCTTTATTGATGATCACTTAAGGTGGGAAACAGGTACTTATCGGGTAGTGTTGATTTCTATGTTTGGATATTTCGTCAGATTTTTAGAAGTGAGCTGGGATGAGAAATTCAGCAGCTCACTTACACACACAAACACACACACACACACATATATGTCCCCATGTACTGGTAACATATTAGCTTGTTGAAAACGCTATTGCCATATGTCTCACAATTATGTGGGAGTTATTTCTGACTCACTGTATCTATATAAGAGGAAGTCCCAATTTTTGTTTATTTCTCATATTGTTAAAATAGAACAGCCGTGTTCAACAATTCCAATATTAAAGCTTAATATATACGAAATATCAATTTTATTGAATATATTGCTATGATTTTGTGGGATTTTCATTCTACAAATTTTATTCACTGGACTGTATGTATGTGTGTATATATATATATATGTATATGTGTATATGTATATGTGTATATGTATATATGTATATGTATATGTATATATGTATATGTATATATGTATATGTATATATGTATATGTATATATGTATATGTATATATGTATATGTATATGTGTATATGTATATGTATATATGTATATGTATATATGTATATGTATATATGTA
This sequence comes from Acanthosepion lycidas, assembly GCA_963932145.1. Classification (NCBI taxonomy): domain Eukaryota; kingdom Metazoa; phylum Mollusca; class Cephalopoda; order Sepiida; family Sepiidae; genus Acanthosepion; species Acanthosepion lycidas. The sequence goes on along the minus strand of OZ010583.1, from coordinate 18,304,419 downwards.
TATGTATATATGTATATGTATATATGTATATGTATATATGTGTATGTATATATATGTATGTATATGCATGTAT
>OZ010583.1:18267044-18297044 GCA_963932145.1 Acanthosepion lycidas | reverse complement strand
TATTTTTCAGTCTTTATGATGGTCAAGACTTGATCTGTCTCTTACTGTTACATCCCTGGGCAACGCCGGGCTCTACTGCTAGTTCTTGATAATATTCAAAGAATCTGCTATGTTATTGGTCCTTACTTTGGTCACTTTCCGACTGCCATAATGTAACTTCTCCACCTTTTTTTATAAATATTTTTATGGTGTATGTACAATTTTTTATTTTTTTTTTTTGATGCCAACAATTACTTGTTGTCACTTTTGTAAAGCTCTTTGTAAAGCTTTTTGTAGTAGAGATTTTGTAATTGCAGATACCACTATAGTAATGTTGTTGAACAATACTGGTGTCAGATGCCTTTGAATAATCTCACACTAATAGTACTTGCTTGATGATACTTGCATGAATATTAATCCGTATAGTGATCTAAATAGGGAAATAGTATAGTGAATAGAGTAAAGAATAGTAAGAGGATAGAGTAGTAATGGAGATCTGTATAGTATAGTGGATAGGGTAAAAATTGGGCATCCGTGGAGGATAGACTATATATAACGATCAATCTAGATGTCACACAACTTCCTATATGTGTGTGTCATGTGATCTACTTAATTCAATAATGGGATCACCTGTGTTTGTTCACTGGCAATCTTCTGCGAATAAACACTTATGTCACTCATCTCTGCTAACACAGTAGTTATAATCTAGGATATAACAATACATTTTTATGATTAGGACTAAAAAAACACTAAAAATACATAGAGGACATAAATATAATACATATAAGGAAATTGTTTTAAGTGGCTTGTATATTTATTGCCAGTTATGTCATTGGCTCTTGGTAGATGAGATAACAAAGTGTAAGATCTTCTCTCTTGTGTTGTATGTATGAGGTAAACAGCATAAATTATAAATAAGATTAAGGGACCTTGCATTGTAACCACAAATCATTGTAGGCTAGGACTGTTGTAACCTGGTATCTTACTGTATGTATATTTTTATTATTTCAGATGTTATTTTTAGTTGATACTCAGATTTGAAATAGACTGTGAGACTGCATAAAACATCTGGCACCCATTATTAATCTCACTTTAGCATATTATTTTCATTATTAAATAAAGGTTTTTAAAATAAGATGCCAATTCAAATTCCAGCAATTTTCTTTTGTGGGGTTTGTTATAACTACTACTACCATTCAATCATTATCACACTGCTATATATTAAGACAACCATTAAAATAAAATGGCTAAAGAAGTGGCTGAAAGTACTTTGGAAAATAGACACTACTGTCAATTTTTACACTCCCTTAACCTGACTAAATGGAAAAATGTAAGAATATTAGAAAAACTCAAAAAAAAATTTTAATTTTCCTTGTCTGTTATATTCAATGAAACATGTATTAAAGAAAGTTTGCCGCCCAAATATAAATTATATATATTTAATAATCCTACATTTTTTTTTTTTGTTATTTTAATTTACTTTTTGGTTAGTTAATTCTTTGGCCTTCTACAGGCAACATTCTCCTTAGTATAGATTCTGTTATGAGTTTTGCTCATAATAAATTAATAATTTTTTATGTTTTGATGAACATTTCTCTCATCTAAACTTTACTTGCTTTTTATTGCAACTCAACCAGACTGTCAGTCTGTGGCAGTAAATAAAGAAAAAAATAGATCATTCAAAATAAAAAAAAAAAAAATAAAAAAAAATTTCTCCAGGCATTATTTCCTTTCCATGTTGCTTATTCATTATCATAGACGGGGAGTCGACTTAAGTTGCAATGGAAAAACAACTAAAATTAAGAGGAAAGAAATACTATTTAAGAATTAATAACAGTTGACAATGCTTCATCTCATGAAAAAATAAATAGAACCAAGATATTATAACTCCTTCTATTACTACTAGAACTGCATGAAAGTTAGATAAAAACAACGAAAGACCTTCAAACGTTTACAAAAAAAATCTTTAAATCTATTTTTTCAATTTTTGAGTAAGCTGGTATGGCTAAAGATCAAAACTGCAAAGTTCTATTTTATTCAGTTTTTGTTCTATTACTTTTGAATGTCTCAGTTATTAGCATGAACTGGGTATTTTTAGTGTGGTAGACAAGATTTTGTTGGCCTCATCCTGGCATTGTTTTGGAATGCTGGGATTCAAATTAATCCAAAGTGATGTTGTGTAAAACAGTTACTCTGATCTAGACAGCACTTGAAAGAATGTATCAAAATATCTATATATATATTTTTTGTACACATATTGAGATGCCAACTTCTGTGTTGGAAGATATTATGTTTAACATGGGTTGTTTCTTTTATAAAATAAGTCTTCAGTATTTTGTGTCTTTCCTTGCAGTGAGTGCTGTATAGAATGTTGGTATTGTCTAGTAGTAATTTTTTTATATTGATAGTTGTATTTTGGTTGTTTATAATGTTATGATTGACATGTACACCACACTTTTTTTATGTTCACCAATACAATGCCCAAGATCCACTCAAGGTAGAGTGTTAATGAATGAAGTAGATGTATGAGTGCGAGAGGAGGAGATAAGAATTGCAGGTGATGAAGATATGTAGGAAAGAGAACAATTAACCATAGAGGTTATGATTGCAAGCATCCACTCAGGGGTCTGTCCCACAAAGTAACAATTCTTAGGAAGAAACTTCCTTATTATTGGAATATGAATGAAATGGAGATGGATTTGTTTCAGTTTATGTGGTATGGCAAGTCGTGACTGAAGGTTTCAAATTCAATCTAGATGGAAAGAGTAATTTCAACCCAGATGTGGCAGTAGGTACTGATTTTAGGTAGGTTTGAAAAGACTCTTGTAAAGATAGAGCATATTAGGAAAAGTTTGGTATTTACTGGAACGGTACAAGGAATTGTCCATCTTCTTCAGCATCTTCATCAACGGATTGTATATATGACTTTCACTCGATGTCTGGAGTGAACTTCAGTCACAATAGACATTCAAGACAAGAATCCTACAAGAGAACAAACTTCATCATTAGTGGAAGAAAAGTTCAGGGTTTGCACTGATGATGAAGCATTACTAGTTTGTTTTAGGAGGTATTGAATGTTACAAGCCAGTTATTCTTCTATTGAGCTGATACAACTAGTTCAGAGGAGATATCAGTTTCTAGGCTCTGGACATCTAGATTTTTGGAGGTGCGCACATACACTGTTGTATCATCTGCATAGATATTTACTAAGGGTCTAAGTATATAAGTATACTATTCTTCCTTGCTTTAAATATTGCTGCCACATCTGGTCCTGCTATATATTCAAAGATTCTTGATGAAATCCAAAGGATCTGCAATGTTATTGGTCCTGACCTGGCATCTCAGTCTGTCACTCCCCCACTGCCTTTAATGTATCTTCCCTGTGCCTTTCTATAAATACTTTCATGTTAATTGTTCTGATGAATTTTCTTCTATGGTGCCTCAACTTTATGAAGTTAAGTGCATGCAGTATGAGATTGGTGATAAACTCTCATCATTTTACAGTTGAAATAGCTAGATAGCTAGGATTTAATTTCTTGCTTGTGGAACTTTCTTTTGGTTTCTTGGATCCCAATCAACTTTAATCTTCAAAAATTTAAATGCAATGTCATCTTCTTTGTGCAATGTCATCATTATTTACATTATTTGGACTGTTATCCTCATCTTCATTGCCATATTGACAATGTTTTTGCCATTGTATGCCCCTAGCATTCTTCATGTGATCGGAATTTCAGACCGAATCCTTTATTTTATCCACTGGGCTAGATAAATAAAGGGTGTAGTTTGAAATACTAATCAGCTGAAGAAGGCCGGATTGTACAATGACCGAAATGTTGTGAATATGTGGATAAGTTTGAATAACATCAGTAATCATAACACCTCATCTCAGAGATATAGACAGTCATCTTCTGTGTTAATTCTTATTCTTTTATTGTACTCTCTCATTCATACTGCTTGTTTTTTTTTGTTTTTTTCTCATATTCTCTCATACTAAGCAATTCTTTGTATCTTAAGGTTTTATTGACTTGTTTGTGAATAGAATGATTAAAATAATAATTAAAATATACCATCTAAAGGATCTTGACTTTACTGAAGCGTGTTTTTTATTGTCCTTTCTCATTAAAGTCTTCTCATTCTCTTTCATTCCCAGTACCCCATTGCAGCTTAGTGGCATTATTACCTTGTTTGTGGTGAAACTATTAATAAAAAAAAAAAAAAAAAACTAAAATTTTAATTTTGGTCTATAATAATCTTTGATTTTTTTTTTTTTTTTTTTTTTTTAGAGTGATCATGAAATTTGCATAATCACCTTGCTGATTTGTTAGTATAATTAGCTTCATGTTGAATATTGGATTTGTACTTACTAGAAATATTTGTGAGAATCTCAGTTTTGCTATTTGAATTTTCTGATGAATCACAATTCCCAAGGTAAATTATTGAATAAGCACCTTGTGAGTTCCATAACTTTAAAACACTTGCGAAAATTCCCCGACTACAAACATGCTTGGAAATAGCTGAAGAAGTGGCTGAAAGCACTTGGGACAATGAAAATTGTCAAATTTTTATACTCCCTTACTCCCAAGCAGAAAAATTTATGGATGCTGCAATTACTAAATAAAAAAAATAAAAAAATTAAATCAATTTTGTCTACCATATTTAATGAAAGAAAGGTTGCTGCCCAAATAAATAAACAAGCCACTCCTACCAAAATAACTGCCAGAATGGATTACTCACAATGCACCACTGACCCCTATATATATATATATATATATATATATATATATATATATATATATATATATATATATATATATATATAGTTGAGAAAAAAAATTGAACACTCCTGGCCTGACAACTGCATCTAGCATGAAACAGCCTGTCACCTCTGAGTGTTGACTTCAATGTTCACTTATATATATCTCTCTCTCTCTCTCTCTCTCTATATATATATATATATATATATATATATATATATATATACATACATACAAGTAGATGTGTGTGTGTGTCTGTGATGGACTCTTCCATTATTTTCATTGTATGAAGGTTTAAGGTTTAACAGTATATTCTGTCCTTGATGTTCAACTTATGTTAGTGCCTTCAAGGACTTTAAGATTGTTATAGTGGAACACACCTATTCTATAGTTAATAGACTCTCCCACCTATAATAAGTAGGAGTAGTAGCAGTCACTCAGGGCGAAGTTGGTCAGTCAGTCAATGTCGGATGACTGTTAGTCGGATATTAAAGTATCAGCCAACCCAACTAGATTACTCTGTCATTACCTATTGTATCATGTTCCTAACGTTTTGTATGTCGAACCTATTTTAAGACCGACTTACTACAAATGCAAGCCTCCACTGTGAAACCACTATAACACAACTTGGTGACAGAGGATTCAAACTCATACGGAGGAAAAAAAAAAAAATTCATTTGCCATATATATACAACACTTGGCAACGAACGTATTTGAACTCATTTGGAGGAAGAAAAACTTTTCGTACACCAAACAACACTTGGCGACAGTATTCAGATTCATATGAAGGAAGAAAAACTTTCATGCTCCATAGCAACTTGGCAACCGAGGATTCGAACTCATATGGAGGAAAAAAAAAAAATTTGTTCGCCATATATACAACAAAGATACACACATGATTCCACATATAGGACAAGGAACAGTGTTTAGTGTTCTGCTGTGGAGTGTTGTATTTGACTTTTTGCCACTAACAGAAGCTGAATGTTGGTGGGCTGCAATAAACAAAACAAAATAAAAACTTGAGAAAATGAATGGCCAATGTTTGACACATGTGGGTACAAAGATGCGAAGGTATAGAGAATTGTTAACCTCAACTCAACTGGACATTCAGTGAGGGAGGCCGAAGCTCCCCTTTGTTGGGACAGCTACCAAACACCTCCGAACTCAATGGTTGGGAGGTGAGAACAGACCAAACATCTCCTTTCTGGAAGTGGGGTCATAAAATTCACACATGACCAGAAACCTTTTGGTGTCCTTTTACATTATAAGAAACTGTTTATTTTTTATTATTTTAGTTTCATTCTCCCATACAGCCTTCTAATACTTAGATATTCAATGTCTGACCTTGCATAAGTTGTGATACCTTTTTATACATGTTTTTTTTTTTTTATATATACTAATGTTGACCCAATGCAAGGCCTGAGATCCATATAAGCTGGGGGATTACTGTTTGGTATTGTTCACAAGTGAATTTCATAGGGTCATGATGAAAAGATAATGGTTAGCCCTAGACTTGAAGAGGTCAAGATTATATTGATTGGAAAAACATCCTACTGGGAGTCTGTTCCATAAAGTAGCAGCTCTTGAAGCGAAGCTGTCCAAATGGAACCTAGATCAGTAGCCTTGAAGAGGTAATGCTACATGACACACAAGTAGAAGAACCCAATCATAGCTGTCAGCCAATTTCTGCAACCACATTACCCCTTACATATGGCCACCAAACTCCCCAAACTGCAATCTCCTTAATTATTATGTGTAAGGAACAGTTGAGTGAAAGATGAACAAAACTCATTGTAATACCAACAACAAACTGAAGGCAACAATTATGGCAACATTCACCAACTTAAACAAGGAGACCATCCAGAAGAGATGATGGAGATTCTGAAGTTGTCTGGATGCTGTGGTTGAAGCCAATGTTTTTTTTTTTTTTTTTTTTTTTTTTTTTTGAATAAATTTACTCTTTAGATTTTCAAGATATTTTTGTGTAATTTTGGTAAGTATACTGTTAAAATGAGATGTCAGTGTTACTTTCATTTTTGCAGAATTTAGATGACAATTTATCCCTCACACTCTGTATATGTACGTGTGTGTGTGTGTATAATATATATACACACTGATAAGACACAATAGTCAGCAATTTAGATCTTGGTCATTATTCTGAATTTCATGTTAAGTATGTCAGGTGACAAGAACAGATCTTGCCATTTAGCTATTAGTGTGAAACTCAAAGCAATGATTTGGATCTAAGTCTCTAAGTACTGTTTGGTTTATTAGTATTACTGTCATTTTAATTTCTAGAGCCACTGAGTATTTTAGGTTTTTATGTAGGCAGGTGTCTACTTTTTCTCTTTTTGTGTCTTTCCTTCCTTTTTGTCTGGTTTGATAGTTTCTAGTTTTCTTTTGTCTTTTCATAATTATTTTTTTTTTTTTTTTTTGATACTGTTAGAAAGTGTCTGATCAGAGGCTTTCGATGGGTGTGCTAACACAGTCATGACATCATGACCCAGGGTTTGACCAGCATTTGTTCAAACTGTAGATCAAACCAGATTGTGATCTTTTAGCAGAAACTGTAACTAATGTTCACTTAGCAGGGGGTGAAGTCAAAAGCTCAGGAGAGATTTATGTGTGCAGAACAAACAAATGTGAGGATAGGTATACTCAGAAATAACAATTAAGAACCACTTTTTTTTTTTTTTTTTTTTTTTTTGTGCAAATTGAAACAACTGTTTTCGTTTCTTTCACCATATGGTCAGTTTTGGATCAACTGGAGTGACAGGGTGTAATTAATTTCTATTTTTTCCTCAGATTAGGTTATTTGCAGTGGTGTGCAGTAATATGAATCTATTTCTGGGATTTGTGATGAAATTTGTTTGGCCTTGAAAAATATTGTGTCATCCGTGATTGTATCAGATTTTTATCACACCCAGACACTGTTGTCCTGACTGTCGATTAGCTATCCTATGGCCATTGTCTGCAATGGACATTACTCCAAGGAAGTGTAAGAAAATTTGTAATGCTGCACAAACACAATGACAAGCCTTAACAGCAAATCAAAGTACCAGACTGGCCTGGAAACTCTCCAGACTTAAATCCAATTGAGAATCTGTGATCAATCTGCAAGGAATGACTTCATGGGATGGACATATGAAGTACTAACATGTGTATTGAGTCATCTTTCTTTGGAAAGATATGAAAAAAGTAAATAAAAACTGAATTATCTGTTTTGTTTAAATTAATTTATACAAGGGTGTATATATCTATATCTCTCTCTCTCTCCCATATATATATCTCACACAAGTTGTCAAAAGATTGCATGAGCATGTAACTCAGTTACAGCTAGTCATCCTTCCATATGATTTAACCTTAGTAAGCGTTTTTGCTTGGTCTAGACAATCTAGGCTGTGAGCACTTTACTGAGTAGGTAAGTTTGCTTTTAGTTCTTTTTCTCTTTCAGTATTGTTGGTTTTATTTGAGACTGTATCTGGATAAGTTTTAGGCTTAAGCAAGTTGTCCATTGGTAGAACCAACATTTTTTGTTTTTCTTATATATATAATTTCACGTATACCCTTCTTAATTCTTTTCTCATTGCTATTAAATAAATTTATCCAGCATCAGATATACCTGGAGTAAAAAAGAAATTAAATTTTTTTATTTTTTATTTTTTTTTTACCTCATTCTATTTTTCACCTGACCAGGCAACTTCAAAAATGTAATTTCTTGTAAGATGACAGATCTGCAGCTTCTCAAAAGTTTAATTTATTTGGAAAAAAAAAAAAATGAAACCAAAAAAACAAAAATCTATCAAATGAATTTTAAATGAAACGACTTAAATTTTTTTTTTCTTTGAGAACAAAGAGAATAAGTAGGTCAGCAGACGACAATGATTAAGTCTTTGTATATGAAAGTTGTACTGATAAAAATATATTGACTTTTGGCAGAGGCTATAGTTGACTTAGTAGAATTCTAATGAGACAACAAACAAATATCAGCAAAACTACAATTAAAAACAATCAAATTTTGACCAACAGATTATATTTAAATAAATTTCTTGGTTGCAGTCTCATTATAGAAGATGAGTTTTTTCTGTAATTCAAAAAATTGTTTGTGTAATTCATGCACTAATTACAATTTCAAAATTGGGAAAATTTTCTCTTGATATAATTATTCTGTTTTTCTTTTCTGATGAGCATCTTTATTTTTATTATTTTTATTATAATATTTTGACCAGTTTACTTTATGATGTAATGAATATGCATACACTTGGGTTCCCTCCTCACAGTAATATGATTGGCTGGTGTCAGCCATAAATACAGACTGATGTGGAGGTACAGGGGGAATGCCTATTGACTACTCCTATTGCCTACCACTATGATGAGGACCAGTCATTACAGTAACCTGCTAGTAGTCAATAAACACTTTGCTACTTTGAACAAATATATCCCTTTTGAGGATATATCACTTTCCAACCTTTCTCAGGTTTCTGATCCATTAAAAAACTTGAGTATTTTAAAATTTATTTTGTGAATATTTTGTTCTAAACACACAATGAAAGAGTTCTCAGAAGAATAAAAACTAAATAGGAACTGCTGATAACAATCAAAGTGAAATTTTTGGGACATAATGAGGAAAGAGGGCTAGGAGAATGTAATGCTCACAAGGAACATTATGGGCAAGAGAGGAGAAAACCAGAGAATAACTGAGTTGGCGAGAATTGTTTTGTATCATCTCTACCTCTTTCTTCATGCTCCAAATCTATACCTCAGACTGAATAAATGATGGGAACTTCTTTTTTTGACTCACTTAATTTCACAAGATACAGAAGTGCTAACATAATTTCTTCAATAAGGGAGAAATACAAAATACAGATGTCAACCAGTTAGTCAACTTCCTATCACCGCATGCTGGTTTGTCTTACAAAGGAATCTGGGTGTAGTGAGATGTCCTGACCTTGCTATTCTAACAGCTATACTGTCTTCCTGCATTTTGGTTTTGCATCAAAGACAATCTCTCACTGTCAGAATTCCATGCTCATGGATTTCAAAGACGACACACACACACTACTCAGGTCATGTCAGTTGTTTTTGCCAGTTTGGTCCTGTCTATGCAGTCTCTAACACAAGTTTGAGCAAAAAGATGGCAGGAGAAGTTCTTCAAAGAGAAGTATGGTTCATAAAGGAGAAAATATTCTTATAACAGGAAGCTGTGGAAAACCATGACCACTCATGTCCTGAAGCAGAGGGAGAGAAAGAGAGAGACAGATGACTGTCTTTATCAATCATTAATCTCTCTACTTTTCTTCAGGTGCCAATCTTATTAAAAAAAAAGAAGAAAAACCTGAGGATTTTGAAGCAAATGTTGCATTTAACCTTGTTTTATGGCCACATCTTGTTGAAACACTTATTCCCATATGATCAGCAAAATTAAGCAAAACTGAACCTGGTTAGTACCTAGATAACTGATTGGAATACCATGTGCTGTAAGCTTGAATGTGCAGGTGGTGTCATGGATAAAGGCTCTGAATTCTTAATCGGAGAGCCAAGTTCCAATTCCAGTTGGGTTCATTATATTCATTTACATGCAAATATCCTTGGGAAAGCTATGAATCCACCCCTTCTTTCCCAGCTATAGGTTAATTAGTAATGCTTGTATCATTTAATCCACTATTATCTAAAAAAAAAAATTATTACACTCAAAAAAATTATTTTTTGGCTTTAAATGACCTGCAAAGTGTTAAACTGAAGAAGACAAATATTACTTCATTCTACTCTACATGCTAGATGGTCAATTGATGGTATATAAAAAAAAACTTGCTTATTTTTTTTACAAGAAATGACTAAAAGATATCACTCAAGTTATGAAAAGTTATCTGGGAGGATGTAAACTATTAGTACTTTGTAGTGAATGTGAAATAATAATAAATCCCTTCACCCACTCCCTTCAAATTCGGGTGAGCTATGTGAAATTGTTTTAGGACCAATGAAAACATTGGCTTCATAGAAATTAGCCAGTCAGCCGAGAAGAAGGAAAGAAAGTAGGGAAACTACACAAAATGGTAGGATATAAACTGGGAGGGATGGTGAAATGGCAAGCCTTTTGATAAGCTAGAGAGAATAGGAAATTGTGGAGAACCATGGTCATGCATATCTTGTAGAGACATGGCACATAGAAGTAAATAACATCACTTTAGTAGATGTTCTAAGAGACTTGTGAATACTATTAAATATTATTGAAGGCCTCACAGCAGTAATATTGAAATTGAATATTGCTAATATATAATCAAAACGGGTAATTTTTTTTTTTAATAAGTTCATCCCAAGCAAGGCAATGATGTCACTAAGATGCAGGGGTTTATTGAGAATGAATGACAATTATAAAGACTTTAAAAGGGACCAGAAACCCAAGAGAAAATAATAATATAAACAAGATCTTAACCTTCCACACAACAAAAAATAAAGAGGTTTGGAAGAAAAGTGTTTTGAAAGAATTATAAGATTTAAATGACTTTCTAATTTATAAACTACATGTGCGTCCTGGGTAATATGATAAATTACATCCAACAGCAAGACCTCTGATCAAGAGGTTTTCAGGGGTGTGGAACCACCTAAATTTCTGCTCTTTCCAGGTCCCCCTGACCTGGGTGGTAGCATCTGTCAGGGTCCCAGCTATGGGTAAATAGTTACCCCCTACCAGAACACTATGAAAGTATAAAAATAGATTTTAATACCAGCAATACTTTTTTGGAAAAATTATTACCACCAGTACATTTTTGAAAATTGAAAAAAAAAAAAAAAAAAAATAGCGAAGCAATAAAAATCTTGTTGGCATTAAATAACACATTGAGGTTAATATGCCATAAAACAAATGAAACCAAGCAATATGTGTATTCATATGAAAGAAAAGTGCAAAGAAAGAACTATAAAATTTAAATGACTTTCTAATTTCCTGAAAAACACTGGTCAATGAATGCTGAATTTTTTCTCTATGTAACCAGCTAATTTGATCATAAAAGTAATGATCAAATTAGGTGCTTCCATAGAGAAAACATTTAGCATTCATTGAGAGAGCCATTCTGGGGAGCCATGATTGTCTACATCCCTTCAGGATGTAGACAATCATGGCTATCCAGCTACTCTTGTTCCTTGTAGCAGTTTTGTCTTTTTGTTAATTCCTCCAGACCATGTTCTGCTATTCACTTGCTTAATCCTGTTCAGTATGTCATGCATTGCTTTCCTTGTCTTTCTATCCACCCTATGAGTATCAGATTTTCCAAGCCCTCCTTTCTCATTACATGTCCCAGAAATTTTAGCTGCCTTTTCCTGATGTTAAGTATATGTTTCTTCTTTGTTTGCATCCTCTCCAACAAAACCTCATCATTGCTCACACATGCTGTCCATGACATCCTTAACATCCTTCTGTAGAACCACACCTCTGGTATTTGTCTATATTTCAAGGACACATGGCACAGTGGATAAAAGCATTAGTTAGATCCAGTGACAGGACCAAAAGAGTGTGAGTTCAATACCCAGTTAAGGCAGTGGAGAACTTGGAGAGGGGAATTAACAGGAGATAACTGACAACTGACATCCATTAAACATGGCATATGGAACTAGAACAGTCTACCCTAGTGAGCGAAATAAAGGGTTCAGTTCGACATTTCAACCACCTGAAGAAGGCCAGAGTGTACAATGGCCAAAATGTTGTAATGAATATGGCAACAAAGATGAGGACAATAGTCCAAATAATGTAAATAGTGAACCACACCTCTGTTGCCTTGGTTCTCTCCTTCATCCTTGAGGAGACTGTCCAACATTTGCTGCCATAAAGGAGGACAAATATCGTACAGCCGTACTCTTTGCTTTGTTGCTAATGAAACCCTCCTGTCTTGTAATACTCTGCTGACTTTTGGAATGTATCATTGGCCATCCCAATATGTCTTTGGATCTCAGCATCGCACTTTGTCCTCTGTCAGAACACTTCCCATATATTTAAATTTCTGCACCTGCTTACATAGTATCTCCTACCTCTAAGTTGCATTTCAGGCTCATGTTTTTGCTGTTGACCATGCATTCTGTCTTGTAGTTTATGCTTAGTCCCTTCTTGATCTCCTTCACTACCTTCTGTAGGAGATTTTGTAGTTTTCTTTCTGTGTCTGCTATCAGCATTGTGTCATCTTCATATCTTATGTCAAGATTGTGGCCGCCAATGATGAATCTTAGCAGGACCTCCAGTTCTCTCAGAATTGCCTCACTCTCTAGGTTGAACAAATCTGTTGAGTAGATACATTCTTGCCTTATGTCCCTTTTTATTTTTGTATATCTGCTGAACTCATTTTTTTTATCTTTATGCAGGCAGTTTGCTACCAGTAAAAGTTTTTGATTATTCTAATGTCTTTCTCGAATATGTCAAGATTGCTGAGCAGCTCTAACAAATCCTTGTGGCATGCTTTGTTGAATGTCTTTGCATGGTCTATAAAACACAGGTATGCATTCTTCTGCATTGGTATTGCTCTTTCAGATAACATTGAGTATGAATATTGCATTCCTTGTTCCAGTGTCTTTGATGAACCTGCACTGTTCTCATCCTATCTCTAGCCTGATTCTGCAGTGTGCTCTATTCATCAGAATTCGGATGATGAGTTTTGTTATGTGGCTCATTGATTGTATGGTGAGTTCACATTTGCTTGCACCTTGTTTCTTAGACAGTGCTATAAAAATAGATCTGCTGATATCTACCAGTATATCTGCACTGTTATAGATTTAATTTATTATTTCTGTAATTTTGTCTATACAAATATCATCTAAGACTGTCAGCATCTGTTACAGTTCAGTCTGGCCCTGCCACTTTGTTCCTGTTCAATTTGGCCAGTGCAGCTTCAATTTCAGTTTTTAGAATTTTGATAACTCCTTGTATAGCTGGTTGTTCTCTTTTGTTGTGGAAGTTTTCCAATATATTTGTTCCAGCACAGAAGAATTTTTTCCTTCTCTAATATGAGTATTCCATCCTTGGATTTTATGCATCCTGTTGACGAGCATGTCTTCTGTCCTGTTAGTTCCCTTATTTATACATATCTCCTTTGTCTCTGGTACTCAATCTCTCTATTTCTGCACATTTTTTGTTTAGCCACTCTTCTTTAGCCTGCCCGCATTTGGTCCTTATTTCAATGTGTAGTTTTCTGTATTCCATTCCATATTTTGGCAGAGTTTTCTGTCTCCTTTGCATTATGTCAAGAATCTCATGTGATCCATTTATTTACTTTTTTCTTCATCCATTTTCCTTTGGGATGATATCATTTGCTGATGTTACTAAAAATTCTTAGTGCATCCCATTTCAAGTTTCCATTGCCATTTCGTCTCTTATCTTTTCACACTGTGGATATATTTTTCCTTTTGGTCCAGGTCACCGAAGAGTTGTATTGCAGTTTGGGTGCTGTTAGGCTTCTTCAGAAAACTGGCCATTCAAGATAACTTTCATTTTACAATTTGATGAGAAAGACCGGATCAGTTTGAAAATTTGGCCAGACTCACCATAACTTTTCAATTTGTGAAGAAGACTTGCATGCCAATCCTGTTAAACACTTTTGAGATTTCCAAAGAAATAGCCCAAAATTCACCATTCTTATCTAAAGCTTGATAGACTCTTTTTGCAATTCTTGTCAGAACATCAGCAGTTGAACTACAAAAATGAAAGCCATATTGCTTGTCTGAAAGAAGACCCTGCAATATGAAATGCTTAACCAATTCAGCATTGATTAGGGCCTCTAGTAATTTCCCAATATATATAATGAACTCTCCTATAGTCTTCAAGTATGAGGTTTTGACAATGAATTATTTATATATATATATATATATATATATATATATATATATATATACACACTGATATGACTGGGAAGAAGGCCATATCTTTAATTTTGGATTGAGTGGTAGTGGGCTGAAAAAGTTTGCTACACTTCAGCAGGCTTTCCTGCATATATGGCAGAAAAAAGATTTATGTATGGTCTTGGAGTTTATCCAGTCCTTATGCATTCTCATTTGACTATTTAGACCTGTTGCTGACCCACATACTTTGTCACAAAACTGATATAAATTTCCAGTAAGACTTTGTGGATGTCTGTTAGTGTAGTCTGCATGGGATTGTTTATTCTCATGAAATCTTAGATGACGAACAAGTCAGGATTTGGATAAGAAAACCCTACGACATATGTTGCAAGTATGTTCAGGCCAAAGATTACCTCGGATTGAAGTCATGTCCGACCTTCTAAGAGCTTGTTTCATGATTGCATGATAAACGCTCTTTTCCTCAAATACTTTACAGCCATCATTTACCATTTTCTTCTACACATCTCTATCTCTCTTTCTCATACATACATACATACACACACACACACACACACACACACACACACACACACACACACACACACACACACACACACACACACACACACATGTATGTATGTGTGTGTGTGTATACACACATATAATAGCTAGCTACTCTCATTTTCTGAGCAGAGCTGTCTTCCTGGGAGGTGGGGGCTAGCATATCCCTGTTGCAGACAACTGCTCAAGCACCTTTGCATTTGTTTAAACCCCCACAGAGCCAACCTGTAGTTGACACTGTAACAATACTAAGTGAGCCATTCTTAGAGTTTCTGTAATGTGTTCATTGCATTGAATGAAAATGAAGATAACACAAGGAGTAGAATGTCACTTGGAGTCGACGTAATCTTACTGAAATCACTAGTAAGCAGATAAGCTATATCTTTAACTCTACTTTTCTTCTCCTCCTCCTGATGATTCTCGACATCAGTCTACATGGATTTGGGCAAATCCAAGTCCTTTTCTGGAGAGGTGTGTTCATCTCTGCAACACTTTCTTCATTCTAGCAACACTTCTTTTCATTAATCCAACGCACCTTCATTGTATTCTATGTTAGCTGACTATTACGTGAAGGATATAATCTCTAACCCAGCTGTCAGGTCAAAGCAATGTAGTTTTACATTCAGTATTTAAATTACTGTTGAGAAACCGGCTTTCACATATTTTTCAACCAAATTACATATTTCTCTTAGTGTGTTTTTTTTTTTTTTTTTTTTTTTTTTTTTAAGGCAATAATTTGGTTGCTTTCATGTCTTTAGCCATTGTTCTTAATATTCTACATCTTTCCCCTATGTTTATATTCACAAAACTAGGTTCACATATTTTCTTGCTGGTCAGTCCACTTCCTTTCTTATTGAACTTTTCACTTTTCTCAAATATCTTTTTGTGACATTCTGAAATGCAGTTTTCTTATTCTTCTATTGCCAATGACTTCAATTTATTTTCTTTTTATTCTTCCTAAATTTCCATTCCATTTTTTTTTTTTTACAATTTCCAATGTTGTATTCCCATCACTCAATAACATTACAATATTTTCTTTCTCTTTTGAGCTATCTTTCTTATGACATATAACAATCTTCATAAATATGAAATAAAAATATTAATAATTATATTATTCATATAATATGTGTGTGTGTGTGTGTGTATTTAGGCAGCAAATTCTTTTTTAGGCATGTCTGATTGAATAAATTACAAACATTATATCTGTTTATTTTTATCATAATCTTTTCATATTCATGAATATTTCTTGCCTCATTTAACTGTGATATACAGAAAAATAGCAAAAGCAAGAAAAAGATAAAAAAAGGTTTTGGGGTGAGCATGTGGTGAATGTGACATTTAACACAGAAGTTTCAATATCATGTGTTCTTAAATCAATGGAATTCGAGTGGTACGTATCTGGCTTCAAATTCAATATATCAATATTTTCACAGAGAATTACACCAGATAGCTCCTTGTATTCACATAAAATGAATTGATCGACAAGTTTGAAGAAATAGAATGTTCAAATGTATGAGTAATTCTAATATTCTTCCTGCTGGATTTCTGGTATTGTTAAGCAAAAGTTTCCACAGTCATCAAATTCAATATTCAAGATCTTTTCATAACTGAGAATATATCTGTAATTCATGGATATAGTTCTCTGGACCTCCTCGCTGGTACAAAACTGGTTAATTCCATTATTTCATTCAGTTACTGCCATTTCTGCTCTTCTGGATATACAAGTGCAGGAGCTTTGCATCTGATTCGTTTGGCTGCCTAATTCCAACTGTTGGAACTTTGATTTTGGCACCTCTGCGTCTACTCATGGTCAAATTATCTGCTATGGGGTCGACATGCATGATATCAGAAGCAATTACCCACCCGCTGCTGTCCTGCAAGTGGCACAGGGAAATAAAGGGATCCACTATCATCGTTCACCCAAACGCATATAAGTAGTTAGAATGAAGGGAAAGAAAAAGAGTTAAAAAAACAAAACAAAATCAAAACTAATGTTCGTAACTGAGACAATAGATGGATTAGATCTTCTTTCTCTCCTTTTAATACATAAATTGTAGTAGCATGTCGCACACACATACACACATATATATGAGGCATGGTGGAGTTATGGATATCGGCTTGGATTGAGGAATCGGAGAGCCGAGTTTGAATTCCAGTCGAATCCATTACATTCACTTATACCCTTTGGAAAGGTGTGAATCCTCTACTTCTCCCTCCAACTATGGGTAAATAGCAGGACAGACTGGGTTCTATGGCCTTGGATGGCAACTGGTCTAGGAGAAGGACAACACTGAATTCAAAACCTGTGGAGGGTCGTTTGGGGACCTTGTGGCACATAGTACACCAGATCTCTGTATTCGATCCTTCAAAAAGTGTGGATGGTCCTGCACGAAACCTTCACCACTATAATCAATTCTTAAGTGCTGTTGTCGGGCTGTCAGTTTCCTGGGAACTGATCTGCTTGACCCTCATACGTCAAATTCGATGGGAGAGGAGATATATATATATATATATATATATATATATAAATTAATGGGCAGCTAATTATATCCAAATATTGGGTATATACTAGAATGGCTAGCCAGTTCAGGACCCACTTGTGGTTTGTAGTGCAATTATTCTGAGCGGGCCTTAGTTACAGTTTCTGGGGGTGAGTGCATTATCTGGCATGATCAAAAGTCTGAACAAGGCAAGTACACTTAGAGCTTTGGTCATGCTAACTTGTGACTTCATGCTAGAAGAACCTTCATTGACAGCTCACAAATAGTTTATTTACCCAGCTTCACTCAAGGCTTGGGTCAACTCATGAGGTCTGGTTTTCAGGCACCTTCCAAAAGTGATGTGTATGCTGGGATCATCTCCCCAGGCAGATAACATCAAGAAATTACCTTCCTGATATATCAAACATGGTGGGATTTGAGACAGTTTCATGTTCGGAAAACCATTATTCTAACCCCTTGCCCACAAATGTGTTCAAGTGAGCAGATTTTTTTCAGTAAATTACTCAATATAAAGGAATATAAAGGAATAGAGTAATAATGGTAAATAAATGCTTAAAACCTTGAAAGATAGTCTTCTGACTCCCAGAGATACATCCACATTGAATTATCTTGCCCCTGAAGTGCACATTTACCTCTTCAAAACTCTGATTGCAGATGTTTTAAACTTTTTTTTCTTAGAGTTAATGTGTAGAAAAAGATTATGTATAAATGTAAAAGACAATAGGAAAACTGTATTAACTGACGTATTTTGTCCAATATGTCCAATATGAACTTTTTCAAGGCAAAAATGAAATGAATTTATGAAAACAAAGTAACTATTAACAACAAACAAAATGTTAATAGTTACTTTTTTTCAATAAATTCATTTTTTTTTACCTTAAAAATGTCCCCATTGGATGAAATGTGTCAGCTAATAACAGTTTTCCTATTGTCTTTTCTCTTGTGTGTGTATATATATATATATAAACACTGAAGTCAACACTTGGATAACTAGTATTTCATGCTGTCGCCTCTGAGTGTTGACTTCAGTGATCACTTTTATATTTACATACGCTTTATCTCTGATATTGGGCACTTTATCCCATAAATATAGCACACCTTAAAACAATATTTCTTATATATATATTGATAATATTAGTGGTGTGTATATATATATATATATATATATATATATATATATATATTCCTTTCATTTCGTTGTTGAAAGTGTTACCTGATGATCTGGAGTCCTTAAAAAGGATTTTGGTGAAATAAATTATTGTAATGGTACCTTAAAGTGGTCTTTTTTTCATTAAATATTAGCTCTGGATTCACATTGAGCTCTCAGGATTTCATCCTCCTTGGAATTACCCATACGGTTTACCAAGTTCTTCGTAACTTATATGTATATGTATATTTAAAAAGGTTGCCTACAAAAACATCACCTTATGTCATCACACTCTTTCTTGCTACCATATGCCCTCCCTCCATCACACTCTTTCTTTCTCATAGTAGCACTAATTAGTCTGTAATTGTGACAGTAAGTAACACATAAGATGAACTAATGCAGCACGCCACAAAGGTTTGAAAATTTTCAGTAGCCCCAAATGGATGACGGCAGCCAATCAAAAGTTGTAATTATGGCAGCAAAGAGCGACCACATGGGGGGGAAAATAGTCAGTTGCAGAGATGGATTGAATCTGTGCAAGATATTCATCATGGTCTACACAAGAAAATATATGGCAGAACAAGAAATTGGAAATATGATGTATCCCATCCATAAAAAGGCCGAAGCAGGGAAAGATTGGAGAAAGCATATACCCTCCTCTGTCTATGATAATTTTAAAAAAAGTGCTTCTCTGATTCTGTCTGCAACTCTGGAGATGACAAATCCGAGAAGAGAAAATCTTCTATACAAAAAAATCACAGATGGATTCCTGAATAGAATCAAGTGGAAACGAATGAGTAAAATCATAAGAATGTAAGTTATAAGGGAAGCAAGATATATATCGGAAGGAAAGAACAAAAGAAATGAACTCGTAAACAGATAAATTTCCAGCATACATCCATCTATTAAATAAAGTATTCAATGCATTCACTATTATATGAAGATATTAAGGCTCCTCAAATTGATTCACCATTTTTCTTCATTCAAAATTGGTAGATGCTGTAACTGGACTTTATTCTGATCATCTCTCTAAAGTCTTGGTTATTTATTTCCTTTTTTGTTTCTGTTATTATTAAAATTTTAGTTAATCTAATTGTGTTGCCTCATTCCTGATGATTGATCTGTTAAATTCCATCTTCACTCCACGTGATTGAAGAGGAATCTGGAAGTAGATGGTTTCAACTATGTTTATATATTCTTTTTTTTTTTTTTTTTTTTTTTTTTTTTACTTGTGTTGCAATGCTGACGAAGAAATTTGAATATTTACAAAGGGAGGCAACCCTGACTTCTCTTCATCTTTAAATCTGTAACATATATATATATATATATATATGTGTGTACCTATGTGTGCGACTAAAGTTCGATGAGTGGTGTTCCCAGTTCGTCTCTGCTTTGTATAACTGCAATGAGCACTATTATGTTTACACCTAATGCATAAATTTAATGATTATTTGTTTGCTTGACTGCGTATGCACACTAGCACACACATGTACATCCCTGCTTATATATGGCCATTTCATTTATCTACTCTACAACTATATATATATATATATATATATATATATATATATATATTTTTATTATTACTTCAAACATTATTTTTAGTGGACATCCATTTTTAAGTAGAATGCTCCTATTCTTTTTTTTTTTTTTTAATAGTGTTTATTTTGTCTATTACTCTGCACATTCTAGGAAAGTTAGTAAAGAAAATGAGCACTTTTTTTTTTTTACTAAGTTTTCTCATGTGCAGGCCAGTAGATGAAGTAAAGACAGTTAAAAAAATATTAGGTATCTCCTAAAAATAAAATTTGATGTAATAAAAATGTTAGATTAAATAAAAAAAAAATTTGGATTTAAAATATAAATTCATTAATATATATTGAATTAATACAAATATAAAATTTGTCACTTTATATTTAAATATATTTAAAATTTTAAATATTTATTAAAAAACTAATATTGTTGAGTGATGTTATATTCAGAACCCTGACTGCAGAGTTTTGTAGATAAACTTTTTTTTTTTTTGTAATGGTTTGGGCTAGTCGTCAGGAGGTATCAGCAATTGACTGCTGATTTTCTCATTTTCATTATCCATTAATATCTCCTGATGAGTGGACTGAACGATTAGTAAAAAAGAGTCATCTATGAAACTCTGGAGTTTATGTACTGAATATAAAATCAATCAGCTAAGTGACAAATTTTATGTTTGTGTTAATTCTATTAATGCTCTGCCTCTGATATCGAGAACTTTATTGCAAAAACTGCTTGCCTTAAATATCCTTTCTTTCAGACTTTCATTGACTGACAGCATTTCTGGCTTTACACTATCTTTGTTATTGTTTTATATATATATATATATATATATAATTTGTGTGAATTTCTCGGATGATGAGTTATCATTATTTACATGAAATTCAGTAAATAGTTTCCAGAAGTCCTCATATTCAAACATTATAGTAGTTCAGATATGAGGACTATTTTGGATATAATGTGGTATATGTAATATAACTTAACAAAACACATGAACTTATCACAATACATGAAAGGTTATGTGTCTCATGAAAGTAAATATTAATTTGCAGTGTTTAATGTTTGATAAGTTTTATTTTCAATTGTCTTATTTCTTTTCTCATTTTACTTAGTTTTTTAAAAGTAAGGCATTTCTACAAATTACATGCACTTGTACATTCTGTACTATTAAAGAAAGATTTTTTTTTCACTATGAATTTGATGACCTCATCAATAGCTTTCTCTACCTAGTCCCAGTCTTGTTCATCATCCTTCATATTTTCACCATTATTGGAAGAATTTGATTCTTCCTCTTTTTCTTGACAATCCAAATCATTTTGAAGTGATTCTATGGTTGAATTCTTTTTTAATTCGTTAGCATCTTCATTTATCCTTTCTTTCAAGTGATCCGAGATGAGGGCATTCAGTGGATCATCTTCAAGTACAAATTTTAGTGCTTTATTTAGATTCTGTAATCCTTTTTGTTAATTTGCTTCGTCCAGTTTTTCAATAATTTCTAGTTTTTGACGTAACATGAAAGGATTTCTTTTCCTTTTACTTCCAGTTGAAGTTACTTCCGTGTGTGGCATCATGGGTTAAGAAATTTCAAGTTACTAACAGTTATCTGCAAAGAAAAGAAAAATATTAGAATGTGTTATATTCTTGCAACGTCTCAATGGCAATACTGATAAGTTTGGATATGAGGACTAATACTGTGTATGTGCATACACACACACACACACACACACACACATATATATAGTATTTACATTATGCGGACCATTGTGCCATATTTGTCACGTTTTGGCCGTTGTACGCTCTGGCCTTCTTCAGGTGGTTGGAATTTCGAACTGAACCCTTTATTTCGATCTCTGGGGTAGACTGTTCTAGTTCCACGTGCCATGTTTGATGGATGTCAGTTATCAGTTATCTCCTGCTAATTTTCCCTCTGAAAGTTCTCCACTGCCTTAACCGGGTATTGAACTCACACTGGATCTAACCAACGCCTTTATCCACTGTGCCATGTGTCCTTGAGGACATCTGGGTATGAATTTCTGGGTATTATAAACCTAATGTTTTCAGCAACCATTTTTACCAGTGCTCATATTGCAATTTTGCTGTTATCATTGCATGTTTTTACCAGAGCTCATATTGCAACTTTGTTATCATTGCTTTTCTCTGGTACTCCTTATTACTGGTTCCCATATTGTATTTATTTCTATGCTTGGTCGGCTCAGGAGATTTTTGTGGCCTAGCATATGTGCTGATTCCTTAATTTTACGGATTTTCCAATGGTGTTCCCTATCTATGATCTCAACATGATCCCACAGGAGGGGGGTGATCTCCCTTCTCTCTCCATATGTGGTCAGCTACACCTGATTTTTCTATTTCCCCTCGCGTTACAGCTTTCTGGTGTTCTTGAAACCTTACCTTGAGGAGGCGGCCTGTCTCTCCTTTATATTCCTATCCGCAGCTGCACGGGATAGCGTACACACAGTCTTTAGTCATGTTCTCCTGTATGGGGGGTCTCACTCGAGAGAGATATCTGCGTAGTGTTGTCAAGCTCTTGAAGGTTATCCTGATGTTATATGGACCGCAGATCCTTTGTATTTTCTCTGATAACCCCTTCACATAAGGCAGGCAGACTGTTTTCTGAGTGTTGTTGTCCTCCTCTTGTACCCGCCTATCCCAGTTTTGGGGGTCTGCTGCCATGTACCCAGGGTAGTTGTTACGTTGTAGGGTACTACTTATACTGACCAATTCTTTATCTAACATATCTGGGTCGCCACTTATGACTTTTGCTCGGTGTTGTAAGCAACGGACGATCCCTTTCTTTACACTGTATGGATGGTGGGAGTTGAAATTGAGGTACTGTCTGGTGAATGTTGGTTTACGGTATACGGATGTCTTGAACCCATGCTCTGTTCGAGATATTAGTACATCCAGGAATGGGAGTGTGTTGTTACTAACAACACACTCCCATTCCTGGATGAGGACAATGGTCCGCATAATGTAAATACTGTGTATAATACCTCATCTCAGAGATATATATATATATATATATATATTCATATATTACAATGAATCATTTGTACAAAAAGTAGATTAGTAAAGTTAATGATATAAAATGGCGAAATCCCCTGACAAACAAAATTTTAAAGGTGCATTAACCTACAAATCACTTGATAAATATTATGATCCTTGTCTTTAAAAATTATAAGCTATATAAGGTCTTTCTTTAATATGCAAGTACATTCAGTCATCTTCAGGCATGGAAATTATTTTTCTTAGTGTAAAAATACACTCTCTTAAGTTTTCAAAAAATTCAACCTTAGCATTGCAACTGCATGCTCCAAAAGTTTTTTATCCATTAAAAATAACACATTTCAAAAAAACAATTTTCAATTCATATTTAATTTTTTTTTGTCTTGGATGCTACCTGAATTTTACCAAAAACAAAATTTCCATGCCTGAAGATGACTGAATGTACTTGCATATTAAAGAAAGACCTTATACAGCTTATAATTTTTAAAGACAAGGATCATAATATTTGTCAAGTGACTTGTAGGTTAATGCACCTTTAAAATTTTGTTTGCGAAGGGATTTTGCCATTTTATATCATTAACTTTACTAATCTACTTTTTTGTATGAATGATTCATTGTAAGATAAATTGAACTGCACCACATATGTGAAATATATATAGTAACCTTTTTCAAAGAGTGCACAATTAGAAAATGATTCTTGACACAGAGCTACAAGAAATTTGATTTGAGGCAATCTACGCAGATTGTCTGATCTTAAGTATAAGTACTGATCCATGTATAAATAAACCCATTATTCTTTCCAGTTACTATGCTATTATATATAGACTATTCAGTTTATGCTTATGCACAACTGTCAAGCCATATATGTTGTATTTTTGCTTGACTATCTATACTATAGTTAAATATATAGCTGTAATTACCTTCCCTGACCAACACAAAATTTTACTACTGTTCTCTATTACCCATGACAGAGAACCCTCCCTACCTCCCATTAGAATGTCTGATGCTCAACTCCATGAGAGCACCTCTTTGCAGCTGCTTGGTCTCACACTGCCCGCTGACCTGAGATGGAATAATGACATTGAATCAATAGCTTCATCTTGCGCAAGGAAAGTTGGTTCTCTGTGCTGCGCCAGAAAGTTTTCTCTCCCGAGTCTATCCTTCAAATCTATTAGGTTGGTGCAAAAATAATGACGTAATAATGTCATTTTTTGACGTTACAAATACGTCAAAAAACGACATTATTATGTCATTATTTTTGCACCAACCTAATATAAATCAGCCATTCACCCTTGCATGGAATATTGCTGCCATATATAGTCTGGAGCCCCCACCCCAAATTTCAGATGTATATACAATGTGGCTGACCCTGATCTGGCATCTTGTTTACAGTAGCTCTCTCACAGACGTGCTATTGCCTCCCTCTGTCTTTTTTCTACAAATACTTTCATGGTAATTGCTCCGACAAGCTACTTTCGCTAGTTCCCAAACTGCATGAATTTAAATATGCCACTAGGTCGACATCTCGGTCCCATCCTTTCACTATTTAAGCGGTTAAATGTAGCCATCTCTTTTAGTCCGATAGCTTCATGTCTTGCACTTCCCATCTGTGGAACTCCCTTCCTCTTACTTGCTTCCTGATAGCTATAATCTCCAACTATTCAAATGTAATGTCGATCAACATCTCCAGATGCCTTGATCTATTCCTCGTCCTTCTCTTTATCCTTTCCTCTTTCATGCATCTTGACTCTTGCTTCTGCTTTCTGTAACCCCCTTGCATGCTAGTGCCACTCCTGCATTGCTTGGGGTGAAAAATTAAAAAAAAAAAAAAATTCATAAATAAATAGTAATACACAAAAATATGTAAAATGAATTAATCAATAAATAAGTAAATAAATTAGCAAAATATAAATATAAGAACAACCAACAATAAAATAATCAATGATAAATAAAATAAAAAGTTAACAAACTACATGATAAATAGCCAGAAAACCGTATCCGAATCCACAAGTATTTTCAGCCAATAATCCCTAAAATAATTTGAAAAATAACTGTTACTGCCCACCAAAACAACCATTAGAACAATACGATAGGTTACATACATTGCATCACTGACCTGTATGTATAAATAGTCGAGCAAAAACACAACACATATGGCCTGACAATTGCATCTTAGCATGAAACTAAAGTCAAAACCCAGTGGTGACAGCCTATGTCTACTTTTATATTTACATACGCTCTATCCCTGATATTGAGAACTTTAACCCATAAATATAGCACACCTTATATATATATATATATATATATATAAATTGGATAAATAATTTAATCATATGATACTTGTGAAATGTAATGGTAAAAAAGTAATTGTGTTCATGATTATAGATATGGCTAAAAATTGTTTAAATTGCATAGTCACTTTTTGAATGTGCCATAAAGAGGAAACCAATATTTTTATTTTTTTAGTTTAGACTCTTGTTTATTGAATAGTTTATTTTATTCTATTTTTTTTTTCCTTTTATTTAAAATCTGTTGCATTTTGCATCATGTTTCTTCATCTTTCCAAAAATGTACGCTGTTTACCCTCAGGCAGATAAAATGATTCATGATTTAGCCTATAAAAAAAAAAAAAATTTCAAATAATCAATGCATATATTCACCTGTTTTCTAAAGCACACATACACCAACAGAGAATACTAATGAACAATTGATAGATTTTTTTTTTTTTTTTTTTTTTTTAATCAATTCAATAGATATTAATTATTGAGTAAATAGAGTTTGATTTTCTTGGTATCACTGGTTCAGTAACAAAGTGCTTAACCTGTTGAACCATGACACCTGACTGCTTTACCAATATGCTATTCCTGGAATAGTTGGGTGAAATTACACTATTTCAGAACTTTCTGTAACTGAGTTAATTTTGAAATAATTTCAGCTGTAAAGAATAGCTAGTGAAAAATATGAACAGCCTTATTCTACTTAGGTCTGAGGCTGTGTAAGTCTTTTTGGTATGTGCATCTTGAAAGAGTACTGAAAAATACAATGGGTGAATATTTAATTGTAGACACTTCTAAATGGCCACTTCTGATTTAAAAAAAAATTTTTTTTTAATGTTCACCCAATACCAGGTGCAAGCAAAGGTCATTCAAACTTACTGTGTAGCGTTGTATCAGTATCAGAAAGTGAAGTTCTTGGAGTTAGGCAAGAAAGATAATAGCTACTTCTAGACTTGAAGAGGTCAAGATTTAATTAATGAATACAGTTTCAGAGTTCACATGGAGATTTTAGAAGTATAGAGTTGAGGTAAACTTTACAAGGAACTGGAAACCCAATACCAAACAGGAAAAAGGGATCCACTTCTACTTGTATTCAAAAGACTGGGCAGGAGTGTGAACCGGATGATAGGCAAACATATCTACTATTAATAGCGGAAAAAAAAAATAATAATAATAATAATTACTGAATAAAATTTCAGATTTCAGGTGGAGATGTCGTAAGTACAGAGTTGAAGGAACCAGAAATCCAATTGTAAACAGGAAACCAGGGATAAACCTCTACTTCAGTTTAAAAGGCAGGAGAGAAGTATGAAACGGGTGATAGGCAAACCTATATACTCCTATTGGGAGAAAAAATAGTGAAAAACAATTCAGTTTAGATGTGAACATTAGAAGTATAGAGTTGAAGTAGACTGTAGAAGAAACTGGAAACCCAATCCTAAACAAGGAACAAGGAATAAACCTCTATTCCTGTTCAAAAGAGTGGTGAGTAGTGTGAATTGGATGATAGGCAAACCTATATACTCCTATTGGGAGAGGAAAAATAATAATTACAAAATAAAATTTCACAACATGCTTTTATTTTTAAAATTTTGTCAAAATATTGGTATGTTTTTCTTGATTGATTTAAACATTGGACATAGAATGGATTTAAGCATGTTACTAGATTGGCAACTAGGTCTCACTGTTTTACTGTTGAACTAGTTAGATGTAACCACCACTTCTACTCTAACACTTTATTTTCTAGCACTTGTCCCCTGTGGATCTCCCTTCCAATTTCTTGCTTCCCTGATAACTACAATCTTCCAAAATTTAAATGCAACTTCAATTGTCATCTTTTGTCTTTTTCACCTCTGTTCCTTTCATCATTTTTCATCAATCCTCTCCATTCTCAGTCTTCATTCACTTTCACTTCATGTAACTCCTGTTCTAGTGGCATTATCACCTTGCTTGGGGTGAAACAAAAAAAAAAAAAAAAAACAAAACTTATCATTTTCAATATATTATACTTATTTATATTAAGATAAAAATTCAAACCAATAGCAAAAAATAAAAATAAAAATTGATAAAGTATATAGAGAAAGAATTGTAAACAGTTGAATGTGTCATATGTCGCTAATACAAAATTGATCTTAAGAACTGTTATTCAATTTACATCTGTAAGATACATTGGGTGAATATTTCTATGTAAGCACCTGGATTGTCACTTTTGATTGTATCCAGATACTGTCCTATTATATCAGCATGTGTTCTTAAATTTTATCAAAATAGGCACATTTTTGTTGATTCAAACATTGATGGAAATCAGTCATATCAATAAATTATGCGTTTTTATTTAATGTAAATTTTACCAAAATAATTGTATATTTTTGTTAACTGATTCAAATATTGAAGATAGAAGAAAATATGTAACACTTTCAAAATATTATGATTTTCTTATATTAAAAAAGTAAAATTTCAAATAAGATGCAAAAAAAAAGATTGTGCAGTTTCTGGAGAAGGAAATGTAAATGATTGAATGTATCAAAAATGGTTTGCAAAGTTTTCTTAGTTTATTTCATGACCTGTCAATCCTTGAGTTATTTAATGCCAAATAGTAATGATTGACTACACTATGCATTGCTACATGCTGAAGAGCCTCCAAAATTGTGGTAAAGTTTTCTCATTGAACAATTCTTCAGTCAGTTAAATCAGCTGAGATTGATAGCAACTACACAAAGAGATAAATTAAGTATACTCAACATTGTATAAGATGAGAAATAGTTGACATATAGAAATCAACTGTTGTGATAAAAACAAACCAGACAAATTCTAAAGGTGAAAATATCAGGCTGCATTTCTGTGTTATATATATATATATATATATATATATATATATATTTTAAAAACCTCTCTGCCCACATTTTAACATGAATGTTCTTAGTTTGGGTTCAAGTAATTGTTCAGGTGAACACACTTCATTCTCCCAATATTTCTTTTCTTTTTAGTTTTATTCTAAACACCTATCTCTCTATAACAAGCTGTCACCTATTCTCTGTTGAAACAGAAATTATGAATTAAATTGATTAATTTCTTTCCTGAAATACACCTCTTGTCATATTATCACTTGTATTATCTCCCAGTGGACATTATATGACCAAAAATAGGTTTACTTTAAAGTAATTTGATTTAAAGTGATTATCTTGGACATTAACAGCAGAATTTCGGGCAAGAATCTAAGCATTAAAAATTGGATGCAACAGAAATGTTATAAGTATTAGGTTGGTGCAAAAATAATGACGTAATAATGTCGTTTTTTGATGTTAAAAAATACGTCAAAAAACGACATTATTACGTCATTATTTTTGCACCAACCTAATATCTTCTGCATAGACTGTATAACAAATGATGCTGTGTTAGACACTATCAGACAAGGAACTGGCCCCTTGGAAGACCTCATAACCATCATCAGGAGGAGAAAATTGAAATGGTATGGGGGATGTCATATGAACTGACACTCTTTTTACTGACATTCTACAATGTACCACCATAAGCAAAAATAAGAGGCACATAGTGGAAAAAATGGGCTTAACAATATCATTGATTGGACTGGAAGATCATTCACAGAGACTCAGACATTGGCATGCAATGGAGTCATATGGAGGGAGCTGGTCAGGTGCTCACCTGTACAGTGGCCCTACAACTATACCCAGTCATAGGACGGATGATGATGATTTGATTTTGGTGTGTGGTAAATGGTATAAAAGTGTACATTTTTCAGAGGGATTCATCATTTTATAACTGGTAGTAAGCTAGCCTAAAAGTCGATTATTAATGTAGTGTAATCCATCCTCACTAAGTGCTCCACATTTACAGCCTAGTACCAGACTAATCCAAGCCTAATAAATAAAGTCACTGTACCCTACAATAATGCTTAATGAACTTGTCTAACAGATCATTACTACTATACAGTGATTTTGATCCTGAGTATTCAACTTTTATGGCTTTGTACCAAATTAAGCTTAGCTTAGCAAATACTTATTTTTCTTTCTTATACTGTGTCTCTTCAGAATATGGTCAGTCATGGCACTCCATAACTTCTTGTAGCTGTAAGCAATGTTTATCTCTTTACAATCCTTAGTTTTCCTTGCTCTGCTATACATTTACACAAATTCATTAGGTTGTTTGCTCACTGTTTCTCTCTGTACCTCTTTCTCTTAGTATGTCCTAAGAGTGCTCAATTTTCCAAGCTGTTTTTCCTCATAATGTGTATCAGATATTTTAAACCTGTACAAACATATATTATGATTTTACCTGTATTTTAGTTATTTAAGATGTAGTTGTTTTTAAATGATTTGAATCTAAATTTATTCATAATTGTAATTAATTAACCAAGAAGTTGCTTTGAAATTGTATGAACAATAAATATC
>OZ010583.1:18184544-18259544 GCA_963932145.1 Acanthosepion lycidas | reverse complement strand
TTAGACCACACTGAGCATCCACAATCTAAGGTTATTTTTGGCACAATGCGCAAAGTATAGACTCAAACTCATGACATAGTAGTAATGCTTGACTAGGCTAGGTTGCTAACCATGGGCAATCATGACTCTTCATAGCTTATATATATATATATATATATATATATATATATATATATATATATAACACACACACTGGGTGTAACAGCAAAATTGTCCAATTATTAGATTAAGCATTAAGCTCTGAAGTGTATCTTAGAAATGATTAAAGATATCTTACTGGAATTCTCTAATTTTTTATTTTTTTAGCTCTATTTTATTCTACTTTGAGCAATAAGAATGTATAATGACTCTCCAAGCTTAGCAGAAGAATTGAGATGAATTCAATCATAAACGAAAATGACATGTTCATTATTAATTAAACATAGCTAAGGATCAGAAGCTCATGAAGTATTGATATAAAGTTTATATATATATATATATATATATATATATATATATATATATATATTATCCCAGGATTGTTTTCCAACTTATTCAATATGATTTTCACCCTGTCTAACCTAACTTTCTGTCCTGGAGTTTCATGTACGATTTCATTTTCAAGTCTTTTGTCTTTGGACTTTCATAGGTGAAACTCCTCTCTCATGTGCCAAATGACTTATGGATTGAGTTGGATTTTTTCCTAATTGATCTCTTTAGTTCTGAGTTGAAATGATGATCCCACTTCCAGTTTTCCTCTTTACTGTTTCCTCTTTTTTAAACTTATTCATCATTCTCTTGATTGTTCTTGAATGAACTTTGAAGATGGAAGCCAGAAGATAATTGTTGGTACCATTATTGAAGGCCTGAATGATTTTTTCCTCTCACCATTGCTTAGTTGAGAAGAAAGCGGGGCTGACACAAAACAATTTTAATCTGTTCTCTTATTAGCTGAATAGTTCAAAGGGCTTTTCAGTGATTCTTAGGACAAATGGTCTCAAGATGGCTAAAAGTCTTATCTGAAAACCTGGAAAAAGAAACTCAGTTTAATGGTTATTCAGATATTAAACATTTTGTGGGCTGGCCAATTATACTGTTACACTATATATATATATATATATATATATATATATAGTTTCTAGAATGCAGTGCTACAGGTAAAATACTGAAAATGAGACAAGATCAAGGTTTCTAATATCTACTATCATAGAGAAAATACCAATTCATTAATTTATTTTCCATGAACTCAATTTGAACATGTGCTAAAAAGTATTCAGATGGATTAAGTAATTTCTTTTTTAATGTCATAAACATGACTCTCCACAGCTTTCTTTTCTTTTTCATATCTGAATTGATCTGAGTGTTCATAAAATAGATACTTGATTGGTTTCCCATTGCCTTCTCCACAGTTTCAAATTATTGTAGATTGAGAAGCATGGAATACACTTCATTGCTGTGGTTCATAGGTCCACCCAGACCCAGGGTGGTAGCACTTGTTAGGGTCCCAGCTATCATGAGTAAATAGTGACCACCCCTCCCCTCAAACAAAACACTATGAAAGTATAAAATACTTTTTTATAGTAAAAATACCATCAATACATTTTTTATATAAAAAAAATTACCAACAATACATATTTTTAGTACTTTATAATAACATTCTTATATTCTAAAAGAACTACCTCTAATCTGTATGCCATGTCAAGAACTGTACACAATAAAACATACTAACAGATTGTAGTGATTTCACTCAAATCCATGTAAAATACTGCCAAACAACCAAGAAAGAACTCTTTCATGATTTTAACCCATATAATATCTTACAATTTCTTAAATCAAACTGTATTCTAAAATATAACCCTAAAAGTATTATAACATAAAACATATATCACCACCTTTAGTAATTATGTCCACACAAACATGTATATGCATAAAAAGTGAGTTTCAATTGTGAAAGCAGAATAAGATACGTTATATTTGTGTTACCTCAAAGCTTGCAAGAAAATTAAATTTCAGCATTAAATGACCGATAGGGAGTTGATATGCCATTAAACAAATCATTCAACCTTCATTCATTTTCCAAGGATTTCATATGAATTGAATGCCACAGTCACAAATGAAATTTGAATTTGGCTCACCAATTCTATTTTCTCTCTCAACCTTTCTGTCCCTCTCACAAGGAATTTCTTTTATTATTCTAATGGCCATAAAAGCATCAAATGGTTAGTTGGGTGATTTTTATCCATTTTGGTGGGAAAAAAAATGAGAAATAAACTTTGCTTGTTAATAGAGCGAAAGATCACATCAGAATAATGTAGAAGAAATGCCAAAAATAGTTCTTTTTTTTTTTTTTCTTCCTCCAAAGACAAATTCTTATGTCTTCATCTCATACAATGATAATACAATGGTAATATCATAAGGAAACAATTTGCATTCATTGACTGAGCAGCCATTCTGAAATTTATAAAATCTTTCACTTAAAATAGTTTTTCAGGAAAATATGATTTCTCAAATCTTGTAGCTGTTATTGCTCTTTCCACTACTGATTGGGATTTCCTTCCTAAACTTTTTTTTTTTTTTTGATGTAGTGTAGATTGTCAACATCTTGATTGTCATTGTTTTCTCTTGGAGTTACATGTGCTATCTAATTGTTGCTATGTAGATATTTTTTATTCTAGCTGAAAACAAAAAAAAAAAAAAAAAATGATAATCTCTAAAATACATTTAAAAAAAAAAACTCTGTCCTTAACTTTACCTATAAACTAAAAAAATAAACTCCTATTCTTACAAAAAATTTCTTGAACTCTTTCAGACCAGTAGCTGAAATAAATAAATATACCGTTTAATAGTGTCTACTCAAATACAAGTATTCACTAAAAATAACATGTATGTAATAAAAATCTGTGGGATTAATAAATAAATAAAAAAATTATCCTTTTCTTTACAAATTGCTTTGTTCACGTTAAGATAGAAACATTTCAGAGTGTTTGGGTGTGAATCTGAGGATAGGGCAGAGGATTCAGAAAGAGTTGGATGAATCTAATGATGATTATGAAGGTCTTTGGAGTTATCACGAGTGATGGCAACATTATGTCTTCATTTATCTTCCCACAAGGTCTCAGACTTAACATAAAGGCCTACATGAAGTGTTTGAGGAGATAGTGCAGGCCTGGGAGAAGAGTCTGGCAAAAGGACTCTGCACCATACCACACAATCAGGAGAACTCGGTAATGGATATCAGACAATTTATGCAACCACATCACCTCTTACATCTGGCCACTCAACTGTCCAGACTGCAACCCTCTGTCTTACAATATTTTTTGTTCTTTCTTGTCTTAAAGTCAGAACACTATTCATACAATCATATGACAATACCTTTTTGTAGAGGAACAAATTTCTTACTTTGTGAACTTGTCTTATTACTGTTACTTTGCCTTGTTTTGACTTACACATATTTTGTTTGCTTAGTATTATTTTCTCCTGTTCTTTTTCTTCCTTTTCTTGGTGTTTATTGAGAATTTTGTCAGTTCCATTTGTTGAGCATTTTGCCAATTACTCCACAGGAACACCTTTCTTAAATTTTCAACCATAAAGTCATGCCATGATATATAATAAAATTAGAACTGAATACATATATCACCATCATCATCATGCTCTTGACTTTTGTTTGGTGTAGTTTAGATTGTCAACATCTTGATTGTCATTGTTTTCTCTTTGAGTTACATGTGCTATCTATTTTAGTTATTGCTGCTATGTAGATAACATTTTTATTCTAGCTGAAAACCCCAAAAAACAAAAAAATAAAAAAATAATCTCTAAACTACATTTTAAAAAAAGCTCTGTCATTAACTTTACCTATGAACTTAGTCAAAAAAAATAAACTCCCATTCTTACAAATTCTTGTAGAATTTGGTAGTAACATATTCGCTACTTCGTTATAACAAAAAACAAGTAGAAACTCTTGCTACCTTAATTTTCTGAGTGAATGTTCACTTAGATATAAAATAAGCATTATAAAAATTTCCTTAAGAGAGCACATGAAATTTGTAAAGAAAGGGATGGAGAGCACATTTTTCTCTAATAAGCTTTCTCAATCTGTCTATATTTCTGAGACGAGGTATTATAATTATTTATACTATTTACATTGTTTGGACTGTTGTCACCAACAAATGAACTCCAGGACACATGGCTCATTTGATAAAAGAATTGGTTGAACCCAGTGATTTGACCCGAAGAGTTGGGAGTTCAATACTTGGCTATAACAGAAGTAAACAAAAAATTGGTGAGTTAAATGAGAAATAACTGATGGTGCGATATCCAGAAGAGGCATAGCACATGGAACTAGAACAATCTACCTCCGTGGACAAAATAAAGGGTTCAGTTCCAAATTTCCATCATCTGAAGAAGGCCAGAAACCTCATGAATATGACAACAAAGATTACGACAACAATGTCATTAGTGCGTCCTGGGTAAGACAATAAACTACATCCAGCAGCAAGACCTCTGATCCGGAGGTTTTGAGGAAGCATTGAACCACCTTAATTGCTGGTGTTCCCAGGTCCACACTGACCCGGGGTGGTAGCACCTGTTAGGGTCCCAGCTATGGGCAAATAGTGAACTCCAGTTTTTCCCAAAATATATCCGCATCCTGGGCATGATGATAAACTACATTTGCAACCTGGGTATGGTGATAAACCTCATCCCAAAATAATGTTGCTAGCTATACTTTTTTGAAAAAATAATGTTGCCGGCTGTACGTTTTTGAACGGAATAATGTTGCCGGCTGTACGTTTACCAGTAATATATATCTAACTAAATTGGCATTAAATGACCTACAGTGGTTGATATGCCATAAAACCCAACCAACCAATATCATTAGTGTCAAAAATTTCTTGAACTGTTCCAGGCCAGTAGCTGAAATAAATAAATATACCGTTTAATAGTGTCTACTCAAATACAAGTATTCACTAAAAATAACATGTCTGTAATAAAAATCTGTGGGATTAATAAATAAAAAAATCATCCTTTTCTTTACAAATTGCTTTGTTTACATTAAGGTATAAAACTGAGCAGATATGTCTACTTCAAGAATCGGGAAAAATTTGTGTTTAAAAACACTTTTCAACTTCGTTTAGTCATTGACGCACACTGTAGTTGTGATGTCAAAGCATGTCAGATCTGATGACAGTTTCCTTTAGAGGAATGCAGGTTCAAATGCTGCCATAGAGACTAATAAGATAATAAGATTTCTTGAACATTCAGGCCACTAGATGAATACTTAGTGTTGTTTGTTTTTTATTTTGTAGACTGCACACTATAGTAGGGTCCGTTGTGCACTGTCTGTGAGAAAAAGAGTACCATGACAATTCACTCCACCAAAAATTTGGAAATGGCATGCTGTACTGCTTGGCATTCATGTCAGAAGCTCCAGTAGAAACATTTCAGGGTGTTTGGGTGTGAATCTGAGGATAGGGCAGAGGATTCAGAAAGAGTTGGATGAATCTAATGATGATTATGAAGGTCTTTGGAGTTATCACGAGTGATGGCAACATTATGTCTTCATTTATCTTCCCACAAGGTCTCAGACTTAACATAAAGGCCTACATGAAGTGTTTGAGGAGATAGTGCAGGCCTGGGAGAAGAGTCTGGCAACAGGACTCTACACCACACAATCAGGAGAACTCAGTAATGGCTATCAGACAATTTATGCAACCACATCACCTCTTATATCTGGCCACTCAACTGTCCAGACTGCAACCCTCTTGATTATTATGTGTGGAGTGCAGTTGAGTGGGAGACTAACAAAACTCCTTATAACACAAAAGATGAACTGAAAGCAAGGATTATGGCAGCATTCACCAACTTAAACAAGGAGACCATCCAGTTGAGTTGCAGGAGAGTAGTAAGTCATCCAGAGGCTGTAGTTTAAGCCAATGGTGAATTTATTGAATAAATTTACTCTTTAGTATTTCAAGATATTATTGTGTTTCTCCACTAACCTGAGGTGAAACAACTACATTGAATCAATAGCTGAATCTATTGCAAGGAAAGTGGGTTCTCTGTGTTGTGACAGAAAGTTTTTCTTGTCTGTGTCCATCCTTCACCTGCTTAAATCTACCATCTTTCCGTGCATGGAATACTGGTGACATATATGGTCTAGTGTTCCTGCTGTTCATCTTGAGGTTCTCAACAAAATTCAAAGACTGATATGCAATGTGATTGGTCCTGACTTGGCATCTCGACTACAGTCGCTTTCTCACTGATGTAATATGGCTTCCCTCTGTCTTCTCTACAAATATTTTCATTGCATCTGCTCTGATGAGCTATTTTCACTGGCACCCTGACTGCATAAATTTAAGCATACTACTAGGTTGGCATCTCAGTACCACCCTTTTACTGTCAAAACAGTTAAATGTAACTGCCTCTTCTACTCCAACAGCTTCTTCTCTCACACTTCCTGACAGCGAAACTCACTTCCTCTTACTTGCTTCCCTGATAACTATAATCTTTAAAAATTTACATGTAATGTCAAGTGACATCATCTGTTGCCTTGATCTTCGTTCTTTTTATCCTCCATCATTCTTCTTTTTATCCTTTCTTCAACTTCTTTATACCCAGTCTTTTCCCTTACTTACACTCTCTGTTGCCCTCTTGTGTACTAGTGGCACTCCCATTTTGCTTGAAAGGAAATGCTTAAAAATATATATCTGTTAAAATGACATGTCAGTGTTATTTTCATTTTTTTCATAATTTAGATGAAAAATTTCATCCATTGCAGCATATATATATATATATATATATATACACAGACATACCCACAAACACACATACATACATATATGTATCTCAATATTGTTTATTATGCTCCCATTTAAAAATTAAATTAAAACCCACAAATTGTAGAGCACCCCGTGTACATGTTCGTTCAGCAAACAGTAACTGGTTTTTATCTCTACTGAAATAGAATTCTACTTAGTTCAGTGCCTATTATCAAGAAGGATCCTTTTTTTCTTTATATCATTGCAGTGTGATAATGCCAGTAGGATGCAGGGGTTACAGGGAATGAAAGAGAATGAGAAGATTTTTAGGAAAGGATGATAAAAGAACAGAATTCAGGAAGACTGAAGATGGTGATTGATGTTGCATTTAAATTAGATTTTAAGAAGAAATTGGAAGGGAGTTCCACTGGTGAGAAGTGTGAGAAAAGAAATTATTGGAATAGAAGAGACAATTGCATCTACTTAGTTCAACAGTAAAAAGGAGAGACCCATCTGTCAATCTAGTTTGCATGCTTAAATTAACAGTAAAAAGGAGAGACCTGTCTGTCGATCTAGTTTGCATGCTTAAATTCATGCCATTGAGGCACAAAAAAAAAAAGCTCATCAGTTGCCATGAAAGTATTTGTAGAAGAGAGAGCAGCTATGTCCCATTGGCTTGAAAGTGACTGAAGTGGAGATGCCAGGTCAGCATTAGAGACACTGTTGAATTTTCTCAAGAATCTTGGGATATACAGAAGGAACACCAGCAGTATTCAATGCAAGGATGAATGGTAGATTTATAAATGTGCAAGATGGATATTGATAAAAAAAAAAATTCTGGCACAAAGAAAGAACCAACTTTCCTAGCAGTAGGAAAGCTAAGTAGAATATATGATAAAAATGTAAAAACCTTATTGCTTTGGATAATGCCCAGTTCCAGAATCTATGATCTTATTCAGCCTTCTATATAGTCACTTAAGTTTTAAGTGATGTTAAATTCATAAGTATTCTTGGATATGAGAAGAAAACTGTAACAGAATCCTATGACTTTCTACCATTGCCCAATTTGCTTGGTTAAATGAATAAGTTCCATAATGTGTATCTCACGTCTAACTAGAAAAATTTAATTTGTCCAGATCATAGAGCTCTCAACAGAATCAATCCACAGAGAATGGTAACATTGTCAAATGAAAATAACTGTTTATTAGATCTTCTGCAATCTGTGAAAGAGCTTGTCTACTTTTTGCAGGCCCTAGTGGCTACTAACAGGTGTGAAACTTGATTCCAACGCATATCGAATAACAGCTAAAAACATCTCCTCCCCAAATTTTGGGGCAAATCCTACAAATGCATGCCGAGATTTATCCCTAACCAATAGAAATGAGCTACTTCTCTGTCTTATCCACCATATTTTTTGTTCTTTCTTGTTTTAGAACACTATTCATAGAATCACATGATTGTATCCCTTTTGTAGAGGAACAAATTTCTTACTTTGTGAACTTGTCTTATTACTGTTACTTTGCCTTGTTTTGACTTACACATATTTTGTTTGCTTAGTATTATTTTCTCCTGTTCTTTTTCTTCCTTTTCTTAGTGTTTATTGAGAATTTTGTCAGTTCCATTTGTTGAGCATTTTGCCAATTACTCCACAGGAACACCTTTCTTAAATTTTCAACCATAAAGTCATGCCATGATATATAATAAAATTAGAACTGAATACATATATCACCATCATCATCATGCTCTTGACTTTTGTAATTGTAGGAATGCAGAAACCATATTGAATCTCCTCCACTACGGTCTAACAATGGCAGCCATGAGCAATTCTGGTATAGTCATACTTGCCCATTGTTTGACATTGTTCAACCAGTTTTTGAGTTGCTGTTCTCTCCTACGTCCACCAACGATGACTTGCGTGATGATCTTGAACAGGCTGTTGTGCCTTATAATGTACCCAAATCACCCAATTTTTCTCTGTTTGACAGTGGTGAGAAGAGGTTCTTTGTGGGCCATAAAACTTTCAACCCTTTTTCATACAAATTCATTGGTTTCATGTTCCCAGTAGAACAGTTTTCTCATATGCTTGTATCCTTCTCTCTGTTTCTTCCAACAGTGTGTGTGTATATATATATATATCAAAATAACCAGTTCTTCTTCTAAATGTTGTCTTTTCAGGATGCAGCTCTCCAAAACTTTCTATCCTTTGTAACTTTTAGTAAAGTTTGCCTTGTTTCCCCCCATTACTGTTAGTCACTGTTCAGCCATCCATTTACACAACTTCCTTTGTTATGTTTACTTACTGTTTTTCCTCTGTTCTGTTTGCTTTCAGTAAGCCTTATGAGTGTCAAATTCTCCAATTTCACTTATGTGCCCTAGAAATTTCAAATATCTCTTCCTAAGTCTAAGTATAAGCATCCTTTTTGTTTTTATTTTCCTTCAAGCTCCCTCATTATTCAGTATGTTTTTTTCAGCATCGTTCTGTAGAAAGATATTTTTGTTGCCTCAAATCCCTTCATCTGCAAGGAGACTGTTTCACATTCACTACGACATAGGGGTATTGATATTACATAACAGTTGATCACTTTTCTTTGTTTCTAAGGGAATTTTCCTGTTTCTTAATTCTTTACTTAACTTTTGGAAAGCATCATCCACTATTTCAATGTTCCTTTGTGTTGTAATGGAATGTCCCACATTCCCTATTGCCTATGTGGACTGACTCTATTGGTAGATATATATAGTAAGCACAGGATGTACCTGGTGACTTGCTTCAGGAATTACTAGCCTGCTCATTCCCTTGTCTTTCAGTAGTGTATTCTCTTTTACAATAAACCTCTCTCTTTCTTTCATCTATGCCCATGTTGCTAGGCCTTTCACTCAAATACCACCTTTGTCTATGTGTAACCTTCTACAACACTTTGGATTTTGGTACCTCCATTTTGATCTTAAATGTGTGTTTGGTCTATATGATTAATAATCACTAATGAGTTAAGTGCATTGACAAGGAAGGAAAGAGATTATATTGAAAAATAAGTTTTGTGCAAAATAAATACATTTTCATCATTAGGCTATGGACATATTGATGTACCTTGTTCTAAATCCAAGCAAATATCCCAATTAACTCAGAGCTGATATTAGGTTTTCACATGTGAATCTTAAAATAAATTTTTGCAATTATTACTATCATACTCCTGTTTCTTCACAATAGTCAATCTATTCAATTCCTGTTTTCATAAAATGTCTACTATTGTCACAAAGAAAACACATGTCACCTAGCATCATGAATGCAAGGGAGATAACTCTGACATAGGAAAATGATAAGGTTAGAAATACACTTGACATTTTACACCTACACACACACACATTTTCCTATATCTGAGTTTTCTCCCTTGCATTTATGATGCCAGGTGGCAGTGTTTTCTTTGACATTAGCAGACATTTTATGAAACCAGGAGGTGAATAGATTGACTCTGTGAAGGAACAGGTTATAATTTTAATAATTTGGAAAAGTTCATTTAAAGATCTACATGCTGATTGATGAATAAAAAAAAATTCATCACCACTTTAGAAAGACACACACTATATATAAAATATAGTTTTGAATGTATGCTATTAGGTTGGTGCAAAAATAATGACGTAATAATGTCGTTTTTTGACATTAAAAAATGCGTCAAAAAACAACATTATTACGTCATTATTTTTGCACCAACCTAATATATTTATGAGAAAAAGTGCTCAATATCAAGGACATAGCATATATGAATAGGCTCAATGATTGTATTTATGCATAAAGCAAGCTGTCATCATTAAGTGTTGATATCCATGTCCACATTGCCTATGTATATGTGTGTATGAGAGAGAGACTGATACTGAAAACTATTCGTCTCTTTCTCAAGGGTTTAAGCAAAAGTGTATTAAATGAGACCATTTTGCCAAAGACAGATTGTGAATTAACCTCATTCAAACTTAGAATATTCTGTTTATTGAACTTCAAACTGACTGCAATGATTGTCGGTAATGACTGTCTTACAGCATTTATTAATATAGGTGATGCTGCTGTATAAAGATTCCCCCACCCCACCCTTTCTGATTAATTTGGATTGGCCAAATGTGAACTGGCAGATATTTCATATTCATAAAGCAACCTACTGCACGAATTCTCCAATTTAGATATATCTTTGCAGTCATCCATATTGAATTACTTTGATAAATGTAAGTTCAAGACTCAAGGAAATTACTAGTATTCTTGATAAGCTTATTATATATTTTTTTTTTAATCATTTCACCCCCAAGCAAGGCAGGAGTGCCATTAGTACATAGGGGATTACAGAGAGTGAAAGTGGGAGAAAAGGCTGGGTTTTGTGCGGATTGAGGAAAGCATAGAAGAGGAACAGAGTTCAAGACAACAAAAGATTGTGATTGACATTGTATTTAAAATTTTGAAGATTGCAGTTTTCAGGGAAGCAAGTAAGTGGAAGGGAGTTCCACTGTCGGAAAGTGTGAGAAAAAATGTTGTGGTTACATTTCACTATTTCAACAGTAAAAGGGTGGAACCTAGATGCCACCCTATTAGCACACTTATTTTCATGTAGTTGGGGCACCCAGAAAAAAAGCTTGTTAGAGCAGTTGTCATAAAAATATTTGTAGAAAAGACAGAGGGAAGCCACATCACATCTGCAAGTAAATGAAGTGAAGATGCCAAGTCAGGATCAACTACATTGCAGATTCTTCTTTGGATTTTGTCGAGGACCTTGAAATGAATAGCAGGGACACCAGACCAGATATAGCAACTGTATTCAATGCACAGATGAATGGTAGACTTGTAAATGTGCAAAATGAACTCTGACAAGAAAAACCATTTGATATGACACCATGAACCAATTTTCCTAATAAGATAATTGGAAGAATCTAGGAAAATTTTACAAGAATTATGTAAATAAAGGTAATTTAAGCCTTTTGATATTAAAGACATATTTTGTACAAATAATTTTTTGCCTTGAAGTTTTATAAATAACACATAAATTTATTTATAACAAAGTTTTCTAATTGTTTTTTGCATATTGAAGCATTATGTAATGGTGCAGAAATATTGTATGGATTTTAACTTTTTTCATAAGTTATAACTATGATAATTAGAAAATTGTGTACAAGTATTTGTTTCCCCCTACTGTATATACAAACACATCCAACTGCACACTTAAACATATACATAAACAAAAACATGTACATAAAACATATTCGTTTATATACATATAGATATGGATGTGAATATATAACTTCCAATATATCCAAAGTATGTATCTAACCTGTAAATATGCACAAGAAACATAACATCACATTTATATGTATACACACACCTATGGTTCATATAACAAAGAAATGACAGCAAAATACATGTTACTAATAGGTATTTAATATATTTTTCATTTAATGATATCGGTAAAAGTACATAAACATATGTACAAGTAAATAGAAATTACTAGTGCAAACTAGTAAATATGCGATCTTACATCTAATTCTGGACATAAAGAATCTGGCTTGAATTGAAATCAATCTGGTTCAACATATTTCAAGAGGTAGTTGTTTTTATGTCTACATGTGGCAATTAA
Organism: Acanthosepion lycidas; assembly: GCA_963932145.1. NCBI lineage: Eukaryota > Metazoa > Mollusca > Cephalopoda > Sepiida > Sepiidae > Acanthosepion > Acanthosepion lycidas. The sequence goes on along the minus strand of OZ010583.1, from coordinate 18,247,204 downwards.
TTCATTTCTTTTGTTTAGTAAATTTGGGTTATTTAATTTTTTTTAGAATAGTCAATTTTTCTACAAGGCAAACATTACACCTTTCACCTTTACTAATTTACGTAATATTTGGATCTTGCTGATATTTCCCATGTCATTTTTGGTACAGACCCACCATCCTTCAATTGCCACTAATATTTAGAGAGAACAGGGTTATTTTTTATTTAATGTTATTTAAACTTAGTTTGTAATTATAAAATAATTTTTTTTTTTTTCAGTGTTTTTCAATTGAACCAATGTAAAAACATTGTTCTTTATCAGATTGTATGTTTGCTGTATAAACAATACTATTAGTCATACATTGGCCATTTAATTGACAGTTTATATTATTTTGGCAATTACGTTTTTTACTATCTACTCTTGCTTCATTATGGTTGTTCTTTTTGAAGGTTATATAATTATTCAATAATATTATGAGATATTTTGTATACATTGAGTTTGTCCATCTTCCTCTCCAAATTACAAATTATCCTTTTGTAAAACAGCAGTTGTTGATCTACTAAATATACCAAATTACTATAAAGTAGAATTGGGGATTTTTAATCTCAGAATTTGTGGGAGAATTGAGTTCTAATTTTACATTTATTCATATAGATTTCATAATATAAGTTTTACTTAATTAGCTATTATGTTTCTCTAACTCTTCTAATGTTGAATGTATAACTAATTAGGTTGGTGCAAAAATATTGTCGTTTTCTCACATAGTAACATATGTGAGAAAACGACTATTTTTGCACCAACCTAATAATTTCTATATTCCCATCTTTACACTATATTAATTTTTTCTTATTAATTGTCCATTCTGCCATCCATGGAAATAAAAATAATTGTTTGTATGTAAAATAAAGATCTACATACATCAAATCATCTTTAAATTAAGCAGCAGCAGAAGAATTCTGATTCAACCTTTTAAAAGGTAAGCTTAAACATTAATTCAATATTTAAATGTAGCAATCAATTTTGGGTTCTTTTGTAGTTTGTGATGATGGCCAAACCAAGAGTCCTCTACAGGAGCTAGCTTAAATGCTGCCTGATAGTGTAGCTTTTAAGTTAGTTTATAAGGAAAATGAGTTACTCCCCTTGAACCATGAAAGCAACGATAATGACTAGTAGAATATATTAACACACACACACACACACATATATATATATATATATATATATATATATATATATATATTTTTAACCTCACATAAACTGGCAACCCTGAATCTAAGTGTAATGAAAATCGTTCCCTGCAACTAGCTTTTCTAGGGCTTTTGAATGAGCTATGAATCTTTGAAATCAGGCCAATGGGAATGAAGTTGTTTGTACGCGCACGCACGCACGCACACACACACACAGAGTACTTTATATATAAGATGTGTCTAAGCTTTCAACTCTAGTGAGTCATTGTCAGGGGTGTGCAATTAGTGTATTATGTGAAAAACAATAATATATATTAATATATCTATTTACAATATATAAAGTATTGTCAATTAGAATTATTTTGGAAAGGATCATTTTTGGAAATTCTAACAAAGCAAAGCTAAAACATCAGTAAGATGCAGTCCCATCACTAATCGGAACATCTGCTTATAAAAATCATTATTAAAAGGGAAATAACATTGGTTTGTAAGAAGTCATTAAGTTTCTTTGTCACTAGGGAGAGTTTTTAATCTTTGATTTTACTAGATGTTTCTTTAGGAGAATTAAACATTTATTAACAGATACATTAGTGTATAGAGATTTAATATCTAAACTACTGTAAGTTTATCTTTCACATTTACATTTTTAGGCCCCTCTGTTCATGATTACTAAGGACCTGTAGTCGACCAATGCATTGTCCATGACAGGTGGCAATTCCTTCCATTAGGTATTCCCATTACACATGTGATACTGTAAATCCATCAATGTCAAATGTCCCTACAATTCCAGCAATGGTATCTCCTATCTGTTTAGCCCCTACTATCATACCCCATTCAAACTCAAATAATTCATGTCACTTTAACATGAGCAGCTGGGCTAGTGTCCACACTGACTATCCAAATGTCAGAGCAGAACTAAGACATGTTTATGGATGGTCACGATATCAAAGTGCAGTGGTACCACTTGATTAACTTTCTTCTTCCTCTTCCATGAGTCATGTCCTTTCATGTTGGTGATCATGGCTCTCCACAATTCCCTGACCTTTGTAGCTCTTAATAAATTTTATCTTTTTTTTGTTATTTCTCTTAAACCTTGTTTCACCAGTCATTTTCTTGAGCTTGCTAGGTACATTATACATTGTTTTGCTCTGTCCATCTTGTCTTTAATCTGTCCTGTGAGTATGAAATTTTCCAAGCCCTCATTCCTTATGTGTCCAAGAAATTCAAACTCTCTTAACTGACGTTAAGTTCAGGGTGCGATGGGTAAATTGTCGCCATATTCCTAATTTTCGTGCATTGAATGTTGTTTGTTTTTGATTTTGTTGACTGCAGTGGATTCAGAAAGATTTGGATAAATCTAATTGCAATTATGAAGGTATGGCAACTCGGAAAACTCACTGATCATTCTGATAAGAAAAAAACTACCAAATTTGTTGGTGAGGGCCTCAGACTAAACACGGAGGCCTACATTAAGTGCCTTGAGGAGGTAGTGCTGCCCTGGGTCAAGAGTGGTTGATGCCAATAGTGATTATATTGAATAAATTTACTCATTAGTATTTAAAGATATTTTGTGCAATTTTGGTAAATTTTTTATTTTTATCTCATGCCCCATACAGTTGTAGGGGCAGCACATGTACTGCAGCTGCAGAAGTGGTGTTTCTTGGGTAAGATAGCCTGAATTCAGAATTTTTCCTTTTAGACTGGTTGCCACCCAAGGCTATAGAACCCATTCTGTCCTGATATTTATCTGTAGCTAGGGAAGAAGAGGTTTTATACCTTTCCCAAGGGTATTAGCGCATAAGTGAATGTAATGAATTCGAACTTGACTCTCCAATTTCTCAGTTTGAGCTGCTATCCATTACTCAACTGTGCCTCTATTTTTGGTAAATATATCTGTTAAAATTAGATGTCAGTGTTATTTTCATTTTAACATCATTTAGATGACAATTTATACATTACATTCTGTATAAGTCGTCTTTTTGTTTTCATTTTCTCTAAAACTTTGTTGTTGCTCACATAGTGTCACGTACAGCTAAACCATGGCTTTTGTTATGTCGAACACCTTGGCTGTAACAGCAAAATTGTCCAATTGTTAGATTAAGATTTGGACCATTGTATCTTAGAAATGATTAAAGATATCTTACTAGAATTTTCTTGAGGTTTTTATAGTACTATATGGCTCTACTTTAAACAATAAGAATGTATTTAGTTCTAAATTGAAATGATGATCTCTCTTGCTGTTGTGACCTCCTGATTCAGTTTTCCTCTCTAATCTTCCCTCTTTTTTAAACTTATCATTCACTTGATGGTTCTTGAATGAACTTTGAAGATGGACACAAGATTATGAATGTTGGTATCATTACTGAAGGCTTGAATGATTTTTTTTGTCTCAGCATTGCTCAGTTGGGAAGACGTAGTGGGGCTGACACAAAATGATTTTAACCTGTTCTTTTTCTAGCCAAATAACTCAAAGGTTTTTTTTTTTTTTTTTTTTCTCAGTGATTCTTAAAACAAATGGTGTCAAGATGGTTAAATGTGTTATTTGAAAACATGGAAAAAAAAAAGAAATGGTTTACTCATTTTTTTTTTTAGATATTGAACATTTTGTGGGAGGGGCAATTATCCTGTGTGTGTCTGTATATATATATATATATATATATATATATATATATATATATATATATATGAGTATTTACTGTTCACACAACCTGGGTTTCTCAGGTGGCAGTGGCAATTTTTTTTTAATGCTTCATTTCACCATTTATATACCTAGAACTATAACAGGAAGATTCACAGAAGTGGAGAGATATAGCAAGTGTAATGCAAACTGGAAGAAAAAAAAAGAAATTATTTATTGTTGGATGCCCTCTCATCTGGGTTCATACAGGCCCAAAATATATTTATTTACATGTCTGCATTTAGATATTAGCTCTGACCTCTTGTTTAATAATTTTTCTCAGTCTGGGTATGTCACTATGGCCAGTTTTCCTTTTGACATAACTTGCAAAGACTTCTACCAATACTGCAAGACTTGACCTTTCCCAAAATACTTCATTTCACATTTCAGCTTCTATTGCTTTTTCTTTTTAACTCTCAAACATGATTGGCAAGTTTGGCATGGTACCTGTAGCATTCCAATTTACATGTAGATTTATGGTTGTACCATCTTAAATGTACCTTCTGTGCATCCCACATAAAGCTTGCTCTGCTCAATAACATCTTCCACTTCTGCCTTGTAGGTCACTCCTTCCATATTACAGGCACCATCCAATGGACATTTGCATTTATTCTGCAATTACAAGTGTTACTATTGGTGCTACTGCTCTGTGCATCTGTCTTGAAATTCTTTGTATTGTAGATTATGTTTTCCAAATTGCTAGAACAATTATAGCTCAATTTTACCATATTCTATTAAAAATTCTGTGCAATTCAGATTTTGGGAAGTGCTTTGCAATCAGCTTAAAAACATCTTCCCTATATTAGTTTTTACATCTAAATTAAAAGGTGGGGGTGGGGTTAAACCAGATAATATTACTTTTTCTATTTCTACTCCCAAATTGCTGATTCATTTGAGGTTTAAAGGTTAATGTTATTTTATCACTCCATTTCAGTGTTTATATACCTCACACCATGATGGGAAGATCCACAGAAGGGGAGGAGCATAGTAAGAGTAATTTGAACTGAACTGAGCACTCTTTTAAAATATCTGTTCGTTGATATGATATTGTTCTGACTAGCAACCTTATATATATATATATACCTACGTTTTGACTATAGTTTTGCTTGGTGGTGTTCCTAGTTCATTGGACATGGGGTCTGTTCTTTGCTCTGTATAACCTCATTGAGCACTAGTACATTTACACCCCATGCATAAATTTAATGATTATTTATTTACTTGCCTGCCTATGTGCACCAGCACATGTGTACATGCCTGCTTCATTTATCCACTCTACAACTAATATATATATATATATATATATATATATATATATATATATATATATATATAATAAAGTGGACATTGTGGTCAACACCCACCAGTGAAAGTCTGTTTCATGCTAAAATGCAATGTGCATGTTTTGGCATGCCTATTTATGTATTCTAGTCAGTAATGCATTATGCATAGATCTATTGTATTATTCTAATAGTTATTGGGTGGTTATTATTAAATAAATTGCTTACAACGTAAAAGCATTTCTATCCGAGACATCATGAACGATAAAAGCCTCTATCTGTGAGCATAAAAGAAATTTGTTCAGACAATCATTCAAGCTTGCTCGTAATACACAGGAAAGCTGACCATAACGTTGATTTTACAAATGCCACCCTAATTAAAAAAGAACATAAGTCTTTGTCGAATGTACTTTGAGGTATTAGCAATAACAATATTACTAACTATAAACACACGTCAAAAGTATTATATTACATTACCAACCTTTATTGAATCCATTCTTAAAGAATCTAATGTATGTTTATCTGAAACAAACAGTATGTGCATGAAACAAATTCCCAAATCAACATGCAAAACTCCATCAAACATAATATCTACTAGTCTTACACGCACATCAATATACATTATCATCTCATCTCTCAGATAGACAAACTGGAATTATTATATACTTACATACATAAAGAAATATTTACCATTTTCCAGTTGGGCTTGGAATCCATTGGTTTCTTGGAACTTTGAATGGATGTGTTGTCTCTTTGAATTCAGAAGCCTACAAATTATACTAACTTCTGTTTAACAAGTTGAATGCACATGGAATGTGATTGACCAAGGAAAATCAAATAACAAACATAAAAATACCAAAATGTCTTTTTTTTTTTTCTCCATATCTCATTCTCTGATGAAGCTTTAATAAAAGAACTCATTATGCACTATTTATTACTTCAAACATTATTAAAGTGGGTACTTGTATTTGAAATAGATGCATCCTCCTTTGTTTGATCCCTGCCAAGGCACATGCTTTTCTTTACTAAGATTTCTTGAATGTCAAGATCCAATAGACTTAATACATACTGTTTAATAAGAAAAAGTGGAGAGTCTGTTTCTAATTTCTAATATGGATTATCCACTACAATGACCTTTAAACTAATAGAATATTTGGAATAAAATAAAATCCATTAATTTGTTAGAAATTGCTTTGTTTATGTTTTGGATACAAAACTTTTTAGATATGCAGTTTTCAAGAAAATAACCTGGGTGAAGAGGAAGTGCTTCCTTAAAATGGTGAAAATAGAGCCTTGTTTTGCCGCATCATTCTCTGTGGCCAAGTGGTAACGCATGCTGGATCAAATGGTAATTTTACCCTATAAGGTGGAGATGCAAGTTTGATCTCTGCTGGATAACATATATATTTTATGTTGCAAAAAATAAAAACATTTATTATTTGATATAATGTATTTGTTTATCAGTGCACTTTAGCCACTTTTTCTTCATAGATCAAATATACTGGACATTATATATTGAACATTTCGTATCAGAATAATTGTGATGAAAAGAACTTCTGATCCACACTCTTAAAGTGTGTGACACAATGCATGCTTGTATGTAAGTACATGTATTTACTGAGAGAAGATATATCTACCTGTGTTTATATATTCCAACATGTATGACTCAGTATATTTGTATTGAAATGAGTCTTTTATTTTAAGAAAGAGGAAGTACAAAGAGGTGCTGAAAAGTTCTCCACTTGAACAGCTTACCAATATGTGAAAGAATTGACCAAATATTAGAATGTGTGTTTTTTTTTTTTTGTTTTTTTGTTTTTTTTTTTTTTGTTTTTTTTTTTAAATCTGTTCTTGGTTATATTGAGGGTTTTTCAGCATCCCTTCACATATGCTTCTGACTATATTTACCAAAATTTATGTTGCAATCTATGTTTTGGAGATGTAGAAGAAAGATAGAGAGAAAAGCTAATTGTATGTTAAGTCCAGATGTTTAGCATTTTCTTATTTATTATTGAAATTTTGTCTATTTCTTCACATTTTTCTAACCTGCAATGGATCACCGAGGTTAAGCAAAAATTATATTTAAACTGCAAGTCTCACTGGAGCATAACAGTTTAGTTTGGCTTTAAATTGTGCCAGTGTTGCTTGAAGTTACTATTTTATTATATTTTAAATATTTCTTTATATTTTACATTTAATGCAGTGTTCCAGTTAAGAGAGATACAAATTCAAATCACATCAGGGTTTTTGCTTTGTCTTCCCATGATTCAATTTGTACTTGTAACAGTTAGATTAATTATTGTTGCAATGTTTTTTGTCTGTTAATCTTTGTTTCTTTTATCTGTTATCCTGATTTTTATTCTTTTTGTTTATCTCCATCTTTGCTGTATCTGTAATCCTAATTTTCATTGTTTTTGTTTAATGTCTTCATCTTACATCTGTTATCCTTATTTTCATTGTTTTTATTTAATGTCTTCTTTATCCTCATTTTTACTGTTTTTGTTTATCTTTTTTGTTTCATTTGTTATACTCATTTTTGTTTTGTTTAATTTCTTCATCTTTATTATGTTATCCTCTTTTTCATTGTTTTTCTTCATTATCTTCATTTTCATTGTTTTTTTTGTTTTTTTTCTTTAACTTGATCTTTGTTCTGTTATCCTCATTTTTATTGTTTTTGTGTGTTTTCCCCTTTTTCTTGTTTTTGGCTAATTTTTTTTGTTTGTTATCCTCATTTTTGTTGTTTTTATTTATTTTAAGGAATATCTTCTTTACCATTCTCCATTTTTATTTTGCATCAGGTAGTCTTTAGTACTTTCTGAATAATTTTGCTTTTAATTTTTCTTTCTCACCTTTTCCAAAAGAATATAAGTCACCTTGTTACAAGTGTGACAATGATAGAACCAACTAAAAAATTCAGTTAACCAAAATAAAATAATGGCACAGTCTGGTTGTCATCTTTTGCTCTTTGAGAATAAGTAGATACAAAATAAACTCATCTTAAATCTTCAAAACAATTTATCCAGCAGAGACCAGAGTCGACAAATTGTGAGGAATTTAAATTTTTCCTGTCACAGCTATTACTAATTTTCATTCCCCCCAGTAGAGATACATTTTGCATGAAATCAGTTTATTTTGATCAGTGATCAAGAACCAATGATTTATTTGACTTAAACTGACAGAAAATAGCCACTCACTTTTTGCAAGGAATAGATCAAGACTTTCAGTTCACTGTGATGTTGTCTTCCCATTTTTTCCTGTTTGCTTTAGGTGGGACCTTGTAGGACGGCAGTGGAAATGTTGTCAGCTCTTAGGGCATGTCTACACCATTTCAACTTGCACTTGATGCTGTATATGAGGTTTTCTTGTCTGATGGTATCATGCCCTGTCATTTGTGATGCAGTCTATATAGGAAACACCAAGGATGGCTCTGTAGCATCACATTTCTAATGCTTAGATTCTTTACTGTAATTCTAGTGTTAGTCTAAGATTCATAGGTATACAGAAAGATCGAAGAGGCCAATGCCCACAACAGTCTTATTGTTGATATTCTTGCCTTTCTAGCTTATGGCCATATCAGGATAAAAATCTTCAAAATCTTTCTAAGAATTCGGAATATTTAAGGCACCACTGCTACTACTATAACTTCTATGTACCACATCCCTCAGGACATGGGTGATCATTGTTTTCTTAAATTTCTTATTTTTTGTGACCCTTACAAGTTTTCTTGCTTTGCTACCACCCCCAGTTCCACCATCCATTTGCAAAAGCTCATCAGGTGGCTTGTTGCCTTCTCCTATCTCTTTTTCTCAATATGCCCTGTAAGTGTTAAATTTTCCAAGCTCTTCTTCCTTATGTGTCCAAGTAATTTCAGCTACCTGTTTCTGATCTTAAGTGTTTTTGTTGCCATTTTCCTTAAGACTTTTTTTTAGTTGCTTACTCACTTCATCCATAGAATTCTCAGTATCCTTCTGTAGAACTGCATATCTATTTCTTCTATTTTTCTACTCGTCCATGGAGCGATTGTCCAGCATTGACTTTCATATAAGAGGATGGATATTACATAATGCAACACTCTTGTCTTTGTTTCTAATGAAAGTTTTTCTGTTTCTTAGCACTTCACTTAAATTTTGGAAAGCATCATTCACTAGTACAATGTGTGTTTGAATTTTGGTGTTGCATTTTCCATCCTATGTTAAAATACTTCCCAGATATTTAAATTTTGGTACTGCTTGATGTTGACATCTCCAATGTCCAAAATATAAATGCAATATCAAATTGATCTTTTGACTTTAGCACAGTTTCAAACTTGACAATTGTAAATAAAAACAAAGGACAGATAACTCTTTATGAAGCTAGGGATTGATTTGTCACTGTATTTATATTATGAACAGGACCTCCACTTCTAAAATGGTAAAAACATTTTTTTTTCATTCTAACAAATGCCATTGCTAGAAGAAGCTCTAATGAAAGCAAATGTACAAAAAATTGTTGAGCAGACCAATTAGTTTAAGTAGAGCCAAGTTCTTTGGTAGTTTGGGAGAATTAGTCAATGAGCCTCTGCGTAGTTATGTAAACTTAGAATATGCTGTGTATTATGTTGTGTTATATTCTATACAACATTTGGTTCTCTCTAGACTACCCCCTATCGCAGAGAAGAACAAGACATCTCCTATCTCTAAAACAAGCTGTAGCTAAAAGAGATAAAAAAACAAACTTTTGCTGCCTTTTATTCATATAGTCCTTTTGGAAATAGCATTTAGAAGGTGATTAGCAGAAGTTCTTTGGTAAACAAATGGGGGCACTCCTACATGCCTCCATGACTAAATTAGTAAAGGTGACATCCATGTCAGTCAAGTGTATACAGTATATGAGTTACATTTTTACTTCTTTATTAGCAATTTTATACTACTTATTTTAATGATTGTAGAATATAATAAGCATTGTGGCGAAAAGTAACAATAAAGATGAAAGAAAACCTATTCCATTATTTATAATAACAATCTGAGAATACATTAAGCGTCATCATGGCAGCAGCTATCATCTCTTCCTCATTTTATTTTCTCAGATATGGAGACTTTTCCTGTATTTGCCTATTTTACACCTGTAGTCATTAAAATTCTCTGAAACATTTTTAGCCTTGTCAGTAATAATAACAATGACAAAAGACAGGTGTGAAAGACATACAATTTAGACTTGCAATTTCTTTTCAGGTGTTGGTGCTGTCACACATGTCACACTTTCTATAATGGTCGAGACCGTGTTCTGTTTACCTGCTTTTGCATTCTATATTTTCAGTGCTTTTTAGAAAGTTTCACTTGCAAGATCTTATTCCATGTGCCTTGTTCCTTCAGAATGTGGATGATCATGGCTCTCCACAGTTTTCTGTCCTTTATAGCTCTTAGTAAATTTTGTTTCTTCGTTCTCTTTCAATCTGCATTGATTTAATAACAATGTAATTTTGTCTTATTTTATTATGGAGATATGTGTTACAAAATATTTCAGATTTGGCATTAAATAACCCATAGAGGCTGATATGCCACTAAACAAACAAAAAAACATCACTATTACAGTTGTAAGGCAAAAGTTCCCAGCTTTTCTCAAAGAACTGCCACTTTGTGGAATAGTCTCATGTGGACGCTTACCTGAACAATACAATCTTAACCTATTGAAGTCAAGAGTCAAATATTATTTATCCTACATATTCTCATAATCTTCTGTTCCTACTTCCTGTTTTGGCATTCATATCACACACTTCATTCAGTAACCCTCTAACTTGTGTGGCTCTAAAACCTTGTATTGGGTGAATATTAGTTTTAAAAAAAATGATATAAATATGAATTTGCCTAATTTTATTCTGTGACCGAGTAATTAAGAATTCCTAACCTTTTCATAAAACAAAAAAAAAAAGGTAAATATAAGGATATATTCAGAAGACTCGGACACTTTCAAAACCGCAACACATACCAATCTGAAAATCTTGCTTCAACTAATCTGATTATTACACCTGAACATTATCATTATGATGAAAATAAAAATAAAAGATGGTCAAATTTAAAAAAAAATATATAATTTCCTGAAAACTGAGAATTATACACCTGTGTAGCAGAGATTCTTACATCCAACCAAACTGGTTGTAGTTGTCATCTAAATACTGATTGATTAAACAAAGAAGAGATTAGTAGACCAACAATATTTAATAAATCTTAAATTGTATTGAAGCAAAAATTATTTCTGTTGACCAATTATTCCTTCAATGAATTTTTTTTTTTTTTTTTTTTTTTTGTGGTTTATCAACCTTTGTGGGTTATTTAAAGTCAAGATGTCTTTTTAGACTGTAAGAATAATCCTTTTTTTGTAAGTGAATATTGCATTAAGAAGTTTTGTTGAGAATAACAATGATTTTTCAAGATACAAGACCTATTATTTAACCTATAGCTTGAGGAGAAATAGATTCATACCATTCCCAAGGGTATTTTCACATAGGTGAATGTAACAAACCTGACTGGAATTTGAATTTGATTCTCCAATTTCTCATTCTAAGCTGCTATTGATTACACTGCCCACATAACAACAGCCTTCTTCAAATGCCTGAGAAAATGAAAACTGCTTAACTCAAAAATAAGAACAAAAAATAAACACTATTTACATTATTCGGACTATTGTCCTCATCTTTGTCACCATATTTATTACATTTTGTTTTTCTTGTGTCAATGGGTAGCCATAATATACAAATTTTAGTGCCTTCTTTTTCATTGATTTGGAAATTCTTGCAAAAATTAGATAATCATTGAATTTTAATGAAACTTTCAGGACTTATTCACAGATGAATTAAATTATTTTAGAAATATTTATTTTTTCGAAAATCTTGTTAAAAATTTTTTTTTTTTTTTTTTTTTTTTACATTTGTTACCCTCCCACTTATTTAATTAATTCTTTTGTGTTGTACTTAATGTTTATTAACCTATAGCTGGAGGGGGAAAAAAATTAGATTTACATCTTTCACAAGGGTATTTTCAAATAAATAGATATAACAAACCCAACTGAAATTGGAACACAGCTCCCCATTTTAAAAATTCCAAGCCATTATCCATTACACCACCTGGATATCCAAAATTTCAGCACCTGGTATACTCAAGTGGTCACCCATCTAGATACCGACGAGGCTTAGCTTTGGTGATCATATGGGAGCTGGTGTTTCAATTCTATAAGGCTGTAAGCCCTGATCTTAAATGTTACTGTATATTAGTGCTATATTATTAATATTAAGTGCATTGACAAGAAAGGGAGGAGATTATGTTGAAAAATAATTTTTGTGTAAAATAAATATTATATAGCAGTTCAGCACACCTTTCTTTGTTTCTAATGGAATTTACCTGTTTTGTAGATTTTATAAGCATAAAAAAATGAAACAGATTTTGTCTATATTTCCATAGACTGGCACAAGGCCCAAATTATGAGGTAGACTATACCACTCAAAATCATTACAGTAATTGTTTGTAAGACTCCTAACGCAAGTGACCATTAAATTACTTGTTCAATTTAGCTTCGCTATATACAGGGCCTTGTAACTATTTGGCTATATCAACCAAGATGAGGATTACTCAACGAAACTGATCAATGTATAACGATGATAATTGTTCATTTAAGAAATGATTTCTTTTTCTCCGCTTGAAGAAGCAAAGATTGTTGTTGTTTAGTGCAAGTCATTAAGTAAGCAGACTTAAAGAGCTCTAGTAAATCACTTTAAGGCATAACTTTTCTAAGTGAATCAGCAGCCTCATCTGTTGACAAATAGAAGAAAGAATTACATGACAAAAGTTGCAGTTAGACACTAAACAAAATTGTAATATTCCTAAAATGTTTGCCTGCCACCATCATTAATAGCCCTGGTTTACTAATTAAGAGTTCAAATGAACAAAAACAACAAAGGAAAAGATAGAAAAAGAAACCAAATGAAAATAACAGAAAATAAAGACAAATATCCGACTTGATTGATTGATGTGACTAATACAATTTAGTACAAATTCTTAATGACTTCTCTCTTTCTTTCTTTGTATTTATTGTCCTTTTCCTTTTGTTTCCACATTTATTTTACGTTTTTAAGGATTTTATCAGTTTCTTTCTGTTTTCTATTTGCGTTCTCTTTTTAATGATTTCTCTATTTCTTTTGTTTCCTTTTTTGTTTATTTATAATTTTATTTCTTTCTTTTGTTATTTCTTTTTAATGATTTTATACGTTTCTTTTCTTTGTTCTTTTTTTTTTTCCTTTTTTTTCATATTTTCTTTTTTTCGCTTTCCACACTGATTTGATTCTTTGTCTTTTTTTTTTATTTTTTTTTATTTTTTTTATTCAGTTTGCTTTTCTGTTGTATTTCTTGAATCTATATCTCCTTTCTTTTATTCTGAGGGTTTCTTTCACTCACTTTCTTCTTTATTCCTGTTTATTTTAATCAACCAACCTCTATTATTTTCTTTTACTCCTAGGGATTCTTTCTCTCTTTCATTCATTTCTTTCTTTTTTTTCTTCTTGTTTTTTTTCTTCTTGTTTTTTTCTCCTTTTTTTTCTTCTTCTTTTTTTTCTTCTTCTTTTTTTTCTTCTTTTTTTCTTCTTTTTTTCTTCTTCTTTTTTTCTTTTTTTTTTTTCTTCTTCTTTTTCTTCTTTCTTTTTTTTCTTTTTTTCTTTTTTTTTCTTTTTTTCTTTTTTTTCTTTTTTTTTCTTTTTTTTCTTTTCTTTTTTTTCTTTTTTCTTTTTTCTTTTTTCTTATTCTTCTTTTTTTTCTTTTTTTATTCTTTTTTTCTTTTTTTATTCTTCTTTTTTTTCTTTTTTATTCTTTTTTTTCTTTTTTTATTCTTCTTTTTTTCTTTTTTTATTCTTCTTTTTTTTCTTTTTTTATTCTTCTTTTTTTTCTTTTTTTATTCTTCTTTTTTTTCTTTTTTTATTCTTTTTTTTCTTTTTTTATTCTTTTTTTTCTTTTTTTATTCTTCTTTTTTTTCTTTTTTTTCTTTTATTCTTTTTTTCTTTTTTTTCTTTTTTTTATTCTTTTTTATTCTTCTTTTTTTTCTTTTTTTATTCTTTTTTTTCTTTTTTTATTCTTCTTTTTTTTCTTTATTCTTCTTTTTTTCTTTTTTTATTCTTCTTTTTGTTCTTTTTTTATTCTTCTTTTTGTTCTTTTTTTATTCTTTTTGTTCTTTTTTTATTCTTCTTTTTGTTCTTTTTTTATTCTTCTTTTTGTTCTTTTTTTATTCTTCTTTTTTTTCTTTTTTTATTCTTCTTTTTTTTCTTTTTTTCTTTTTTTTCTTTTTTTTATTCTTTTTTTTCTTTTTTTCTTTTTTTTCTTTTTTTTATTCTTTTTTATTCTTTTTTTTCTTTTTTTATTCTTTTTTTTCTTTTTTTATTCTTCTTTTTGTTCTTTTTTTATTCTTCTTTTTGTTCTTTTTTTATTCTTCTTTTTGTTCTTTTTTTATTCTTCTTTTTGTTCTTTTTTTATTCTTCTTTTTGTTCTTTTTTTATTCTTCTTTTTGTTCTTTTTTTATTCTTCTTTTTGTTCTTTTTTTATTCTTCTTTTTGTTCTTTTTCTTGTTTTTCTTTTTGTTCTTTTTCTTGTTTTTCTTTTTGTTCTTTTTCTTGTTTTTCTTTTTGTTCTTTTTCTTGTTTTTCTTTTTGTTCTTTTTCTTGTTTTTCTTTTTGTTCTTTTTCTTGTTTTTCTTTTTGTTCTTTTTCTTGTTTTTCTTTTTGTTCTTTTTCTTGTTTTTCTTTTTGTTCTTTTTCTTGTTTTTCTTTTTGTTCTTTTTCTTGTTTTTCTTTTTGTTCTTTTTCTTGTTTTTCTTCTTTTATTCTGTTTTTTTTTTTGTTTTTTTTTAATCAAACTCTACTTTCTTTTACTCCTATGGCTTTCTTTTTTTTCACTCATTTTTTTCTCTTTTTTTTTTTTTTTTTTTTTTTTTTTTTTTTTCCTGTTTATTTTAATCACTAAACCTCTATTACTTTCTTTTACACCTTGGTATTCTTTCTTTCTTTCAATCAACCTCTATTTTCTTTGTCTTTTTTTTTTATTTTTTTTTATTTTTTTTATTCAGTTTGCTTTTCTGTTGTATTTCTTGAATCTATATCTCCTTTCTTTTATTCTGAGGGTTTCTTTCACTCACTTTCTTCTTTATTCCTGTTTATTTTAATCAACCAACCTCTATTATTTTCTTTTACTCCTAGGGATTCTTTCTCTCTTTCATTCATTTCTTTCTTTTTTTTTCTTCTTGTTTTTTTTTCTTCTTGTTTTTTTTTTTTTTTTTTCTTCTTCCTTTTTTTCTTCTTCCTTTTTTTCTTCTTCCTTTTTTTCTTCTTCCTTTTTTTTCTTCTTCCTTTTTTTTCTTCTTCCTTTTTTTTCTTCTTCCTTTTTTTTCTTCTTCCTTTTTTTTCTTCTTCCTTTTTTTTCTTCTTTTTTTTCTTCTTCCTTTTTTTTCTTCCTTTTTTTTCTTCTTCCTTTTTTTTCTTCCTTTTTTTTCTTCTTCCTTTTTTCTTCCTTTTTTTCTTCTTCCTTTTTTCTTTCTTCCTTTTTTTTCTTCTTCCTTTTTTTTCTTCTTCCTTTTTTTTCTTCTTCCTTTTTTTTCTTCTTCCTTTTTTTTCTTCTTCCTTTTTTTTCTTCTTCCTTTTTTTTCTTCTTCCTTTTTTTTCTTCTTCCTTTTTTTCTTCTTCCTTTTTTTTCTTCTTCCTTTTTTTTCTTCTTCCTTTTTTTCTTCTTCCTTTTTTTCTTCTTCCTTTTTTCTTCTTCCTTTTTTTTCTTCTTCCTTTTTTTTCTTCTTCCTTTTTTTTCTTCTTCCTTTTTTTTCTTCTTCCTTTTTTTTCTTCTTCCTTTTTTTCTTCCTTTTTTTCTTCTTCCTTTTTTTTCTTCTTCCTTTGTTTTCTTCTTCCTTTGTTTTCTTCTTCCTTTTTTTTCTTTTTTTTTCTTTTTTTTTCTTTTTTTTTCTTTTTTTTCTTTTTTTTTCTTTTTTTTCTTTTTCTTTCTTTTCTTTTTTTCTTTCTTTCTTTTCTTTTTTTCTTTCTTTCTTTTCTTTTTTTCTTTCTTTTCTTTTTTTCTTTCTTTTCTTTTTTTCTTTCTTTTCTTTTTTTCTTTCTTTTCTTTTTTTCTTTCTTTTCTTTTTTTCTTTCTTTTCTTTTTTTCTTTCTTTTCTTTTTTTCTTTCTTTTCTTTTTTTCTTTCTTTTCTTTTTTTCTTTCTTTTCTTTTTTTCTTTCTTTTCTTTTTTTCTTTCTTTTCTTTTTTTCTTTCTTTTCTTTTTTTCTTTCTTATTCTTTTCTTTTTTTCTTTCTTTTCTTTTTTTATTCTTTTTTCTTTTTGTTGTTTTTGTTTTTCTTCTTTTTTTTTGTTTTTCTTCTTTTTTTTTGTTTTTTTTTTGTTTTTTTTTTAATCAAACTCTACTTTCTTTTACTCCTATGGCTTTTTTCTTTTTTTTCACTCATTTTTTTTCTCTTCTTTTTTTTTTTTTTTTTCCTGTTTATTTTAATCACTAAACCTCTATTACTTCTTTTACACCTTGGTATTCTTTCTTTCTTTCAATCAACCTCTATTTTCTTTTACTCCTAGGGTTTCTTTCTCTCATTCCTTTTTTGTTTTTTATTTTTTTATTCCTGTTTATTTTAATCAATCAACCTCTATTTCTTTTACTCATAGGGTTCTTTCTCCCTTTCACTCATTTCTCTTATTCTTGATTATTTCAATCAATCGACCTCTATTATTTTTCTTTTGCTATTTTCTAATTTGTTTGTCATTCATTCTTAATTGTCATTTGCTTCTGTTTCCTCCGTCTTTCTTTTCTTCTAAATATTCCTTCATCACTCTCTCTCTCTCTCTCTCTCATATTTTTATTTTCGTCTTCATGTTCCTTCTTTCCTCCCTTCCATTTTGTCTTAGTTTTCATCATTAACTGCCTATTACGTTGCTTCCTAGACAGTTTGTCCTTTTTTTTACTTCCTTTTTGTGTTTTACTTCAAAATTCTTATTCCTCCTTTCATCTTACAAAACAGTTGAATAGCGTAATGGAGTGAAAATCTATTCAGGGAATTTGTAAAGAAAGGTTTTACAGCTAAAGCCAGATTAACATCAATTCAAATGTATAACAGACTGAGACTATATTTTGTTTCTCCGTTTTATGCAGACATAAAACTGACAGCAAAAAAAAATCTGTGACTACTCTTGGCATATTTCTTGCCTAACAAGTTAGAGAAGCAGTAGAGTTGATGGTTGAGAACCATCCATTTTCAGCACTGGACCAATGTTCTTCAAATTGATGCTAATCTTCTTATTTTCCAACTTAAAATAAATGTCCCCAACTCTTTCAAGTTTATAGTGGTACACTTCACTTGAATTGCTTGAAAAGGAGAGAACCGAGAATGGAAAGAAATTGAGACCAACCAATGGTGAGCAAAGATGGCTGCTATTTTTAGTCAAATTCTATCGGAGTAGATCTCATTGTGTCATTTAGATAAATCAGCATAAGCTCCTCATAAACAGATGTTCTGAGATAGAAATCATTTTATTCCTTATGTAGACTTCATTTCAGTTAAACTATAAAAGTTATATTGCATAGAAGAATTTTTAATAATGTCTGGGATAATGGATCCAACTTCATTTAAGAAATGTTTCATTAAAAACAAAGATTCCAGGAGTTTTTCTCAACAGGTGCTTACCACCAAATACAATATGTACTTGAGGAAAGTCAGTATATATCATCTAAAATATTTATGCTGCAAACAAGAAAAATGGAGATAACAGATCAAAGATTGTGTGAAATGAGGAAATAAAAGCAAAACATAATTTCAAAATTTTATAAAATACAAGTATCAATGACATTAGTATTTTTTTCATCAACGAAGTTGATTGCACAAAACTGTGCCTTCATAAAATGTATTTGTTAAAAACAAGAAATTATTTATATAGCAAAGTATTTTTTATTATTTGTGGAGCTTTAAACCGAAGCTTTTTATATATATATATGTGTGTGTATATATTTATTTTGTGATGTCAACAAACACTCGGTTGACACTTTTGTAATGTTAATGAATACTCGTCACTTTCGTAATGCTTGTTGTATAATTTTATAACAGCAGATTCAACTATAGTATGCCATTGAACAATACTGGTGTCAGATGCCTTCGAATAGCACATGCAGTAATAGTACTTGCTCAATAATACTGGCCCAAATAGTGACCACTGAATAGTGATCAGTATAGGGAAATAGTATAGTGAATAGTATAGAAAATAGTGGTCCAAATAGTAACAGGATAGAACAGAATTGGTGATCCATATTGTGTAGTGGATAAACTAGAAATAGTGATCCTTTAGATGTCACACAACTTCCTCTATGTGTTTCCTCTATGGTCATGTGATTCACTAATTCAATAACGGAATTGCCTGTGTTTACTCACTGGTGATCCATGTTCAAACTCTAGTGTTGGCAGCAACACTTTATTCCTATATAACAATAATTAAGGAAAAAGACAATAGGAAACCTGTAGTCTTAGCTGATGCATTTTGTCCAATGTGGGCATTTTCAAGGCAAGAAATGATATGAAAGTATTGAAACAAAGTATCTATATTCAGCCAATGCATTTTGTCCATGAACTTTCAGTTAGGCATGTGCTTAACTATAATTGTGATACACAAGCGTACATAAATTGTACACACAAGTGCTGCTTGACAGGAAAGATACATGTGAGGTTTGCTTAACCAATGAAAAACAACATGAAAATAAAAATTCCAAAACTTTCTTTTCTCCTCCATATTTCATTTTCGAAAAAGCAAAACGTTAAATTTATGAATGTTTCCTATTTGTTCCGTATCTTATCACATTAGTTATGTCAAGGTCTCTGTTAAGTGATGCTTATAATGTTGAACAGATGGGCACATAGCCGAGTGGTTAGAAGATTCATTTTCCAATCATAAGACGCTGGTTTGTGTAACAACTTTGTTAACTATGCTGACTCTTACCTAGGATTGGACTCTCCATCCTTGGCTAACAAATTAGACTTATTCCTCAGCTTAATGGATATGTTTTAAGCAATACCAGTAGCTTATTTCCCTTCCTGTACATTTGATTAATTTAACTTCCATATAGAACATTCAGGAAGTTCAGCTTCTGGATGAGGTTTTAGATAGACTGTCCTTTTAAATTGCTTCCCTTGCAAAAATACTGTCTTGATATCCATAGTATGACATGTTCACCTCAAATCCACAATGATAGGATAATTCATAGGCTCTCCTTTGAGCAAGTAGTCACTTCTAAGATATCCTGAGTCTTCATCATTTAATTTTAATCTGGACTTTATTTTAATTTCATCTTTTGTCTCTTTTTGGTGCAAATCCATCTTGTAATCGTATTTTGGCCCGAGTTTGATACAACAGAATACACTTTGTTTTCAGCACATTCTACAATATTGACAGTTGAAAGTAAGCTGTCTGAAAATTCCTTTTCAATAGGGTTGCTTTCACAAGAATCATAAGTTTGCTTGAGAAGTGACTCCTTGATGTTATCAACCATGTAATCTAGCATGTAACGCCATTAGAAAGTGCCTAAAAACCAACCCTCACAGGTTGAAACAAACCTTGTGAATTGAAATCGGATAGATGGAACTTTTCAGAGGCTGATGATGATTGTGCTAGAATGAAGTTGCAAGTCATCATGGCTGAGGGTTTGAGCATGTTGACCATGTTCAAGCTGCTGATCATGTCAGATTATGCACTCTCTCCCAGAAATCTCAACTTAGCCTTGGCTGGTGTTCAATCTACCGCAGAAAGAAGTGGCAGCCTATTGCAGGAAAATCTTTTGTCTTGTCGGTCATGAATGAAAAGAGACATGAACATACAAGCATGTATCACATATGGCACTAAACTTAGACTTTCTGATATAAAGTTGTGTAGAATTTGTTCAAAAGCAAGATGCAGACTTTGATACCATGCATAGTTTGACAGCATTGTCTGTATATAAGATTATATGTAAATAAATCAACAGCATGTTCAAATATGAGCCAGCAGCATGGCTTTCATCTGTTCTTTTATAGCTGTTGATTGGATAAAAAAGCCTCAAGGAAATTGAATTTCGTTGTTCTTTGATTGGTCCAAAATATTAATTTTGTATGATCTTTTTTTTTTTTTCCTTTAAAATATGAAATTATTATTTTGTTCTCTGCTTTAGAAGCGATGTTTTCACAGCATTTAAAAATAAGTTATTTTTAGCATTTGTTGCTAAGGCTTCTTTATATGACAACCTAACGTAGTCCAATAGCCAAATGTATATCTCTCTTAAAAGGAGATAGTGTCCAGACAGTATAGTGGATACATTCAGCTGAAATTTAGCCTGCATGTGTTTGCTTACCCAAAAATGTGAATGATATTAGGATCATGCTAAATTGTTAATGAAAGGAAAAAAAAAAACTTATTTTAATGTATCTTTGGTGCTGCAGAATTGCAAAGAAGTGTATCAAATAACAGAAACCACATCATTTAAGAACTTTCAACAATAGCAACAGCTAAAATGACTTGCACATGTAACTCAAAGAAACAATCATGATATGACGAAGATGTTGACATTCCACACTACTTCAAACAAAAGTTTAGGAAGGAAACCCAAACCAATACTGGAAAGAGAAATAATAGCTAGTGAACTTGAGAAACCCATTTTCAAGAAATCTTTTTTCAAGAAAAAGATTTTATAAATTTCAAACAAAGACTCTGGCTGCTTCGCCAATGAATGCCAAATGATTTCTTTTTTCCTACAAAAAGTTATAAAAATTTTGAAACATGACACTGTACTTTTTCAATCCTAGTAGAAAGGAATATTGAAATGAGTGCTCAGTCAGTTATGTGCCATGTGTGATACATGTTTAGGCGATCATGTATCTTTTGATACATGACTGACGAGGCAGATTTTTTTCCCCGTAGTAGGTTGCCATTTCTTTCTGCAGTAGACCAGTGACCATCTAAGTCTATAGAACTTATATATGCTTACTTCATATCCTTTTAGCATCCTCATATTATTACTTTCCAATTTCATACTGTTAATTAATTTGGTTGTATCCACTTTCAAGACATCTATTCCCACGAATCCATGACTTTTTTTTACAATTCACATTCGTGATGGGAATAATTTCAAAGTGTGTGTCAGTCTCAAAAGTTCCTTCAAAACAACCTAATATTTTAATAAAAGAGCCATCAAAACAGTTTTAATTTAAGCCAGCTTTGATTTGGTTTGGTTGGTTGATTCTGTTTAATAGTATGTCAACACTTCTATGGGTCATTTAATACTGAAATCTAAAATAATTTGAATACAATTTTATGGCTTCTACTAAATATATTTTGAACGCAATTCTATGCCTACAACTACAGATAAAATATATTTTTACTATAAATATGTATGGTTTGTCATTTTTCTATATAAAAATGTATTTGTCTATATTTCTGAGATGAGGTATTGTGTACATTATTTACATTATTCGGACTATTGTCCTCATCTTTGTCGCCATATTTATTACAACGTTTCGGCCATTGTCCACTCTGACCTTCTTCGGGTGGTTGGAATGTTGAACTGAACCCTTTATTTTGCTCACTGGGGTAGACTGTTCTAGTTCCATGTGCCATGTTTAATGAATGTCAGTTACCAGTTATCTCCTGTTAATTCCCCTCTGAAAGTTCTCCACTGCCTTAACTGGGTATTAAACTCACACTCTTTGGGTCCTGTCACTGGATCTAACTAATGCCTTTATCCACTGTGCCATGTGTCCTCGAGGACACATGGCACAGTGGATAAAGGGTTCAGTTTGACATTCCAACCACCTGAAGAAGGCCGGAGTGTACAACGGCCATAACGTTGTAATAAATATGGCGACAAATATGGCGACAAAGATGAGGACAATAGTCTGAATAATGTAAATAATTTATAAAAATGTATTGTTGGTATTTTTACTATAAACATTTATTTTATAATTTCATAGTGTTTTGTTTTGGGGTTTCATTATTTACTTATAGCTGGGACCTTGACAGGTGCTACCATTCTGGGTCAGGGTGGACCTGGGAACACCAGCAATAAAGGGGTGGTTCCAGGCTCCTCAAAACCTCCAATCTCCTGATCAGCAGCTTTTCAGCTGGATGTAGTTTACTGTCATACCCAAGACTATTGTAATTTGGGTTTGCCTATTCATTCCCAGAAATTTATTGGGATTAGCGCGCCATCACACTCAGTATATATTTGCATAGGAAATTTCAATTTATTTTTTTCTCTGGCACTTTTCTCTTTATCTCTTTGTATCACAAATACAGCCATATTTTCCTGAGGAGGGTTTACCTCTTCTACCCTTTCTATTTTCCTTTTATGCTTGCATAGTGACTAGAAATGGCTTTTCTTTTCACAATTCCAGCATACTTGTCCTAAAGCCAAAGATTTTTTCTTGTCCCATTCATGCTTTTTATCACAGTATCTGCATTGCACAAGATAATTCAATATGCTATATGCTTTAAAATTACTATTGGATGCATTGAATTTTTCAATCAACTCTAATTGCTGCAAAAACTCTATAGGTGTATCCAAGGACATTTTGGTCAGTTGTTAACCTTTCAAAATATTGTGTTTGCATTAAACATCAAACATACCTTTTAATTAATTTCAACTGTATCAATTCATCTTTGATGGTCCTTTCTCCATTTTTACCAAATCTGGAGCGTCTTGGGTATGACATTAAACTGCATCCAACAGCAAGGCCTCTGATCAGGAGGTTTTGAGGAGCGTGGAACCACCTCTTAATTGCTGGTGTTCCCAGGTCCACCTTGACCCGGGGTGGTAGCACCTGTTAGGGTCCCAGCTATGGGTAAATAGTGAACTAGTTTTTTTTTTTTTTTTTTTTTTTTTTTTTTTTTCCAGCTCTCACCCACGTCCTGGGTATGACAATAAACTACATTCAACAGCAAGGCCTCAGATAATGTTTTTCAGAAAAGTAATGTTGCCAGCTGTCCGTTTTTGAAACCATAATGTTGCCAGCCATACATTTTTGAAACCATAATGTTGCCAGCTATACGTTTTTGAAACAATGTTGCCAGCTATACAGTTTTTTTTTTTTTTTTTTTTAAATAATGTTGCCAGCTGTAAGTTTTTAGTTTTTTCAGCTCTCGCCTATGTCCTGGGTATGACAATAAACTACATCCGCGTCCTGGGTATGACAATAAACTACATCCGCGTCCTGGGTATGACAATAAACTACATCCGCGTCCTGGGTATGACAATAAACTACATCCGCGTCCTGGGTATGACAATAAACTACATCCGCGTCCTGGGTATGACAATAAACTACATCCGCGTCCTGGGTATGACAATAAACTACATCCGCGTCCTGGGTATGACAATAAACTACATCCGCGTCCTGGGTATGACAATAAACTACATCCAACAGCAAGGCCTCAGATGTTTTTCACAAAAGTAATGTTGCCAGCTGTCCGTTTTTGAAACCATAATGTTGCCAGCTACACGTTTTTGAAACAATGTTGCCAGTTATACGTTTTTTTTTTTTTTTTTTTTTTTAAAATAATGTTGCCAGCTGTACGTTTTTAGTTTTTTTTCAGCTCTCACCTACACAATAAACAATAACAATAAACTACATCCACGTCCTGGGTACGACGATAAACTACATCCAACAGCAAGGCCTCAGCTCTCACCCACGTCCTGGGTATGGCGATAAACTACATCCGTGTCCCGGGTATGACGATAAACTACATCTAACAGTAAGGCCTCAGATAAAGGTTTTTGAAACAATAATGTTGCCAGCTATATGTTTTTGAAACCATAATGCTGCAAGCTATACGTTTTTGAAACAATGTTGCCAGCTATACGCTTTTTGTAAAAAAAATAATGTTGCCAGCTATACGTTTTTGAAACCATAATGCTGCAAGCTATACGTTTTTGAAGCAATGTTGCCAGCTATACGCTTTTTGTAAAAAAATAATGTTGCCAGCTATACGTTTTTGAAACCATAATGCTGCAAGCTATACGTTTTTGAAACAATGTTGCCAGCTATACGCTTTTTGTAAAAAAATAATGTTGCCAGCTATGTTTTAAAACCATAATGTTGATAGCTATACGTTTTTTATAAAAAAAAACAAACAAACAAAAAAAAAAATGTTGCCAGCTGTGCGTTTTTGAAGCAATAATGTTGCCAGCTGTGCGTTTTTGAAGCAATAATGTTGCCAGCTGTGCGTTTTTGAAGCAATAATGTTGCCAGCTGTGCGTTTTTGAAGCAATAATGTTGCCAGCTGTGCGTTTTTGAAGCAATAATGTTGCCAGCTGTGCGTTTTTGAAGCAATAATGTTGCCAGCTGTGCGTTTTTGACTTTTAAAGTCACTCAAAATCATTTCCGGCATAAAATGACCACTAAAGTTGAGATGCCGTTAAACAATCAATCAATCAAACAAATCTAGAAGCTTTTCATAGCTTGTGTACATATTGTATTATTGATTCATTTGGCTCTTGTTTGCTTGTAAGAAACTTTGTCCTCTCTCAGCAATAACCGACTTCTTTTTTGGTTGCAAATTTCTCTTTATTATGTCCAAAATTCGTGAAAAGGTCAAATCCTCCAATTCTCTGGGATACACCATAACAGATCTTTCTGATGGCCTCATATTCTGCTGAGATCTGTAATCTTGTTCTTGCCTCTTCAAGGTCTTTTAACTTCTTGGCCCATGCATAGGCAGCAGAACAATGAAGCCATGTTTCTACAAAGTCTGATTCATCCAATGTTAGAAATCCTATTAATGACACCATATTGTTTTGATGTTTTCTAGTTTGTGATGTAGAAATTCTCCACCTACAGAGATGATGACTTATTTAGTAGTCATTGGAATCTATGCAAAATAAGGCAAGTCCATTTTGCCTATGTCACTAAAGGCATGTTACCCTGTTTCAGAAGTTGATGATATGGTTATTTTGTAGTTTTTTATAGGATTCAAACACTGCAAAAACAGTTCTTTTCATAATTTGTTTCCATTACTGTTAAAAGAGGCAATATTGAAAATTTCAAATTCTTTATCACCAATTTAAAATTTGATCATTCCAACATCTTTTGGCTTTCTCTGTGACAATGGGGTGGGGTAATATTTTGTTTAAGCAATACAATCTTTGATGGCTATCACATAACCATGTCCAGTTAATTGATGGTGTAGGGAAGCTAACATTAATATTTGTTTACATTGAGTGTGAATTCCTGTAGAGAATTCAGTAGAAAATTTTATCATATAACCATCTTGAAAAAATAAATAAATTTTTCAGATAAATGGATTAAACAGTGCATAAGATAATTTTGCACATGATTCAAACAAACGATTAAGATAGAAAAACATCAAAGTGAGTTGGTGCAATTTTAGGTCTCTTAAAGTAGAAAAGGTTTTGAATAAAATAAATATTCTTTTGAAATGTTGCAGTTCGCAATAAAAGGTCAGTATGTGTATGTAAAAAAATAAGGAGAGGGTTTACATGCTTAAAGAGAAAAGAATTGTTTAAAACCTCAGCTAGTATCCCTGGTGTCAGCAGGTCTGTAAAAGTGAACAGGTAATTGACAGTGGTTCCTTTTGTATTAACTGGTAGGAAGTGGATTCTTCTGAAATGATTAATTCTACTGATTTTTAGGTTGCCATATTTTTTATTTTCTACCAGAGGCTCCAAGCTTAAACTCTTGAAAACTAAAATAGTGATCTTTCATTTATTTTTCTACCCTTTTATTTCATGATAAGGTATCATAGAACAGAACCAATGAAACTGATTTATAAATTTTAAACAACAAGGGCATATGAGAAATGTTAAGTGTCTCAGCTATATTAAACAATAGTCAATTTAAAACTAATTTAGAAATCAGTTTAGTACATATTGAACAACCTCAAAATGAGATTATTAATTTGTTAAATATTGGCACTTGTTCTAAATTGTAATTTAAATATCTCAATTTTGACATTATATAAATGTTTTGTGAAGTCTAGAGTAGCGTAAGAATTGAGAAACAGCACAGATATAAAAAAAAAAAGAAAAAATCATGTGAAAAACGTACAATTCTAGGGCCTTAGGGCTACCCAAGAGCGAAGACCGTAATAATGAATGAGGCATTTGGATGGCATCTTCTAGATGTGCCTTGAGTTCAGCTCATTGGTGGTGATGCTATGTCTAGTTCAGGGCAATAAAATGTGAATATTCTGAAAAAAGAAAAAAAAAAAAAAAAAAAAGAATTGTGAAAGAATTTTCTTTTGGAATATTTTCTACCAATCAGCGGTGTGAGAATTCAAACCTGCAATAACTTGAAATAGTAACTCGGTGATCCTGGTGATGTAAATATAAATAAGGTAACTAAAATGGATAG
The DNA here is from genome assembly GCA_963932145.1 of Acanthosepion lycidas. Lineage (NCBI taxonomy): Eukaryota > Metazoa > Mollusca > Cephalopoda > Sepiida > Sepiidae > Acanthosepion > Acanthosepion lycidas. The sequence continues at coordinate 18,220,710 of OZ010583.1, read as the reverse complement.
TCTCTAAGTCGGGGACAACCTTGAAAATTAATATTTGCAACTGAGAACAGGAAGATTCTGAAACGCCAAGTGACCAACCAAAAACACAAGACATAAGCAAAACTAAGAATTTGTTCTGAAACCAACTTCAAAGAGACAAAGACCAAGTCCTCATCAGATTGTTCATTGTATCCCTTTAACAGACTGACTGCTAAACCAGAAGGTAACTCATGGTTGGCAGTTTTATTATGATGCTGACCTTAATTTATCTTATATTGTGATCTTGCCATCAAGGCCACAACCATGTGGTTATTTTTGTTTTGTTCAAATAACTGATACCTGGTGTCAGAAGTAGGAATGAAATTTGAAAAATTTATTATTACCAATGTCAGTGACTATAAAGTTGGCATTAAGTCAGATTTTATTTTTACTACTTTCTATATGGGATAAATTACCATAAACAGATTTATCAAGAAGTGTAATACAAATTTGTCTTATCCTAATTATTTCCCTTAGATTGGTTTGTTTTTTATATTATGGCATATCAAACACAATGGGTTATTTAATGCAGACAAAATTTTTATAGTTGGTAATATTTTTTTCAAAAATCTATTTCTGGTAATAATTTTTTCTTCAAAAATTTATTTCTGGTAATCATTTTTTTTACAAAGTATTTCAAGTATTAAAAGTATTTTTACACTTCGTGTTTTGACTCCAGTTTGGGCCAACTATTTGCCCATAGCTGGGACCCTAACAGGTACCACCACCCTGGTTCAGAGTGGACCTGAGAACACCAGGAATTAAGTGGTGGTTCCATGCTCCACAAAACCTCCTGATCAGAGGCCTTGCTGTTGGATGTAGTTTATCTTCTTACCCAGGACACATTTCCCTTAGATTAAACCATTTAAAAAAAAAAAAAAAAAAAAAAATAACATTGTTATAGTCACAATACAATCAACAGTAATAGTGAGAAGATATATTTTGGTTGGGTGAGTCATATTTTTAAAAAATATTCTACCCAGAAGCAATTTTTTCTTAAGTTTGTCTTTAGCCGTGATAAATAAAAAGTCAGTAAAATTTCAAAATGAATTACTTTTATAAAACCATGACGGTCTTCAAGTTTTAACTGAGCTGATAGTTTTAGATGGAAGAAAGCCACTAGCTTTTGAGTGCTTTGCATATATCTGATAAGTTTGAGAAATTGGCATTGTTGAGTTAATATAAATTTGTTTGCCTACATACATGATTTACTTTTTACAGTTTAAAAAGTTTGTTGAAGAGAAATTTAGTGTTAAAGGTCATTTGGTAAGTTTCAATTAATGATAATTATAAATATTATGATTATTTTATTATGATTATTTTTGACATTATAATTAATTTTTATTTTATTGACATGACAGTTTGTAAGGAAGAAAAAAAAAACATTTTTATAAATTTGATTTGTAGGCTTAAAATCCCTAAAATCAGATACTTTGAGAATTAGGTTGAGTTTTTTAGTTGATTTGTAAGTAGTGAAGAAAAGTAGTGTATGAATGATAATTAAATTTACTTTCTGTTATTTATCTTTGTCTACTCGGGTGTTTTTAAAAAAACTCAAGTATCAGAATACCAATGATCAAATAAATAAAACATGAAAAAGCAAATAATATAATCGTTAAGAAAAGTAGAATTTAAGTCATTAAACATTTTTATGATGTGTTGTCAATGTATGAAAGAAAATTTTTGTAAGATGAATTACCGTGGCTGATATTACAGAAATACATAAAGTTGAGTTACTCTTGCAGATAGAACATCAAGTAAAGATGAAAATGTTCTCTAGGTGAGTGAGAAGAGGGTTTAACTGTTATTTTACTGTTTATTTAGGGACATGAAGAGTTGAATACTGTGTTGTTTCTTCATTCACTCATTCATCTCAGTTCATGTGGGACCCAATGACTAAACTTGACTGTGTGCTCATCTGTTGTCTAAATTACATGCTGACTGTTTCACTCTCTGGTGCATCCAAATGTCTTATACATTTGGCTAACAGAATAAGGCATTTTTTGTGTCTTGTGATAAATATATACATGTTTTTTTGTTGATGCCAAACTGGGATTAATCTCACAACAAAGCAAGGTGGGTCCTGGCTGACAGAGAAATCTCTTGTCAATGATTTGAAGCAATGTTTTACAACGCCAGATGCATTTCATATTAGCCAACTCAAACACAAATGGTAGTTCAAGTACACAGTGTTTTTATTGAGACACCATCTCAAGAAAGATTGTCATTCAAGCATTGAGACCCCCCATCCTAGCCTTTAATATACACACACATTGGACTCTTCCATCGTTTTTGATGTATGAGGGTCAAGCAGCTCAATGTTTAGAGCCATACCCATGTATTTCGCATGTAAGTGAATGTAATGAATTCGACTGGAATTTGAACTTGGCTCTCTGATTCCTCAATCCGAGCCGCAATCCATTAATTCACTATGCCTCCATACATACATACATACATACATATATATATATATATATATATATATATATATATATATATATATATATGCCACTGGCTTTTATAAGAAGTTCATCTACCCTGATGTGTTCAAAAATAGTAGGATTGTTTTTGTCTTGTGTGATTTTATTGGTGTACAGTGTAACCCAGGTATAAGAGAGATTTTCTCTGGTGCCAAATTAGAGCAATACTTACCTAAACAAAATAGTCCAAACCCGGATATAAGAGAAACTTGGATATAAGAGACTTCTTCTCCGGTCACGACAACTCTCTTATATCCGGGTTACACTGTATTTATATTTCTGGGTGTGGATTCATGTCTGTGTGTGCTTTCTATTCAAAAAAATAAATTCCACCAAAATTAAGGATAATGTTCTTACACTGTCATTAGCTTGTATATATATATATATTATGTTGGTTTCCTTTGATGTTGTCTAGTATCAGTTTTTGTAACAGAGATTCAGGTCAACCCAATAAGAAACTCACAGTTGGTTGTGTGTGGGACTGGGACAGTTTTTTTCTCAGTTAGGAAGAGTTCTCTCAACACTTAGACTTGAAAGAAATGTCATGACAGCTGATTGCTGAAGTCATCTTGTGTCAATCTGTTTGCTTATGCTGCTAAGCATCTTTTTTAAAAGATTGGCTTCCATAAAAGTGGTGAGGATAGATGTATTTCTTTAAATTTTGTAAAGTTTCTCATTTGCTGAAAACAATTTTTAACTTGTTTGTTTTAATGCTGAGTTGGTTTTAAATATCAGATCTGAATCTGGAAATGATTTCTCTGCTCAGCTTTAAATGGTTTTTAAATTCCAGTGCGTTACAAGTCTTGAAAAGGAAACTTTCCATGGGAATGTTTTTAAAGGATTTGTGTAAATTCCCAAATATTTAACTATCATTTTCTTGTAAATATTTTTGTAATGGTACTAGTGATCATTTAAGAAAAGTCTATTTAACCATAAAATTTGGTTCCTTGTCAGATAATAATAAAAAAAGAAATAGTTTTTTTGCATTGGAAACATTAAAGAACGTATGAACATTTTATTCAAGTATATGAATATAAAAAGACAACAGTCATAGTTCAAACATAGTGTACAAATAGTCACAAAGAATTATTTGATGATGAAAAAGAATATATGTTGCTATCATGACGGGTAGAAATTAAGGCTCTCTTATATGAATACATAATCTCTGCCCTGGTGACATCATGAAATGAGGAATAATGACTTCCTCAGATTTTATAGCAATTTGAAATGACACACAAATTAAGGTAAGGTGATTATGGTAACCTTTGTCTCGGTCCTACACTTTTGAAGAATTCTAATCACAGACTTTGATAATTTTATAATTCCTATCTGAGGAGTAAACATTGTATGATAATATGTATTCCTTCTAGATTTCTGTTCTGAGATAATGTTTTTATCATTTTGTAAGGATGTAAAACGATTATGTCTCTTTGTTATAGGATGAATTTACTAATGAATAGAGCTATATGACTGTCTTTTGGTGCAAACAGTCAGTTGCTGCTGAGACCACAACACACACAACTGTGGTAGCCATCTGCAATATGGCAGTCCATGGCCCAATTTATGTGTTTAAATAGAAATGCAAGATATTGCCAGGGATGTACCATGGCCAACTTGGGGATGTTATAAGTAAAACATTCTTTTTATTTGTTCCCTTCACATGTTGGCTGCTTTTTATCACGTTTTAATTTATTTGAGACAATTTCTTTTTCTCTCTCTCACTCTCTCACATTGCTAAATTTCTCAGAATAATTCAAAAAATAAGACAATTTGGATAAAAAGATGACAATTGGAAAATATTCTTCTTAGTCATTGCTGATATGTTTTGTCAATCTAACTTATCTTGGCTAGTTTAAAAGCAAAATGTCTTTTATTGCATTAAATTCAAACTATAAACAGAATGCTCCTGTGTAAGCTTCTTATTATTAGAATGTGGTATATTTAATAACAAAAATGCAAGGAGGCTTACACAGCAGTGTTCCTTTATACTTACATATATATATATATATATATATATATATATATATATGGGATAATGAAGTTTTTATATATCAAGAACAATTTTAGTGGAAATATGTATGACAAAGTGGAAAAAGTTTTGTGTGACATGGTTTGTGATTCATTGGACTAAATTTTTGTTCATATTGATCTAACTAAATACACACATGAAGAAAATGGAAATGCTGAGAATTTTAAATTTAAAATAATTTATTTTTTGAATTTGTGTTGTGGATATATAATCTAGTCATTTTCATTTAGATTCTTCTTTCTGGTTCCAGCACTGTTTTTTTTTTTGTTTTTTTTTTAATTTTTTTTATTAAATATCCCACATTCTAATAATAAAAGATCTACCAAGAAAGGTGAAATGTAACAACTTGGATGCAAACTTACTGTGAATAATCTAGTGATTAAAGCACTTTCTAAAGATTTTCATCTTAGTAAATTGTTTTTGATACATAAAAAAGAAACGAAATGAAATTGGCTAAAAATTCTCAGTGTCTCTTTCATTCATGTGCATATGTAGTCGCATCAACGTAAACTTAGTCTGATGAAGTCTTAAAGGATGAAATGTGTCACATGAAAACTTTTAAACTTTGTCATATTTCTTTACCCTTATATATATATATATATATATTATGAGAAAAATATAATTTTAAGGTATGCTATATTTATCAGTAAAAGTACTCAATATTAGAGATAGACCATATATAAATATGGCCTGAATTTTGCATTCAAGTATGGAACAGAATGTCATTGCTTGGTATTGGCTTAAGTTATATATATATATGTATATGTAGGTTTGTCTAGAGATATATATCTTGATTTATATTTGTTTTTCAGTGCTGCATACAAAATTTTTTTCAAGTATATTTGGAATTAATTTCTTTGAGTTATTTTAGTCCTTCCTTTTTGTTGTGTTGTACTAATATATCTTGAATATACTAATGTCTCTAGTGGGCCTTGAAGAGTGAAGAAAACCAACATATTTCTTCTCTCTTTCCAAGCACCATATTATTATTATTATATATTATTTTTTTTTTTTTTTACTTTATTTCTCTGTTTTGTCTTTATAAGGTATCCCTCTATGCTGTGTATTTCTACTAGTATTTAATAAAAGGTTTAGCATATATGAATGTATGCAAGAGAAATCTTACTTGTGTTCAATGTTCATATATATAATTGTTTCCCACTGTCCACTCATCATAAAATAAATGAGATACCTTCCTGAGGAAGATCATCAAGTTGCGATTATTGCATAGAGAACAAATCCATTTCAGATAACAAGTAATACATGTTGATCTTACAGCGATTCATTCTGACATAGATAAATAGATGTTGTGTTCTGAGGCTACCAATTCTAAACATAGTGCTGGTCATCTGCAATGCCTCTTGACCAATTCAATTGACAGAAGGTGAAGAAGGGGCATGTGTTTCCCTTTGTCACTAGCAAGAAACTTTTCAGTGGCATGTGGGATATGCCGTGTGCATCAGATGGACGCAATTCATCAATTGTGACAAAGCCTGGCTTTCTTTATTCACTGCTGCTCTCATTGTAACTGACAAATAATACTTTACCATAAACCCATAATTACTTCTAACTTCATAAATATTCAAAGTCTAAACAAAACACACAGGACCATTTTCAGTATCTTTTACGTCGAGTAATAGTGGCTGTGGGATTTAAGTATTTTCAAATGTGAGGGAAATATGCCCAATGAAAAAAGTGTAGCTGATAATGTCGATAACTATTAGGTTGGTGCAAAAAATGTCGTTTTCTCACATACGACATTATTTTTGCACCAACATAATAGCTTATATACCGAACATTGCCTGGTAAAAAATACCTTAAAATATAACAAACTGGAAAAATTAACATATTTTGTCTAAAACATTTTTTAGGGTGGCATAATATTTTACAAACAAAACAAAAAAAAATCAACATTTAAGTTCTCTTGTTTTGACCAAAAAATTATTCTTGGCAACAAAAGACAGGAAATTGAGTTTATTTATTTATTATGCCTCTTGATTCCTTGGGGAACATAGAGCTGCAACAACACTTCTCCAACGGGTGTGGTTCCAAGCAATCCTCTTCAACTGTTTTGGTCAAACCACTTTTTAGTTCCCTTCTGGATTCCAGTCAAGGGCCTGCCTGGTGACATTAGGATCAGGCTTGGCAGATTCATCCCCATTTTCATTTCTTGACGTCAATCTCGATTTGGGGTTTGTCTGGTCCTGTTCCAGATCTGGATCTTCAACATCAAGTCAGTCCCACTCTACAAAATTGAATTTATTTAATCTTAATATTTATCTACTTTAATAACTTCCAGTGTCCAATAATTTGGACAAAGAGTGTTATATAGGAATATAACGCTTTTTGTCCAAATTATTATGACATAGCAATTTACCTCATTGTCTGATGTAAATATCTATAAAATGACTAAATAAAAATTTTTATAACAATTCTAGCTGTGATCTAAATTAGTACTAAAGGATACCAAGTCACATGTAGTTCCATAACAATAGTTCTACCCTTCTCCAGACTCTGTGGACTGGTGCTACACAATGACAAAGAATGGTACCAAATAACAGAAACCACATCACTTGAGAACTTTCAACAGCAGCAACAACTAAAATGGATATTACATGTAACTTGAATAGAAAATAATGACATAATCAAGATGTTGATATTCCACACTGTCAAATAAAACATTAGGCAAGAAACCACCATCACTACTGGAAAGAGCTATAACAGCTACTTGAGTAATCTATTTTCTTGAAGAATTGTTTTAAAAGAAAGATCTTATAAATTTCAACTGACATGGCAGTGTCTGCTTGGTCATTGAATACTGAATATTTCCATATAAGTAAACAGCTAATATTACAATTACTACAAACAACAATTTAATCATTTTGTGTGAAAGATCAAAGCAAAAATTGAAAAGACAGGTTTAAGACTTAATGAGATAAATCATTTATTTTCCATGTGTACATTCACAGAACAAATATATTACCACAATGTGTTGATAAATCAGGTTTTTATTGTAAGCATTACATAGAGAACATATCCAAAGACTTCGTAATGTTTTGACAGAAAATAGTAGATATGTGCAGGTAGTCCAAATATAAAACCATCTTCATTCACTTAATATTCCTTTGTAAGAAGGAAGTTCTATTCTCCTTTTGCAAGAGGGAAGTTCTATTCTCCTTTTGCAAGAGGGAAGTTCTATTCTCCTTTTGCAAGAGGGAAGTTCTATTCTCCTTTTGCAAGAGGGAAGTTCTATTCTCCTTTTGCAAGAGGGAAGTTCTATTCTCCTTTTGCAAGAGGGAAGTTCTATTCTCCTTTTGCAAGAGGGAAGTTCTATTCTCCTTTTGCAAGAGGGAAGTTCTATTCTCCTTTTGCAAGAGGGAAGTTCTATTCTCCTTTTGCAAGAGGGAAGTTCTATTCTCCTTTTGCAAGAGGGAAGTTCTATTCTCCTTTTGCAAGAGGGAAGTTCTATTCTCCTTTTGCAAGAGGGAAGTTCTATTCTCCTTTTGCAAGAGGGAAGTTCTATTCTCCTTTTGCAAGAGGGAAGTTCTATTCTCCTTTTGCAAGAGGGAAGTTCTATTCTCCTTTTGCAAGAGGGAAGTTCTATTCTCCTTTTGCAAGAGGGAAGTTCTATTCTCCTTTTGCAAGAGGGAAGTTCTATTCTCCTTTTGCAAGAGGGAAGTTCTATTCTCCTTTTGCAAGAGGGAAGTTCTATTCTCCTTTTGCAAGAGGGAAGTTCTATTCTCCTTTTGCAAGAGGGAAGTTCTATTCTCCTTTTGCAAGAGGGAAGTTCTATTCTCCTTTTGCAAGAGGGAAGTTCTATTCTCCTTTTGCAAGAGGGAAGTTCTATTCTCCTTTTGCAAGAGGGAAGTTCTATTCTCCTTTTGCAAGAGGGAAGTTCTATTCTCCTTTTGCAAGAGGGAAGTTCTATTCTCCTTTTGCAAGAGGGAAGTTCTATTCTCCTTTTGCAAGAGGGAAGTTCTATTCTCCTTTTGCAAGAGGGAAGTTCTATTCTCCTTTTGCAAGAGGGAAGTTCTATTCTCCTTTTGCAAGAGGGAAGTTCTATTCTCCTTTTGCAAGAGGGAAGTTCTATTCTCCTTTTGCAAGAGGGAAGTTCTATTCTCCTTTTGCAAGAGGGAAGTTCTATTCTCCTTTTGCAAGAGGGAAGTTCTATTCTCCTTTTGCAAGAGGGAAGTTCTATTCTCCTTTTGCAAGAGGGAAGTTCTATTCTCCTTTTGCAAGAGGGAAGTTCTATTCTCCTTTTGCAAGAGGGAAGTTCTATTCTCCTTTTGCAAGAGGGAAGTTCTATTCTCCTTTTGCAAGAGGGAAGTTCTATTCTCCTTTTGCAAGAGGGAAGTTCTATTCTCCTTTTGCAAGAGGGAAGTTCTATTCTCCTTTTGCAAGAGGGAAGTTCTATTCTCCTTTTGCAAGAGGGAAGTTCTATTCTCCTTTTGCAAGAGGGAAGTTCTATTCTCCTTTTGCAAGAGGGAAGTTCTATTCTCCTTTTGCAAGAGGGAAGTTCTATTCTCCTTTTGCAAGAGGGAAGTTCTATTCTCCTTTTGCAAGAGGGAAGTTCTATTCTCCTTTTGCAAGAGGGAAGTTCTATTCTCCTTTTGCAAGAGGGAAGTTCTATTCAGTTTTTTACCCAGAACTGTCACTCTGTGAAACACTCCTGCGAGGTTGCCTTCTTGACCACTACAATCTTAACTTGTTCATGTCTAGGTTAAACAAATATTGATCCTACATATTCTTACAATATGCACCCCTTCCTCCTCTCCTACACTCTTACAAAAAATATAATTCAGTATCCCTCTAACTTGAGTGGCTCTTAAGCCTTGTATCGGGTGAACACTAGTAAAAACCAAGCATCTATTTAAAAAAAATTACTCAAATCCCTGTAAAGGCAGATAGAACCTTGCTTGATTATGAAGCTCTTTGTAGCCAAGCAGTTTACTCAAATATGGGTGTCTGCTAAAAATAACATTAATAAAAGAATGGCAGATTAATAAATGAGGAAATCCATTAATCCAGTAGAAATTTTGTCTGTTTTTGATACAAAACTGAGCAGTTATGACTTTCAAAGAATGCTGATTGAGTAAAATGTGCTTTAAAGGCAGATAGAATGTTTCTTATGAAGCTCTTCATAGCTGAGTGGTCAAAAGCATGTTGGATCAAATGATGGTTTCTTCTGCAAAGGGGGACACAGGTTTGAATTCTGTGAAGGTGCATTTTTCTTTAATAAGATTTTCGAATGTTCAGGCCGGTAGATGAAATAAAATACTGTTTAAAATAAACAAAGTGTCTGCTCAAATATGGGTAGCCACTAAAAGTATGTTTAAAATATAAAAACATTCTTTTATATAAAGGAGTGCAGAAGTGATGAAGTATTTTCATTAAGTGAGATGATTACAACAAATTAGAATCCATTCTTTTCATTTTACAATTCTTTGTTACATTTATTATTGGCTAAATTATTATGCACATATAAGTTTTGAAAATGACCAGCCTTTTTAATATCTCAAGAACCAGTTGTGTGGCCTTAATATAAGATCTTGTAGCACATGCATGAATAGACACTCTCCAGTGGAGATTACTGAGTCATGAGATGTCATTAGGTGAGCTTATGTACTGTGTGACCATTGCATTATCTTGCCAATGCAATTGTGAGTATAGATTGGCTCCTTGCCATTTCTGGTTTTTCATAAGCTAAAATAATCATTAGTAGAAAGATTTCAGTCTATGGACAAGTTTAAGGAGAATGAGACAGCTGATGCCAAAAGAGAAATTTGTAGATGGTTTTGAAAAGTGTAGGGATACTGGTATCTGTAATGTCCTGAGAGGAGGACTTTGAAAGTAACTAAGCCACTCTTGCCTTAGACACACTGTATTAACTTCTGAGAGGGATTGATTATAGCATTTACCACATACATTGTTGTGTGACCTTTGACATTTTGTTTTAATTTGTAGATTTTTGGTTTGTTGGCAGACTAGTAAGAGCTTACATTATTAATATCAATTAATAATTGATAAAATTGTGGTGACAGTTATGCAGAAGCAAGTGAATCAGAGTGGCTTGCATCTGGTGCAAAGGAGAATAAGTTCCTTACCTCAATATACGCCATGAAGCAGCGGCATTTTGTTCCCTGAAGATGGCATGAATCTCACCTCCTCACGTTAGATTATTCCAAAAGTGTATATTCTGTAATGGTGGCTTTTGTACAGCTTGGTATGGTTTGACCAATGGCAAGTCATGTGCTGATTGGTCGGACTGGAGGATGCTATTTGATTGGGTAACTGAGGAGAAAGTGAAGAATGCTAATTGGTCAGTCAGCTGTGGAGTTGGTATGATAAGCGAGGGCTGAAGCAGTGAGACAGGGGCGATTTTTACATTGGTAACGTGTGCAGGAACTCAAGAGTGACAGATTGAAAAAGAAGTATTTCGTGTTGTACGAGCACTGTCAGAGGGACATAAGCTCATTTACCCTACAAAAATCCCATTTTACAAGTAATTGGGCTTATATTTTTAATATTCATGATGACCTTTGCAATGAACTTCTCCATGCTTACATGAAGAAAGCTTTGATCGATCTTGGTCTCAATCATTTTCCCACCACCATAACATAGCTTCCCTGTGCCTTTTCTATAAATATTTGTGGTATTTGTCCAGACAAACTTTGCTTTATGGTACCAAAATTTTATGAATCTAAGCGCAGTACTAGATTGGTAGCTTGGTCTCATCCTTTTACAGTTAAAATGGCTAAATGTAACCATAAATTTTATGCTAACAGTTTCTTTTCTTGCACTTCTTAAATACAATATCAATCATTATCTTCTGTCTTTTTAATTCATGCTCTTTTATTGTTCTTTCTCATTAATGTTTTTTTCTTATATTCTCTCTTAGTAACCCCTTGCATCTTTGTGACTTTATTGCCTTGTTTGTGATGAAATGATAAAAAAAGGTCTTAGGTTCTTGATCGCAGGTTTCCATTGCAAAAGTTATTTCTTATGATCTCCTGTCTAATACTCTGAGACATGTTAATGCTCCTGGGATTATTAACTTTACGGTCTCTAATCTAAATTTCACTTATTTTTTTTATGATTCTCATTTCAAGAAAACTTCTTATTTTTATTTTTTTTTTTACATAGTTTTAGTATTATTATTATTATTATTGAAGAATTCCTTAACTCTGAAAATACATCATTGCATTTCTGCTTTCACCATTTTTATCTGTCAGTCCCTCCTAGCACATTAGCATGCCATTAATACGTATAAAAAGAGAATAATATTTCAAGAGAGATGAAGGCATTTGTTAAACCCAGCTTGATCCCTAGAATTTGTTTCATTAGCCAGTGACAAATTCTATTAATGAAAAAAATTGCAAAGAAGCTATCATTGATAATTTTCTTTTTATATACCTTATTAAAGTATGGTTTATTATTATTATTATTACTGCATAACTTCATCTTTTCTTTGAGTACTCAAAGAATGTCAAAGAACCAGATCCTTCTAAAGTCACATTGGAAAAATTACATTAAACTCATGTTCAAGCTAATTTAAAAAAACATCTATCTATCTATCTATATATATATATATATATATATATATATTACTTCAAGCAATATTTTTTGTGTGCATATATATATATATATATATATATATATATAATAACAACATGAGTACACACACACACACACACACCCATATAATGGGGTGTTGAACAAGAAAAGCTTCCCAAAAATTCTGATTTTTAACTATTTGCTCAGATATTCAAAAGTTGATTAAGCTGAAAATGTTTTAGCAACACTTGTATTTGGTCAGTCATTTACCTACCTATATATATATATATATATATCATTTACACAAAATTATTCTCTCTCTCTCTCTCTCTCATTCTATATATATATATATATATATAAGTACAAACTTTTACTTACTCTTAACAAGACATATTATGAATGCATACAGAAAATTCAATTGGTTTGTTCTTTGGAAAAGTTTTTTCCTACTTTGACAAGAAACTTTTCATCAAAAGCAATACTTTTATGTAAGAAAGTTATGCAACAGTTTCACACAAGAAACTTGAATGATGTACATCTGTCAGTTGGAGTAAATCAACAGGTTATTTTTTAATACCAGTATCTTGTAATATAATTTTATGTATATATTTCTGTCACTTTCTTATATATATATATGTGTGTGTGTTTGTAGGTGTGGTTTTTAGTGGAAAGTGCTCAATATCTGTGACAGCTAATATGTGGTTGTATGGATAGTAGTTTCACACTTTCATGATTTTCAGACAAATTGGTTTATTTTTTCAAAAGTGGATCTATTTATGCTTTACTTGTGCTTGATTACTTGTATGTGGTGGAGGGGGAAAATTTTTTTCTTCTGTGTTTGTTTGGGTTGACCCTCACATATCCATAGACACACATGCATACAGGTGTATGCATGTTAGTTCATACATACACACCCATATACATAATCTTTGTTTAGGCATAGTTACACATTCATACATAGGAGCACACATATTTACGCAACTTTCATTCTGTGTATTTCATTGTTGAGTGAGTGTAGTGATTCATATGAAACAATGCTCTTTTAGTTGGGGGCAGGTAGGGATGCTTTGACATTTTATAGGTTGGCTGTTTGCACCAGCAGACATACCTACATTTACTCACACATATACACCATGTGGGTTAAGTTGAGTTCTCTCTGTAGGATGGTGGTGATGTTTGTATTTTTTATATATTTTATTTTGTTACTACCATAACTGTGGTTGTGTTATTTACAATTGTGACCATGTTAATGGTAATATTAGTTGTGATATTATTATTATTATTATTGATATACTGATAATACTTGATTTGTTATTGGTTATGATAAACTAAATTATCCATAATAATGATGGAAAAAATAATAACCACAATACAATAACAAAAAAAAAATAGATAATGAATTAATAAAATAATAAAAATAATAATCACAATGGTAATGATGATAATAGTTGTGGTAATCATAATGATGATAATAATAATAATGACAATGAAAATGATAAAAAGCAGTACTATTGGTGGTAGTGGTGGTCATAAAGAAACTGTTCTTAAAATGGTAACAACAATACTAATAGCGACAATTAAAAGTGGTAGTCGCAAAATAATTTTGGAGTGTTAATGTTTATATCTTGGGTGATGGCATTACTAATTGTTATGGCAGTGATTGTGTATGTGAGGGTGGTGGGGTAGTATTGGTAACAGTGCTGCTAGTATTCCTGTTGGTGGTTATGTCTTAGTGTTCAATCTTTTTTTTTTTTTTTTTTTTTTTCAGTATGTTTGTTCCCATTTGTGTTCAGTTTTTGTTGTTGGTATTATGTTTGGTTGGAATTGGTTGATAGTAGATATGTTTTTGTGTCTGCATTTTGATATTATTTCTGATTTTTGGTTTAGTAGTGTTATCTGTAGGTAGGTAAAGTAGACATCTCTTTGTTATTGTAGGCAGGTGCAGTTTTTATAATTTCCCAGCTTATTTTTGGTGTGATGTTTTCATCTTTTAGATGCCATGTGTATGGGGATAAAGAGGGAGGAGGAGAGAGCTATGACCATCTATGCCCTGAAAGGACATGGCACATAAACAGAAGGTGCATGTGGATAGTATGGTGCTGTTGGAGTATTTTCTGTTGGAGAATGAGAGGTTGTGTGTGTATTTTCTTTGTTTGAATGTTCTTTCTGTGGCACCAATATAGTGCATTGTAGTGTTGTTCATGTTGACCTTAGCTTTGTATACTATGTTTGTTTGTAGGCAGTTTCTTTGTAGTTGGCATGTGGATTTGTCTCTGCAGTTGCATTGGGGGACTTTGCGCTATTGCAGGTTATTTTTTTGTTTTGGTTTTTTATTTGTGTTATATTCTTAGTGTGACATTATTTAGCTATGGTAATTAGTTAACTAATTAGCCATAAAAATTACATAAGAAAATACTGAGAATGGAAAAGAGATTTTTATTTTTTTACATTAAAAATAAGATCGAGTTACTTTTCTCAAAAACCTGAGAATTAGTGTAAGGAGTGAACTCAGAAAAAGGTCATATGTGATCTTTTGACAATTGATTAATGATATTTGTAAAAGTAATGATTAACAAAAAACCTAAGAACAAGATATCTTAAGTGCCAGCAAGGCACTGCCATATAGTAATTATAAAAGTTTGAGCATGAGAAAATGTTCTGAAATATTGTCGATATGAGGTAGAGAGAATTACCCTTGTTTATTTTTCCAAGATGTCATCTTCAGTACCAACAAGTAGCCATGTGTTGATTATAAAATTTTGGCATGAAAAAGTATTTCGGAAGAATTGCTAATTTGGAGATAAAGAAATTTATTATTAATTTGTATTTTTTTTTTTTTTTTTTCTCTCAAGATGCCAAGGGTTCCAGTGAATGCTAAATTCATGAAGGGACCAGATGGCAGACTTTGATAATTGATTGATGGAGTTTGTAAAGAGTGCTGGTTAAGAAGATGCAGAGTGACCAAAAGATCTGAGAGATTTTAAGTGGCCATGTGTGATTTGTAAAAATTTTGGCCGATGGGGGGGGGGAGGATTTTGTAAACAAAAAAATTCTGGGTTATAATTTTAATGAGGCCAGCTTAGCCACAGCAGCACGGCTGGGATGCCATTTGGTGAGTAGTAGCAATGGTGATAGGCAGAGGTAATTTGATGAGAAAGACAAGGAACTTATTAACGCCCACTGAAAGGATTGGTACGAGGTATCAATGTGAGAAGAGGGGAGTTTAGGAGGATAGCTCTCCTCCAGCCACTCCTTGTGGACAAAGGGATCCCCACAAAATGGAAAATGATTAATTTTCCAAAATGGGAAGTAATCAATTTTCCTGGCCTAACAACAAAAAGGTTTATGGTCAGAAACCGGAATCTAACCCTGCACCGGTTTTTGGTTGGTATTCATATAAATGAATGTCCTCAGGCCGTTTAAGAGAGTAGTTTGCTATTTAGAGCCTTTGGAGTTGCAGGAACCAGAGTGTTGCCTCGCAGAAGCTGACTGAGAGATTGATTCCATGACCTCCAACTTCGCCTATTCTACCAATAGCAAGTTATACTGACAAACAGCTAAGCCAGCACTCAAAAACTAAACCAGTTGACTTTGAAGACCAGAGCTTGCCTAAGAAGCATAAAAGTGTCACTCCCCTGACCTGGCACCCTGGCTTCAGTCATCTTTCCACTGCCATAATATAGCTTCCATGTGCCTTTTCTATAAATACTTTCATTGTAATTGCTCAGATGAACTTTGCTCTATGGTACCTAAACTTTATGAATTTAAGTGCAGTACTAAATTGGCAGCAAAGTCTCATTTTAGAGTTGAAATAGCTAAATGTAACTGTAATTTCTATGCTAACAGTTTCTTCTCTCAAACTTCTCACTTGTGGAACTCTCTTCTGGCTTCTTGCTTTCTAGTCAACATCTTGCTTTCTTATCTTAATTCCTGTTCTTCTATTGTTCTCACTTGTTAATGTTTTTCTTATATATTCTTTTACTCCTTGTGTCTTAGTGGCTTTATTGCTATGCTTTGGATGAAATGGTTAAAAAAACATATTAACTGCAGAATAACAAACAATATTTTTTCTAAGAAATTGCTGACAACTTCCTTTGCTTCTCAGTGACAGATCTAATCAGTACTTGTCTGAAATCAGTGAGTCCATACTTTTTAAAGATTGAGATTACACAGCTTTGACAGTTTCTAAGCAAAGCTTCTCAATTCTGCAAAGTATTTTTCTGTCAGTTAAATTATCACTAAGCTTTGATTTCCTTCTTTGCACCTAACTAGCAATTCACACTACTGATAAGTTATCTCACTTGTTAAAGAAACAAAAATGCAAATTTATTAAATCCAGTTTTCTGTTCAAGTTCTTGCCTTAATGTAAATTTAAATCAACTGACAAGTTATTAATATTTATTCAGCCTAGCTTGGGCACTTTGACATGGTGTAATGGCTACCAGGCTTGTTGTGCTAGATCAAATACAACTGAGTTGTCAGTTCAATCTTCACTGTGTGCTCCGTACTTTCGGCCTTGTGCCGCATCTAAGCTGCACTTAGCAAATCCCTATTAAGCTTAAATTAGTACAAGACATTTTGATTTGGGTAAATTGTGATGTTAGTCATTCAATTAGAGAAGGCTTACCAGACTAGATAATCAGCATTTCAGCTGACGACTTTTACTAGCACTCAAACAATGAACTCTGGCAGCGGATAATATGCAACTATCGTGCAGATAATATAAATGTTATTGGCTTGGAAAATAGAACTGGTTAGCAAATTCCCATTTTGCTTTAGTCTGTTGCATTTATTTTCGTACTAATTCTCTTGGAAAAATGTATATATCCATCTCTTCTCTGCCAAGATATAGGTTAAATAGCAGGATCACTCTAGCCTTTGGGATAAGCCAGATGAAGTGGGCAATTCTGACCTTAAAATCATGAAGAAGACAATCAGTCCTCTGCCATTTAAAGAAGTGATAGCATTTCACATATAAAGAATAGGAATATGTGAAGAGACATGAATCCCTATATTCAGAAAGGACATGGTATTAGGTTGGTGCAAAAATAATGTCGTTTTCTCACATATGTTACTATGTGAGAAAACGACATTATTTTGGCACCAACCTAATAAAAAAAAATAAGTCTGAAACTCACTCCTATTAGTTTGCCTTTGGTAAAGAGAAAGTTTCACTCGACCAGTTTCTTCCCTAGAAGTGTCATTTTGTGGAACCGAATCTTAAGAGGATATTTCCCTGACCTCTACAATCTTAACCTCTTCAAGTTTACGGTCTGCCATTATCTATTGTATATATCTTCTTAATATGCACTTCTTTCTCTTTCCTTTTCACCCTTACAAAAATGTAACCCTTTAACTTGAATGCCTCTTGGGCCTTGTATTGTTTGAACAATAGTATAAAAAAGAAATGAGCACTCGGAGCTTTGTGCTTCATTTTTGTCTTCACAGCAACTCAAGACATTTTACTTCGGTTTATATCACAAAGTGACAAGCAATGCCAAAAGTTTTTGCCTAAGTCAAAGACCTCTGAGCAAAAGACATCAGGGCTACACAGCTGAATTCACTGGTGAATGTGTTTGAGTTGTGAAATAATTTTTCCTATATCTTTTACTACTATCTGGTAATCACCTGGGCATGTAAAAAACTTAGCTTTGCATAAAATCTGCTGTCCCTTGCTTTCATGTTATGCCCCAAAGGCCAGTAGATATGAAATTAGCAATATGGACAATTAGTATTGAATGACACCAGAGCCAGAAAAAAAAAAAAGAAATTAGAAAAATGAGAAATTTGGCTTGAGATGAAATACAAAGTAAAATGTTTTTCAACATTAGGTCAGGTCAAAACCTAATTTTAATCTTAAATGGCATCTTCCCTATCTATCTTTCTATGTTTATTAATATCTATTTATCTTTCAATATCTATATCTATTGATATCTATCTATGCGTGTGAATATCTATTGATATCTATGCCTGTCAATATTTGTCTCTCAATATCTATTAATCTGTATCTATTAATATCTTCTCTTGTTTTATAATTTCACTGTCAAAGAAAAATGGCTTGGTTTGGACACATGACAGTATGTGCAAGACCATCATGCAAGGCACCATTGAAGGTGGATGTAGAAGAGGATGCCAATGCAAAAAATGGTTGGACAATATTAAACAATGGACAGGTATGACTGTACCAGAATTGCTGATGGCTGCCATTAATAGACCAGTTAGTGTGGCTTCTGCATTCAGATCCACCCTACAATTACGAAAGTCAATGATGATGATAATGATTAATATCTGTCTATAAATATCTATTAATATTTATCTATGTCTATTAGTATGTATCAATGTGTATTAATATCTATCTGTGCCTACCAATATCTATCTAATCCATGTCTGAAGTGGTCAAGAGGGTGACCTCATCGTTGCTTCAAGGATGTCTAAAGAAGTGACATGAGGGCGATGCACATGGACATCAAGAGATTTAAAGATGTTGCCAATAATTGCTCATGCTGGAGTGAGAAGAGAAGAAATGGAGGTTTGCGCTGGGATGAAGCATGCCGTAAAACCATAACAGATGCTATGCCACCATCAGCATCTGAGGCATAACATTTTAGCTGCAGATCCATGGTCTCTTGAGACTGACACATGCCATATATGTATATCTTTGTCTATCCAATCCATGTCTTAGTGGTTGTGAAACTTGTGAAATTTCTCTGAAGGAATTTACTGTTCTTCATGTGTACTTTTTTTTTTTTTTTTTTTTTTTTTTTTTTTTCAACTGATTTTTTTTGTATTGTAGATTTTTAAAAATCTCTTTAAAGTGTGAAATTCTGTAATAGTTGCATGTTTTTAAAATCTAGTCTGTAAAATCAAAACAATTTCCTTTGGTTTTCTGAGCATTAATATCTGAGCCTTGAGAAAACCCTAATGACCCTAAATCATCAAGTGTAAATTTTGAGGCTTTAAGAATACCATCACCTGCATTAATGATCCTAAATCATCAAGGGTAAATTACAAGGCTTTGAGAAAACCCTCAACATCCAAAATGGAACATATTGATATCACAATGGAAACCATGATAGGAAGTAGTTCTCTTATCAAAAATCAGTCTTAGATCTTAAAGCCATTTAGACATTAGTTGCGTTCTTGTCCCATGACCAATTAGATTGTTCAGGAGCTATTGTTATATGACATTGTTGTCTAAAGAAATAAGTCGGTCTCAATTAACATTTTAATCTGTGAGGCACCGTTATGAACCAGGGGACAACTGACCTGCAATTAATCTTTATTGCAATTCTGATTGGTTAATAAGGAAATGGGCTAAGGGAGATAATGAGGTTTGTATTTACTCAATACATCACATGTCCCCTCTTGAATAAGTTAGCATTACTAATTAACTTTGTGATTTTTGTGAACAATCACGGGTAGATTACTCTTTTTTTTCTCTAGGTATTATTATGGCCATATGCGTATATGATTCTGTAACATGGTCGTTTGTTGATTACTTGACTGCTTCTGGTCACAGTTCTATCTGGTTGTGGCTCATTTGACAATGGCCGATCAATTATGATTGGTTCTTCCTGGCTGGGTTCCCAGAGTGTTAGTATTGATCAGCCTCTCTTAATGGTTGTATGTATCTTTGTTTCCTTCTATATTTATTTTCAGATGGCGTTTACACAATGTACATTCTTGGCTGATGTCCTCTTTTGCTGATATTTATGTGTTATCATTTACCTGTACTTGCTAGGTGATAATGGCCTAAGTGATTTTCTTGCATGATCATAATTTTTTTTTTTTTTGTATAGCCTGGTGTTGTGGATGTTCCTTTAGAACGTCTATATGGTTTTTCTGCATGTGGATATAGCAACTGTTGTGAGGTTAGTACTGTTGATTTTAATGGAAGAGTAGTGCAAGTGGTTTACTGTTTATTTAGTCATGTTTTGCAAGTCTTTGTTTTCATCTCTTCATTTTCAGTTAATTTTTTTTAATTAACTTCACTAAATTTTCAGTTTGTCTGTTTGGTGATGTGAATCGTCATTTGTGATGCATTCTCTGAGATCAGGATGTTGGGGATTCCATATCTGGAGAACATTGATTTTAATTTTATTTATTATAGCAAAGCTGGTTTGCTCTCTAAGTTTTGTTACTTTGTTATTCTGAATTATAATTTATGATGAGTATATATTCATCTACCTGTACTGTAAACAGGTCAACACCAACCTTTGACCAAAGGTGTCTGGATATCTTATGTGGTAGCAAGGGTTCTTTGGTGTTGTCTGTTCTAGATTTGGCATAGATAGAACACTTTTCAATTGCCTCCTGAATTTGAGAATTCATACCAAACCAGAATTGTATTCCCCTGGCATTTTGCTTGCTTTTGACTACTTCTTGATGGGATTTGTTAATCTTATTGACTGTTTCTCTCTTGAGTGATTCTGGAACAATCATTTGGTCACTTTTAGAAAGTAATTGATCATGATTATGCAATCTCATCTCAGAATTCCCTGTATAGTTTTAAAGATTGTGGACAGTCCTTTCTTGAATCTGACCAGCCATTCAATGTAACATTGCTTAAGGTTGACAGAGTAGCACTTTGTTGACTTGCTGTCTGAAATTGTCTTAGCTTCTCTAGTGTCATTGGTATTGAGCTGATGATGTTCACATCTAACAATTCATCATACTGTTGACTTTCCTTGCTCCTTCAAGTATGCTCCAGAAAGAGTATCTGCTATAAGAAGATACGCTTTCTAGAGATCTTTTCCAGGTTTGTACATAATCTTTAGATCATATCTATGGAGGTGGAGGGTCATTTCTTTTGTAGCTTGTTTCAAGAAAAGGAATCAAATATTTAAAGTTTGTAGTTTAGATGAATTTTCAAAAATAGAAAATGTTCATATTAAATCATCAGTTGCAAAGTAATATTCCAAAATGTTTAAAACAAATTAGGAGAATTTGCTTTTCACATAAGTTATACTCACTCAACATGAATGAAAAATATCGTTTCAGGTACTTAGCTTTGGAGTTGAATAGAGTTCTTTGAAACTGCCTTGCTCACATTAGAAGCTGACAATGTATCAGCATGTAATTTGACACCAGAGTTATTCAGATGTGTGGAACTCTGGTTTTCTGCCTCCTGCTTCTTTCTGCCTTTTCTCTCTATCTCAGCCTTGATTTAACTTTTTCTGCTTATTTATTTCAAAAAACAATTTTACATCAGCTCATTACTTTTTTTTAAGCTACTCTCTTTTTCATTAGTCAAATTAAATTTTCACATAGGCTTAATAAACTTTACCTTGGTCTTTTCTTCAGCTCAAAGCCAATCCCATTTTCTGTTGGACAAAATGAGTTCACATAGCCTTGCAAATTTGAAAACAGTGGAGAAAAGAGTTATTTTTATTTTGTATTCACCACATTTCCATTAATCGTTTTTTCACTTTGGTTTCACAGATTTCAATTGCTTGGCATTCATCCATTGCTGTTTTTAGCATTAATTCAGGGTTCCAAAGTAGTAACTTCCATGTCACTTTGTTTCGGATTCCACATACAATCCTGTTTTTTGCTAAGTCATCCTGGGGATTGCCAAATTCACAATCTTTAGCTTTTAGTTTCATTATAAGAACTTTAATTTTATTATATAAAACTTTTATATGAATTAGGAATGAGTTAAAATTTTCTGGTTTAAGTTTAAATTTTTTACTGGTTTCTGCTGAAAAATAAGTATCTGTCGTATATTAGATTTTTTTCTTGTTTGGCAGTATTCCTGAATTTATTTTTACACATTGTATTTTATTTTTTATCATCCTTGTTTTCAAAGTTGAATGAATTGAAAATTAGTTGAGCTTGTGTTTCAGTTATGAGTAGGAATGTTACAACTTGTATTAGTTTCATGCCACTTAGCAGCAAGTGAATAAAAATCATATTATTGCTCTCATACTTTGTCATTTTCATCCAAGTTTGCTTAAATGTTTAGGATTTTTGTTGGTTTCAAACTCATCTTTCTTTTTCTTTGATACATGTTTACTCCTTTGAAGTTATTTTCAAGGTATCTATGTGAGTGTATGCTGAGTTTGTATTGCTACTATTAATGATGCAACATTTGCTTTAAACCCAGAAATACTTAAATTTTTTTGTTGTTATTTTGCAGTGATGTTCTGTTTCTGCTCTTTTGAATTTCATTTTTTTTTTTTTTTTTTTTTTTTTTTGTACTTGTGGGTAGGTTGCATTATTTTGACACAATTTTATGCATTATTGTACATATCTATAGAAATAAGTTGAACCCAACATTTGAATACTGGGTATCATTATAAATGGAGAGATGATTGACCTGCAGTGAATCTTTATTGCAATTCTGATTGGTTAAGTGTTATAATAAGCACTTGGTGGTGAGACAAAGAAATGAGGATTAGATTTTGAACAACGTTTATTGTTTAGTATGCTGTACAGATACGCTGAAGCTAGGTAAAATGTTTGTTTCAGTAGGCAATTGTCAGGATGGTGATCAGGGTTAAGAGAAATGCCGGGAGTTGACCTATTTCTTGTGCTGGCCTGGCTGAGGTTACAAGATAAGGTCAGTGAATGTGTTGGCTGATTGAGGTTGGTTGGAACGGGGCTGCAATGATGATTGCAAGGAAATGCTGTGGAATGAGTTAGGATTTTGTTGGTTGGTAGGCCTGTTCTGTGGTATGGGGCTGTGGTGATGGCTGCAAGGGAATGCTTTGTAATGAGTCTGGTATGACAGTGATGTTGGATTGGTGTGGTTTGGTAGACCTGCCCTATGGAACAGGACAGCAGTGTCATCCCAAGGGGCATCTTCTTTTCTGGTGGGTATGTTCATGATTGGCTATTGTCGCTTTCATTTCTAGAGCTTGCTTCATAGACTGGATGTGATGCATGGAACCTATGCGCAGAGAAATTTTTTTTTCTTTTTTATCTCCTCCTCTGCCTTTATGGTGTTCACACCTGGCCAGTATGCAGAATGAATCAGAAAGAGGTCTAATTGCAACAGAGTATGAAATAAGGAAATGAGCTAAGGGAGATAATGAGGTTTCTATTTACCCAATACATCATTACTATATTCATTAATTAACCCTCATGACATTTATCAGTTCTTTTTTTTATAGGTTCTTTTGGGGGGGGGGTTGTGGTGCCAATCTCCTCTCCAGGTTGTAATGGGTTACATGGTACACACATCAAGATATAATCACTGACACAAAAAAAAACAAAAAAACTATCACTAGATTGCTATGACCTCATTTGCATGTGTGAATTTTCTTTTTATTTAGATACTGAGTTCATCATACGAGATTGTATGACTGAGCAGGTGACTAAGAAAGAAATTCCGAAACATCAAACTAGGTTTATTATGTTGCTCATTTCATGTGACACAAGGCTGAAGAAGGGGGGAAAAGCTGTTTATCACTATCCTACACCAAGCTAATCTTACTCAGGACCCATTCATTCTTACAATTGACTAGATCACCAAAAGAACCCATCCATCGTCACCCAATCCAACAGTTACCAAAATTCCACATATTCGCAGGGAACCTATTAAAACCCCATGATATGATAATTTGGATATATACAATTTTTTATATTATGAACATTTAACACTTCATATTTCTATTTTTGATTAGATTTAAGATCTCGCTGATTTCAATATTAAATGGTTTGTTTGCTATCTTGAGGTTACCTAGGATTTTACAAAGACAAGACCACAAAAGTAAAATTTAAATTTGAAACTATTGCTAATTCTTATTGGACATTCAAAAACCCAAGAAAGGTAGCATAAGTTTGTAATTCATTTCTCATTGCATTTTGTTTGACATTTCATGTTAATATTTTATTTCTACTTTCTGTAGATATTTAACACTACAAGAGCAGCTGTTCCTTATAGCTACCGTTCTTCTTTTTTTTTTTTTTTTTTTTTTTTTTTTTAGGTTGGTAATGATAATGACTTTAGTTGTGGGGGGAGTAATAAAAATCACTGTGTACATGAGTATATGGGTAGATGTGTGATTGGTTAGGAAACTTAAGTTCTCACACAGACATAGAGCACAAGTTTACATAAATTTATGTTCTGTGGATGTACACATCTGTTTATTTATACTGGATATCACATTGAGTTTAACTCTTTAACTTAGTCCCATAAAATCTGGTACATTTGATCTATGAAATATAAGAATTATTATGAGACAAGGGCAGATAATTACTCACAAAAATTCTATATAATATATGCCATTATTCTAATTATTTTTCAAACATTCTGAACATAAGATACTTTTTAGTTTCATAATGTATATATTTTTTATTCTATCAGTGGCAAATGGTGACATCAGAACTAGTGCTCATAGTCCATAATGCTGGCCAATCACCAAGGCAGATAGTGGGGCAGTGGAGACTTACTCCCCACCAGAAAATAATTCGCCCCCACCCCCCACTCTGTGAATGTGATATGGACTAATTTTAATGTGATAAAATACACTTCTGATCTTTTATGCAACTGAATCAAAGCTGCTTTCCAGTGATCGATTGCTGTATCAATTCTTTGTTGGCCAAAGGTTTTCAGAGAAAATATGGAATTCAGATGGTTCTGGGTTTTTTACGTCATGTCAATGCTGTAATTAAATTATTCAAATTGCTATAGTTGATAGTTGTCCATGTATTCTTCTGTTGACAAAATAACAGACATGGGAAACTGAACAATTTGTTCAGAATCAGAGATATCGTCATCCACTCAGACCGTATTTCATTGTTATTTTGATTCCATCATACTTGGAATCAAAAAGATTATATTCTCCTTGCTGACCACTTTGGTTTTGATTTTCCATTCAAGCTTTGGATTCTCTCTTCCAAGAATGATAATATTCTTCTTTTCTTTGGGTGAATGAAAACATAAAAAATGTTACTGGTTTGCAATTTATAGGATGTATTCCTAAAAAAAAGAACCAAAAAAAAAAAAAAAAAAACCACAATAACAAATGACACCTAAGATTTAAAATGCATTTTTAAAAATCAAAACATTTCCATGAAGCTGTTTCAAAAGATAAAGAGTTGTCTACCCTTGACTCTAATAAAAAAAAAACAAAAAACTATAGATATTCACAAGAATTAAAAACAGTCACGTGACTTGGCACGAACTGCACGTGACATTGTTAGGTATGTAAATTAAATAGCCTCTAGTTCTGGTAAGCCAAATTAGTAAGATGCATGTAAGTCGGGCTTTTGACACAATTCAAACAGATAAGTACAAAAATTTCACTGTTTTTGGTACATAATCTTTTGTAAGCAAATACATGCATACTTAGTAGTAACAATTTCAAATGTGTATATATATATATATATATATATATATATATATATATATATATATATATATGAATCAAGTGTTTTTATACAAAGACTTTTGTGTTCTATTTGAACCTTTTCATATATTTATGTTGTCATATATTCATTCACTTTGTAAATAAGTCAATGTGTTACATATCCATACACAACAAAGCTTTTATTTTAGTTTTAATTTCAAGCTCATAGATTAAATTGAATATTTACAATAAGCAAAATACTTTGCTGTGTTCCAAACTGAATTTAAATTGATTGGAATGAGTTTTTTTATTATCAATAAAAAGAAAATGAAAAATTGACATGTTGACAAATCTGTTAAAACAGCATAAATCTTATTAAAAGAAAAAAACAAAAAAAAAACTTTATATACAAAATACACTTTTCTGAAACTTTGAGAATGATTTAAAGCTTAATTATTCTGATTTGAAACAAATATTATTTACATTTAATTTAAATATCCCAGAAAGGCTTTTTTTTTTTTTTTTTTTTTTTTTGACAATGAGCTGGGTGTTTTTGAGATGTTAGCAACTTTCTCACAGGATTTAAGTTTTGCAATTTTTTCTAAGGGGACATAACTGCAACAATAACTTGAATATAATATGAACATTTTTTTTATATAATTCTTTTTAACTACTCATTAATCTTTAAAATTTAAGCAAATGTATTTTATTGAGTTTAAATACTTTATCTTTTATAGTCTTATTTACAAAGATGCTTGTTGAAATGTTAAAAAATAATATAAATAATGAATTTTAATTTTAATTTAATTTCACTCCTATTTTCTGATAATGTCACATTTGGACATCCATATTTACAAAATCTGGCATGTTTATATACACATAAATTAATTATTTTTAAGATATTGGGGTTGTTAAATTGTAGTAAGCTATTCCATTTATGATTAGTAAATACAGTCTTAATTTAATAAAAATATTACTTGACTGATACAAATGAATACAGAATTTTAAAAGATTATAATTAAAATTTAAAAAAAATAAAAACATTTTTTCTAAAATGTGTTGGAAAATTTTTTTTCTTAAGATAATAGTGTTTTTATACATAAATGAAGTTAAAAGCTTTTTTAATTAAATAATGGCTCAGTTTTATGCATCTTTCAAGATTCAGGGCAGATTTTGTGCGTCTAAATTTAAATAATTTTTTTTTTTTTTTTTTTTTTGTCACTAAATACCTATGTCATGTCTAAATCTGTCCAACTGTATAAGGAAGGCTTTTTAAGTTATTTGAATAGTCAAATGTTTTAATAGGTTGGTGCAAAAATGTCGTTTTCGCACATGTTACTGTGTGAGAAAACGACATTATTTTTGCACCAACCTAATATCTTAGTCACTGGATTAATAAAAACATTGACACTTCAAATGAAAAAAAAATGTTAAGAGCAATAATACAGTTTAATATGGTTGGGAGGCAAGCAACAAATATTCTGCTTTGCTCTGCATATCTTTCTTTGACTCTTTTTTCTTTCTTTCATTGTCCTTGTTAAAAGGGAAGAGAACTGTAAAGAAATTAATTCCTGCTAAACAAACAGGTGCTTTCTTGACTTAAATTTTTAAAATAATATTGCTTATTTTAATTACTTCCACTTAATTAATGTCACTAATTTTATATTACTAAAAAAAATTATTTATCCTGGACAAAAAAGTAAGACATTCATTGCATGTGTTACATACAAAGACCCTTCACCACTGAGATATATATTATATTGTTGGAGTTAGCTCCTCCTTAATTCCCTAATTTTTCACTAGGGGTCACTCTCCCTACACTATAAATATTGGATGACTTCTTGCCTCATTCTCTTTTCTACTTTGCATTTCAGCAGACACATTTAAAAATTTAACCTCTCATAGAAATCAGCGTTTTGGGAAAACGCCATGAAACCTACATACACATGTGTATGAACATTCACCAAAATACAAACTCTTTATGTTCACACACAAACACAAATGTTGATGTTTTTGTCACTTGTAAATTTGTCATTTAATACATATATTTGTTGACACACACACACATATATATATATATATATATATATATATATATATATATATATATATCGATCTTGTTTGTCTTCTTTACATCTTCAGTTGTACTCAACTTGAGTCCGGCATTTTTCTTGTAGTTGGACCTTCTAGCAGGAATAAACAGCACGTGTTTCTAATTCAACACCACTTAAACCCACATGGTCCTCTACAATATAAACACACAAACAAATGTGTGTATATATATATATATATATAGTGTTAGGTTATTTTTATGTGATTAAAGTGCTGATGGTTGCATTTAACCATGAAACATACTCTTAAATTTTCACTGTTATTGACTTCTTAATTTATCAATAATAATATTGAATTAGGAAATTAATGTGATGTCAACTAAACCAAAATCAGTATATGATCGTGTGTAGCTACTATATGTGTTTTTGTTAAATTTAAAAAAATATATTTAATAAATAATGTTAGGCAGCAATGGCTGCCAAATTTTCCCCCACTAACCTCAGAAGCCATATCACCAACTATTGGTGACTGTTACTTGCGTGCATAATATTCTTTTAGGGGTTTTTGAAAATTATATATATATATATATATATATATATATATGTGTGTGTGTCCATAAAGTTTGTGCGCACTTTAAAAATTTATAACTTTATTTGTATTTGTGATAGAAATAATATTTAAAAAAATGTTATAATACAGTGTTTCAACAAGATGGAGTTCCTTGTCACTCTGCTCTGCATGTTAGATGGTTTCTAAATCAGGAATTTCCTAACAGATGGATCGGAAGGGGTGGACCATTTTATTGGCCTCCATGTTCGCCAGATTTGACTCGATTAGATTTTTGTTTTATGGGGACATGTGAAAACAATTGTGCATGCAACCAAACCTAGTTCATTAGAAGATTTGAAAGCTAAAATAATTAATGTGATTTCAGACATTACTGTAAATAAGTTGGCAAATGTTTTCAGTAAACTGCAAAATCGTATTACCTTTTGTATTGCTAATGATGGAGGACATGTGGAAACTTAAATAAAATTTCAATAAAACCTTTAAAAATATAGATTTACTTCTTTCTAATCCTTTTTATGAATTATTTCTATCACAAATACAAATGAATTTTTTAAAGCACACACGAATTTTATGGACACCATATATATATATATATATATATATATATATATATGGTGTAGTTTTCATTTCTGTAGTTTAGTGCTAGCAGCAAGTAGAAATATTTCTCCTCCCGATGATGGCCATTTTGGCCAAAACTAGTCAAGGAATCTAAATGGAATAATAATAAAAATGAAAGAATACTCTTTCATTTTTATTATTTCATTTACATTCCTTGACTAGTTCAGGCCAAAATGGCCGTCATCAGGAGAAGAAATATTTCTGCTTGCTGCTAGCAGTGAACTACAGAAATTAATGTCTTGGAGAAAATGAACTTTTGTTTGTAGTTATCATTTGTTTTTTTTATTTTTTTTATCTTTTTAACAGGAGTCTTTTAACATTCCTTGTGTTGGTCAAACAGTCTCTTTTAAGTTCTTATTTGAGATAAGAGCTGGATGGATCCATGCTGCTCTGAATTCTCCGGGTCAGTTTGAAAGTTTTATTGGTTCCTGGAGAGGGGATGTGTCTCTGTTAAGTGTGTGTATGTGTGTTATTTGGTTCTTAGTGAGTGAGTATGTGTAATCGTGTATATTGCTTTTGGAAAATAATGAAGATTATATATATATATATATATATATAATAAAAAGGCTTAAACACTAATAATAATTTAAGCCTTTTTATTATATCCTTACTCTGTCCTGGACATTGAGTTCTACCTGGATTCTATCCTCTTGAAATTTTTTATTCAAAAAAATATACATGCGTGTATATGCACCTGTGGATTTTGTATATATATATATGTATATTTAGCACTAATATTATCTATCTATCTCTCTCTCTCTCTCTCTCTATATATATATATATATATATATCTATATATATATATATATATATATAAATAAAATCTTCATTATTTTCCAAAAATTATATTGCATGCTTCATGGCAAATAAAGAAGCACTATTAGATGCTATAAATGGGATTTGCATTTAGTATGTAACTATGGCCACCTAACCATATACTGGTGACAAAATTAATTCTGCAAATATTACTAATATTATAGAGGAATCAAATGTTTTTCTTCAGCCTTGTTTCTTTTTATACCAACTAAAATACATTTATAAAGAATTCAAGTAAATGTGGAAAGAAGCAATGCCATTTACATTTTGCCAAAATGTTTACAGGAAGACACAGACATCACTTTATACCAACTAAAATACATTTATAATGCATTCAAGTAAAAGTTACGAGAAGCAGAGTACCATCTGCATTTTGCCAAACTCTGGAGAGGAAGACACAGACATTACTTTAAACCAACCTAAATAGGTTTCTAAAGTTTTCAAGTAAAAGTGAAGAGATGCAGAGTGCCATTTGCATTTTGCTGAAATGTTCACAGGAAGACACAGACATTACTTTATACCAACCTAAATAGGTTTCCAAAATTTTCAAGTAAAAGTGAAGAGATGCAGAGTGCCATTTGCATTTTGCTGAAATGTTCACAGGGAGACACAGACATTACTTTATACCAACCTAAATAGGTTTCTAAAGCTTTCAAGTAAAAGTGAAGTGAAACAGAACCATTTCCATTTTTCTAAATTATTTACAGGAAGATGCATACATTGTGTTATCTAGAAATATGCATTGAGTGTCTTCAGCATTTAGCAAAGAAACTTAAAAAGAAAATAAGAAACTATTAGTTTAAACTAATAGAAACTATGTTCAGAGTATTACCCAAACTTGTGCTGTGTGTGTGTGTGTGTATATATATATATATATATATATATATATATATAGTGTAACCTGGATATAAGAGATTTGTCTGGACCAGAGAAGAAGTCTCTTATATCCGGGTTACACTGTGTGTGTGTATATATATATATATATATATATATATATATATATATATATATATATATACTTATTTAATGTATGTATATTTTTATTCTCTTTGAATATTGAGTTTAGTATCTTATATAATCTTTTAGTTTTAAGTTATATTTTATTAGTTGTTGAGTTTTTGTTGTTGTCATCTAGTTGTAGTTGACACTGTGACATGTTAAAACGAAGCGGATTGGTTATAAATTAACAAAAATTAGGTTCAGAATAGAACCTGATAAAAGTCATATTGTTGAATAAGAGGAATATTTACCATTGTGCTCATGTTTTTGGAGGCTTAAATGAAGCTTTAATACATGTTACATTCAAAATTAATTAGGAATTAAAACCCTGCATATATTATTGTGTCCTGGGTAAGACAAACTATATCCAACAGCAAGCAAGGCCTCTTATCAGGTTTTGAGGAGCGGGGAACCACCTGATGTTCCCAGGTCTACACTGTCCTGGGGTAATAGCACCTGTTAGGGTCCTAGCTATGGGCAATTAGTTAACCCCCAAACTGGGGTCAAAACACTATGAAAGTGTAAAAATAAGTTTTAATACCAGAAATACTTTGTAAATTTGAAAAAAAAATATTACCAGCGATGGAAAATTCTTACCAAAAAATAGATTTTTGGAAAAAAAAAACAAACATTACCAACAATGAAAATTTTGTTGGCATTAAATAACCCATTGAGGTTGATATGCCATAAAACAAACCAAACCATATATTACCGCTTAAATTTCTATATATTCAAAGCTCTATATTAATAATTTAAAAAATCGTCATAAAATTATTGACACATTAGTACAGAGTAGGCTACAGACCAGTTTTTAATAATTTGAAATTTTGAAAAAACATTTTTTCAAAAAACTAGCACAAAAATAAATTTACTATTAATGTTAACTAATTCTCATGATAAAAATAACGGAGTAACTGAAACTTCTGTAGCTGTGACTGTTTGGATACTGCCTTCGATTGAACTGAAAGTATCTACCAATTACTTTCTAAGTAATTATATAAAGATATCCAAATTAGTAACCGGTTAACTGCTAGAGACCAAGCGATTGGCAGTGGTCAGGCTAGGGTCTCTCAGGAGAGGACATAAGCATCCTTCACCTTTCAACAACAGTCTGGTTGCTGAAAAGTAAAACTATCATGCCTGATAATTAAATTGTTAATGGACGATGAAGGAGGAAAATCCACACTGTAAGCAATAAACCTCGACAGGTCTCCAGGAAATTTTCTTTGAGTATGTTTCTGCTTGTGACCTAAAGTGGCAGGTGGATGATGTGGATGGAGGCTGCGGTCCGTTAAGGCAATTAACTACCAAATTAAATGAAGCAGGTGGATTTGCCAAGGAAATTGACTTTGAATTAAGTCATTAATTAATTATTAATCATATGTATTGATAATTAGTAGTAGTCAGGCAAGTAATGAAATGTTAGGTATATTGGTTGATAAAATTTGCCAAGCTTCCAAGTTTTCTCCTTAATTGTTTCCGACATGTCAAAATTGAATAAGACCATATTTTTTTCTGAATAAACTTTCAAAAAAAAATTTCAAATTCATATATTTTGTCTATATTTCTGAGATGAGGTATTGTGTACACTATTTACATTATTTGGACTATTGTCCTCACCTTTGTTGCCATATTTTTTTACAATGTTTCAGCCATTGTATGCTCCGGCCTTCTTCAAGGTGGATGGAATGTGCTCAAGGACACATGGCTCAGTGGATAAAGGTGTTAGTTAGATCCAGTGACAGGACCCGAAGAGTGTGAGTTCAATACCTGGTTAAGGCAGTTGAGAACTTGGAGATGGGAATTAACAGGAGATGACTGATAACTGTCATCCATTAGACATGCATGGTACATGGAACTAGAACAGTCTACTCCAGTGAGCAAAATAAAGGGTTCAGTTTGACATTCCATCCACCTGAAGAAGGCCGGAGTGTACAACGGACGAAACGTTGTGATAAATATGGTGACAAAGATAAGGACACTAGTCCGAATAACGTAAATAGTGTTCATATATTTTATCAGAGATCTCTCTCCCACCATTTGTCTCTCTCTCTCTCTCGCATATATATATATATATATATATATAATCATCTCCTTGACTTTTGTAATCGTAGGTGGGATTTGAATGCAGAAGCCACACTGAATCTCCTCCACAACAGTCTATCAATGGCAGCCATCAGCAATTCTGTTATAGTCATACCTACCCATTGTTTGATATTGTCCAATCAGTTTTTGCGTTGGCGTCCTCTTCTATGTCCACCTTCAATGGTGCCTTACATGATGCTCTTGGACAGGCTTTTGTGCCTTGTAATATGTCCAAACCATGCCATTTTTCTCCATTTGAGAGTGGCATGAAACACATAGTGTATTGGGGCAGCAGATCATTATTTAGACATATATTATTAAATATAACAGACAATGAATGTTTATTATGTTCAATCATGAGCCATTCTAAAGTTCAGATGCTTGCTTTAATTTCTGGTGAAAATAAAGATAAAAAAATTGTACAACAGTTGGATATATTTTTATTTTTTTATTTTTTTATTTTTTTTTTTTTAATTAGGTCCTGAGATTTCAGCTCACATGAGCCATCTTCAGAGTGGTTATACGGACATTGAAACAAAGATATACACCATCAAAGATGATATTTTGTTATTTTGACATAGAGAATTCCTATGCGATGATAATGGTTGTGGAATAGCAGACGCAAGATGTGTGTTCAAAATGCAGTTCTATGTCTTGCCATACGAGAGACCAAAATATTACAACAGAACCATATGTCACAACACATTACATTGCATCTAGAAATATATATATATAATAAAAGAATAAACAGATTTATTTTTAATCCACTTTAAACTGTATTCTGGTTCATGCTTATTTGAAATAAATGCCCCATTTTTATTTCTTAAACAATGTATAATTTGTTTATTGTCCTGCACATTTGAGAAATCTAAAGAAAATGTGTCCTCCAGCAAGGATCGAACCTGCGTCCTCCTTTGTAGGAGAAACTACCATTTGATCAAGCAGGCTTTACCCCTCAGCCACAAGGGATTTCACAGGAAGAAAAAATTTTTCTTTTTTTTTTTTTTACTTAGATTTCTGTTCAGACCAGCAGACAATGCACACAAATAAAAATAGATCTATTTCAAATAAATATTCATTAAAATAGCATCTGAAATAATAATAATAAGAGATATATATATATATTTTTAAGGTAATATAATTATTAGAATTATTTTCTACAGCAACTAATATATAAATTTCAGTGTGTGATTTGTGTGAATAAATTCAATTTTAAAATCAAATCCCCTGAATGTGTACATGTCATCTCCATGAAACTTAGAGTAAGGATAAGATAAATTAATTTTATTTATATATATATATATATATATATAATACACACATTTTATATTTTTAATTTTATGCATGTGCATTGTTTTTGATTTTGTCAACTGCACAGTATAGTGGGGTCAGCTGGGCACTGTCTGAGAAGAAGAGCACCATGACACAACTAATTCTGTCATAAATTTGGAAACAGCATGCTGTGCTGCTTAGCATTTGTACCGGAAGGTCCAATATGAACATTTCAGGGTAATGGGCATCAATCTGAGGACAGTGCAGAGGATTCAGAAAGAGTTGGTGTCTAAAGGTTATTATGAAGGTGTTTGGAGTGATTGCTAGTGATGGTGACATTATGCCTCCAAGCATCTCTCACAGGGCCTCAGACTCAAAATGGAGGCTTACATCAAGTGCCTTGTTGAGGTATGTCTGGCAGAAGGACTTTGCATCATGCCACACAAGCAGGAGAACCCAGTCATGGCTGTCAGACAATTTCTTTGACCACATCATTCCTTACATCTGGTAATCTAACTTCCCACACTGCACCCCCCTTGTTTATTTTGTGTGGGTCACAGTTGAGTAAGAGACCAACAAATCTCCTTGTAACACCAAAGATAAACTGAAGCCAAGGATTATGAAAGCATTCACCAACTTAAAAAAGGAAACCATTCAGAAGAGTTGCAGGTGATTCCAAAATGATCTGGAGGGCATGGTTGAAGCAAATGGTGATTTTATTCAATAAATTTACTCTTTAGTATTTCAAGATATTTTTGTGTGACTTTGGTAAATATATCTGTTAAAATGAGATCTTATTTTTATTTTTGAGTAATTTAGATGACAGCTAATCAATTGCACCCTGTACATAATGTATGTGTTTAATTTGCTAAAAATCTAGATGTAATATTATATTGGCCGGTTTAAACCAACCATGTCTTGCAAATATCGACTCTGTTGGATGAAATACATGCAATATATGTTATAGGTGAAACCATGGTGTAGATGTGATACATGGAATTCATGAATGGGTGCAATTTTTCATGAAGCAATGCAATGTAGTGGTTACAAGTCAATGTTGTATTTTAGCAGACCAATAGGCCCAATTCAAGCCACATAAACACATCTTACATTGTTATAGAACCACCATCTGCATGGTACCTTGTTGACAACTGAGTTCAATGGTCTCCACCCCACCTGATCTCTGTCAGCCTGAAACAACTGGAACCATGACTCATAGAACCATACCACATGTTACTAGTCCTCGTATCCAATCAGTGATATCACAAGTCCACATGATATGTTGTGTCCAGTGTTATTGACAAGGGCACCTTGGTGAGGATTAATCAAGTCTCCTATCCTATGGAACTAATTTGCTTGATTATACATTTGGTACCTACTGTATTGGATTTGATTTGAGCCAATGTCATTTGTCTGGTAGCACAGGCAGTTTTAGATAGATACCTCTGATCATGATCATTAAGGACCCATGGTCAGCCACTGTGCTTTCCAAGGTGAGCATTGATAGTCAATGTGATTTGAGCCAAACACACTTGCCTGTTACTGATGACAATTGGAGCCATATATTAGGTTGGTTCAAAAATAATGTTGTTTTCTCACATAGTAACATGTGTGAGAAAACAACATTATTTTTTTGCACCAACCTAATATCTGGTACCAATCCTAAAGAACCCATGTTTGGACATAGTGCTGTCCATAGTGTGTGATAATGCTTTCTATCAGATATCCATGATACATATATGATACCATAAATTGAGAAATGTCAAATGTCCCTACATTTTCAGAATTGGAATGTCCCATTTGTCTGACATAGACGATCATATTCCATTTGAACTTTGATTATTCATGTCACCTTGCCATGAGATGCCTCAGTGGTGTACAAAAATGAGCAATAGTGGAAGAAGAGACTTAATGACAAACCAATGAATTTTGCAAATTGAGGCTTAAAATGCATTTGGTTTTGTGCACTGAAAGCTGGAAAGAAAAGGTTTGTTAGTGTTCAATAATTGATTCAAGGACTATTGAAATAGTTGCAGTATTATACTAATATAACATTATATATGTATTATTACAACACATGCACACACACACACACACACATGTTACCATATGCATTATTATAACATATATATATATAGTATAGGTATGCGGCCAATGATTAGAGTGTTTACTTTCTCACCTTGAAACCTGGGTTTGAATCTTACCATGGTGGATTTGTCAGGAAGGAGACTTTCTGGCATTATCGGTCTGGAGGGGGATGATCCCAACGTATGGCACCTTTGGAAAGTGCCTGAAAATCATACCAGGGGTTGACCCAAGCCTTGTGAGTGATATTGGGTAGATGGAACACTTGAGGACCATCAATAGCTTTGCTAGCA
>OZ010583.1:18167044-18177044 GCA_963932145.1 Acanthosepion lycidas | reverse complement strand
GCATACTTTAAACACAGTCATCCTTGATTATATTTATTCATCTTGTTTATGTTAATGGCAGGTTTGTTCTGGGGAAACAGTTGAATAAGAATGTATTAAATCTGATCATAAAATTTAGGATGTTATGAAATAAACATAAATGCCTGCAGACAAAAGAAGAAAATTTCTTTCTAAGTCTAGACATGTGAAGCTAATTTTATTTTTCCTTATTGATCAAGTTCTGAAAATAAACAAGCCAAAGAACATACTGAAACAATTGGTACACATGATTAAAGCAAGCTGGCAGGGTTCTAAAACTCTTATAGCAATTCAGACGTAAGCAATTAACATGCAAGTCAAGTGATATTAAATCCCAGTAACTAAGTGTTCCCAATATTAATTAAAAGCAAATGGAAGCTTATTCCACAAGAGCATAAAAAATTCAAAGAAAAATAATTACAAAAGGGTTTAAGATTTCACTTTTCCACATAATTAAATAATTGATAAAATATTTCTTTATTCTTTGTTTTAAAATCGGAATATTTTAAAATGACTTAGTCTTATTCAAATGAGTGCTGAAATTCTAGTGTATATATATATATATATATACACACACACCAAACAAGTTAGATTAAAAAGAATGGAGAAGTTCTGTCTCTAATTCTTTTTTTAAAGTTTTCCAATTTTAAAATAAGTTGATGAGTATTGTGCGCAAAATTGTGGATAAATTGTTTGAAGTTCATATTTTGTAGTTGTTTTCTTCAAATACTTTCGATCATTGCAGTCTTTATAAAGAATCAATGTGGTGTCTGTGTGGCAGTTTGAATTCCTTTGTCTACATTCTTTGGTATTCTGGTATTCTTTGGGAAGATGGAAGTTTGAAATAGTCTAATGTGATGTCATTGGGAATGAGGCCATACAAAAAGAATGATATATTTATTTTTTTTAATATTAATATATGTGCATATTAACTATATCATATGCACTTCAAGATACTGTCTCAACTGATGAATGATATTTAATGTGGGCAGTTTATATTGTATAATGATAATTTCTAGGGATATATATTATTTTATGCTTGGAAATGTGACCTGAGGAACCAGGAAAAAAAAATTCCATTCCTGGGGAAATAAAATATAATCAATGGATCCTTAAGGTTGTCTGTTTTTTTAATTTAACTTATATATTAAACAAGAGTTTTGTTAAAGTCAACTGACAATTCAACAGTTAGACTATACTTGTGGAATTTAACAAAAAATATTCATATACAATGTTTCTTTCTCTCTCATTTTATTTTTTTATTTTTCAAATAAGATGCTGTTATATTTGTGTATAATTATTTGATACATTCTTTTTCAGTGTGATCTAGCTCTGTGTAAACTTTTTACATATGATGTCACTTTGGATTAATTTGAATCCCAGCATTCCAACCCCATCAAAGCATGCAAGGAAGTAACCAACACTATCTTGTCTAACAGACTGACAATATGCAGTTCTTGTTGAGGACTGAGATGATCTAAAATAAATGTAGCAAAACCAAACCAAACATGGATTTCCAATGGTTTATCCACAATTTTAGTCTCAATGTTTATCTTATTCTACCATTGGGAAAATACAATAAAAAACAAAACAGTCAAACCTTGTTAGTTGAATTTATCAAAACTTGTTTTGATGAATTCTTGCTACCTCAGTATACTTACATATATATGAGCAGAAATATATTCATGATTTCCCCAAATCTATTAGTGCAAAGTGGATGAAACTGCCTCAGCCTAAATTTGAACTCTTTTTAAAAAAAAAACAAAAAAAAAATCTAATGTTCACCAAATACAAGGTCCAAGAGCCACTCAAGGTAGAGGTTTGCTGTGTGTGGTGTTGTATGAATGTAAGAAAAGGCAAAAAGTGCAGTTCATGAGATTGTGTAGGAAAGATAATGGTTAACCTTAGACTTCAAGATTTTGTTTTAGAAAACATCCTGCTGGGAGTCTGTTCCACAAATTAGCAGTTCTTGGGAAGAAGGTGTCTGAGTGGAACTTACTCTTTACTAATGAAATAAAAAGGGCATTATTGTATACATGGTATGACTATTCCAGTTACAAAGGACCCATTCCCAGAAAACAAACTTTACAAACACTAACCACAAGCATCAGACAGGAAAACAAAACTACTGAAAGGACAAAGAGAGGACACTGTTAACTAGTGTTTGTACTGGACATATAAGACTAATTAATGTAGACCTGTTAAGAGTTGAGGATATACCTTGATGCACCAACTGCAATCATAGATTGACGGTTAAGCACATTCTGATGGAATATAAAAACTATCAGTTTAAACATAGTAAATACTCATAACAATCAGGAATCCTGTGACCCTTTAGGGTTGTAGGGGCAGCATATGCACTGCAGCTGCAGTAGAAGTGATATTTCTTGAGCAAGATAGCCTAACAGAGCCTAACCCTCTCCAGTTTGAGTTTTCCTTCTAGACCGGTTGCCACCCAAGTCTATAGAACCCAGTCTATCCTGCTATTTATATGGTGTGAGGAGGGGGGAGATGATGATGATTCATACCTTTTTCAAGGGTATTAGCATGTAAGTGAATGTAATAGATTCAACTGAGTTTGAACCCTGCTCTCATATTCCTCAATCTAAGCCACTACCCATTACTCCACCGTGCCTTCATAAATACTATTGTCACAAATATAAAAACATTGAAAATGTTTCCCATATCCAGATAATAGGATTTCTAAAAGAAACAGGACTTTTTTAATTCCTTTAAAAATTGTTTATAAGTATATAGGAACTGCTTTAAACAGATTCAAGTTGACAGATCAAACAGTCTATTAAAAATGAATTTTAGCTACCAAACTAAGCCTCGCAAACTACTGGAAAAAAGAGAAAAAAAAAATATATATATGTACATCTTACTTATTATAAGACGCAGATTGTGTGTGTCTGTACGTTTATATATTGGATCGGATTTCTTATATTTTTAACCAATTTCAACAAAACTTCACAGGACTACGTAAAATTACCTTGCGTTGGTTCTAACAGTGCCAAAAATTGGAAAAACACAATTGTTTTTGCACGAAATCAATTTGAAAGCACGGTTAAGTGTATCGCATCCGGCCGGAAGTTACTGACGGGTACTCAAACGTTAGAATGCTGTTAACTTCCAGTGACTCAGCATTTATTTTTTTTCAGAGAACGATACACAAAAAGTAAACAAATGAAATCTAAACATACACAAGTCCTCCTAACTAAAAATAATAACTGGAAACTACTTTAAATACACATGGTGTCCTTTTTTTTTTTTTACTGTATTCAATAAGTAAAAATCATAAATTGTAAAAGATTACAGAAAGGCTACTAAATGAATAAGATTTGTTAGATCATCTTACTTATTATAAAATGCAGATTGTGTGTGTGTGTATCTGTTACGTTTATATATTGGATCGGATTTCCTACACTTTTCAACCAATTTCAACAAAACTTCACAGGACTACGTAAAATTACCTTGCGGTGGTTCTAACAGCACCAAAATTTGGAAAAACACAATTGTTTTTGCAAAAAATCAATTTGAAAACACGATTAAGAGACATTAATGAAAGGGGGACAACTCACTTCGAGTTATACTTATTATAAAAGCCAGGTTGGTTGTTTGTGTGTTTGTGTTTGTTTATATATGGGATCAGATTTCCCTACATTTTTCAACCAATTTCAACAAAACCTCACTTTTTTTTTTTGGTAGGTAGTGTTTCTTATTGTCTTGCACACTTTTTTCTTTATTTTTACATTCAGAATGCTTTAAAAATTCCATTTACAAGACAATTGTTTATGATAAAATTCTATTCAATCGGTAGACTCATAACGATGGAAAACAATGTTTTTGTTGGAGTTTGGGTTTGACCAATTCGTAAAAAAAAAAAAAAAAAAAAAACTAATTAAGACATGCCTGTCCGTCAACCTTAAACAAATATTCTTTGTCAATTTTATTTTTCAGTCTTTATGATGGTCGACACTTGATCGATCTCTTACTGTTACATCCCCGAGCAACACTGGGCTCTACTGCTAGCATGTAATATGTGTGTACTCACCTGGTTGGTGTAAAATGACTAATCAGGGTTGGTACATCATTAAAAGAAATCTAACCAAACCCAGTATGAAAGATCAGGGATGGTGCAACCAAGGAATATAGCTTATTAAAACATTTGCCATGGAAATAGTGATAGAGTAGTGAGTCTGCCTATTGCTTTCATTCTCTGGATTACTAAAAAAAATGTTAAATGTTTTCAAATTGTCTGAGATTATATAATCTCAGACAATTTGAAAACATTTAACATTTTTTTTAGTAATCCAGCATCATCAGCAAAAGAATTTCATTTGAAAAAAAAAAAATAATGTACATAACCAAATTAAAATGTTATTTGTGTTTTCTAAAAGCTTAAGTTTCTTTTTTAATTCAATTGCTCACTTATTTGTGATTTAAATATCTTGCATTATTTCAGTATTAAGAAATGGGGATAAATAGGCTGGTTGTATCTTTATCATAAATCATAGCAATTTCAATGCATCTTGTATATGATTTGGTCTGGAGAAGAATTGGTCAGAGTTCAGGAGAATGCTGAGACCACAGCAATTCTTAGAGAAAACTTTCCTTAAAG
Organism: Acanthosepion lycidas; assembly: GCA_963932145.1. Classification (NCBI taxonomy): domain Eukaryota; kingdom Metazoa; phylum Mollusca; class Cephalopoda; order Sepiida; family Sepiidae; genus Acanthosepion; species Acanthosepion lycidas. The sequence continues at coordinate 18,172,405 of OZ010583.1, read as the reverse complement.
AGGATGACAGAAATTTGTGCTTTACACATCTCACCCATCCAATTTTACTGATACTGTTTTTCCTCTTGCATTTGCTGAAGTATGTCAGCTTGTGTTTTGTGTAATATGAAAAATAGGAGAACAAAAATATGAATGTATATTTTTGTTAAAAAAAGATTTGGAAGAGTTGAAATCGAGCAACAATAAGGCTCACCATAAAAAAATAATGAAGAGATATTTGGTGAGATATAAAACCAAATCGATTTTATCAAAACAGCAAATTCTACTAAATATTAGGGATACAGAAATTTTGTGGTTTGTGCACCTGGAAAAGAGGGTAGAAAATTCCTTGATAACTAACTTATTTTTTCTAAAATAAGGCTCAATGGTAGTTTTGGGGAAAAAGACCAAGTTTACAATCAATATCAGTATAATAACATGAAATCTGACAAAGAAAATTGCCAGTGTACACAAAATAATGCAAATTACAAGGAAGACAGTACAATAAAAGGGTTTCAGTGAGGTCAAACTCCGTTAAAAGTATCTGTCTATATTTCTGAGATGAGGTATTATGTACACTATTTATATTGCTCAGACTATCATCCTCATCTTTGTTGCCATATTTATCACAACATTTCGGCTGTTGTATACTCTGGCCTTCTTCAGGTGGTTGGAATGTTGAACTGAACCTTTTATTTTGCTTGCTGAGGTAGACTGTTCTAGTTCCATGTGTCATGTTTAATGGATGTCAGTTATCAGTTATCTCCTGCTTAATTCCCCTCTCCAAGTTCTCCACCGCCTTAACCGGGTATTGAGCTCATGCTCTTTGGCCATTAGTTAGATCCAGTGACAGGATCCAAAGAGTGTGAGTTCAATACCTGGTTATGGTGGTGAACTTGGAGAAGGGAATTAACAGGAGATAACTGATAGCTGACATCTATTAGACATGGCACATGGAACTAGAACAGTCTACCCCAGCGAGTGAAATAAAGGGTTCAGTTCGACATTCCAACCACCTGAATATATTTACCTTTAAGACATAAAATGTGAATGTTCTTAATAGTTCTTATGATCTTGATGTGTGTTGAAGTTTATGACAGAATCCGTTCATGCTTTAGAGGCTTCAACCTTAGTGTTGTTTTGAGAATAGTACTTGTTCTCTGTTGTGGAAACAACATTTTTTGTTACAATAGTTGGGGTGAAAATGAGACCCAATTCTGTCATGGAAAGAATTTGGATGTCAGGGCTTCATTGCGAAGAAGTATTTGCTTCTTTGAGTTCATGCTTGGACAGGGTTTCAGATGTTTTTAGAAAACGTCACAACACGATCCTTGATCCTCTGTTATTGTGCTTCCAGTTCTTCTGACATCATGTCTCCCACTCCCTGACTGACAATGGTTGTATTGCAGGCATTTTATAGACAAATGTTTTCTCTGACTTACCTGACAAATTTTGGCAGTCAACACAAGTATTTCAGATTTCAACTGGCTCAAGTAACCATTGTTTTAAAAAATCTAGTTTATCAAAACAATTTATTATAGTAGAAAAAAAAAAACACTTCTGTTTTTCTTTTCCTTTCCTTCATCTTCAATTGACCCCACCTTCCAATCCAGCCCTTGGTCAAGGAGTTTTGCACACAGGCTGGTAAGGTTCTGGTTTCAGTAAATTATTTTATTACCTTCATTCCCTCCCCAAAACTACCAAGAGCCAAATTTTACTCAGTGGAAAATATAATTTTTTAACAGTAATTTCTTATAAGATTCCTCAAGTCCATCTGAATTATCTTTTATCTCCACCCAGCTGAATGTGGGTAAGGAATCCCAAGTGTTGAGATTTATCAACATACATTAGTTTCTAAGATCAAATGCATATGCAGTTGGACAGTAACAGGGAATTCTGCAAAGAGACTCTGAAAGCTATTCCAGCTTTCAGAAGCATGTGCATGGATAAGGAGAAATCCATTGTATGCTTCTTCTCTCATAAGTGTCATATCACTTTGAGGGTCTTCTTACAGGCTAAGACTTGGCTCTTTGACACCTGACCATTGTCTCAGGAGGCATTGTATGATATATTAGTGGGTTTGAAGGTTTGATTAAGAAGTTCAATTTGATAAAACACGTACCCTTGTTGAGATGTTTCAACAATAAAACCTAAGCCAGCTGGCTGGTATTGTGAAGTGGTGTTTGGTTCAGCAAAAACATCTGTTTGGCAGGACTGGTAATTTTTCCAGAATAAATACTCTGTAGTGATTGGGAGGAGTCAACTGAATATATTTTCTTTCACTGCAGATTTGTACATACATTGTGCTGCTTGGTCCACACCTTGTGCAAAATGTTCATAGTCCTCAAAGTCAGAACTCTTATGCAATATTCAATGCATGGAAGAATGTGAAAGATTGATTCTGATGCCAAAGATTGTCTGAAATGACACAGTGATCCAACCTGACTAGCAGCAGATTTGGAGTAATTAATTTTAATTTAATTATTTTAACAGAATATCAAGAAAATATAAAATGTTATTTGTTTCTTTTTCAAATGTGAATTCATTTTTTTGAGATTTTATAATTTATTTTTGGGCAGGTCTATTAGCAAGGTGTCATCTATAGAGTAAAAGTTTTTAGAATCTTGAGGTAGAATATTTTCAAATGAACCAGAGTTAAATGTGTGTTTGTCTTATCTTTTCTAATTGTTTGCATGTTGAGAGTGCTCCTCCTGATTGAAAAAAATCTGGTGTTATATAGCTCTCTCAGTCCCTGACCCACACTGACTATTAGCTATTAACTGCCCAGTATCATTCATATGCAAATAGTCAATGCCACCTACTGTAAATTGAATGTCTTCTCTCAACAGCCAATTAAGGAAGGGGACATACTACACCACATGCAACTAACTTTGAGTCTCATATCAGGTCCACCGAATTCTGTTACAAAACGTTCTAAAACAAAAGAACCATGCTAATGCCCCACTGAGAAAAAAGCTCATAATACAAAATCTTATTAGTAAAATTCATTATTGAATGTAAAAAAACAATAAATAAAAAGATAAATAAAACATTGGTTTTGATGAAGTTGACAACATTTTTTGACTTTGTTGATGAGAACAATGTTATTGGTTCCTTTTTGGATGTCTTTGAGCACAAACCAGATTTATTTCTTATATCAATGTACTGCAAACCAACCTTTTCCAGATTATATACTCATTGGAACTTTCTGTCCCTAACAGCAAACAATAAACCTCATTAAGACCTTGGTGAATCATATCACATAATCTGTTCTAAGAAAAATTAATTCAGAAATTGAATTCACCAAGAAAGTTTCAGGTAGAAATGGATACATTCTTGATATTGTTGAGTCTAGAATTCTAAATTTAAATTTAAAAATTTTGCAATTTAAAAAGCTTGAGTTAATGAGTCTCCAAAAGTGTCCTCTCTATTTACTTTGACCATCGATTGATGTTGGTACAAGGTTTTTTAAGCAAATAGTTGCTTGTGTCAGAAATTATCTCCTATATGACAGTGAATGCTGGACTATGCTCTGATAGAGAAGAGAGTTGAAGGAACAGAAATGTGGATCTACAGAAGGATGCTGAGAATACCATGAACGAAACATGTAAGCAATAACAATCCTTTAGAGAAAAAAAAAAAAAGGGGCACTTATAATTGGCATCAGAAATGGGTAGTTGAAATTTCTAGGGCACATAATGAGGAAAGTGGGCTTGGAAAATTTGAAACTCACAGGACAGATTGAAAGCAAGAGAAACAGAGGAAAGTAATGCATAACCTACCTAGCAAGCAAATGGATGGCAGAATAAGGCTTAGGAGAGATAACAAAAAGACAAAATTTATTAAAATCTACAAAGGACAGAGGAGGCATGGTGGAGTAATGGATAGCAGCTCGGATTGAGGAATAGGAAAACCGAGTTTGAAATTCAGTCCATTACATTCACTTACATGCTAATACTCATGGGAATGGTATGAATCCTCTTCTCCCTCCACCTATGAGTAAATAATAGGACAGACCAGGTTCTATAGCCTTGAATGGCAACTGATCTACTACAAAAAGAAATAGCAACCTACTGCGGAAAAAATCTGCATCATCTATCATGTATCGAAAGATACATGATCGCCTAAGCATGTATCCTGCAGGGCACATAACTGACTGCAAGGACATGGAATTATAGAGAACCATGTTTACGAACTTCATAAAGGGACATGACACATAGAAAAAGAATCCACATATTTTTTTACTGTCCAACCAAATGTTAAGCTTAATCTAAAACCATGTTCTATTTCCTCATTATATTAGTTCTGTTATTTACCATTTTAAATCTCCATGTGTTGCTGACTATACAGGTAGAATGCATCAGAAGTTGATAGTAAGAATAAATCGGCATTTACCAATTAATATTCAGAAAGATTTGGATAATTTACATGAGTGCATCAATAGCTGACTATATGTTAAAAAACCATCAGTGTATCTAGTCCTATAACCAAGATATATTTTCAGTACAGAGGAAGATTGATTAAGATTTTAAATGAAAGGTCTTAAGGACTATATATATTAAATCCTTACAGCCTTCCCTCTGTAAGCAATAGTAGTTTTTAGGCTTGAATATTATTAGTCTTTCATGATTATGTAGTTATATATATATATATGTCACATCCTTTCTTTCATGTTTTTCTGTTATATTCACTGTCAACATTTTTCAGTCTTTGATAGAGCTGTGATGATAAAGGAATTAAAACCATTTAAACTATTTGTCTTCTTTTTCTTTTTACCTCTTGGCAGTAACTTTAACAATTTTCTTTTTTTCTTATTTGATTTTAATATATCCGTTTTCATGGCAATTAAATTTTGTACCCAAATAAAATACTTGATTGATTGGTAGAAGAGGTATATTTTTTTATTTTACCATACAAAATTTAGATATTTCTTAACATAGGTATACATAGATTTAATGTTAAGCTGTTTGTTACTCTTGAATTTTATATTTCTGTGTCATGATGAGCTCACCAGAATTATTTTTTTCTAAAATTTTATTTCAGGCTTTTGCTAATTTATGAAGAACACCTGTCTATACCATAGATAACATATCACATTGGAGTATTGGGTCTGTGTGTTTTTGAAAACTGTAGTGTTTTGTTTTTGAGAACGGTATTCTGTTAATCATAGCCATGCTTTGTTTTCATTTTTTTAGATTTTTTATTGATTTGTTTAAATTACGTTTTTCCATATTAATTTTATGTTCTTCACAAATTTTTTATAGACACCGATATTTAATAGAGATTTCATGTTAGCATTATAAGCATCGACTTCCATAATAATGACTTCTCCACCTTTATGTGAGGAGATGATGGATAAATTTTCATTTTGAGATAATATCT
>OZ010583.1:17842044-18164544 GCA_963932145.1 Acanthosepion lycidas | reverse complement strand
AAGACTCGCCTAACAAACACAAAGTGTCACAAATCCATATTAGCGGTTTGGGAGAAAGATGCAGTCCTGTATTCAGTAACCAGATATAAAACATTGTTATCCTTTTTTTAACACATTTGAACTTTTCGAGTTATTACTTTATTTTCTTTTACATATACTTGTGCGGTATTACCTTTATTCGGACTTGACTTGCATTATGGCCTGGCGACTGATTGATTTCGTCTACCTAAGATCAAATCACAACATGGGTAGGTTAGACTGGAAATCAAAACAGTTACTTCGGTAACCAGATGTTGGAGGTGAGCTGGGAACAACAAGGCTGATATCGAATGTAACCAGATTCCCATCCGAATCACCAAAAGGTTAGAATGTCACATTTGGTGCCGCGACCAATACCAAGTCACATTGGTCGTCACGGGACAAGATAGGACGGCATGGAGACAGACGGGGTGACGTCACAACTGGCGCTGCGACCTGGACAGCACAGCGGACACAGCCAGGCAGACATCACATTTGGCGCAGTGACACCGGGGAACGTCACATCAGTACTTATTTAGATTGGTTCTGAGAATTTCATTTGTGAGAATGCATTTGAAATTGTCTGTTTTTGATCTTCTGGAGTGCTAGCAGATGTTTGCTTCTACTGGCTACTACTACTTATCTACTAGTTTCACCATGTGGTGGAAATGTTTTTTCATCAGGAGGGTTAGGATGATGAAATATCATTCTGGACCATAACAGAAGTTCCCCCATGAGAACGGAATGTCTTAACAATAAAAATAATCAACATCTTTTTTTCCATGAAATGGCTCTACCTGAAGCTGTAGCTCTGATTTGTGACCTTTCTTTTGTTATCTCTTACTGCAAATTGTCATGCTTGCTTCTATCTTTTTTTTTTCTTTGCTGTATTTATCTATATGTTTCTATTTTATTTCTACATAGGATTTTAGTCTGTCTACTGAGACTTGAGTATGAACATCATTGTTGGTTTTGATTAGGAAATATATGGATGTTCACTTAAGGACCTCATAAGGACATGAATAGGGTGCTTCTAATGACCTTCAAAAATGATTGATTCTAATGCAGAATTTATCACAAGTTTGAAGCTTATCTGGAAGAGAGGATTTTTGTGGTTTATTTGATCTCTTTGAACAATCTGAGATTAAATTGTGCCATTGACTTATATAGTTCTCTTGTGAAATGCTGAATTACAGTTTCCTCATTTGTAGTGTCTATGATTAACTGTGGTATTAACATTTGTGTGCCTGTAATGGCATAGAAGGTAGAATACCCAGAGTGGTTAGGCCTGCTCTGAGTTTCAAGAAGAATTATTGGCAAGGCTGAAATCTAAAATTCTTTTTGAGCTATAATAGCTGTTTTAATACTACTATGTACTTTTTCAATCAGTCTATTGAATTGAGGATGATAGATTGTTGTGTGTAGTTAATAAAAACCAATAATTTTTGACAATTCTAAAAACAATTTGCTTTCAAATTGTGTATCTCTGTTATAACATGCAGGGGAACAACAAAATGAATGATGCACACATTTACAAAAACCTCAGCCATGTTCTATTCAGTAATGTCTGACATGGGTTGTGGTTCTATCCAGTGTGATGGACGCAGATAGCCTAAACACGCATATATTAAGGTTAATTTCCACCTAGCAACAGAATGGGGGTCATGTGGAAGTCTTGTGACATTTTGGGAAAGCAAGTCAAGAGGTTGACTGACCCAATTACCTGTAGCAACAAATGTCTAGACAGAAGTTAGACAGGGGACTGATGTAAGCTGGAATTCGCGCCAAAACGCAAGACACGTGAGAGTAGAAATTTACTTGGGAGTCAGTTGCTGTCTTGTCTTTGAAGGAGCAGGACTCGAAATCAAAGCACTGATAATTTATGAACAGAAAGATAAGACTCATTTGATAATGATGGAACTTGTCTGATTCATTCCGGACAAGAAGTATAAGAACAAGTATTTCTGTTCGATAACCCCAAATTGAAGATGCAGAGAAATGTGTACGCTGAGAATACAGCCTGCATTTGAAGAAAAAGGAAAACCAGAGAGGAAGAAAGTGTATACCTCTGTTACAAGCTGAATTGTGTAAAGAAGAAGAAAACCAAAGAGAGGAAGAAAGTGTATACCCCTGTTACAGCGAGTCGGGTTCGAAAACTGAATTGTATACAGAAGAAAGAAGGAAAGAAAAATGGAAAAACAGAGAGGGGAAGAAAGTGTATATCTCTGTTACAGCCAGACAGTGTGTGAAATCGTATTTGTGTCAAGAAAAGAAAGGACAATGATAAAAAAAGAGAACTGAATATAAAGATAAGTAATCATATATTTTGGACCCGTATTAGAAAGATACACATACATCCATAAATATTATGTTCTTACAAACATCTTTCCACATGTCAAAATAATAATTGTAGCTCCTATCCCATCTCTTTTGTGTATGCGTTGATTTCTGCATTCATAGTAATTCGTACTTATATTTTTGTCTGTTCGGGTTCAGTCGAATCCATTTGGAGTTAGGCGAATTTTGATATCCCAACGTAAGTCTTGAGATCTGGTCGTCGGATGTTTTTACTCATGCTTATATTTTCTTTTATTTTAATATTTTGTATATCTGTACATATTGAAGTTCTTATATCCAAATTCACTAAGCCTTATCGTTCATCCTTGAATTGTGGATCAGTATTCGTGTTGAAACCGAAGTGAACCTGGGAAAAGATTACTGTTCGATTATCCTAATCGAACAGTGTTCTTAAAATATTTTTTTGTTTACCAATTGTCCATTGTCACGATCTGAGAGAGATAGCCTGTATCTCTCCACAGGTGTGAGAATGTATATATCTTCTGGTCGGCGTATGATTGCCTTATAAACCCATTCGTCGACTAGGGCATATGACACCAGTGACTGGTTCTATTGATGCAAATTAGAAGATATCAATATGGGCTGATATAAGGATTATTTGGGCTTTTTACTGGGAGCAGAGGCTCTACTATATCAATGTGTACAGTATGAAATCTTGCTTGTGGTATTTCCAATGTTTCTATTAGTGACTTGGTGTGCTTGTATATTTTTGTTTGTTGACAGGATGTACATGCTGCACAAATTCTTCGATCGTTTTATTCATATTTGGCCAGCAAAATCTCACCTTCATCATCTTAATGGATGATATAATTCCAGGGTGTGATATTGAATGTATACTGTCAAACACGGATACACACAACTTACATGGCACAAAAGGTCTCATGTATGATGTTGATGTGTCATGCAGTACAAATTGGTTATTTCCAGGCAGGCTGAATTTCTTTAAATCTTGGAAGGATTGGATTTCAGAGGCTTGTGCCTCAGCAAGTGCTGGTAAATCATAAACATCTACTTGTGCAGCAAATGTTGTGTGTGATAGGTAATCACCGACTGTTTTGACTACTGTTTACATGGTATATATTTGAAATGAGTTCCAGGAGAATGGCTATCTAATTTGGTAGATTTCAAACTGTGAAATGCACTGCATATTGGCTTGTGGTCAGTCAGCAGTAACACTTGGTGACCTTCTATAAGGTGCAATACTGACAAATATGCTGCTAAAAGTTCTTGGTCAAAGGTTGAGTACTTGGTTTGTGCTTATAATAGTTTCTTTGAGAAAAGTCCTATAGGTATTGGGGTTCCATCTATAACCTGATGTAATGCAACACCTACTGCATATTTGCTGTTGTCTGTAACTACCTGGTATTGTGCACATTTTGGTCAAAGGTGAGTTAATACTGTTAATTCTCAACATCATCAAAGAACTGTTTTTCTGAATTATTTAATTTAAATGATCCTTTGGGTGTTAATCTCATCCTTTCAGACAAGAGCAAGACTAGTTCCACAAATTTTGGAATTAGTTTTTGATAGAATTTAGCCATATCCAGAAATTTGCAAAGGCCTTTTGCATCCTTAGGGTAGGGGAAAGATTCTATTTCTTGTAGGTTTAATGCTACTAAATCAATTCGAAAGCTTATAAAATTTAGGGAAGTCACATTGAAAACAGATTTTGAGATTAATATTTTAAAATTATGCTCATGTAAAGTTTTGAACATTGTGTCTATATCTTTTTGTGAGAGGCTTTGTTGTCACTAAAAATCAAATTGTCATCTATCTATCTATATATATATATATATAAAAGCACAGTCAATGTCTCTGAAAATTTTGTCCATATATAGCTGGAATGTCGTTAACTCCTTCTTTAGCCCAAATGGCATATATTCATACTGATAAAGTCCAAATGGAGAAGTTATCGATCTTTTTGGAACATTGGGTGCATCTTGATTTGGTGGTAGGCTGGAACTAAGTCAGTTTTAGAAAATCACTGTTTATTTGTGAGTTTGATGAAAAGGAGTTAAAAAATGGAGTAATGTTGCATTCTTTACTTCTACCTGTTCTAAACTTTATGGCTAAGATCCACCACTCCATGCATATTGTCGTGAACCACTCTCATTTCTTTCATATTCCATTGATGAGATATAAGTTCCACTTGAGCAACTTCTTCTCATGAACCACTGCTTTGTCGAACAACTCCCAAGAAAATGCTCCCCCAATCACTACTATCTTAACCTATTCAAGTCTAGGATTAACAGTTATCTTCCCCACATATTCTCATAAACTCTGCCTCTTACTCAGTAAACCCCCCCCCCCGCCTTTTTTTTTTTTTTTTTGAATGTTTGAGTAATTATCTGTTGACCACAGCAAGACATTACCAAGGTTGCCCAATGAGAGCTATGATTTATGAGTCACCTATGATTAATATACAACTAGGCTATTTTAATATATACATGTTTCTTAATAAATTTGTTGGAATTTAAAATAAAATTGTTTTATGTATTGATCATTTCATTTTGGTAATATTGATTCTGTTTTTTGAAATAATTTTTTTTCCTGATGTTGAATTACTGGCAAAACATCTCAAGTTAAATGTTACCAAATTTTTAAATATTTTCCATTTCCCTTGGAATTCATCCAGTTTTAATTATATATACAAAAGCAATTAATGGTACACTTTCCTTTAAGGCTTTTGATGCTCTAGGCCAATATATATTAATTTCACTGTTTGAAAAGAGTATGGATGTTTACTCATAAATATAACATTTATAGTATGAAGAAGTGTGTGTAATATATATATATATATATATATATATATATATATATATATATATAAAATGTATAGGTTTAACCCTTTCAGTCCTGCATTCCAGAACAATTTTAACCCTTTTGCCTGAGTTCCTGAGTCAAAATTTGCAAATAACTGGTATGTAATGTTTCATAGTAGATATAAAAATAGTTACAAGTGTTTACCCACTGTTCAACTGGGAGCTGGGCAATGTGTCATTTTTCTCTGTCACCGGTAAAGCAGTGGTCAGAGCTCAAAGGGTTAATTTGTGCTATATCTATGTGTTCAGTATCAGAGATAGAGCATTTTTAAATATAAAAGTGGACACTGAGGTCAACATCATACAGCAACAGTCAGTTTTATGCTTGAATGGAATCTTTAGGCTATCATATGTGTTCTCTATAACTTAACTAGATTTTCAGTTAGCTTGATTCATCTTTATGAATGTCTCTTAAATTTAATAAATCATTAAAAGGTAGCATTTTTGCTCTTATCTATAAATATATATCCTAAAATAAAATCCTGGTATTTCCCTTGATAAAGTTCCACAGAGGATGAAACGCATCAGCTAAGTTTTCCTTTTGTCTTTGTCCATATATGTAACAACAAAATACCAAATTACCTCATATGAGGGTGGGGAATAGATATATTTCAGCCAATGTGAAGTATGTCGGTCTTATTCAATTTTGGTAGATGGACTGTCCTCGTATCAGAATTAGATTTAGAATTTAACTTTGACAGAAGTTGAAAAATAGATACAGAACCTACCCATATCGATGCCCCAGTCAGACGAAATGTCCGACTCAGTAGTAAGGGGAGGGCGGAAGGTATCTGTCACAGATTCAACCCAAATATATATATGTATATATAAAATGTGCATGAGGATGGGGCTGAAGAGTTATCAGCCCAACCCACTTCCTGAAATCTGATGAAACATTTTTTTGTAAAAGCTTCTTGGTTGGCCCCTAGAAATTTCAAGCACCCTCACATCTATACTCAGCTTGTGGGGTTACTCCTGTTTGTCTAAATGAAGGAAATATGGGAAGTTAGGTTGAGTTCTGCTAATTTTACAAGTATGTAAATTTTGGTTGCTTTTAAAGAATAATGCCTAATATTTTGTGCAAGTCTTATTTAAGCTGAGTAATGGATAACAGATTATTGCAAAAGTTGGTAGATTGGTGTTCAGTGGATGGAAAAGCAATAGGACAAGACCAGACATAAAATAGAAAGATATGAGAAAAGTGTTTCCTGGTAAGACATGAGAATAACACTATGATCATCAGAAAAAATAGGGAAAGGAAAAGTTTTTATCTCGCTGTTGGCTTGCAACAGTCAATATGCAGCAATCCTTCATGTAAATATGTTTTATTAAACAGAATAGACAAGGAATGGGAGTTAAGCCTTCTTTGTGGAGGGCTTGCGCTAAGTTTCATGTGCTGAAGCAAACTGGATGACAACTTTTGACAAGAAAGAAACTTAACAACTTTTATTATTTAAATAAATTTAATATTCAAATATCAAGGCAAAAAAGAAAGTGTTTGTACACAATCTGCGTCTGTGGACTCGGAAGCAAAAGTGGCTGGTTATTGTCATATTTCAGCTGAGACCAGACACCAGATTCATTCACAGGGTGCAGCTTCTTTTAGCTGAATGCTTGTGGTGCAATACAAAAAATAATTCTTTGGCTGGATTGTTACACAAGAAAGAATCTATGTAAAGAAGTTGGCAAATTTTAAAAAGGTGCAAGCTCCTCATAAGGGTCAGCTGTAGGTGAGCAAGAAAAATTGAGGCAAAGTGAGAGTGTAAATGGTCTAACTGCCATGTGCCTTTTGTATAGCAGGTGAGCGGTCCTCTCTGGTCTTGGCTGCTAGGAACCATTGTCTTATAGAGACCAGCTCTCTTTGTCTTGTCAGCTTTCTTCTGAAAAAATAATTCATCAAGAAGTCATAGTCCACACCACTCTGCTAACCCTCTTTGTCAGTGTTGGCTGATCTGGTTCTTGTGATGTCTACTCCACTCAGCTTGACCTTTGTCAAGACGATAATTATCAAAACAATTTCTGTAACACATGCAGATGTCCCCTTAACATGATATCAGTTGTCAGCTGATATCACTCTATTATCTGTCAACAGTCCTTACTGAAGAAGTCCCTTCCTATGCTTGGCTGTTTTCTTTAGGTAGTAGTAATTTCTCTTAAGGTTGCTTACCTGATTCTTCTCTACCCTGATGCCACTGACCGTTGCTTGTGGAGAAGAAGCATCATTGCTTAATGCTGAGTGATGTGGTGACAAAAAAAAAAAAAAAAGGCTGGCATTTTTTAATTTAGTATTTTTATAGGCCTGGATATGTTACTCTTATGTAGCAATGTTGTGTCTTGTCTTTTATTTTTATTTTGTGCTTGATTAATTTTTATGATTAATAATCCTAACTTCCAGTTGTTGATGAGTCTGTGAAAGGTTGAGGAAGGGAAGCTATTTGGTTTGGCTTTCATAAGCAGATCAATTTACAATTAATTTACATAGCAAACTGATGTTAATTTTTTTTTTTTTTTTTTTTTTTTTTTTTTTTTTTTTTTTTTAGATATTTATGTTCAGGAGTGCTTGATATGCTTTATAATGATATGAAAAATGTTTTTTTTTTAAAAGTGATTATTTGTAGTGACCATGTCTGTTGTAAAATTAAAAAAAAACAACAAAAAAACAAATAAAATTCAAATTTATTATAAATGGACATAGTATCTTATAAAATAAAATGTTTCAGTCATTTTGTAAAGAGCAGATAATTAACCTCTTGTTTGGAATCTTCATTTTTATTGTCCTGTGTCACCTCAAGATATGGGCTAATCATGTTTTTTTACAACTCCCTGTACTTAGTAAGTTTTCTCTTTTTATCCCAATCTCTGTTCTGCCAACCATTTCTGCAGACTCATTATGTAGGTTACTTGCTGCTTTTCTCTGTCCCTCATACCTTCAATAAAATCCTGTGAGTGTCACATTCTCCAAAACATATTTCCTTATTATGTCTTACAAGTTTCAACTGCTTCTTTCTGATTTTAAGTACAGTTTAACCCGGATATAAGAGAAACCCGGATATAAGAGATTTTCTCTGGTCCCAAATTAGAGCCATACTTACCTAAACAAAACAGGCCAAACCCGGATATAAGAGAAACCCGGATATAAGAGACTTCTTCTCCGGTCCCGACAACTCTCTTATATCCGGGTTACGCTGTATATGTATCCTTTTGTTTCCATTTTCCTTAAAACTTTCTCATTACTCACACGTCCATGGTTTTCTCATTATCTTTCCGTAGAGCCATATTTCTGTTGCTTGAAGTGTCTTCTTTTCCCAGGAGCAGATTGTCCAGCATTTACTGCCATATAAGAGGGCTGATATTACACAATAGTTCAGTATTCTTTTCTTTGTTTCTAATGACATTTTCCTGTTTCTTAATACTTTGCTTCATCCTGGGTATGACAATAAACTGCATCCAGCAGCAAGGCTTTTGATTGGGAGGTTTTGAGTATCATGAAACCACCTCTTAATTGTTGTTGTTGTTTCAGGTCCACTCTCAACCAGGGTGGTAGCCCCTGTTAGCATCCCAGCTATGGGAAAATAGTTAACCCCCAAACTGGGATTAAAACACTATGAAAGTATAAAAGAATATTATCATAGTAAAAATACCAGCAATATATTTTTGGAAAAAAAAAAAGAAAGAATTACCAGCAATATACATCATGGTGCATAATTATAAGGGCAGCTGAATTTTATATTTAAACTTTAGCCATTGAGATATTAGGTTGGTGCAAAAATAATGACGTGATAATGTCGTTTTTTGACGTTAAAAAATGCGTCAAAAAACGACATTATTACGTCATTATTTTTGCACCAACCTAATAATTTTTTAATATTTTGTATATTATTATATAGTATTAATAATCCAAAAGTTTCAAATAATTGTGATCAGTAGAAAATCACTTATTGTATTTTTGTAAATGAAATTACTAATGCTTCTAAGAAAATTAAGTTTAAATGACCCATAAGCAATTGATATGCCGCTAAACAAATAAACTTAGATGCTTAATACTTTGTTGAACTTACAGATGCTATCTTTCACTATTCCAATGATCCTTTCAGATTTTATGGTTGTATTTTTGTTTTCTTTTAAAACAATTCCAAAGTATTTAAATTTACTCTACTTGTTTGATTTTGGCATCTTCAATTTTTAGTTCACATCTATGGCTGTTTCCATTTGCTAACAACCATACAATCTGTTTTAATATTAATATTTAGTTCTTCTCACTTTCTTACCTTCTGTAGTTCTTGTAGATAAAGAATGAAGGAGAAGTGGAAAAATGTTTACTAGTTCTTCCTCTCCTTCCCCTTTGATACTTCATCCGGGTTATATATATATATATCTATATATCTGATGCAATGAGAATGAAAGTAATAAATCAATTCCAACGTTCACAGCCTTAATCCAAAAGAGGGCTCGATACCAATACTAGAGTGATAATTATTCCTTTATTATAATTTTATCATATAGACCAGGGGTCAGCAACTCATTTGACTCTGTGAGCTGGATCATGTTATAATGATGGGCCATGGACCGGAAAAGGTCATTAATGAAAAATTAAGGAAAATTAAATATGCAGACCCCACTGTCAACCTACATATTTAAAACCATAATGAAAATAAACATAGATAAATCAGAAAAACAAAAGAAAATCTAAAATTAAAAAACACCTAACAAAAATTACTTTTGCTCAAGGAACGTCAAAATACTTCAAAGTGAAAAAAATCAATCGAAGTGAAATGGATGAAATTATGACGTGTAGGTTTGAAACTGTTATTGAAAATTGTTCCACAAACGAACCACACACACACACACACAAAAAAACAAAGCACATATGCTCATACATATGAGTACAAATAGTTGCAAACATATACACTTACGTACGTACACATGCGGTATCATCCACACATTCATGAGGCATGTATGTATAATGCGCATGTGTTTAACTGTCTTATTTGACATTAAACGGTAGTCAACGCAACTTGGTAAAATAAGTCACATGAAAGACAACTGGCAGATAGTCTAATATTTTTAGTGCACTGAGATGTATAGACATTCTATGGAAAATGGCATATAACAAATTTCATTTGAAGGTCATCTCTCATGTTAAAAATAGTCACTGGTAATCAGGCTCACAGGCCAGTCAAAATGCCTTCGTGGGCCGGATCCAGCCGACGGGTTGTAGGTTGCTGACCCTTGATATAGACAAAACTATTTTACTCACTACAAAGATGCAACTTGGTTTCAGTGCATTTCAATTGCACTTCGATGGGTGAGAATCGAAAATGGTTATGAACAATCCTGCTTGTAGGCAAGCCATATGTGAAACATCACTTCCTTTTTTTTTCCATTTTTTTTTTTTTTTTGAGAAGAAAAAAAATATAGGTGACGGAGTGAAACAATAGCGCTTGTTGATAGCAGTTTGGTGATGAATGGATTGGGTGTTTAATGTTGACTGGTCTGTGGAAATTTTCCTGCTGATAAACACCGGTCCAAAGTCCAGGGACATCATCTCACAAGCATGGAGACGGGATAGTATTACGTTTAAGTAGGTAAAAATTGTAGCGATACTTCTAGTAGTAATTGGGAATGTTATTTTTGGTTTACTATAAAAATTCTAGAGCTGAATTGCTTGTATTAATGTTGGTGTTATCACTACTAATTCTCTAATCAATGAACATATTTTGTGGATTAAAATTTAGAAGTGGTGATTTCCTCTAAGAAAATAAGGGATGTTAATATAACCTTTTTATAATCAAATTTTGAAATATTCCTGGACCGTATAGTCTGTAGAATAAGTATGTGTGTAAAAACGATTTATCTAAAAATATTACCAGTAATATATATGAAAGAAAAAAAAATTTAAGAATCATAATTTAATTAGTGGAGAGGTACATTAGAGGGTAGGGAATATATCGAAGGAGGTCATTTATAATTTTAAAACATTTATAGTTATGGAATTAAGAATTTAACAAGATTGTAATGTTAGATCCTTAGTATGGCTACAGAAAACGGTTGTTTCATATCTTTGATTTAATAATTGGGTGTTATTCAAGAGTTCAATGATACATATTTTCTCCTGTAAACATAAGAGGCAAGGTTCACTCAGAGAATTGCAGGTTCTGGCTTGTCTGAGGATTTTCCATTTAACCTTAGGTGTTTTTCCTTCTTCCTTGAATTTCCAAAAATACTTCGAAAGTGATGTCATATTTCGTTTGGCCGTATTTGTAAAGGAGTTCATGTGATTGTAATACCTATCCTTAAAAGGTCTGCTAGTTGACCCCACATAGAGCCTGATATCTCTGGGGTTCTCATTTGATGAGATATAGCACATATACACTATGGATTTGGTTAAGCACCTGTTTAATAATGGACATTAATCGGGGATTCTACAATTACGTAACCTTTTTTCCTGGGGTGTATGTTTTTTTTTCTTCTCAAACAACTGGAAAAAAGGAAGTGAGGTTTCACACATGGCTTGCCTACAAGCAGGATGGTTCATAATCATTTTCAATTCTCACCCATCGAAAGTGAGTAAAATGATTTTCTCTATATGATAAAATTATAATAAAGGAATATATATATATATATATATATATATATATATATATATATTCTTTTTTTTAAAGCAATTCACTCCAAGCAAGGCAGGAGTGCCGCTAACATGCAAGGGCTTACAGAGGATTGAAAACAAGAGTAAACAGGCGTGTTTAAGGAAAGGATACAGAGACAGATGGGGAATAAGATCAAGGTATCAGAAGATGTCTATTGACATTACACTTGAATATTTGAAGATTATAGTTAGCAGGGAAGCAAGCAAGAATGGAGTTTCACAGATGGAAAGTGTGAGAGAAGAAGCTGTTTGAGTAGAAAAAATGGTTACATTTAACCGTTTTGACAGTGAAAGGGTGGGACAGAGATACCAGCATAGTAGTTTGCTCAAATTCATGAAGTTTGGGAAATGGTGAAAGTAGCTCGTCAGAAAATACTTGTAGAAGAGACAGACTGAAACCACGGCATGTCTAAGAGAAAGCGACTGTAGACAAGATGTCAGATCAGGTCCTATCACATTGCATATTCATCTCTGGATTTTGTTGAGGACCTTGAGACATACAGCGGGGGCACCAGCCAATATATGACAGCAATATTCCATGCAAGGATGGATGGCTGATTTATAGATTTGAAGGATGAACTCAGACGAGAAAAACTTTCTGGCGCAACACAGAGAACTGACTTTCCTTGCGGTAGATGAAGCTATTGATACAATGTAATTGTTCCATCTCATGTCAGCAGACAGTGTGAGACCAAACAGGTGTAGCGAGGTGCTCTTGTGTAGTTGGGCATCAGCAATAAATCATGGGAGAGGTTATAGTTCTACAGAGCAATAAAAACTACCAAAATTAAAATAAATGCTACACAATATAATCACAAAAATAAGTAGATAGTAATAAATAACGAACCAAACCATATGTCTGATATGATACGAGGCATATAAGGGATCCTCTAATGTGATGACAATCCTGCATTCAAAAGACTGAAAGAAGAAAGAAAAACAGAAGAGGAAAAAGCATATGGTTGGAAGAGTACTAAGCAATTAAGAAACAAATTAAAAAAAACTAGTTAATGGCCTAAGAAACTAATACCTTCAGGAAATTGAAAACCAACTTAATGAAGCCAAAAAGCATTGATTATATTTTGAAAAGTGAAGAAAAACAAAAAAAATCACAATAATATCCTACAATTAAAACTAAAACAGAAAAAAATATTCTGGGCTCAAAAAGCATTTCAAGTCACTCTTCAACTCTGACTACACTAATATCAAGATGCCAGAGGAAATAGAATATACATTATTATATATCTGAACATTACAAAGTCTGTCCCCAAATGTAAACAGCAATGAACCTAGTCATGAGAAAGTCCAGAAATTTGTACAATAGCTAAAGAATAATAATTCCTTACTTGACATTGAGGATGAACTTTTGTAAATAACATACCCTCTCCCTGAATTCAAAAACAGTTTTATGAAGGAAATCTGAAATTTCTGACAAGCAATATAGCTTTCACTTCTCTCGGTCAACTGCTGATGTTCTGACGATAATTGCAGAAAGTCTATCAAGCTTTAGATAAAAATGGAGAAGCTCAGGCTGTTGCTTTCGACAGGATTTGGCATACAGATCTTCTCTACAAGTTGGAAAGTTATGGTATCTCTAGTCAATTTTTTTAACTGATCCAGTCTTTCTTATTAAATTGTGAAATGAAAGTTATCTTTATCTCTTCTAGATGTCAAAAACGACCTACAGTCTGTTGTTAACTGAGGCAATGGATGGCTTATTAATTCTAACTCCTCCAAAACTAAACTGCTCCCTATTAGTCATGGGAGTGACCCTTTCTGTCTTCTGTCAGCATGAGAGGAGAATGACTCATTGTGCCTTCTTAGGTTAACATAAAGTGGAAAGACTATATTGAATCCATTGCTAGGCCAGCTGCTAAGGAAGTCAATTCACTGTGTCATGCTAAACAATTTTTCTCTCCATAATCTATCTTGCATATCTATGAGTCTACCATTCATCCATCCATACCGTTGCTGCCACATATGCTCCTTCTATTTATCTAGAGCTCCTTGATAAAATCCAAAGAATCAGCAATATTATTAGTTCTGATCTGGCATATCAGCTTCAGTCACTTTTCCACTGAAGTTGCTTCCCTGTGTCTTTTCTACAAATGCTTTCATGGTAACTGTTTGGATGCGCTCTTTGCTAGGACTCCTCAACTTTATGAATATAAGTACATTACTGGTAATGAGGTCTTATTGTGATGCAGTTGAGTTAGCTAGATGTAACTGTTCTAGTTCCACGTGCCATGTTTAATGCGCGTCAGTTATCAGTTATCTCCTCAAGGACAGATGGCACAGTGGATAAAGGTGTTGGTTAGATCCAGTGACAGGATGCAAAGAGTGTGAGTTCAATACCCGATTAAGGCAGTGGAGAACTTTCAGAAGGGAATTAACAGAATTGTTGTGATAAAAGAAAAAGTAGCAACATTTTTGAAGATGGTGTCAAAGACATTTATCTCTGAGCCTGTTGACTTGTCATGTGTTAATGAGGATTATTCTAAGATATGCAAAGTGGAAGGTGTTCATGTTAAACATACTCAATAAACTTTGGTTTTTATTCTTTAACAGGACAGACTAATTTCATGTGTTCACATCTGATGTTTTTCATTCTTAAAATAAAACTGACTTAATCTTCAAGAAAAACCTGAAAATACCCAGTGGAATTAGACAATCTATGCTTTCTAGCTTTATTAATTTGGTTTCTAATTTTCTCAAAGATAATGATTTCTCAGACCATTAATTACTTTTTAAAAATTTTCTTTAATTTTTTAGTGTGCTCCCTTTCATGTTTTTCTCTCTTCTGTTTTTGTTTCTTCTATCACTCTTTTTAATGAAGGATTGTTATCCCATGAGGGGATCACAGATGTACTCCTGTACCTTATCACAGATGTCATTTGATTTGTTACTCATTATTATTTATCATTATCAATGTACTTCTGAAGTATGATCCAACACATCTCCAACACTAGAAAGAATTCAACATACATGAAACAATTTTTAGCAACATGATGTATTCGATTTGTAAGTAAAGACAGATGTTTCTAATATTTGCTAACTTTACTTTTCAGGGCAGGTGAGAAGGCATGCAACACATTTCTACACTTTGTTAGCATGTTCTCTTTGTATAAAATAAAAACCTTCATTTATATTTTTCTAACTTCTTCCTTGCTGTTCTTTTTTTTTTATTCTTAATGTTTGGTTGGATATTTATGCCCCCAGAAGGTACTACTGAGACTATCTGTATATATTTAGTATACCCAACAATTCAATAACAATATGAGTCAATAGTAAATACATTTGCTATACCTCTATGTATCTGATTTTAGAACTCGATATAAAATTTTAGATAAAGCATAGAAACATTGTTGAACACTATAAAAAGACATCTCAAGTGATTATTAATTTATAAGCAGATAAGACACTATTCAAAATTTGGAATAATATAATTACTTTTACTGCATTATTAAATATATGTTCAGAAAGTAATTAATTTTTTGAATATATAAAAAATCATGTTGAAGTAGAATAAATTTTAAAATATTTGTCAACAATATAATCATCTATTTACATAAGACAATGTCTGATTTTGTCTATTTTGCTTTTTTTTTTTCTTTTTTTTTTTTAATCATTTCACCCCCAAGTTAGGTGATAAAGCCACTATGATGCAAGGGGTTACTGAGAGCGAAGGAAACTGAGAAAAAAAACATGAGAGAGGACAATTAGAAATTAAAGGATTCAAATAGACAGAAGATGACAATTGACATTGCATTTAAATTTTTGAAGATTGAAGTTGACTGGTAAGCAAAAAAAAACTAGAAAAGAGTTCCACAAGCAAAGAGTGTCAGAGAAGAAACTGTTAGCATAGATGCTCTGGTTACATCTAATCATTTTAACTGTAAATTGATGACACCTAGCAGCTGACCTAGTACTGTACTCAAATTCATAAAGTTGAGGTACCAATGTGTAAAGTTGAAGGATTAAAATGAAATTATTTATAGAAAAGGAACAGAGAAGCTATGTTGTAGTGATGGGGAAAATGACTGAAGTTGAAATTTTTGAAGAATTTTTTGTTTAATCTTTTTAAATATTATGTTTTGTGTGTTCATTTTTATCACATTTTGTATATTCAAATAAAAGCTCTATTCTAGTGTTAGCTGAAAGTGGTTAGATATGGGAAGATATATTTTCAAATGAGTCAGAAGCCAGAAAAAGGATTAGAAATAATGAAAAAGAGAATGAAAAAATTATCAATATGGAACTTTGATTGGTTTTTAATCAAATATTTATAAATGAAAAATTGCTGTCTGAACACTCCCCATTTTATATATATATATATATATAGTGTGTGTATTTAGGCAGCATATGTTCATTTAAATATGTTTCATTGAATAATGTAGACATATTCTGCCTATTTATTTTTATACTCAAAATACCAACATTGTATATCAGTTTAAATGTCCTTTGAGATATTGTATCTTTGACAAAAAAAGTAAGTACATATGTTTGTTTGCTGACCATAACATTATCCAGACATCTTATACTTCATTTGTCAGGTACAAGTTCTATTGCACAACATTTAAAAACACATTACTGTCCATCTTCACAATACAGTAAAATACTTGTTGGCAACACCACAAAAAATAAACATAAACTTCAAATTCTCAAGGCCCTCTATATCAAACAAAATCGATCAACCAACACTCAACAAAATTTATTATAAATATAGCAACAGCATATTAAAGTGCATTTAAGAAACATTTAATGCTATTTTAAATTTCTACCAATTTCTGGTCATTTCCCTTATATTGAAATGCTTGTTTTTCAAAAACTTTCATAACTACAATGGATAAATTTTAAAATAATCATAGCGGAGCATGTTTTTAACAGTTATCATAATGGAATCCAGATTTTATCGCAGTTAAAATAAGTTTGTAATTTACCCCTGATCTTAAAAATGGTTGATAGTACTTGGGTTAGAAAAAACTACTTAGAAACTGATAAGACAACTGGAAAGCATCAATATAAAAATAAGTAGACACAATATATTTATATTATTCAATGAAACATGTTTGAATATATAGTGTATTGGCCAGCAGATCATTATTTAGATATTATATTGTTAAATATGACAGACAATGTCTTGTGTCTGATCATGAGCCGTTCTAAATTTTGTATATTTGCTTTAATTTTGAGTGAAAATAGACAAAATTGTACATTTGAATATTTTTTTTATTAATCTGGTCCTTGATCTAAGTTTTCAGCTTATATGAGCCATCTTCAAGGTGGTTATACGAACATTTAAACAAAGATATTCACCATCAAAGATGATAGTCTGTTATGTTGACATAGAAGATTGCTATGCGACGATAAGTCACAGAATACTTATCACCACATAATAAAATTAGGTAGACAGAACTGTTTGGAAGCCACTAATGCTAGTGCTAGCACAAAGTCACAAGTCCTCATGACTGAGAGTTTGAGCATATACTGGTATTGTTCAAACTGTTAATCATGCCAGATTATGTGTTTTCTTCTAGAAACTGTAACTAAGGTCTCTTCAGCATAATTGCAGTATAAACAATAGTAATTGCTCTGTGGGTGTTCAAGGAATGTGAATGTGTCTGAGCAGGTGTCTGCAGCAGGAATTGTCTAAATGCTCTAGCAGACTGGTGTGCTTGGAAAATGAGTAGCTGGCTATTATATATATATATATATATATATATATATATATATATAATATTGTATATTTGGGCAGCATTCTTGCTTTATACATATTTTATTGAATGCAATGATCAAGGAAAACTTCCAAAATTATTCCTGTCCATCACATTTAACGAAGTGTGTGTACATGAGAATGAAAAGCAGAGTCTGGTAAACAGAAATCTAAAATAAACACCTAGAAAAATCCTAGGATGACAAAGAGAAAGGAAAGATCGAAAGGACAAAGAAAAAATTTCAAAATCAATGAGAGGAAAATAGAAATTATTTACACTATTTATATTCAGACTATTGTCCCCATCTTTTTTATTGTTATCACAACATTTTGCCACTTTATTATTGCTATTACAGTGTAACCCGGATATAAGAGATTTTCTCTAGTCCCAAATTAGAGCCATACTTACCTAAACAAAATAGACCAAACCCGGATATAAGAGATTTCTTCTCCGGTCCCGACAACTCTCTTATATCCGGGTTACACTGTATTATCAAAACGTTTTCGCCACAACATTTTTCAGCCTCCCTCAGGTGTATATATCAGTCTGGGTAACCTACAGGTAATTCTGAATTCAATCTCTGGGTCAGGCAGTGTGTTCTTGGGCTCAATGGCAATGGGCAAACAATTACTTTAGCAGTACTAAATATAAATAAAAACTAGATGATATCCCTAGACATGACCGGTGGAATGAAAACAGTCTACCCCTGTATTTTAAATTGTTCAGTTCAGAATTCCCTGTAGGTAATCCACATTGATATAAACTTTTTTTTTTTTTTTTGTAAGGTTCAACCTATACAAGTTCATGGAACTACTCGAGGTAGATGGTTATGATTAAGGGTAGTTCATATGGATAGGAGAGTAAGATAACAGTTGACTCTAGACTTGAACCAATTAAGATTGTAGTGATGAAGGGAAATCTTCCAGGGAATCTATTTCATAGGGCAGTGGTTCGTGGGAAGAAGCTGTTTGAGAGCAACTTACTTTTCGCTGATGGAACACAGTAGTACCCCACCCCACACGTTCCTTCTATGTAAGTAAGCATCTGTGGAAGGCAGTAGAGAACAATGGCCAAAACCTGATAACAATGATTAGGGAAATAGTCCGAATATAAATAGTGTAAATAATGATAACTCTTCATCCTTGAAATTCAGACAGAAAATAGAAATGTTTAAAAATTAAAATAAAGAAACCAATGCTTAAGAGTTAAGATAGAAAAAATTTAAAAATGTGACGGGGGAAAAAAAATGAAGACAATGTGAAAGAAAGAAAGAAAGAAGAGTAGAAAAATAGAAAAAAAAAAGACAGAAATAATAATGTTAACATTTATGTGACTAAACTCTTTGATTTCAATGGACAGATGCTTGATTATGCATTTATTTCATCATGGCCTATAAACCAATACACTGGTTATTTAGAAATCAAAGATTTCTTACTTCTCTATGTTAAGGCTGGTTTAATATTTTTTTCTTTTTAGAGTTTTTTTTTTTTTTTTTTTTTTTTTTTTTGCAGTTACAATTCATACCAAATTTCTTGAAGTCATTTACCAAACGAATGTACACACGATTAAAAAAAAGTTTGCTGCTAAACTCCTGCCAGCAATCTCATTACAAATAAATGCTTTGTGAAATAAGCTACCACAATTGATTTTTCTTTGATATGGCCAAGCTTCAGGTGTTCAGACATCAGACAACACCTGTTTTATATATGGGTACTCATGCCCTTATGCCAGTCTGAATTTAGGGTGGAGAGGAGGAGAAAGAATCTGTTTCTTGAGTTCAAAAGACAAGACATTCTCTTATGAATTTTATTTTTGTGAAGAGGTCATTTTTTAGAATTAAATCAAAATATTTACATTGCTTATTTTGTATTTTCTTTCAAGTTTAAGTGTTTGGTTGCTGAAGGACATGTCTGATATTTTCTTTAATAGAGATTTATTATGATAGACATTAAGATGCATCATTTCGCATATAACAGAACTACTAGAGATCAGATATTGAGGGTAATATATAGGTATGGGGGAGTAATGCATAGTGACTGGATTGTGGAATCAGAACTGAGTTCAGAGTTTGTTATATTCACTTGCATGAAAATGCCCTTGAAAAAGGTATGAATCTATTTCATCCCCCAGTTATGTGTAAAATAGTAGAACAGACTGGGTCCTATAGCCTTGAATGAAAACCAGTCTAGGAGAACAACAAATCTGTTTGCAAATCATAAGGAGGGTCATTTGAGAACCTTTTGGCATACTATGTATACCATTTCTCTGTATTCAGCTCTTCCAAAAAATGTGGTTGTTTCTGTACAAGCCTAGACACTAGAATCAAATCATATGTGTTCTAAGAACTGAGTTGCTGATGGCAAGAAATTCTGATCCAGAATTTGTTGATAGAACTGAGAATTCCTTGATTTCCTTGGCTAATATGGAATTGTTCATGTCCATGATTCCCATTTGGAATGAGGTTCTTTGCTTGGTAAGCAATGTTGGGTTTTTTCAAAACATGGCATGTTTGATTGTGACCTAACTGTTCTATTTTTGACTCATCTGCTCAAAGAATGAGCTTCCAGAAGGCCTTTTGTTCTTTGTTGAAAGCAAAGGCTTCCTTCTAGTAACCGTCCAATGAATGCCAAATCCATTCAGTTTTCATCAGATTGTAAACACATGTACATGTGTGAACCCTTTCAGTTAGTATCTTGTCAGACCTCCTTTTGAATCAATTACTTCAATCCCAACGTCTTCTGTAATCACTGACTGGTTTCTTACATCTGGTGTTGGGTTTTCTTGCCCAATCTAAGCTTGCAAAATTCAAACAGTTGAGAGAAGCTGAAGGTTCATCTGGCACAAACTGCCAGGTTCACGTCTAACCACAGCATTTCCATCAGATTGTAATCTAGATTTGTCTAGGCCAATCCAGTGTATAAATTCCTTCCTTTTTTTTTTTTTTTTTTTTTTTTTTTTAAGCCATTCCTTGGTGGTTTTTGTTGATATGCTGACAATCTGTTATGCAGTGGTTTCACAGTGGAGGCTTGTATTTGTACTAAGCCGGTCCTAAAATAGGTTCGACGTACAAAACTTTACGAACTTGATATAATAGGTAATGACGCAGTAATCTAGTTGTGGTGGCTGATACTTTAATATCCGACTAACAGCCGTCTGACATCAACTGACTGACTAACACACTGAGTGACTGCTACTACTACTCCTACTTATTATAGGTGGGAGAGTCTATTAACTATAGAATAGGTGTGTTCCACTATAACACAATTGTGGTCTTGTTGCAGAATCTTTCATTTTTTAACCATGATTCAACTCCTGCAATCAATTGATGGCAAGAGATTCTGATCCAGAATTTGTTGATAGAACTGAGAATCCCTTGATTTCCTTGGCTAATATGGAATTGTTCAGGTCCATGATTCCCATTTGGAATGAGGTTCTTTGCTTGGTAGGCAATGTTGGCTTTTCTCAAAACATGGCATGTTTGAGTGTTACCTAACTATTCTATCTTTGACTCATCTGCTCAGAGAATGAACTTCCAAAAGGACTTTGATTTGTCCAAGTGTTTCTTGGCAAACTTTAAATGCGTAGCTTTGTTCTTTGTTGAAAGCAGAGGCTTCATTCTAGCAAACTGTTTGATGAATGCCATGTCTATTCAGTTTTCATCTGATTGTAAATACATGTAGATTTTGTATATGTAGTGGAACTGAAAGGCAGCAGTCTGTGGGTTCTGCTGAACTGACTACAGTTCGACATTCTAAGAGGCAACGAGTGGCATGTGTAATATGTAAGCAGAATAGTGGACGCTTACGCAAATGTAGCAACAGTCCCTGGCAAAATGAAATACTGGAAACGTCCACATCTGTGCGTCATGTAAAGTCCGTCTGAAAAAAGAATCAAAATGGTGGCGCCCATGTTTTATGACAGGTGGTCTCGGACAACTAACGTGAAATCTCGGTGGCTAGTGATTCGTATGTAAATTATGGTCGGTCCTTGGCTGTATAAAGTGAGCTGTCTTTTGGGAGAGACAGAGGCGTTCTTGTTGGTGAGAAGTGAAGGCTGGGTGTGTGACCCAATTTTGCCGTCTCTATGTGGCCTGTTGGATTGTTACGTCAGACAGTCGTTGGACTGGATTTTGGCTACAAGTGTTGCAGTTAAGAGACAAATCTGTTGCAGACTTATTCCTACTGGAAGTTGACACTCATTATCTGTTTTCTTTTGCTTTTTCTTTTCTTTACCAACACAGTGTATCTACTCTAGATGCTACCAGAGATGTGTGCAACTCTCTTGAGGTGAAATATGGGTTGGTCTTTAGCTGATTTATTATTTTTCTAGTGTTTCTTCTACATACAGTTGTGGCTGTATGTCTTCCATTTTTAAATTATTTATCTTTCCCCCAGAGTGGTGAAAAGTCAGTACCTTCAGGCATAAATTTGGGATTGTTTGTCAGAGTGCTCCTGTTATAATGGCTATGGGAAAGATAATGTATTAGCCCATATTCGTAAAAAAATAACAGTAGATAAAAATATTTATATTTTTATATAAAAAATTGAGCACCATCTTTTTTTACTTCCAGCAAATTTACATTGCAACATATTTTACACACACACACACACACACACACACACACATGCATATATTATGAAATGGGCTAAGTCCGACAATTATTTTAATATATATTGTTGTTAATACTGTTTATTATAAACGGAGCATTATTTAAATATTTGTGTCTATATATAAGAATGTACAACAATTAAATATATTAAAATAGTTGCCAGACTTAGTCCATTTCATAATATATGATGTCATTTGTTTTCGTTAAGATACGCTTTGAGCAGATATGAACATTTGAGGGAAGTCCTGGGAAATTTGTAGTTTAAAAGCAGTAATTCAATCTTGCTAACCAGACACTTCCTTTGTATCTAAATTGGTATAGCATATCAGGCTATATCCCAGTTACATGTAGGATACAGATTTGATTCCTGCCGGAGGATGCATATTTTTTTATGAAATTTCTTGGACATTATGGCCAGTAAATGTGGTTAATACTGTTTATTATAAACAGAGCATTTACTTAAATATTTGTCTATATAAATAGATTTTATTGTTATACATTAAAATATATACACACACACACACAAGTGCCCCAGACCAGCTGCAATCTTCAGCTGAGCACAATGCTTCAACAAAGTTTTGGTCCTTTAAGCTCATGACTGCTCCACATGGTGGGCCTGCAACAGCTGGATGATGTCATATTGCAACCAGTCTCTGTTGTTAGCTGGACGTGACCCGATATGAATTTCTGGGTAATCCATGCACTGCTTTCTCACCACAGATCTTTATTACTTTATTCGGCTTTTGGATATAAGCACACTTGAGGAATCTCTTTAAGGAAACAGGAAAGCCTCTACAGTCAACCTCAAATGGCACCAGGGTGCAGCTGTATCCCCTCTCATGGACCTCGGCCACTAGTTCCTTGTACCAAAGCAGCTTTCTTTCATGAGCCTCTTTAATTCCTTCCTCCCATGTCACTGTCTATTCACCAAGCAACAGATGCTTCTTCTCACTATAAATCAACACTACATCTGGCCTCAGTCCAGACACAATAACCTCCTCTGTCGATGTAGCATCAACCAACACTGTCCACTTCCTTGAGCCCTCTGACCTGGTCTTCTGCCTCTTGCCAGTCACAACTATAAATTTTTCCTCATTGATAGTATATATATATATATATATATATATATATATAAAGAAAAATATACGGAAAAAACAAACAAAAATCCTTATATGCAATTATGCTGTTTTAATGTTAATATAATGTCAACGTCGGACGTTTCGGTCTAATAAACCATCTTCAGGACATATTCATAAAATATAATTAACATTATCAATTATCTTGTTCTTATGTCCATCGTCTTTGTCATGTTGAATTGATAATGTTAATTATATTTTATGAATATGTCCTGAAGATGGTTTATTAGACCGAAATGTCCGACGTTGACATTATATTAACATTAAAACAGCATAATTGCATATAAGGATTTTTGTTTGTTTTTTCCGTATATTTTTCTTCATACTGTCGGATCTATATCCATATATTTGCTTATATATATATATATATATATATATATATATATATATATATATATATATATAGGCTTTTTGTTTTTTTTATATTCAACATCATCACTTGATAAGACACCAGAGGTGTTGAAACAAAATGGCTATTTTGTATTGATTTTATAAAATATTTATGTTATAATTTTTAAATAAATAATTATATGTATACCCAAATAGAAAGTTATATAGTGCCAAACCACAAAAGCTTTTGTGTAGCAATTTCAGCATGTTTTTGCTATAATCTCTTATAATAAAAGTTTTATTTATATATATATATATATATATATATATATATATATATAGAGAGAGAGAGAGAGCATCCAGCTCTTATCTCAAATAACAACTTAAAAGAGACTGTTTGACCAACACAAGGAATGTTAAAAGATTCATGTTAAAAAGATAAAAAAATAAAAAAACAAATGAAAACTACAGACAAAAGTTCATTTTCTCCATCAAGACATTCATTTCTGTAGTTTAGTGCTAGCAGCAAGCAGAAATATTTCTCCTCCCAATGATGGCCATTTCGGCCGAAACTAGTCGAGGAATCTAAATGGAATAATAATAAAAAAACGAAAGAATATTAATCTACAACCGAGTGTGTCTGAGGATTTTAATTTTTTAATTTTTATTGTTCAAAAAATATATATATATATATATATATATATATATATATAATTGTGTATTTGGAAAGGAATCTTTCTTTTATACAAGTTTCTTTAAAGACGATGACAAGGTACTGTCATTAAGCTTTTCATTGAATTTTTCTTGTCTTTGTATAAGTGATTTCTAGACAAAAATGTATAAAAACTGTCTGAATATTCTATATCCCTAACAACTTTTGGGTATTCTATTAGTAATTATTAGAGATGTTTTTTTTTATATTTTTGACTGAATGTGTAGATTTTCTTACATGTTTCTAAAGTGATGGGCATGTATTTTTATTTTCCAAACCGTCAGCACATCATGGCCATGTTTATAGTTGATGTTACATAGTGTTGGCTTTATCCTTTTTATTATTAGTGCTTCCATTATTTTTAGTCTTTTTCACATGTGAATGAGACTATTTTAATTGTATTTTCTGCAAGTATGTTGCAGATGGTGCTTGGTAGGGTTTCCATGTATGTTTAAATGAGTTCTAGTTGAATTATGGTCATAAAGTTTTAACACAAGTCTTTCTGATAGGCATTGTATTGGTGGTGATGTCCAATAAGTTTACTCATGAATGTGGTTTGATCAAGAACTTCATTAAAGGACAATGTAAATTCATAAATGATATTGGCTTCGCTGTAATTTGAATCTTGTAGGTTGTTGGTGTTGACTATTAAGCCATTTTAAATATTTTTATAGCAGAAAATTAATTTAATTTTCTTGTTCTGCTCAATCAGTGTTGTATATTTCTTTATAATGTGTCTAAGGGAAAATTCATCCTGCTAATAGTTAACATACTTTTGAATTTTATAGAAAATATTTGTTATTGTTTTTATCTGTATGTTCATTGTTGTTATTATGGGGTAGTTCGGAAAACTGTTATTAACTAATGTTTGTTAAATGTTGTAGAGTTCTTTGAGGAAAAGTGAACAAGAGGATGATGCTTGCTTGAGGAATTTTTTTTTTATAATACCTATTTTATATCTAAATGGACATTAACTCACCTAATGAAGATGACGAGTTTCTACTTGCAGTGTTTTTGTATAACAAAGTAGTGAATGTGTTATTACTAGATTCTTCAAGAATGTCTAAGAATGGGAGTTTATTTTTTTTTGACTAATTTCATAGGTTTTAAGGACATAGTTTTCTTCAAATTTAGTTGTTAGATTCTCAATTTTGTTTTTGTCTTTAGCTAAAATAAAAATATCATCTATATAGCAGACATATACTTTAGGTTTTTAGACAATGGATTTTTGTATAACATTTTAAAAACTTTTAGTGATACACATGTTTAAATAGACACACCCTAACAATGAAATTAACGTCCACTGGCCTCAACATAAAAAGTATTATTAAATACCCCCAACTAAAAAAATAGAATTATAATTGAAATACAAATGTACACATCTCAGTTATTATAAAGGTTGTGTGAATGTGTTTTTTGTACATTTTTTTTTTTTTACATTTATTAAAACTTATTTAAAATAATTACATTTTTTTTTTTTTTTTTTTTTGTATGAAAACCCCATAAATAAAAATGGATTTATCCCCTATTACAATAGTCTGGTATATATCAAAATTTAGATTATTTAACACTCAGTACACTAACACCTGTATGTCCCTCTTAGTATGTGCAAGAAAGTCAGTGTAATCAGCATATAATAATTTGCATACAAGTGTCTGGAAAGTCTTTGACCTGGCATTAAATCTTCTTAAATTGAATACTCTACCAGTAGTTCTACAGCGAGTGCCAATCCTTGTGTTGTATTCGCAAAAAGTAAAAAAAAAAAAAGCATGACAATACAATAAATGGAAAACTCTGTGTGTGTGTGTGTTACCCTGCTTTACACCATTTTCCAAAGGTCCAATAGTTCCCCATTGAATGTTACATGTGCATTCATACTCCAATGGAACTCCTTAAACATATTGATGAAAGGGTGTGGGCATCCCAAATTACCAAGAACCCCCTCCACAGAGCATCAGGATTGACAGTGTCAAAGGCCTTGGGTAGGTCTATGAAGACTTGATATAGGGGAATGTTTGGCTCTGTACATTTTGCCTGCAGTTTCCTTGCCAAAAATATCATGTCTGTTGTTCTCCTTCCAGGGCGAAAACCATACTGTATCTTTCTAATATTACCAGTGGACACACATGTAGTCTCAGCCTGTTGAGTAATAGTCTGGCCAACACCTTACCAACAGTTTCAAGTAGTGTGATTTCATGGTGACTTGGTTCCCTTATCTTTGAATAAGGTAACCAGGATGCTATCTATCCCAGCAGTTTTGAATCAGACTGAAAACAGTTGATTTCATACTCTCACTCCAACTCTACAACAATTACACTGGTATACCATCCAAACCAAGTGCATTACCCATAATGATCTGACTAATAGCAAGGTCTGTTTCTACTTTTGATGGTAAAACATCCAACTCCCCAATAAGTTCATAATGTGGTATATTCTCAGTAGCAGCCTCATCCACAACTGATGAGTTGAAGAATAAGTCAGTGAATTGTTCCTGCTAGTGCCCCATGATTGCTAGAGAGTTTTTAATTAATGTAGTCATATTTTAGATTTGATTGGAACAATAGACACTGAAGATAGACCAAAGACAGTTCTTAACAGGCAGAAAAGTCACCTTGAGTTGGGCTGAACAGCTGCATCTTTAACTTTAGCTAAGATGTTAGATTACAATTGTGTTTTCATGTTTCTCAGCATTAGTTGCAAGTTTGCCGTATTCAACTTGAAAGATATATCCACTTTGAGAGGCTTGAATTTAGAAGCAGCTTTTGTGCAGAAAAATGATTTGTTTCCAGTAACTGATGAATTATGGCATAATTCTCATCAAACCAATTTCTGTTTCCGCTCATTCAGTCTGAGAATACCCATACCAGTTGAGTAAACTTGGTCTTTGAAGTTCTTCCAAGAGCTATCAAACATAACATTGCTAAAGGTGGCTGAGAGCTGCTGGCACATACCAAACTGACCAAGCTTTGCCACATTAATGCACTTCAGAATTGGCACCAACAAACAAACTTTTCTCCTGGCTTTCAGTTTGAACTTTCCATGGACCAGTTTGTGGTCACACTCAGCACTACATAATGGACAGACATTGCAGACATCCTTCAGATCATTCCTCCTGGTGACAATAAGATCATGTGACCATGTTTAGATCTTTGATGGATCCATGTTACCTTGTGCTTTTTTTTTTTCTTTTTTTTTTTTTTTTTTTTTTTGTAAAAGGTGTTACAGGTAGCTAGGTTGAACTTTGAAGCAAAGATGCAATAAATTTAAGCCATTGATGTTTACTTTTTCAGTACCGTGACAACCAATCACATACCATACTCCCTGCTGACCTTCTACATGTGCATTAAAGTCTCCAAGGTAAATCGATTTTTCCTCCTTGGTAATATCAGTAATGGTTTCCCAAAAGGGTGCCACAGAACTGCATGATTGCCTTATCACTTTGCTTGGAGAGTTTGTGGCATAGACAGAAAATCCCAGTCATATAATGTCCGCATGAAAGAGGAACTCACAGTTTTATGATATGGTTACCGACACTGGAGGGACAATAAAGTTTGACAGCCAAACATTGGTTTTCCAAACTCAAGAGACAGTGTATCCCAATTTCACATTGGTTAGGTGATCCTCATCAGGTAGGTGGGTTTTGGAAAGTGCTCCTATGCCTGTTAAGTCGCTGAAGCTCTTTTGTAACTATAGTAGTTCTATACTCTGGTCTGCCAGAAACTTTGAGATCAAGCAATATTTTGATGTTCCAGAAGCAAAAATTGAGTGATATGCATTCCTGTGCATATCTTTTGTGGTTTCTTGTTGTAACTTTGTTCCTGCTATGATGAACAGCCATCAGCCACAAAAGATGACAGGCAATGTTGGATGCACCTTTTCTAGCATCTTCCCAGGAATCTGGGTGAGCAGTGCTCTCTCTAAACAGGGCTACACAGGAGTTTCTACCAAAATCAGCCTCTGACATCCTGTAGGCAATATAGCGATGTTAAGATAAAACTCCTACCACCTTTCTGCAGATTTGACTGTCGGCTTCCAACTAGTTAGGTCTGCTCATGTTGCGATATCTGTACATCAATGGATTATAGTGATGTATGCTTGTACAACATATATACCACTCTCTAAGCCTTCATGACCAACATTCAATGACAATCAGATGCAAGATAACTGGTAATCACTTTGATCACAGGATTTTCTGAGTTACCCTCTCAATAGTGTCTGAATTTTCTTTTCTAATGTCAAATCCAGCAAACTTCAGGCACCTCCTGGGAATAGCTTTTGTTTGAAACAGCTGTCTAGGAATTAGATGACCGGAACCATAAAGATTAGCAACCATATATATATATATATATATATATATATATATATATATATATATATATTAATTTAAAGAAAAACAGACCACTTTAAGACTCCATTGTAATAATTTATTTCACCAGAGAATTTTATTTTTCTCTGGATCTTCAGACTTCACTTTCAAAAAGTGAAACGAAAAATGAATTTAAAATTTTGACGGGCAGTATTAAGCTTATATAAATTGATATAGAGGGTGGTGAGGAATGATATGAGAGACATGGTCGAGTTTAGAGAGGGAAGGGAGAGTTTTAAAATTTATTTTTATATTTCTTTTTATTATAATACCTTATATTGAGGAAGGAGGGGGTAAGGATCAGACACTGACCTATTTAATCAGTTGACTCAACGAAAATGATATGTGAAAAGTAAAAGAAGAAAAAAGGGAGAATTAAAGAGATAAGAGATGTACATAGGGTTTTTGGAGGAAGAAGAGGGGTGGGGTATAGTTTTAGCAATTTAGATAAAAACAGATTTTAATGTTTGATAGTAATTTAAATGTTTAAAAACTCCACAAAGAAAATAAATTTAGTGCTTGTTAGCAATTTAAATATTCAACTTCTCCACAAATAAATTAGGGATTTAATATAAGTCGAATACTATATTAATAAACAACAATAAAAAAAAAAAAATAAAAATTTACTAATAGTAATATTTTAATATTTTGAATGACTGTTAAGATAAAATCTTTATCAATTAGTCTAATATATATATTAGACTAATTGGATCCTTTTTGGATATTCCATATCTAAAGAAGGCATATCACCTGACCAATCATTAATTGACAAAATATTAAATGTAGAAGTACCTAAAAACAAAAAAAGAATTGGAATCTTTCTTAGGACTTGTAAATTTCTATAGACAATATGTAGAGCGATACTCCAAATTAACAGAAGCATTTGCTGCCTTAAAAAAGAATGTGGAATTTATTTGGACAAAACAAGTGGCATTTGAAAATTTCAAAGCTGTTCTGGCAAAGAAGCCAGTAGTGAAAATATTTGACCCTAGAAAGGAAATGGTAACAACTGAAGCAAGAGAAAACTCAATTTCAGGAATATTGGCTCAGAATGATTATCCATTGACCATAATATGGATGACAACTACAACTTGTCAGTTTTTGACTGGAATGAAATTCCTACTAAGGTCCAACCATAGATCTTTAGAATTCATATTTAATCCTGGGAAGGAACTTCCTAAGGTAACATCTTCTAGAATTCTAAGATGGGCCTTAATGTTAACGGTGTTTGACTTTGATATTGCCTTTCATGTACTCAGTATCATACTGCATGTAGACACTTTGTCAAGATTGAGGTTCATTACTTCTAAAAGCAAGAAAGAGGAGGAAAAATTAAAAGATATATTCTTACACTGGGTTGAAACTGATATTTTATCAATAGACAAATTTGATGTGGATACAAAGTGAGATCCTGTATTGTTCAGGATAAAAAATAATAAGTGGAATAATTGCTCACAGGCAGAAAGGTGTTTTAAAGAGGTTAAACGCAAGTTAACCATAGAAAAGTGTGTAATTTGTAATGGAGATGTAGTGGTTCTGCCAGCAATGCAAAAGAACAAAATTATAAAAAGCATACATGACAATGCTCATTGCAGAATAATGTCTACGCAAAGGAAACTAAAGCTAGAGTCATGGTGACCAGATGTAGAAGAATATATATAAAAAAATGTAAAATATGCAATGAAAGAGAAAAATTCAGACAGACAAAAATACATAAATGGCCTGAAGAGTTCCAGCTATGGGACAAAATGCACATAGATAATGCCCATGTTAATAGTGGGATTATTACTAATACTGGTAGGTGTGTATTCAGGCTTGCCAGAAGTAATACAGGTTTCCAACAAAAGAAGTTAGACCTTGAAACATGCATTAAGGATCATATTTTCAAGAAATGGAATTCTGAAAACACTACTGTTACAACACCTCAGAGTTCTGTGACAATGAACTATGCTAATGGTTGAACATAATTGGATGCAAACCATATAAAACGCTGCCATACCATCTGTAATCAAATGGATTATCAGAAAGGATGGTGTAAACTATAAAAACACAGATTGAAAACATGTGTACAGTGATTTCTTCCTACATTGTTGCTAAGCTGGAAGATTGAAAAGTCCATCCACCCTCACAGGTAGACAAATTAGAGCCCCATTGGCAATGTCTTATGTCACTAATGAAAAAGAGTTGTAAAAAAAAAAAAGAATGGTGAATCTAATCTACAAGAGCCAAGATTCATGATGCAAGGTGGACAGAGCATGATGACAATAGAAAAGAAAATGGAAATGGGACTTCAGCACATACAGACCAAGTTAGATTGCAACAGGATAACAATGAAAAAATGTACAGTGACCCTGAAAGTAATGAAGGCAAAAGTGTCATGTCAAGGCAAGATAAACATGACAGTGACATCAAGAGCAATATAGATTCTGAAGATGAACAATCATTGAAGGAAAACTCCTATGAAAAAAAGAAGAAGATCAAATCTTATCAACAATCTCTTAGGGAGAGGGAGGAAGATAGTGAGGAGACAAAAGCTCCCAGAAGAAGTACCAGAGAAAATAAGGGGATAAAACCTCTACGGTACAGAGAGATTAGGTGACTCATTTAACAGGAATTCACAAATTTTATAAATAGTTTCAGCTATTACCCATGAGACAGTTGAGTGCATACTACTTCCTGTGAGTCTGTCATACTACACTACAGGTATATAAATGAAAAGGGGGAAAAAATGCAAATTAGAAAGTGAATGAATTATAAGAAATAAAAAAAATAGCACTAAAGAAGAGGAATAAAAATGACTGTTAAAGAAAAAAAAAATGAAGTCATTAAAAAAAAAAAGTGAATATAAAAACAAAAAAGTAAATAAAATAAGAGAAAATTTAAATATAGCAACAAAAAAATGTGACAATAAATTTCACAATACTTAATGAATTTTCGGCAGTTAATTGAAGGAGACATAAGTTTGAATTTAGTCATTAACAAAGTAATTTATAATTTCAACTTGTGCAAAGCAACTTTCTGTAAGTACTTGAAATTCAATAGTGTTGATGTAATGATGGCTGAAAGTTGAAGCTAGCTTTTGGCCATCATTAAATCA
Organism: Acanthosepion lycidas; assembly: GCA_963932145.1. Lineage (NCBI taxonomy): Eukaryota > Metazoa > Mollusca > Cephalopoda > Sepiida > Sepiidae > Acanthosepion > Acanthosepion lycidas. The sequence goes on along the minus strand of OZ010583.1, from coordinate 18,132,736 downwards.
ATTTTTATTTCTCCCTTAACTTTTAACAGGACTAATCTCTACATAAAAATGTTGCTCCATGTGTACTCTTAGCCTTGACTGGTACATTAAGGACCATAGTCATAATAAATTGCTTACAAGACAATTTTGACAGAAATTTGTTCTAAAGCATATACCCAGGATGTAATACTGGAAGAAGACATGTAGTTCTAGCTTTGGTTGGTACTCTAAGGACCATATTGGTAATATATTGTGTACATGACAACTTTGACTTTGATTGCTCTAAAGCAAGTACCAATCACTTCATACAGGATGATGTTCACTAAATCAAGTCTGGCACAAAACCACAGACGTGAAGCATATGTTGAAAAGGGGACTTACCCACAATGGTTCATCATATCTAAATGTTAAGTGAAACAGAAGTACTCACTTTAACATCCACTGCTCATATGACAAAAATATTTTCTACAAATATTTGCACGGCAGCTGCTTTGATGAGCTTTTTTTTCCCTGGTGCCTCATCTGCATGAATTTAAGTGTGATACTAGATTTACAAGTATGTCCCACTGTTTTACTGTTGAAATAACTAAATGCAACTGCCACTTCTGCTCCAACAGTTTCTTTTATCGCACTTCCCACCCATGCAACTTCTTTCCATTTTCTTGCTTCCCTGATAACTACAATCTTCAAAAATGTAAATGCAATGTCAATTGCCATCTTCTCTCTTCTTGAACACTATCCATTTTTTTGTCCTTTCATCAATCCTCTATATTCTCAGTCTTCTCTTTCTCCTTCACTCCATGTAACCCCTGTATGCTAGTGGCATTAACACATTGTTTGGGGTGAAATGATTTAAAAAAAAAAAAATGAGGAATAGGGATCAAGACAAAAGATGATAATTGATGCTGCATTTAAATTTTTGAAGATTGTAATTATCAGGGAAGCAAGGAATCAGAACAGTTCCACAGGTGAGAAGTGTGAGAAAAGAAACTATTAGAATAAAAATGATGGTTGCATCTAGATAGTTCAACAGTAAAATGGTGAGACCTAGTTGCCAATCTAGTAATAGATTCAACTATGTCTTATCTCCATTTGTTGTTTAGTGACTTTCACTTTTACTTGTTAGTGGTAAAGTCATTGTTACAAGCTTAAATGCAGGCATTAAATTTGCCATACACTACATAATATTCTCAAGATATGATAAATTTCAGCTTATGTCATTTATTATTTACTATTATTTAAGATATTATTACAGTATAATTATCAATATTTAATTTTTTAATATTCATGTGAGATATATATATATATATATAAAGATTGACATGGATCATGAGAAACATTATCAAAGGAGAAACAGTTTTGTGCAATGGGAGCACAATTGAAAAATTCAAGAGATCATTGCACAAAACTGTTTCATGAAGAAAGGAATTAAAAATTGAATTTAAGAATTTCGCAAAGAGTTTTTCAGAAAAATTTAAATCGTAGAAGAAAAAGAAAACTGATAAAGCTGGTAATGTGAATGTAAAGAGGAAAGATGCAGAATATTATGAGCATTGGCATAAGATATGAAATTACTAAACAAAATTTCCAAGTTGCATGAAGCAGTACATGAAAACTAATTTCTCAACAGTAACTTTTCATAATAAATGTAAAACTATATTGGATAGACTCAATGGCTGGGCTTGCATTCTTCATAGACATAGTTGATTAACAAGACTTAGAATACAACAAGTCACAGAAGTGATGTTTTTTACTAATAAAATAATTGGCACCGTCATAGTTGATGATAGTTTCAGACATCTACAGCCAAGATGCAGCATACTATGTAAATGGGGGTGAATCATCCTCATACAATTGGTAAGGAGGAAGTTCCATTCTAAAAGCTTCTTAGCAAGAGCTGCTGCTTTATGGAACAAACTCCTAAGAAGATGCTTTCCTGACCATTATGGTGTTAACCTCTTCCAGTCTAGAATCAACCATTATCTTCTATACTTGTCTTCATAATAAGCACCTCTTACTCCTTACTTGTACACACTTACAACAATCTCATTTAGAACTCAAGTGGCTCTTGGGCCTTCTATTCGATGAGAAATAGTGTGCGTGTGTATATATATATATATATATATATATATATATATCCTTAAATAGTTTAGAAAAGTTTTTGTCGACTTGTTTTTAATGATTCTCTCATATTCACAGACAAGTGTCTTAGTATCCTTATTAAAGAGAGAAAGAAAATTACCATACTGGTGCATGTTCATTTGTTCTGAGTACCTTCAACATTAACACAATGTCATCTTCAGGGTTTTGTTTTATCTAAGACAAATTTGTTGTGGTCATCCGAAAATTAAATTTTCTGTTTGTGAAGTGAAAACACTAAACGTATGTACTGTATGATTTTTAAGTTTTGTGATGTAAGCATGTTCATGCAGTAACATCAAGGGAAGTAACTAAGGTATTAAGATTATCTATTTTTTAAAAAACTATTTAAAGCTATTAGTTAAAAACTAGATATTTTAAGCTCTCTACTATAAATATTTTAAAACATTTGTGTAATATGCACAATTAATTTTATTAAGGGTTAGTTTCAATTTTTTTATATAGATAGCTTAAAGAATTTTCAGTTTGTTTATTATTTTCATGAAAAAGTATACATGTATTTTCAACAAGAATTTTTCTAAATTGCAAATGTGGACAGGCATGCTGATGTAAATGTTTAGAAATTTTAGATGTGCCATTCAAATGAAAACTCAACCTCCTAGACAAAGTAGTTGTAGTGTAACCAACATGAATATTATTTTTTTCTGTTGGAGATACAATCTCCCAAGTGACATTTAAATTTATACATAATGTTGGTTTTCTGTAACACGTTAATTGGTGGGGATATATATATATATATATATATATATATATATATATATATATATATATATATATGCCATCAATTTCAAACTTATCTCTAATTCATGAAATTTTAGACTGAGTTGGTGGATTTGTATGAAACACTCTTCAGTACAGCCTTTGAACTTCAACTGCATTTTTGTACTTTCAGTAGGATTTCTGGATGATCTTTGTTCAAAACTAGTCCTGGATGACATTAGTGATACTAACATGTAAATTCTAAAAAGAAAGCAAGTTTATTTAAGCTATACACTGTAAAAGTGTGTATACATTTTTTTAAAGTGCTCAATATCAGGGATAGAACTTATAAAAGTGGACATTGTGCTAAATACTCAGTGGTGACAGCCTGTTTCATGCTTAAATGCAATCATTAGGCCATGTGTATTGTGTTTTTCCTTGACTATTTACATATACTAGTGATTCATTATAAGTAGGCCTATTGTATTATTATTTGGGTGGGTGGTAATGGTTATGTTTCAAATTATTTTAAAGTTTTTTTAAGTGGAAATGATTGCAGATCCAGGTGCAGTTTTCTGTCTGTTTTATTGTTTGATAACTTCTTTTATTCTTTGTTATTGATTATTTTATTCTTGGTGGTTGTTGTTCTTATTACATTGTGTTTATGTGTGTGTTTGTACTTTGTCATTTTATTTACTTCTTCCATCTTTGTTGCAGTACTTGGATCCCATTGGTGAGGAATCTTTCATCTTGGTCAAAAGTCATTAACTGTAGATATCATGTCTTTAATGTGATGCTGGTTCACAGCAAAGTGTTTTTTCATGTTGGGAAACAGATGATAGTCAGATGGGGTTAAATTAAGTGAATATGGAGTGTGATCAATCAGTTCAGACACAGCAGCTATTGAAACCAAAGACTTGTGTGCATTGCCCTGATGAAACATAGCCTTTTTTTGTCAGTTTTCTTGGACAATTATTCTTGATAGCCTTTCACAACTGACTCAGCATAGTACTCTTCTTGGATGGTGTGGCCCTTTTAATGATAGTAAGCACAATCCCTTTTTCATCCCTAAAACCTGAAGCCATCACCTTTGCTGCATATGAAATGACCTTGGACTTCTTTGGAGCAAGTAAGGTGGGATGTTTCCACTGTATGGATTGTCTCTGTTTTTGGTTTAGGAAACGTTCAAGAAAAACAACTGGATCTTCCTTAATGTCAGATTTTCCTGTGATGTGATCAGCTTGGTGCACTTTTGATCATTTGTCAGATGTCACTTATCAAGTTGAAACTTTCATCATACCAAGTTTATTGTGCAGAATATTCTCAACTCATGGTGAGTTTCTGGGCAATAAAATATCTATAGAAATTCCCCTATCACATTGTTAAATATTTGTGCTTAACAACTTTAACAAAATACTAAAATAACAATTATAAATATTAATGTTGATCATTATTTTAAGAAGTAAGGGGGTACAAATGAAAAGATTTGAAATTGACAACTTCTTGAAAATCTCACATTTTCTTTCATTCATTTTTCTAACTGAAACCAAGTAACATCTTTTCCCCTCTTTCCACATGATCAAATGGAATAGTTCATTATTTATGAGGTGTTGGCAGAGGACATTACACACTTCTATCTTCCCTTCTTTGTTTCATTTTCTAACTGAAACCAAGTAGCATCTTAACCCCTCTTTCCTTGTGATCAAAATGGAATAGTCCATTACTTGAGGTGTTGACAGTTCATCACAGTTGTGCAAAATAATGAAGAGAAGTACAATTATAATAGGACAGGGAATAAAGACTTTTGTCTCTATAGAATAAATGATACTTTGCTAGAAAATTGGATCATTTAAAATTTATAGGAAATAAGAGCATCTATTTTTGACAGGAAATAAGTACCATTGTTGTTGATAGCAAATTAAGAGGACAATCTTTTTCTCTGCTTATAGTTCAATATTTGTAAAAGTAAATTGTTTCACATTGCAGACCACAACATTAATTATATGAAGTTATATTTGCTTAGAAAATTACTCAATACTGACAAAAATATTGCTCTCTTCAAAAGAGATGAATAGTTTTTTTTGTTTTAATGAATGATTTCTGACTATAAAATCTAAACTTCTCATCTGGAAAAAAAATTCCAATTTCAAACCAGAATAAATACAAACAAAAAGAATTAGATTTCCTATGTTTGTTGAAATCATTTCATCCTCTATGTAAATATAAAGAAAAATATCTTCTTTATGCAATAACCAGATTTGTGTTTCTAAAATCTACAACATTTAATGATAATAAACATTGACTTACCAAGATAATATTTTTCTGCAACTGGTCAGACCAGTAAATGCAAATTCAGTAAACTAAAAAATGTATGAATTATTGACAAAAAAAAAAAGCTATGAATCCAAGGCAAAAATAGAATAAGTTATTGATGTTTCTTGAGGCAAGATTGAATCAGACATGAATTTGAGCTGTTGTTGCTGGCTCAATCTGTCTATTGACCAGTATGGTTTGAACTAAGCTTTGATCTCTCCATGATATCAGTCATATGGTGCTGAGTTATTCTTCACATGAATGACTGCATTCAAACTTGTCTATACTTGTCTGAATGGGTGTGAATATTAGAGAAACTTATGAAAACATATGAGTCATTTTTACCCTTTGGGAGAGAATTTTAAGCAAGACATTGCAAGTGTGGGCATATTGTCAAACTGTGTGTGTGTTTGCTTACTCAAATGTATGGAAATATAAGCTTTAGTCAAATATATATAATTTTATGGTATGTATATTTATGGATAAAAGTGCTCAATATCAGAGGCAGAGTATATATAAACATCTTGGATATTGAGCAATTTCACCCATAAAATATAGCATACCTTAAAGCTATATTTTTGTCATATCACTTCATGTAAGGCAGTAAAGCCACTAAGACACAAGTGGTTACTGAATGTGAAAGTATAAAAAAAGAGAAACAGTATTAAGGAGCAAGAACAATAGAAGAGTAATCAAGAAGATAGTAGACAACAATTGACATTGAATTGAAATTTTTGAAGATCAAAATTGGCTGAAAAGCATGGAGCTGAAAGAGGTTATTCTTTGAATTTTATCAAGAATCTCTAAATATACAACAGGAGCACCAGTCCAGATGTGGTAGCAATATTCAAAGCTTTGCTCTGAATTGGAATTTCAGCTCAAATTGGTCTTTTGGCCAGAATTGAACTTATAACCTGAATCAGAGTGAAGGTAAGGTTTTGAAGTTCCATGGAGTAAATTGAGAAACTCAGTTATTTCTTCAAAATTCTTTGGTAAAATTCAAAGACCAGAGCTCTAAGGCAAAGGGAGAGAATAGCAAAAGGAACACCAGAGGAGGCACAAGCAAGGAAACGAGCAGATGCTGAAAACCAGAGATGGTAAAGAGCATCTCAAACAACAGAGGAGGTACAGGCAAGGAGAGAATGTCAAGAGTTGCAGATGACAGTGAAACTTCATTAAGGAGAGAAGCAGATACAGCAAGGATGAGAAAATGAAGAGCTGCAAAGGATGACAGACTTTATCAAGGAGAGAAATGCTGCAAACCATAGAAGATCAAGAGCATCTCGAACATCAGAGGAGGTGCAAGCAAGGAGAGAAGCAGATGATGCAAGTAAGAGAAGGTCAAGAGCTGCAAAGGATGACAGTCAGACTTTATCAAGGAGAGAAAAAGATGCTGCAAACCAAAGAAAAGCAGGATCTTTGGAAACAACTGATGAGATATGCCAGACAGGTGAGTGATAATCCCAATCATGTGAAAAGGAGCGCAGATTATTTTTTGAGTCTGTTCAAGCTGGCTTTTCAATACAACTGTGACAGTGACTCATTCAAATCATCCAAAGGCATCTATTGGATCAGTGATCATTTAGTGTAAGTATTGTAATGCTTCCAGGTTCAAGGATGAACCATATGGGATGTTCTATAAGGAAAAATACAGCTGGAAGATCTACCAGTTCATCCAGAGACATTGCTATCACTTTTGGATGGGAAGTCAGCTGAATCAAAATACTACATCCAGCACATCGGAGACTACAATAACTGTTTTGCAATGACCTCATTTGGCACCAAAGATGCTATCTTGCCAGGATGGTAAACAACTTGCAGAATTCAGGACAGGAGCTAGCTTAAAGGTCTGCACAAAGTGTGACTTTTAAGCTAATTAATATTATCAAGATTCGTTAACAGTATTCTTCCTCTTCTATGTACTGTATCATTTCATAAGAAATCATGATTCTCCACAACTTCCTATCCTTTGTAGATCTTAGTGTTTTATTTTCACCACCCCTCTTAGTTCCTGTTCTCCCAGCCATTTACATATGTTTGTTAGGTACGTTACTCACTGTTTCCCATTTGCCTTCAGTATGTCCTATGAGTGTCAGATTTTCCAAGCCCTTTTTTCTCATTATGTGTACTATAAATTTCAACTCTCTCTTTCTAATTCTCAGTATAAGTGTCCTCTTTGTTTCCACATTCCTTAAAACTTTATTGTTACTTACATGTTCAGTCTATGGTATTCTCAGCATCCTTCTGTAGAACAACATCTATAATGCCTCAACTCTCTTCATCTGTGAGAAAATTGTCCAGTGTCCACTGCAATATTTTATAGCAGATATTATATAATAGTTCAGCACTAAATTTTTTGTTTCTGACCAAATTGTCTTGTTTCTTTATACTTTGATTAAATTTTGGAAATCATTTTTGTTATTACACTGTGTTTTGAATTTTGGTATCGCATTTTATGTCCTCTGTTAAAATTCATCCCAGATATTTAAATATTAATACTGACTTGATTTTAGTATCTTTAATTTGTAGGTTACATTTTAGACTGTTCCTTTTGCTGACAGCCATACATTCTATCTTCTTACAATTGTTGCTTAGTCCTTTCTTCTCACTTTCCTAACTTGTCTAAGAATGTTTTGTAGTTTTCTTTCTGTGTCTACCATTGACATATCTGCATACATTATAATGTTAAAATTACACCCACTCATACTAAATCCTGGTAGTAAGATAATATAGTTTCACTGTAAAGATTGGGGAGTATTTTCTGAGTTCATTTTCTATCTATAAGGAGACAGATCACTCCCATCATAAGTTCTGGATTATTCTAACATCTTTCCCAAATAAATCAATCTTTACTAACACATCCCACATTTTTTGTGTCATACCTTAAACACATTTCCATTATCTGAAAATTATATATATATATATATATATATATATATATATCCTGCATTTGTATTATTCTTTCTGATATCATTCTGATCACATTCCTTGTTCCAGTGTCTTTAAGGAAAATGCACTGTTTTTGTCTTATTTCTGCTCTGATTCTATTACAAGCTCTATTCATCAAGATTTGCCTGATAAGTTTTGGTATGTGGCTCATTAAGTGGATTATCCAATTAAATGTGCTTTTTTTTGCTGTGGTTCCTTAAGCAGCACTATAAAAATGGATCTACTTAGAACTTCCAGTATATCACCACTGTTGTATATTTTATTTATTATGTCTGTAATTTTGTCAATGCCGAAATTATCCAAAGCTGCCAATATCTCTAGTATGATACAATAAACTACATTTGCATCCAGGGTAAGACGATAAACTACATCCAACAGCAAGGCCTCTGATCAGGTTTTGAGGAGTGTGGAAACACTTAATTGCTGGTGTTCCCAGGTCCACCCTGACCCAGAGTGGTAGCACCTGTTAGGGTTTGAACTATGGGCAAATAGTTAAGCCCCCAAACCGGGGTTAAAACACTATGAAAGTGTAAAAATAGGTTTTAATACTAGCAATAAATTTTTGAAGTAAAAATTATTAGCAGCAATACTTTTTTAGAAAAATACTACCAGCTATAAAAATCTTGTCAACATTAAATAACCCATTGAAGTTGATATGCCACAAACCAAACCAAACCAAACAAATCTGGTATGATTCCATCTGGTCTTTGTTCCTTTTCAATTTGGCCAATGCTGCTTTCACTTCAGACTTTAATATTTTTGGTCCTTCCATATTTTTGTCTATTAATCATGGAAGAGTTGTCTGATGATCTTTTGAACTGTTTTTTTTTTTTTTTTTCTATTATCTTTTGATATTATGTATCTCTTGTTGATGAATACATCTTTTGTCCTGTTATTTCTCTTATTCTTTTATGCATATCTGCATTATCTGGGATCCTCATTCTTTCATTTCCTGTACATTTTTCTGCCTGTATTTTTTCTAACGACACCCCCCCCCACCAATTGGGCGTTCTGGGTATGACGATAAACGACATCCACGTCGATAAACTATGTCCAACAGGAAGGCCTCTGATAAAGAGATTTTGAAGAGCGTAGAACAACCTCTTAATTGCTGGGATTGTCTTGGGATGGTAGCACCTGTTAGGGTCCTAGCTATGGGCAAATAGTTAACCCTGAAACTGAGGTAAAAAGCATTATAAAAGTGTTAAAATAGATATTAATACCAAAAATACTTTGTAAAAAATTATTACCAGAAATTAATTTTTGAAGAAGAAAAAAAAAGAAACTATTACCAGCAATATATTTTTGATAAAAAAATATTACCTTCAATACGTTTTTGAGAAAAAAGAAAAAATATTACCAGCAATACATGTGATTGTACTTAAAAATATGAGTAATTGAAAATGGTTCAAATATATATGCATACATACACACTTTTTTTTACTAGACTATCACTCTGAATCTATTTAAAAAATTTTGTTGGCATTAAATAACCCACTGAAGTTGATATGCCATAAAACAAAATGGCCAACCATTCCTAATTTCTTTGTGTAATCTACTATATTCTGTACCATACTTTGGCGTTGTTAGCCTCCTCCTTTTTGTCATGTAGAGAATTTCATTTAATATACACTCCTTTTTTTCCTTGTCTAGATTTCTTTGGGATAATCTCACTTGCCGGTATTACTAAAGCTTCTCTTAATGTTACAATTTAAATTCCTATTCTCATTTAATTAGCATTATTTAAAGAGTATTTTTTAACGTTTCTTACCAGTAGTGACCAACACAAATCAAGAGGCCAAGATTGATACTTAGAGCTTTTGATAAATATTGATTGACTGCCACCATTAAATTTCTTTAAAAGCTTGAAATCAATTTTGGTAGACAATTCAACATGTATTTACACTATTTACATTCAGACTATTTCCCTCATCTCAGTCGGTATGTTAAGTTTAAAGCACCAAATTATCCACAGAGAATTGTCCTATGGGACAATAGCCTAGTAGATTAAAGCATTGGTTTGTGAAATTTGTGGCATAGTAATTATGACTTCAACCCCTGGGCTGAGCAATGTGTACTTAGATTCAATGGAAACAGAGAGAGCAATAACTGAGCAATACTAAAAAAAATAAGAATTAGATGAGAATAAGAACTGTCCACTCTATTCAATTAATTAAAGCGGTCAATTTAGAATTCCCTATATAGGGTTACCCAGATCTATATACACTGGATGAAGACACAGAGGACACAATCACTGAAATGTGATAGCAACAACAAAAATGAGTACAATAGTCAAAATGTAAATAATAACTCCTCATTCCACAAATTCAGAAAGAAATTCAACATGTTTTCATTATACAGTAGAATACCTGACAACTGGACTAAGGCCTTCAGGATATGAGGAATTGGTTACAAAGTCCGGATATGAGGGGTTATATTTAAATTAAAAGAACTGAAAACAGGTTTAACATTTATTTTCAGTGTTTTATAGTAAACAAAATTGACTAATGGTGAGTGAAATATAACAGAATTGATATTCAGGAAAAAGAACTAAATTATTTTAATGAAAATTCTTTAAATTAAGTATGCCATTTATGCAAAACAAATAATCTAACTTTCTCTTCTATTTTCATTCTCAATTTTTCCTGCATTTTGTTTTGCTTTTGTTCTTGAAATTTTTAAAATGAAAGACATTTTTTAACTTTGCATGTGTTGTTGCAATTGTCATAGCTGAATGCTGGCTTTCTTTCCATAAAACTAACACCCATTTCAATAGCTTTTTCAATTTCAGTCCAGGTTTCATCACATGTTTTTATTTCCTTGTTCATTCTGACAATGTGAATGCTGGAGAATAGTTTCTTTGGAAGATTTTATATCATACAATGTTGACTTTCCTGTGTTGAACTCAGCCATTAGTTACAATGAACTTTCACCAGCATCTAGTCTGTTTAAAATTTCCACTTTTTGCGATAACTCCAAAGTTGTTCTTTTCTTTTTATTCCCATCATCTTTTGCACCAATACAAGTCATTAGGGTGAAATAAGCATAAGCAATTATCCAAAGTTACATATCACCCAAATAGTTCAAATATACACATCAAAATCATGTCCGGATATGAGGGATTCCGGATTTGAGGGATTGTACTGTATTCTCAAAACTATAACTTAGATGTACATATTAAAATGTTTTGTAAGTATAAAGATATCAAACAAGTAGTGCTTGTCATTCTTTAATACTTACATTATAATAAGACATACACAAATTTGGGATGATTTTAAAATGTTGTATGCAAGTTCTTAGAATCAAAAAGTATGAATATCAACTTATGATGGACACTCCTGTCGTCTTCAACATATGAAGGTCAATGATTCATTGGAGTGAAAACAACAAATCATTGACCTTCAGCAGCTTTGAGGCTCAGTTTAATAATAATTTCTCAAAATTACCAGAATCTCAAGACTTGCATCCACAATTATAACATCTGAAAAAAAGGTCAAGTGGAATATTCACTCAGTTATGTGCCATGCATGATACACGCTTAGGTGATCATGTATCTTTCAAGGCAGATTTTTCCCGCACTAGGTTGTCATTTCTTTCAGCAGTAAACCAGTTGCCATTCAGGGCTATAAAACCTGGTCTGTCCTGCTATTTACCCATAGCTGTGGGGTGGGGGAGAAGAAGAAAAGGATTGATACCTTTCCCAAGAGTATTAGCACGTAAGTGAATGTAATGGATTTGATTGGGATTTGAACTCTGCTCTTTGATTCCTCAATCCAAGCCACTATCCATTACTCCACCGTGCACCCTTGAAATATTACTGATAAATACAATATTATAATAATATCAAGTCTGTAGATATTGACATGAAATAAGCTTTGAAATAACCTTAAATAAATACATGAGATATCAAAATATAACAAGTACATCAATTCAAATAACTGGGTAGTCTTTTTAACAGAAAGATGCTGAGGATAGCATGGACCGAACATGTACGCAATGACAAAGTTTTAAAGAAAAATGGAAACAAAAAGGACACTTATAACTAATATCAGAAAGAGGGAGTTGAAGTTTCTAGGCCACATAATGTAGAAAGAGGGCTAAGAAAATTTGATTCTCATAGGACATATTGAAGGCAAGAGAAAGAGAGATGAAATCAACTTATAACCTAACTAACAAGTTTGTGAAAATACATAGAACAAGATTCAGAAGAAATAACAAAAAGAAAAAAATTATTGAGAGCTACAAAGGTTAGGAAATTGTGGAGAGCCATGATCACCAACGTCCTGAAGGGATACATAGAAGAAAGGTAGTAGCAACAAGTAAATCTCAGTTGTAATATGTCAAGAACAAGTATGGAGAAGTTATTTACATGGGTTTGACAAAAGGTTGCTTAAGTAGGTAAATATAAAGGCCTTATGTAAGTAACTATACTTATTAGATACTAGCAGTAGAGCCTGGCGTTGCCCGGGGATGTAACAGTAAGAGGTAGATCAAGTAAAACAAATCTGTCAGAACGACCGCAAGGTAATTTTATGTAGTCCTGTGAAGTTTTATTGAAATCGGTTGAAAAATGTAGGAAATCTGATCCAATATATAAACGTTAGACACACACACACACACTCTGCATTTTATAATAAGTAAGATAGCAAAAAATCCAACCATCTGAGTCTTCAGTTTCTGTTTTGCACATGACCAGAAAAAAATTCTAAGTAGATATAGCAAGATTATTTTCAGGGTGACTACAGGATGTCCTTTGCCTGCTTTCAGAGAACTTGATCTCTCATCCACTAGACAGCACATTCTCATTTCATTCAAATCAACAGTCAAAAATCCTCTTATATGTCTGCAATGATGACTAAGAGACTTAGGTGAAAAAAAAAAATCATTAGGTTTTGTTTTTCTCTCTTAATTTCTGTGAGGCAGAATTATTATTTAGCTTATTGACATTTGGACTAATATCCTCATCTTTGTTATCGTTGTTATAATATTTTGGCCAATGTGTTCTCCGTCATTCTTCAGGTGTCTTTTAATCTGGACAACCTTCAATGAATTTTGAAATGAATTCTTTTATTCAACCTAGTGGGGGTAGATTGACAGGGAAAAAGAACAGTTGACCTCTGTAGATTAAACTCAATGGTTCACTTCTAATTAAATTTAGGTTATCCAGACTGACAGACACCTGAAAAAGGTTGAAGGGTACTAAAGCTTAAAAGTAATAAAAACAACAATGAGGATATTAGTCTGAATGTAAATAATACATTTTGCTTACTGTTGGCACACAAATAACCCCAAGAACATGTGAAAAACAAAAAATGCAAAACCAAGAAACCATACACTTGAAGAAGACCAAGAAATAATACAATCAAAATATATCATAGAATAAAACAGTTCTATAGAAATTCTTTGAATTCAAGAGAAAAGTGAACTTTTTGTGCAAATATAGCATTAAGATTATAAACTCTGTACTGCTGTTGAAATTTTTTAAAAAAGTTTCTAAAACCAGAATTCATATCCTGATCCTTGCTGCAGTCATGGCTGAATAACCTTTATTCTCTTCAAAGATTTTAACTTTTTGGTGTAGTAGATTAAAAGATTCTTTCCAGATATCTAAAAAAGCTGAGAGACAAACAGAAAAAAAATGAAAAAGAAAATAACAGCTAAAACAACTTTTTAATTTCATTGGAAGATATAATCAAAAGTAGATCTATATTAAGATTTTGATTGGATCCTATTATTAGAATACGAAATGTACAGCTTTCTACAAAACAGTATTTTTGGGCCAATGATTTGAAAGGAATGAAAATAATAGTGGTATATTTCCAAGGCATCACACAATTCTATCCAATAATTCAGAATTAGTTGAAGGGAAAAAAATTAGAAAATATTTGTGCTGATAAAATGAGTGAGAATGTGAAAAACTAATAATGAAAAATTATTGTAAAATGAAAATAAGGAAATAAAAAGAAAGAACATATATGTTTAATTGAAAGAAATAGAGAATGTGTTGAACTAATATATATTTATATAAGTGACTGATGGAAAAAGAAAGTATTAGTAAAATTATAAGTTTATCTGTGTTAATATATTCATATTTATATATCTTTATGGGTTTGTTGATATTTCCTCTTTTCTTTTTTTTCTATCTTGGTCTCTTCATCTCTCTAACTGTTCATAGCTACATATTTCTTTTTTATTTTTCGATTAATGCTAATCTGACTTGCTCTTTCACATGTATCTATATATGTCTCTCTCAAACCATTCATATTTGTCTCAATCTGATCTTATCTATCTTTCTATCAGTCTCAGAAATACATGCAAACACTCACATACAATTTGCATACATAATAGCAATATATTTTTCCTTAAATATTTCAAGTATTTTTTTTTTTTAACTACTTATCTTTCAACTTGTAATATTTCAAATCTGTTTTTCTTTTTTTAAATTTTTTATATAGAGAAAAGGGTAATAAAAAATTTACTTTTACAGTTTCATAGTGTTTTATCCCTAGTTTAGGAGCTAACTATTTACCCATAGCTGGGACCCTAACAGGTACTACCAATCCAGGTCAGAGTGGACCTGGGAAAAACAGCAATTAATAAGTGGTTCCATGCTCTTTAAGATCTCTTGATTAGAGGCCTTGCTGCCAGATTTAGTTTATAATCATATCCAGGACAATGTGGCAATGGAATGTAATTCATGTTGATCAGTGCATTTAAAAATGCTGTTTTCACATCCATTTCATGGCCAAATGAATTATGATGAATAGCTTCCTTATATTTAGTGTATGTTCTTTACTGAACAACAATAATGTATAGTCAGATTTACTGTATCATTTAAATTCTTAATAATGTAATTCTTTAAATATTCAGGTATTTTTTGTAACCTGATTGTTTATCATCTGTCTTGTATTTCTGCACTAGGAGTATTTCTCGTATTATCACTTGAATTTGTTGATTGTGGTGTTTTGCTTTCTTCTGCCCACTCCGCACAAGGATTTTTTGGCAGATAGTTGGGAATTATTGTATCATTTTCTCCAGCCGGAAGTAACAAATCTTCACATGTAGGGTTTTCAAAGTTTTCAGTAAATTTTACACACCTGACTCTCTTGACATTCCTGGTCTCTAGTATAGATGTTAAATAGGCAGAACTTGATTTATTGGAAACTATAAAAACTATAAAATTTGCTTCTTCTTGCCCAATTTCTATCTTGTATGTAGGCATAACTATAAGAAAAATGTTACATAAGTGAGTTGTCACCCTTAGTAAACTGCACTCTCTAAGATGACATATATCGCCAAACCAACCAATCACTAGCCAGAATATATTGGCATCAATTATAAAGAACACTATTCTGTTCTTTTACTCTTGCTCTTTTCTGCTCAGATTTGCCAGTTCACAGGATGTCAAAATCACCTCTGCTTCTACCAGCAGTTTGATATGAGAGCTGTACCATACTAATACGTAAATGAAACCATCCTAAAACACCAAGGATTTCAGTTTAGTGGACTTACATTGTTTCATTATAATATAGCTGAAAACAACAATTTGTTTGCAACAAGAACTATTATTTTTATAGTACTTGTATATATGAACTTCAAGAATATTTCTTTTTAACTTTCAATTGTGTTCTGTGTTCTTCTTGTATTGATATTATTTGTAACTTAAATCGCTACATAACAAAGTGTGCCAAAATATGCATATTGACACAGTTACGTTTGCAATGCATGAACATTTCAAAGGCATTTTTTTTTCTTTTGACTGTAACACCGATTTCTAATATATGCCGTGGTCATAATAGCATATGACCACAAAATCTTAGGTAGCTTTGCCATTATGGTATCTTCACTGTTATTTTCATGAATTGTCTTTTCAGTTTCTTTGAAACTTTGCAATGCTACTTTGAATTCAGTAAATGTTAGTAGCTTGTATTTCTGAGTAATAACAATTGTAAATGGCTTGAGATCAGACAGGAAGCCTTTTAGAACCAAGGCAATTAGTAAACCATTTGCCAATAATTTCCCCAGAACTCTTTAATAAAGTGGCCAATTTTTTCAGCTCTAATAATATAATTCTTAATAGTTACAGTACTGTCTTTGCATAAGAATGTTAATTCCATATACAAGGAAATTATTTTTGGCTTTCCTTTGGATAAATAGTGCTGTTATCACTTCTTAGGTGTTTTATATAAGCATACGGAACAATGTTTCTTTGTGATGAGAATTGTATCACATTTTTGTTTCAGAAAATAAGTCATAATTATACCAGAATAATTGTCTATGAAACAAAGTGTATATTTCAAACAGTCGATTCCTGGGCCCATAACCTGATAAGTTTGAAGTCATGGTCAAAATGCACAATAAATAATACAACTGTCCAACAAATAGAATTAATAAAGTTTTCAATAGACAGAAAAAAAAGTAAAAAATGAAATAGTATCAAGCAAAAAATACGTGTAAAGCAAATTCACAGGTAAGAAGGCAAGAGTTCATGATTAGTTGGTGATTGTACACAAAAGCAAGGTCAGGTAAGTGAGCACAGTGGTCTTTCTTATAGACAACGCAGATCTGAACTGAGTCAAATAAAATTGTAAATCGGCCTATTTTATTGTCTAAGAAAAATATCCCAGCATGCATTTTGTGAATTTTTGCCTATAAAAGAGGAGAGGGGAAAAGTTTTGCAGTCGTTCCAGCTAAGATTGAAATCAACACTTTGTTTTATATTATTTTTAAGAATAACTAAATACTGCTCTTTATCCACGGTACACTGTACTCTCACTAGTTCTCCTGGTTAACAAGCAGCAAAACATCCCCAAAGCAGAATGCTACCACCACTGTGCTTAATTATAAGGAGGGTATTTTTTGGTTTGTGAGTGTCATTCACTTTCCTCCATGCATAACAGGTGTTCATGTGACGAAATAATTCTAGTTTGGTCTCATCTGGCCATAAAACAGATTTCTAATATTTACGCCCATGTTCTAGAGAGCATAGGCTAATCTACAGTTTAGGTTTTTTTAGTCTTAAGCTAGGGAGTTTTTCTTGGGTGACAAACTTAGTCCTACTTGATGAAAAACATCTAGTGACTGTGTTCATCAGTGCATTAAATAATGATGTATTTACACCATCGACAGTATCCTTTGTAATTAAGTGAGGATTATTTGAGACATCTCTAACAATTTTCCTTTCCTTTCTCTCAGAAATTAACTGTTTTCTGCCAATCCTTAATTTATTCTCAACACAATGAGTCTTGTTGCACTTCTTGATAAGGCTACAAATTTTCAATCTAGGAACATTTAAACACTTGGAAAGTGTTGTATGTCCATCATCTTTTTTTGTACGCATCAACTATCTTCATTTGGAACTTCTTGTCAAGCTTAGCCATCTTCACCATGGTTGCAGAATGAGTTCGCACAGTATGTGGCATCACATATTGTCTTTTTCGTTACTCTTTAAAATGTTAGAATTGGGCCAGTATTTTCAAAGGGTGTTTGTATAAATGTCAAATTAAGAAAGAAAAAAAATTGCCATAGAGCAATATTATTTCATAATTTCCATATTGGGGTGAGGGCAAATAATTTTGTCTTTCACTCATTTATAACTATGAAAATAATAGATCAAAACATCTAAAAATTTCATGTATTATTCAAAACTAAATATGGAATCAACTATTTATGGTAAGTACTTGCAAATATTCACATTCCTTTAGAAAATATGCAAACATTCATTTGGGGCAAATAAACAACTCTCTCTCTATTATGCACACACACACTCTGTTAGAACATTCACTTCTCCACCACAGGTCAGAATCTGTCTAGGGAGATGATCCAAGAAAGTTTGTGAAAACCACATCATGAGTGTACCCAAATCTTGTGAGTGAAATATATATATAAAACTATAATTATGGGTGCATGGCTGAGTTTTTAGAATATTCCCTTTCTGACCATGAGAATCTCACCATGGTTGATTTGTTAGGAAGTAGACTTCCTGATGTCATC
This sequence comes from Acanthosepion lycidas, assembly GCA_963932145.1. Taxonomy (NCBI): domain Eukaryota; kingdom Metazoa; phylum Mollusca; class Cephalopoda; order Sepiida; family Sepiidae; genus Acanthosepion; species Acanthosepion lycidas. The sequence goes on along the minus strand of OZ010583.1, from coordinate 18,114,643 downwards.
AGGGTGGCAGGGGCAAACCCACCATGCGGCACCTTTGGAAAGTGCCTGGAAACCATTCCACAGGTTGACCCAAGCCTTGTGAGTGAAATTGGGTAAACGGAACCCTTGGAGCCATCTATAGCTGTGCTAGCATGAAGTTACTAGTCATTGTGACTGAGGGTTTGATTGTGCTGACTTTGTTCAGATTGTTGATCACACTAGATAACACGCTCTCTCCCAGAAACTGTAACTAAGGTCTGCTAAGCATAGTTGTAGTATAAACCACAGGTTGGCTCTGGGTGTTGAACAGAGGAATTAGCTAGCCAACCTAATAGGATGGGTATCCTTGAATACGAGTGGCCAGCTATTATATATAACTATGTTGTGTATGTGCGTTTCCTAATCTGCCAAGATCTACTAAAATCAATCTTTTTCTTCTAACTGAATTGCCCTTCTTCCATTTGTTTATCTGCATTTCTGTTTGTTTCTTTGTCTTTTTTTTTTTTTTTTTACTAGTATATCTATAGCACTATATATCTGTTTATATATCTATATATGTCAATATGTATGTTTCAAGATAGAAAGAAGAGAGAAAAATTGAATAAAATGACAAAGCAATAAAAACGGATCTGAGAAAGACATTTCAGAAAAAGTGAGTGTCAATTGGTTCATAGCAAAGAACTGGAAGAAATTAGAAAGAAATGGTAAAATAGAAGAAAATACAAAAGGATACAAAAAAAAGAAAAGGATGATTTATATTGAAATAAGAAATATTAACTAAAGATGATGAGAGAGAAACAGATAAAAACAAAAAGTGGAACAATGGCATAGAAATTTAAGAAAATTGAAAATGAAGAGATTGAAAGAGAAATGGAAAGAAGGAATGAAACCAAGAAAAAGGTTTGGATAAAATAAAGAACAGCTTTAAGAATTGGGTGTAAAAAGGAAACCAACAAACATTTGGTTAATAATAAACAAGTTTTAACCCTAGAACACTAACCATCAATTAAAGTTACACCACTACTAATGATGGGCATATCATACCCGATTTTGAAAATGTTAAAAAAATATTGAATACAAATTTTTAGTATCTGTCTATATTTCTGTGATGAGGTATGATATACATTTTTTGGACTATTGTCCTCATATTTGTCGCCATATTTATTACAAAATTTCGGTTGTTGTATACTCCAGCCTTCTTCAGGTGGTTGGAATGTCAAATTTAACCCTTTATTTCGCTCACTGGGGCAGACTCTTCTAGTTCCATGGCCAAAACATTGTAATAAATATGGCAACAAAGATGAGGACAATAGCCCGAATAATGTACATAAATCTTTATTTGAAATATTTTACATGCGAGCACTTTGTAAATAAACTTTGTACTTTGAATTAACATTAATAGGAACTGAAAAGCATTATTTAGGTAAGAAAATCAGGTACTGAAAATTGTAATTAAAAATAGGAAAATTTGTGCTGAGTATATTATGCCTATGGTTAGTGTTCTAGAGTTAAGCAAGTGGAAGAAGAAAGGAAACCAACAGAAAAATTAGGATAAAATAAAGAACTGTTTTAAGAAATGGGAGAAGAATGGAAATCAAGAATAAGATTTGGATAAAATAAAGAATAGTTTAAAGACATGGAAGAAGAAAGTGAACCAAGAGGAAGATTTAGATAAAATAAAGGACAATTTTAATAAATGCGAGAAGAAAGGAAACAAAGAAAGATTTTGGTAAAATAAAGAACAGTTTAAAAAGTTGAAGAAGAATCTCAATGAAGTGAAAGATTTGGATAAAGCATTACCCTTTTAAAGTATGGTATAAAATATGTAATTGTAAGAATTATTTGGATAAAATAATGTATGTTTTAAAGAAAAAAATGTGTGAAAAAAGATGATGAATAGAAGAACAAAACTTGAGGAATGAAAAAGGCTGGAGGTATTCGTTTACATTGGTAAACAAACTGGAATAAAGAAAAGTAGAGAAGTAATGCCAAATTAAAGTAAAAAGAAATGAAAAAAACAAACTAAAAGCAAATGAATTTCAGTGAAAGAAAGAAATGAAAGAAATTTGTTTCTAAAAACAGTGACAGAACAATATTTGATCTGTGGGAACCAATATCCAATGAAGTGGCCCTCATATTAAATCATTCCTCTCAACTAAACCTATTCACTCGAACATTACACAAAATACCTCGCAAGTAGCATCATAATAGACAAGAATTGGTAGTCCATCAGTCATCAGATAAATTGTCTCTATAATATAACTGGCTAGGATTCAAAACTTGGCACAAGACACAAAGACCTTAGGCAAGCATTTCACACACCACTGCCTTCATATCTGAGTGAGTAGTAATTACTACAATGTCCCTGTTTATGACAAAATACTCTTTCGAAAAAGCTTATTTTAGGATGTAATTAATTGGAATGAGAATGCCAAGGCTGAATTCTGAATATATTACAATCTAAGAATGTTAACTGATAGTAGTACTGAGGAGTGAAAACCGACAGGTCTAGGATTGTAATCCAAGGTATTTGAGAACCAAAACTTTAGACTATAAACTTAATGAGGAAGGAAAGATTTCAATTTGAAACCATAAAAATTATGTTTCTCTGTTTAATATTTCTGAAATATATTTATCTGGTATTGAAACAAGAAAGTGATGTTCAGTTGAGATGTTCATGAGATTTAATTTAAAATTCTAGAAACACTAAAATATATCATTTATGTTTCATGTGATACTTGCTGTTGTCTGGAAAGATTGGACATTGATGTGCTTGAATGTATGAATTAGCAGATAAATCAAACCTGTGCTCTGGCTATGTTGAAAATATTCTTGACAAAATCCAAAGAATCTGCAATGTTATTGGTCCTGCCTTAGCATCTCGGCTTCAGTCACCATCTCACCATTATAATGTAGCTTCCCTATGCCTTTTCTATAAATATTTTTCTGGCAATTGTTCTCTTTGTTGCCTTGACTTTATGAATTATTAACTACTAGATTAGCAGCTAGGTGTCATCATTTTACTGTTTCTACATTTTCTTCTTCTGACACTTCTTACTTGAGGAAATTTCTCTTGCTTTTCAATCAATTTTGATCTTCAAAAATTTAAATGCAATGTCAATCACTATCTTCTTAATTCCTATTCTTTTATTATTCTCTCTCTTTAATAATGTTTTCCTATTTCTCATATTCTTTCACACTCAGTAAACCCCTTGCATCTTAGTGACTTTATCACCTTGCTTGGTGGGAAACAAAAAAAAAAGAAAAAAAAACAAAGAATGGTTACATCTAGCAATTTCAACAGTGAAATTAGGAGACCTAGCTGCCAATCTAGTATCATGCTTAAAATTGTAAATTTAAGGTACCAACGAGGAAAGTTACCATAGAAATACTTATAGAAAAGACACAGGGAAGCTGTCTGATCTGACAGTGAGAAAATGGCTGAAGCTGAGATTCTAGGGTCAAGATCAATAACTTCACAGATTCATTTTTGGATTTTCTCGAGAATTTTTAAATACATAGCCAAATCATCAGACAATATGTAGCAGTAATATTTAATGTACAGGAAAATCATAGATAGACTCATAAATGTGAAAGATGAATTTTGGCATGAAAAATTGTCTAGCATGACACCATGAACTAACATTTGTAGCAATTGGCCTAACAATTAATTCAATATAATCTTTCCACTTCACATCAGCAGAAAACGTTAACCTAGGAAAGGGCAATGGGTCATATATTAACATAGTGAATCCATTTTTATATCCAGTGATCATCTTTCATAAAAATATTTTCTTTTCATGTCTTGCAAGAATGATATTCAGATAAGTTGGTGTCCAATTATATGGACTATAGTTTTTGATCTACACCCCATATTTTACTAACATCTGATCAAAGTTGAATGATAAACCCCTTGATTTTTTGCCAATTCCAACTCTCATTGCAGTTTGAAAATCATTACTTTCAAATTCCTGTGGCATATTATAGCATTCTTATCTAACACTGGTCTATATATGATTGAAAGCAACAAATTCCTGAGCAGTTGCATGTTGGTCTGTTTTGCACTTCCATAAATAAATATACATTTTAGTCATGGAAAGGAAAATATTGAATTATTTATGACTATTTACCTACATATAATAAAAACAAGATGTACTAAAAACTCTTCAAACACGTGAAATACTTAAAGGTACCTTTTAAGATGTTTTGGAATTTTGAGATTAAGCATTTTTATTTTGGACTAGTTTCTTCACTTTTTTTTTATTTTAACCATTCCATTCTTTGGCTACTAAATGAAACTATAAGAATTTGGAATAAAGAATTAGGTTTGTATTAGAATCAGACTTGCATTCCATCCTGTAGGTGTTCGTTTTTATGGACAATGCTTTTTTTTTCCTCATCTCTTGCCTGATTTTTATTTTATGTACTTTCTCTTTTTGAGAGGGTTATTTTGCAGCAGAAAACATAAGAGAGGTTAGTTCTTATCCAAAGGAATGATCACACTGAACATTAAACCCAATTTATCTTAAAATCTTATGGTAAAACTAATTAAAATATCCTATTTTTTATGGAATTGAATGCAATATAGACTTAAAAGCAGTGACCTTGCTGCTGTCTGGAAATTAAAGGTTTGAGAAAGACATATATTATTGTTAAAACAGGTTCTTGCTCACTCGTCAGTGACAGCCTTTTTCACCAAAAAACAGAAAAATGTTAATATTTATTGAACATGAGTACAAATAGGGCACAAGGCCAATAATGGTGAAAGGGAAGGCTGGTCCTTTTCTGTCTTATACTAAAACTTAGCTAGCCACAATCACTGACCAAGACATGCTACAATAACCCTTGCACCAAAACACCACATTCTTACTTACCATTACTACAACGACCACGATACCTCAGACACTATAAAGACCTAACTAGTCCCCATATGTACAATTTTGTATGTCAGTTTGGGGGGTGGGGGCACAAAAACAACTTTTAAAAATTTATAAACCCCAATGAATATTTACAATGGTAAACAAAATTTATTTACAAAAAACAAAACAAAACTGTATTAGTAATAACCTCTGCCAGAATCACTAAGTGTGGCAGAGGCATCAGCTAACCAGACAAAATTGATGCAGAACTTAAAAAAAAATATCCCTCAGATGACTTAACACTGACAGAAATACACCTTCACCCAAAACACAGCAACAAATACGAAAAACACACCTGAAATGTAAAAGGCATCCCACATCTACCAGATAACTGACATCTCTGGTCACCTAACAGGGGAGGGGATTGAGGGGAGGGGGGAATTTGTCAGACCAAGATCGCCTATCAAATCATCATGAACAGGCCACCTAACTAACACCTGATATAATGCTTTACAGGATGATTACTAGATGTCAAAGAGGCCATCCATTGCCTGCAAGAGGTACTTGAATGCACGCTGACATTCACGGTAGGAGTCCTCACCTCAGGGTAAACAGCTGGCATCCTCCCTCGCATGAGTGCATACTTCTCAAAGATGGAAAGTTCTTTCTTCCAGAATTCACCAGTCTAGGTAAAGAGATGTGAAGTGTATGTCAACAAATCTCAATGTAAGACATACCCAAACTGCCCTCAGAAGGGTGGAGGTAACATACCTTGGGAGACTTATCCCCCCACAGAGTCTTACAAAACCCAATAGAATGCAGACAGGAGTGAAAGTAGAGAGAGTCAATAGAGGAGAATCAGATAAATGTGAAAGTCACATACTTCTGTCCTCTCCTTTAAGGAAAGATTCCTCCTGGACCATAGATGAACTGTGACCTTGGCTTTTTTCCTCACCTCATTCATTTCCAAAAGGAGATTGGAATCAAACCAGACGCTGAGTATCTTGACTGGCCAGTCTGTCCAGAGAATAGGTCAAGGAAGAGAAATACCCTTCCATGAACCCAACTGCAAGCCAACAGACTTATTGCAGTTGATCCTGGCTCCTGTCACTGTCTTACACCCTCTGATTTCCTTGCTGACTTTATCAATTTTGGCTCTGCTCAACACAAGAATTGAAACATTGTTAGTATAGGTGGTGTACCTGGCCAAGGTGGTAGCACCAGGTAGGGAAATTCCATGAAGGACTGGATTCGTCTTCTTGTGAAGGAAGTTCTTCAACACAAGAACATACAGCAAAGGCAAAAGATTTTGATTTTATTTCATTCACTTCCACTAGTGTTGCATACAGAAGTTGGATCCAGGTGTGAAAGTATGGCCTGAAACCAGCTGCGAAAAAGACAGCCTCCAGTAACTGATGGTCAACCCCTTCAAAAGCCTTGGACTGATCTAAATTGATCAGCATGGCATCACTGTCATCTTCCTCAATGATCAAGTGTACCAAATGTTGGAATTTTGAACTAGACTCTTTATTTCACTCACTGGGGTAGACAGGACCCAAAGAGTGTGAGTTCAATAACTGGTTAAGGCAGTGGAGAACTTGGAGAGAGGAATTAACAGGAGATAATTGACATCCATTAAAACATGGAACGTGGAACTAGAACAGTCTACCCCAGTGAGCAAAATAAAGGGTTCGGTTCAACATTCCAAACACCTGAAGAAGGCTGGAGCATGCAACGGCTGATACGTTGTAATAAGTATGGCGACAAACATGAGGACAATAGACTGAATAATGTAAATAGTGTACATAATACCTCATCTCAGAAATATAGACAGATACTGTGTGTGGCTGTTTTAAATATTAAAAGAATTGTTGAAGACTGGAGTATTTGAGCAATGGTTAAGTATAATTGACAAAAATTCTCAAAAGGAAAGTTTCCAATGAACAATTAAGAAAAACAAAGGCAAAGAACAGGGCAAAATACTAAATAACATTAATACTAAACAACCAATTTATATACAAGTCAAAACTAGTCAACTATAATAAGGCAAAAATTTCACCAAGTAAGAATGGTGTAAAGGGTTCTGAGAATTGGTTGATTTTTATTCGTTAGGAAGAAATCCCAGCATCCATCTGTAAGAAAATAGGTGGGAGAAATACTTAGATTGTTCTCCTAATAAGAGGGTAACAGGTAGAGAAGGGAGGAAATAAAAAAAAAACCCAAAAAACTTAGTAATGACATGTTAGGCCACTGCTTCAGAAGCCACAGCACAGCAGGCAGTATGAAACTTCCAGAATAAAATACACCAACATCTTTACATAACACTGGATCTCTGACAATAGCAAAGCAAGTCTTACCAAAAACTGACTCCTGGTTTTCTCATGATTTTTATTGACATGGGACAGTTAACAAAGACCCTGATCTGGACAAGTTGCAGATAAGGACATGCCATACTATTCTGCTAACAGGGAAAACCAGGATGTAACTAACTAGCTTTGATAGACATATATGCATGTGACTAGGAGCCTGTTTTGTATCTATATTGACATGTGTTTGCCACAATGTATCTGTAGGTTTTGTCTATAAATTTGGGCAGGGGTATGTTTTTAGCTGCCATTCCTTTGAATTGGAACCAACAAAGACAACAATTTGTAACTATTGATAATTTAGATAGAAACAATTAGCAGTGTTTGAATTGTAGAAATTTTAGGATCCTTTTATAAACATATGTAGGATCCCAGAGCAAGATTGGGTCAGGAAAAACTGATTGAGTAGAAATATTTTTTTTGGATGCTTAACATTTAGTTTCAACTCGAAGCTGAAAAAATATTCACAAGTATTTTACCTTTTCTTTTTTCAATTAAAGCCTCTAATTTGTGCTTGAAGTATTTGCTTTTATTATGTTTTTTTAATCAGTATTTAATAGCACCTGGAATGTTTGTCCTGCAAACAATATTTGATGGACTCATAAGTTTGGCTATAAATAAGAAACATTAAACATGGATTTTAAACAAATGACAAATGCATGTATTAAGCAAAAGAAATTATATTAATGTGTAGACAATTGAAAGTAAAGGAAAATATATTAAAAACTTATTAAGAATTTCCTTGTTTGTGTGTCTGATACACATGTGTATGAAAGTTGTCATCAGTGAACCAAGGGGAAAGAATGTGTCTCGGTGGGGACACCTCACCTATGTGCTACTACATCTTGAAGTAAGAGGAGAGAGGAAGGAAATGTTTGTCTTTTTATAGAATTTATTTATATAAAATGAAGTCCTTAAACTTTGTCGGTGACTTTTGTGAACTCCTAATGGTGTTGGTATTTGTCTCAGCATTTGTTCAGTTTCTGTCAGCACTTGCATCAACTGAGTTGTGGCAGGTGGAGTGTTGACACTTGCTATGGAATCTATACTCCTACAGGATGATCATCTTGGACCATTCTATCCGATCCCTTGAGCTAGTAGGTTAAAAATGACCTGTCTCTGTGGCCTGTACAATTCCCTCAAATGTCGTCTGTTGTGTCTTCCGTCATGTATTTTGACAATGTCACTACATGGTTCTGTGCATTTAATCATCACTGTTCCTGGTTGCGATGTGCCATTTTCTTGAAGGACTGTTATAACACACTTCATAGCACTTATAATAATGCTTCAAATACTTGCTGTGATACCTGTATTAAATCATCTGAAGACTGACTCTAAACAGCTTCTTCCTCTTACTTCTGACCTGGAGCTCTTTATTTATAGTTATGGACTAGTTCATATAGTCACAAGGGGTGTACTATTTACACCATAATATTCCCCTTTTGAGATTAATATGTTTTATGCATATTTTATATTTTATTAGTATTAGTATCTCCTTGTTTCTGTAGCGTTCGACAATGTACTTTGTAGCATTTATGTCTCAGATCTACTTACAATTCTTCAGTATGCTTTCTTTTTCTGGAACTTGTCCTTCTAGGTTTCATGACTTATTGTAGTGATAGCATATTGAAAACATTATATAGCATTTTTATTCATGCTTCTAATGTTTCAGGTCTTTCGTCAATGAACCAGTTGATTCTAGGTGCCTATTATGTTCAAATTTTTCCCTTTTACTATATAAATCAACTTACCAATTCTTACTGCTATTATGCCGTCTACCCACATTTCTTTGTCATCCTGATATACTATAAAGAACACTTTATCGCCAACCTTGAAACTTTTGTTGTCATTCTGTTATCCATTTGTGTTTTTCAACTTCTTAATAACTTTTCAAACCCTGATTTTACTTTTCTAGCAAATATTAATTCCACCTTTGACATGCCTGATAGTGTATCGGGGTTAGGTGATACACAGTAAACTCACAGAGAATTTTGAAGTGCTTCCTCATTTGCTTTCTGTTATATAGGAATAAAGTGTCACTACCAACACTGGAGAAATGTATATATGGGAATTATCATAGCATCTAAGTGATCACGATATAGATTACTATTCGGTGGTTACTTTTCGAGCAAGTATTATCAAGCAAGTACTGTTAGTGCAAGTGATATTGTAAGGCATTTGACACTAGTACTGTTCAACTGCGTTACTATAGTTGCATCTGCGATTACAAAGTCTCTACTACAATGAGCATTAAAAAAGTGACAATGAGTGTTTACTGACATCACAAAACTTTCTCAAGACTTGCTTTCCTCAACGCTCTTTTGAATGTTCCCACAAACCGTTCGACCTTGGATGATATGATGAGGTCATAGTATGCCCAATGGAGAACATCTTACAAATGTCTTCAAACACTTTACCAGAGAATTGTGTTCCATTATCAGAGACTATAGTATCTGATATGCCATATCTCACAAACAGTTCATGCAAGAAATTCACTGTCACTGAAGATGTTGAACTTTTGTGCATATAAATTTTTGGCCATTTAGTGAAACTATCAACTACCACAAGATAATACAATGTATTCATAGAACCTACAAAATCTATATGCAGTCTTTGACTATGGTGTGTCTGTCTTTGCACAAAATATTTTTTATTTCCATTTTGCTTTTTAGTGCTGCAATGACCATGCCCTCAAATGGTTCCACATTTTCGGGTATTAATCTTGATAATCCATCCACATGTCCTAATTTTTAGAATGTTCGTACACTATTGTAAAATCATAGTTTAATAAGATGATAGCACAGTGTTGTAGTCTATTAGCTGTATGCATAGGTATTGCTTTCTTTGAACCATATATTGTTAATAGAGGACTGTGGTCTGTTTACAACCTAAAATTTCTTCCATGAATAAATTCATGAAATTTCTTCACAACAAATATAATTGCTAAAGCCACTATTTCTATTTGGTTGTAATTTTTCTCTGCTGGTAGAAGTAAGCATGAAGCATGAGTGAAGGCTTTTATTTTACCACCATCATATTTGTGTAAGATCACTACTCCAATACTGTACTCACTAGCATCTGATGCCACTACAATTTCTGCTTTTGGATTGTAGTGTGTCAATGATAAATCTGATGTAAGTTTTTTTTTCTATTTCATTAAACGACTTTTGACAGTAATCATTCCATTTCCACTTTATTCCTTTTATAAGTAGGTCATTCAGTGGAGCTCTCAAATTATGCATATTATGTGCATATATTTGATAGTAATTAGTCAGTCTTAGAAAGCTTGTAATGAAGTCATGTTTGTTGGTCGAGGCATAATTTTAATTGCACTTGCCCTTGATGGATCAGGTTGATGACCATTTATATCAATAATTTGACCAAGGTATTTAATTTTCAGCAAAAACAATTTGCATATTTGTTCACTGAGATTGAATCCATACTGTCTTATTTTTTCCAAAATTGTTTTCACATGTCCAACATGTTCTTTAGATACACTTTTGGTCAAAATGCTGTCCAGATATGCTACCACAAAGTTTCACTTTCCATGCATGGCTATCTATGGCTTGTTCAAAAATAGCTGGTGTCGACTTTATATGGAAAGAAAGTTGGTTAAACTGATATAATCTTCTGGACTTGGTAATCGGTAGTTATGTTTTTCTAAACTTGAAAAATCCATGCAAACACAAATTTTATGTGTTTTTTTCTTTACATACTCTGCTGGTGCAGCCCATTTTGAATGGTTAATTTTTTTCTATTATACCAATTCATTTGATATTGTCCAAATCTTCATTGACTTGTTCTAATACTGTGAATGATATGCTTTGTTTCAGTTTAAATACTACCATCAAACTTGTTTTTATTTGAAAATCTGTCTTTAATTTTGAACACCAACCCAGTTCATTTGATAGAACATCTGGAATTTTTATTTTATTCTTCCTTAAGATTTTCACTGACTTTTTTAAATTGGTCACTTGTCCACTTATTTTTTTTCCAATAAATATTTATTGACAAATCCCAAAGTTCAAACAGTTCCATCTAGTCAGTACCAAATAAATTCTAAGCATTTTTTAAATCATTGGCTTTAGATTTTACATGCTTATTATGGAATGAGACATTACAAGTCATTTCTTTCCCAAAAAATAATTTCTCACCAGAAACTGAAATTGCAATTTTGGAAGTCTTTTTTAATAAAGAGTTTCCCATTTCTTTCCATGTGGTTTCACTGATTATTGAAATATCACTACCAGTGTCCAGTATCATTTTCATATGAACATAAATTTATTTTCACATTCACAAATTCCCTTTTGTTTTTTGTGATCATTTTCTCTGTCACAGTGCTACGTGAGAATTTCTTCCTGTGAGAAATTTTTCTTGATTTGGTTTTACAATGTGACTTTATATGCCCTCTTTTACCACACTTGTAACATTCTGCCTTTTTAAATGAAAAGTCTTTTCCAAGATGTAATTTGCGACATCTGAATCAAGGATTTATACTCCTTTTTGTACATTTGTCTTTTGCATGTACCAATCCACTTTTTTTCTGAAGTGTTTCAGACTTAGAATTATCTGACACTTTTCCTGTATTTTTTGCAATGTATTATTACTGTTTTGTTCAATTTTTGTTAAAATTTTCACTTGTACTTCAACATCATTTTTAGCTGTTAAACCTTGAATGAAAATTAACAAATTGAACATATCTGGACTCATTTCTTTTATTCTAAATTTTTCATATTCTTTGTTGATGATACCAGCATATGTGACAAAATTTTCATCCTCTTTTTTGGTTAGATTCATGCACATCCAGCGAGCATTAAACAGACTGCTCTTGTAACTAAAGATTTTCATCAGAATGTGTACTGTCTCTTCAAACCTGTTTTTTTTTTTTTTTTTTTTTTTTTGGTAATATGTAATTTCAGTATTTTTTATACTCAATCAGAGCTATTTTCCTCAACAACAGTCTTGTTTTTCTCTCACCTTCCTAGCCACTCTATTCCTAATTGAATATTTGAAAATATACAGAAAAAGTCGATCCCTAATCAGGATTGTATACAAATTCTGATATGTTAATTTTGACAGTGTCTGGGATAAGAGGTGTTGAAGAATTTTTTTGTTTTCTTCAGAATTATTTCCAATAACTCCTGTCACTATTTTTGTAGTTCTAGCAACTGTTGATTTTGTTTTTGTTGTTGAATTTTATCTATTGAAACCAAAATTTGCTCCATATTCACATGAAAATTTTTTCTTCTTCTTTTTTTTTGTTTGTTTTTTGTTTGTTTTTTGTTTGTTTTTTGTTTGTTTTTTGTTTGTTTGTTTTTTTTGTTATCACCTGTATCCTTGATTTTTTTTCAGTATTAGTTTACTTAGCATGAGTTTCCAAAATCCTTGTAATTTGAGTTATAACTCGTGAGTTCCTGAATTCTTGTTACTGTTATAAGTCATAAGAGTTTTGAATCCTTGTCACAACCTTTTATAAATTGCCTGAGTTTTGAATCCCTTATTGCTACTGTTATAATGTGCTTCATAATGATTATAATTAATGCTTTGGCTACTTGTGTTAATTAGTCTGAAGACTGACTTCAAACAGTTTCTTCTTACCTCTGACCTGGAGCTTTTATTTATAGTTATGGACAAGTTCATATAGTCATTGGGGGTTATTTACTTCACAACAAGAACAGGCACTTTGAAGCCTATAATCAATTCAGGAAGGTCTTTTGTGTTTCTGTTGTGATACTACTGTTGCTTCCTGCTTTGGTCATTCATTTCTTCTCAGATATCTGATAGTCTCTTGAAGTGCCAGTGTTCAATAAAGTTGGAATTCTTGTATAGGATCTCTGCTGGTGATAGCAAGTGGGGTTGCTCTTATTCATTAGTCCATCTTTGATTATTTTGCTTTTTATTGTGTCTTTTACTGTTTGAACCATTCATTCAATGAAGCCAATTGATTTTGCGTATCTTGGCTGGATGTCATTTGTTTGAATTCCCACTCAATGACAAAATTGTGGAACTTGTGACATAAAATATTTGGCATTGTCTGTGTACAGGTATTCTGGTATGCCAGGAATGGACAACCTTGCTCTGAAGTATTTGACCACAGTTTCGTATTTTGCTGTATTGGTTAGTGAAAAGTAAAATTTGCAGACCATTGAAGGTGTTCCTTAAGCATCATTGTTTCTTCAGCATTTTTTATCTTTGCATATTGTCCATAACCTTAGTACTTTTTCAATGTCTTTGTTTATTCCTCTCCAATAAACACTATTTCTTGCTTTTAGTTGACATTTTTCCATTTCTTGATGTGCATCATGAATTCTTTGAAGGATATTGTTAGGAATACTTTTTGGGGTGACTATGACCTTTAGTCACCAATCCATCTTGTACTGATAGACATTTTTTCAATGACCAGTAATTTTTTATAAGTTTGGGTGTTTCTTTCACATCCTCTGTCCATCAATTTTATTATCACTTTTTTTAGCATTCTCAACTCTTCATCTTCTGTAGCTTATTGTAAGTCTACTTGTTTCTGTGCTGATATACCAATAGTATTCATTGTTAGATCTTTGTCAGTTTCTTTGCCTTGTGTTGGCTGTACTCTTGATAAGTAATCTGATATTCTCATTTCTTTACCTGGTTTACATATAATTTGAGCATCATATGGTTGGATCCTTAACAACATTCTTTGCTATTTTGGTGGGTGCTTGTATGATGTTTTTGTTTTATATATTTTCTCATCATTTGTAATCTCGTTCAACTTGAAAGTCTTTTCCATATATATATATATATATGTGTGTGTGTGTGTGAAATCTTTTACACCCAAACACTATTGCAAGCAATTCTCTTTCTGTGTTTGCATATCTTGATTCTGTATCAGTCAGTCCTTTGCTAGCAAATGCCACAATTTTTCCATCATTTATTAATATTGCACCTTGGCCTAACATGCTTGAATCTACTTGAATCACTGTCTTGGATTTGAAGTAAGCTAGACAGAGGTTTTCATGTGTTCCATTCTATTAATATTCAGTCTCCTCCTTGAGTAATGTTCTCAATGTAACTGTTTTTGAAGTTCTGGTATGAAAGAGCTTACATAGATCATACCTAGAAAGTGCTTAAGTTCTCTGTTTGTAGGTGTAGGCTTTGACTTAATTTTGTCACATTTCTCTGGGTCTGGATGCAAACCATTTTCCTCTCAAATAAGACCAAAGAATTTTATTTGTTTTTGTTTTGCATTTGGGTTTATTGAAGATAGACTATACCTTCTGGCTGTATCCAATGTCCTTCTTCAATTTTTATCGTGATTTTTTGATTATTTTGCTTTGTATGAAGATATCAGATATGCCAATGGCACCTTCACAATCTTTTTGCATTTGGTCCATTTTTGCTTGATATATGTCCTGTGATATCTTAAGACCAAAAGGACATCTTAAATATCTGTCTGCCAAAAGTTGTATTGAAGCAGGAAAGTAGATTTGATTCTTGATTGAGATGTATTGTCCAGTATCCACATTTCACATCTAATTTAGCACCAGCTAACTTATGGGAAATTTCTTCAAGGGTTGGAGTTTTGTGGTAAGTTCTTTTAATGCATATGTTCAGGGGTTTGGGATCTAAGCATATCCATAATTCACAGCTTTTCTTCCTCCAACATGTAATTGCATTTACCCAGTCTGTTGGTTCATTTACACACTAATGTCTTCCATTTTATCTAATTCCTTCTTTGTCTCATCTTTCAAGTTTACTGGGTATTTTCTTGGAGGACATTGACTAAAATTACTGACAAGAATGTAAATTTTTTTTTATTTCCCTGGAAAGTTTCCAATACCTTTGAAACCTGTCAGGATATTCACTTGCAAGGTCTTCAATGCTTTGCAGTTGTTTTTTAATCTCTACTGTTGTCTTACTACAGTTGATTTGCACCAAACCTAAATTTATACAAAATCTTAGGCCTAATATTGTAGTGTCATTTTCACACACAAAAAATTTGGATTGGCTCATTGCTGAGTTTTTGCATCTAATGTTAAGGATTATTGAACTGTATTGTCAAATTTTGGTGCCATTTATTGCCCAAAAGTAGTTTGCTCCTTTTTATCACTTATAGGTCTGTCAGTAATTTTGTCAATGTCCTGGAGTTAGTTTGTATATTCTTAATGGTATTATGTTACTGTTGGCTCTTGTGTCCATTTTCATTTTTATTTTGTGTTTCCTTCAATATATGTCTTCACAGTCTAATGTTGGCAAACACTTCTTTGCTGTTATTGTTAAGTATTTTATCCCCTTTTTTTCACTGTATATAAATATAGGTTGTCTTCTTGGTCTAGTTAATATTCTGTTTTATGTCTGGCATTCAAATTTTTCTTTTCTATATTTTGCTTCCTATGTCAGTAGTGTGGAGTTTGTTTTCTGGCTCTATATAGGCTCCCTTTTCTTATTTTATATGGACTGGGTTTTTTGTTTTGCCATGAATGTGTTTTTGTGAGGCAACACTTTTCAAAATGGTACAAACCATAGCATCTTTTTCATTCTTTGTTATAAGCATAGCAGTCTACTTTTCTTCTACCATGACTTTTTCCACACCTTGTACACTGTCTGGCACTTCTTATCACTACTTCATGATATGTTCCAGCTTTCCCTTCACTGACACCCTTGTAACGTGTGTCGGCTTTTGTTATAGCTTCATTCGCTTTTATGCTTTCTATAGTTATCTTCAGTGTGAGATTTAGTTTACTTATAAGGTTTCTTACTTCATCTGCATATTTCACTCCTTTTATAACTTGTTCCCAGATTCTTTCTTCCTTGTTCGTACCATAATCACATCTTTCAGCTTTTGTCTGCAGTCCACCCAAATATTCATCAATTGTTTCTTCATTCTGTTGAATTAATGTAAACTCCATTTTTTGGGGTTTTTGTATCATGTGGGCCTCCAAAATCTTGAATATATTTTCAGATATCTCTTTTTGCTTGGTTGTTAGCTTTACTTTTTTTTTTTTTTTTTTTTTTTTTTAGCTCTAATAACATTAGGAAAGTCATGAAACCATATTTTCCTGATGTCTTCTGACAAGTATATTAACAACAAATTTCTCATTGGTGGCAAGGTTGAAGGAGAAGACTATGGAGACTAAAATCACACTTGCTATGTGATATAATTATGATATTGTTGATTTTAAAAGCTGGTGAAGATTCATTTAAATATTCAGAATTTGCAGGTGCAGCATTGAAAAAACATCAAATTCTTTGACTTTCACTGAGTTCTTGTGGAACTCATTTATTGAGTTTCTTCACCTTGCCAAAGTTTTCAGATATCTCTTTTTGCTCGGTCATTAGCTTTGCCTTTTTTTATTATTTCCCAACCTTTTTGTTCTTTGCTCAATAAAATGTAATTGCGTTTTCATTTTTCCTTTACTTCTTTAATAGTGAAATAGACATAAAGTCGACCCATTTGCTAAAAGCTTCATATTTGTTTTCATTAGACCAGTTCAGTATTAGCAGAAGGAATATTGAACTTGCAATTTTTTTTATGTGTTTCTTTTACTTTTAAAATAAGAAAACAAAATTCACATAATTATCGTAACGTACTCACTTTTGTCATATTTTCATTCTCACTTTATCTCTTTAAGTGTGGTTGTTTCACTGCACATTGCTGCCCCATGATATATTTCATGTTTGCTTTTATTAATTTAACTCTGACACATGTGTTAATTCAACTTATTTTTATTATGCAATCTTAGTTTCTTCTTAATACTACAATTAAAGGGACACAACATTTAATAGCTACTGTTACATTGCCAACTTTTATTGTTGCTGTTGTAACTGACATGGTTTTTGTTATTTGGTAAAGCTCTTTCTAATTTTTTTGTAGCACCAGTTTATAGGATTTGATGAAGGATCATTTTCTTTACACAGCATTTAAATCAGTCAAAAATAGAAACCCTGAACATCTATACATTCCTGCTATTACAAGGTTATTTATGTGTTTATAATAAAACTGTAAATGTTTGGATGACAAAAAAATCTTTGAATACAGTTTCTGCATCTTCTTTGCAATGGAATGTCTTTTGACTTAAGAAATTGTCAAGATGCTTGAAAAAGTATTAGTGGGCGAGAGATGAAATGAATATAGTGGATGTGGTAAAGTCTTGCAGCCCAAGTTGGTGAGATTCTGCACTGTCACCCTGGCAACATGTGGTTGAGCATTGTCTTGAGGCAGAATTGAACCTTGTTGATAAAAAAGAGCTGGTCACATTTTGCTTGACTGAATGTGCACAAATGTTTGGCAGTGATGCTCTTATTAGGTTCCAGAAAGCTGCAATGGATAACACCAATAGTGGGCCGCCAGATAGTCACCATAATCTTCTGTTAGTGCTATTTTGGTACTGGAAATGTTTTGGATACTTTTTCATGATGAAGACATTGAGCTGAGCATTTACAATTGTCATAAATGATTCATTTCCCATCACTAGTCACTAGTTCATCAAGAAATGGATCACTTGAATTTCACAGATGTAGCATTGAACTCATTTAAAAATGTAGAACTCTTTGACTTTCACCGATTTCATGAAAAATTTATCAAGTTTCTTCACCTTGCCAATTCTCTTGAGAATGTCCGATATTGTTGAAATGCTGATATCCATTATCTAAGCCATTTTTCTGACACTTTGACATGGGTTTTGTTCAACTGGTGTTTTCAGATGTTGATTCTCAATTGCAGATGGACATTCTCTATAATCTTGATCTTCAAGACTTGTTTCCAAACTGTGGAATTTCAGAAACCAGTACTGTACTGTCCAATCAAAAGTGGATCCTTCATCCCATGCTCTATTACTGTCGACAGCAGCTTGAGAAGCATTATGACCAAACTTGAAGTCATATAAAAAAAAGTAAGTGCATCTCTTTTTTTTCATGTTCAAGATTAGAGGCATATAATGTTTTAAATTAAATTCTGAAAGAAATTAATATAAAATTAACATAGAAATAAGTAATAAATTTTTGTGCAATATATTAGAACACAAAAGTTTTATTCTTATAATATATCTTTATAAACATTGTAATTAACATGAGCTAAAATGTATATTTTCTTTCACAAGAGTTCTGATTATCTAGGCCAGTAGATGTAAATTTCACTATTTAAAAAAAAAATAAAATAAAAGGGATGTCTACTCAAAGAAGAGTACCCAATAATGTTTATAGTAATAAAAGTAATTTTTTGCACTATTTACATTGTTCAGACTGTTGTTCTCATCACCATTGCCATATTCATAATGTTTTGGCCATATTCACAATTTTTTGGCCATTGTATGCTCCAGCCTTCTTCAGATGATATTTGTTGGAATTTTGAACCAGATCTTTTATTTAGTCTATGTGGTTAGAGTCTTCTGATTTTTAACACTTCAAGTTGTGCGTTCAATCCCTGGCTTTAGCAGAGAGAACAAAAACTTGGAGAGTTATCAAGGCAAATTAACTAAAACAAAGGCATGGTATGTGGAATCAGAGTAATCTACATCCATGGATTAAATAAAGAGTTCAGTTTAAAATTCCAACAAATATCATCTGAAGAAGACTGGAGAGTATAATAAGTGAAACGTCATGAATACAATAATAAAGATGTAAATAGTGCAAATAGTTACAATACCTCATTTGAGAAATAGACAGATGTTAATGTAATTTTTATTTCTATTTATTTTTTTAATCAGTATCACCCTATACAGTAAAGTCACTAAGATACAAAGGGTTGTGGAGTGTTAAGAATTAGAAGCAGAAACATGACTATTGAGTGAGAACAAAAAGAGTAATCAGGTGGACAGTAGCTAACAATTGCCATTGCATTTAAATCTTAGATTAAAGTTGGCTGGAAAGCATGGAGCTAGAAGGAAGAAGTGTGAGAAAAGAAACAGCATTGAATTTATGACTACATCTAGCCAGTTCAACTGTAAATTGAGATCTCAATGCCAGTCTTCCATGATGCTTAAATTAAAAAAAATCTAGGCACCATAGTGAAGAGCTCATCTGAAGAATTACCATGAAAGTATTTATAGAAAAGGCACAGGGAGGCAACCTTCTAGCAGTGGGAAAGTGACTAAAGTCAATCTGCCAGATCAGGACCAATAATATTACAGATTCTTTTTTGGATCTTATCAAGGTGTCCCTAACACAGAGTTAATAAAACTTGTTGGGATGAATACTTGCTACCTAAATACATCATATTCTCTTTTTATATATATATATATATATATATATATATATATATAAGGAAAAAACAATCTTAGCCAATGTATTTTGTCCTCTGAGTGACTTTATCAAGGCAATTGTAAGGATTTTATTTTGTAACAAGTATTTATATACATGTGCTGAAATATTGGTTTTGCAAAATTTTTAAATTTAAAGACGCTCGTAAATATTCATCAGGTTAGCTGAAAAGTCTAGGAAATTCATTGTCTAATAAATGAATGTGAATAAAAGATCTTGAAATTTTTATTTTTTAAATTAGTATTTAAATTATTTTAGTCTGGGATTAATTTATGTATTATATATTGTAAATAACATGAGTTTATGAATTTAACTGTTTTTCTTTTAATTTTTTTAACATTTTTAGAGTCATGTATGTTGGCTTGATAAAGGAGTGATTCTTTTAGGAATGGAGATACTTAAAAAATGAGAGAACCCGATTTATATTTTGATAATGTTTGATATTGGCACTTTCAAGAATTTACCTTCTAAGTTACTTTCTCTTTTGAATAGTAGCATGCTTTGTATCAAAATTGTGGGTGAATTTATTTCTATGTATAACTAACACATTTGATAAATTGTTGTGCATAAGTTCCTTTTTGTGTCCATAGATACTTTTTTCTAAAAGATTTCTGCAAGTTTTCCCAATGTATTGTTAGGAGCAGTCTTGTTAATTTATTTTATATATTACCTGCTTCAGAATTATTACTGTTTATTCATATATTGGTTTCAGATCATATGCATAATAGTTTTGGGTGAGGTTGTAATTATTTTGATGTTGTTTTAATTGGATAAATTCCTTTGAGTAATGGATGTTACAGAGTTAGTAGGAAGTATTGTGTTTTTATTTAGTTTATTGTTATTAATAATGTTATCTTTTTTGTGGTTGTATATATTTTTTGTACTTATCTCTTAGCATTGTGGATGAAATAATAAGGATATTGTAGGTTTTTGAAAGTGTTTTTATGTATATTTCTTCTTTTTTGAGTAAGTATTGACTGCATATTTTTAGTGCACTTAAACAAAATCCTATAATTATTCCAGAACTGATCTTGTTACAGTAGTGGGATTAAAAGTTTTATATATATATATATATAATATTCTCTCAGTGAAAATAAAAAGGGTGGCCTCAATCTTAATAACATAAGAAATAGAGATGACACAGTGCTGTGGGCAGACATAGAAAGAAAATTATAAAATCTCTTACAGAAGGTATCAAAAGAGATTGAGAAGAAGGGACTAAGCATAAACTACAATGTGACAGAATGCACGATCATCAACAAAAAGATGAGCCTGAAATGTGATTTACAGGGACACTAAAATCAAACAGGTCCAGAAATTTAAATATCTGGGAAGTATTCTGACAGAGGATAGTAAATGTGATGCTGAATTCCGAAGACATTTTAGAATGGCCAAAGATGCATTCTAAAAGCTATGCAGAGTATTACAAGACAGGAGAATTTCATTGGTAAAAACGAAGAGAGTACTGAACTGCTACAGCAGCGAATGTTGCATGGTCTCTTCAAGGACAAAGAAGAGACTTGAGGCAACAGAGGCATGGTTCTACAGATGGATGCTGAGTATAACATGGACCAAACATGTGAGCGACGATGAGGTTTTAGAGAGGGTACAAACAAAGAAGAAACCATACCTAGTGCTATTAAGCAAGTGGATGGCAGAACAGGGTCTGGGATAAGTAGCTAAGAACAAAACTTATTGAGAACTACACGGGATAGGAGGAAATGGAGTGCCATGATCACCTATGTCCTGACGAGACATGGTACATAAAAGAAGAACCTTTATGGAAACCTTATCTTTAAAAAACATATATATATATATATAGAGAGAGAGAGATAGATAGGAAAATACTATTTTAATAAAAAATGAATATGATTTACTTAAAGATATATTGAAAGAGCCTTGATTTATAAATTCCCTTTGCTTAATATGTGACCTGATTATTTCATATCTTAATTGTAGAGGACTTGTAGATCATGCACTTTTAATACATTTTCATCTGTCAAATTGTTTTTTTATTCAAATCTTGTTTTCCAGGTCAAAATTGTGATCACTAAGGTTTGGTTGCACACAAGTGCATTTTACTTATTAGTCCCTTTTATCTTCAGATATTCTCTTTTCTTTACATCTCAAGATGTTTTGTCAATATATTTTCCAGGTCACTGTTTACTTTCTATTTGTTAAACACTTGTTTCTGACATAAAATTGCATTGTAAATGCCATGATCTAGGAATCCTTGATGACTGATATATGAGATCAAACTATTTCTTTTTTTTGTCTGTTACTAAATTAGAACTGAAAAAATTGGCATACAAATTCCTTAAAATGAATGAATATATAAATAAATAAAAATAAAAACTCAGTTGAAATCTGGAAAAATCTAATTTCTCAAATGATACAGTTAAAATAAAAAGCTTAACATGAATCACATTTTGTTTCACTAATATAGATTTCGGAGGAGTCATGGTGCAGTAATGGATAGCAGCTTGGATTGGAGAGCCGAGTTAAAATTCCAGTTGAATCCATTACATTGACTTACGTGCTAATACCCTTGGGAAAGGTATGAATCCTCTTCTTCCCCCAGCTATGGGTAAATAGCAGGACAGACCAGGTTCTATAGCCTTGGATGCCACCTGGTCTACTGCAGAAAGAAAAGCAACCTACTGTAGGTAAAAAAAAATCTGCCTTGTCAGTAATGTATTGAAAGGTACATGATTGTCTAAGGATGCATGGTACATAACTGACTGAATATAGAATTTGTTGAAATAAAATTATTCTGATGACGACGATGCTGATTCATTGTTGAAACATGTCCAAATAAGTTTATATCTATATATGTGTGTGTGTATATATATATATGTCAAAATGTATTGGAACTATTGCTATGGTAACAGAGCTAAAGTATGTAGAGTGAAGCTGCATGGCACAGTTTGACATTGAAATCTGTCACACATAGACACAAAGTTAGAATGCTGACTTCTGTTTTTTATAGCAGTGATTGGAAGGAAAGTGTGTAGAGTGTGGTCATCAGTGATTATGGCTTGTACATCAGTTTTTGACCAAAGACATGTTCAACCACAACTATATTCCCAAGATCTTGACTTGTGCAATATTTTCCTCTTCAAAAATCAAATCCCACTTGAAAAGAACAAGATGTCAATGAAATCCAAGAGAATGTGATGCAGTAGCAGCTTGCTCTCCTAAAAAAGGAACCAGGAATGCTCGCATCAATGGAAACAATACTGGTTGAAGTTTGTGGTATCAGAAGAGGACTACTATAAAGGAGATTAAATGCTGAATTGTAATGTAGTTTTCTGATACTTTTTGATCAAATCGCATATATATATATATATATATATATATAAATTACTGGAAGATTTGAAATAATCATAATTAAGTAATTCATTGAGTCTAGAAGAAACCTCAATGCACTGGATGTCAGTTTTGTCGTATATTTGGGACTCATCAGCAGTGCACATCCACTACTGAGAATTGAAACCCAGACAGAATTATATGAATTATATTTACTGTTAACAGGAAATGGATTTATGTATGTATGTACTTATCATTATAGAATGTTTTATTTTCAAAACACAGTCAACATATTGTGTCCATGTTCATTATTGATATTGTTGAGTGTTTTTTTTTTTTTTTGTTTTTATTAATATGGCTTTCATTATTTTTAGCCTTTGTTTACATGTAGACAATGCTATTATATTTGTATTATCAACAAGTATATTGCAAATAGAGTCCGGTAGATCTCTGAGTAATTAAATGACACCTAATTGAGCTATGGTCAGAAACATGTAGGATGAGTCTTCTTGTTAAACATGTGTTGTGTACGAATTTTGATTGATCAAGAACACAATTCCTCAATGGACACTTAAATTTGTAAATAATATTTGTTCTATTGATAATACAAATATAATAGAATCATCTACATGTAAAAAAAATGGCTAAAAATGGGATAGTTTTTGTATAATTTATATATGGAAAAGAAAAAAAAATATGAGATCATATAAGAAATTATATAAAAAATTTCAAGTGCTTTGTCTGTCATATTTAATGAACTTGCATATATATATATATATATATATATATCTGTGTGTGTGCACGTGTGTGCCTGATTAGATAAATTACAAACATTAGGTCTGCTTATTTTTTATATAATCTGTTCATATTCATGGATATTTTTCCATGTATTACAATCAAATTATGCAAGAAATGCATTGTAACAGTGAAAATCACTTTTATTTTCCAAGTACTTTCCGTCTCTGAGATCATCATCAGGAGTGCAACAGGTAAGGCAAAAACTGTGTGCATTTGTCCATTATTGAATGCTGACATTTATGACTTAGTTTATTTTTAAAGCATAACTGCCAGCCATTGCATTTAAATCCCAAAAGAAAAAATTCAGTAATGTATAGCTATACATAGACACAAACATAATGTTTGTAATTTATTTAATCAGACATGCCGAAGAGAGAATTTGCTGCCTAAATTCACAAATATTTATTTTTAATTTTATCAGCTGTTGAATTTTCAAATTAAACAGTTTCTAAGTAGCAAAGTTGCCATAGTAATGATTTTTCTATAAATTTTTTTCCTTGGTTCTGATAATGTTCTTATTGAACAAAATGTTGCCAACAGAATAAAACAACTTAAAAATCTAAATGGTTTTCACATATTGCATGTTACATACTTTGTTTAGATATTTCATATCATTTCATCAGTAGTTATTAGGTTGGTGCAAAAATAATGTCGTTTTTTGACCTATTTTTTAACATCAAAAAACGACATTATTACATCAGTATTTTTGCACCAATCTAATAACACAATTATTGGATTTATTTGAGCTTAAGCATATATATATATATATATATATATAAACTTGTAACAATTTTATTAAAATTCTTGTTTATAATATTAATCCTTGTTCAATATCTGCATTTAATGTATTTACTTCTTAACTGGTCTTTAGTACTTTTGGTGACTGCCAAACTTGTGGATTGGATTTAGGGTTAGTTCATAATGGAAGATGATTAGAAATGAAGACACCCCTCTCTGAGATACAAGGGGTTACTGAGTGTGAAAGAATAGGGAAAAAGATAAACATTATTAAGGAGCATGAACAATAAAAGAACAAATAATTAAGAACGCAGTAGATAATGATTGGCATTGCATTTAAATTTTCAAGAATCAAAGCATATTGGTGGAAGTTTCACAAGTAATAAATAGGAGAGAAGAAACTGTTAGCATAGAACTTACAGAGACCATTTTTTGCCAATCTAGTACTCTGCTTAAATCCAATAAAGTCTAAGTACCACAGTGGAATGTTTGCCAGTACAATTACCATGAAAGTATTTATAGAAAAGACACAAGTAGGAAAGATACACTATGGCAGTGGGAAAGTGACTGAAGCCAAGATGCCAATAACATTGCAGATTCTTCTCTAAATATGTAGCAGGAGCACCGGACCATATATGGCAGCAATATTCAAATCATGAATGAATGATAGACTTGTAAATGTGTCAAATAGATTCTGGAGAGAAATATTTTCTAGCATGATGCAGTGAACCAACTTTCCTTGCAACAGGCCTAGCAATTGATTCAATATAATCTTTCCACTTCATGTCAGTGGAGATTGTTTTCCCAAGAAGTTGTAATGAGTCACTTTCTTGGAGATCAGTGATATGTCCCAGAACAGGATATATTTGTTTGAAGTAGCAAAGTGGTTTTGGACTACTGTAACCAGGTAGGACAATCTAGCAGGTAACCATAATGGACTGGTCCTCATCATAGTAGTAGGCAATATGCGTAGCCAATAGGTGTCGTCCCTGTACCTCCACATCAGTCTGTATTTATGGCTGACACCAGCCAATCATATTACTGTGAGGGGGAACCCAGGTGTATGCATATTCATTACATCAGTTAGCATCATCCATGCTTGACTTTAGTATTTGCTGTGTCATTCATTATATATGTAATCATGAGAGTGAATGCAATTTTTGATGTATTGACAAAACCAACTTGTTATATTATCATTTAAATAAACAACTATTATTAAAATAATTTGAAATGCATTTCTTTTGTCAATAATTTCCAGTTAATTTCTATATATGCTTTTAATATTTGCTATGTCATTATATATGTGATCATGAGGATTAGTGGAACTTTTACTGTATTTGTTTGATAAATCCTGTCATGTTATCAAAGGTTATATAAACATCTAATTCCAGGTAATCCTTATTTGGGTTTATTTTTTATATCCAATCTATATAGCAACTTAGAATTTTGTTCCACTATCTTTTGTCATCTTTAAGTAACTTCATAACTCCATCCTCCTAGAACATTTTATTTTTCTCAACAAAGAACTGCTTGAGGCAGAGTTGAAGATTAACGTGGAGTCTACCTATTTTCCATAATAATGGAATGTATTTTCATTCTCTTTTGAGACCTTGGGAAAACATTATAATCTTAAAAGTTTCAGAACTAAAATAAAAGCTATGATGGAATGATGCTGGAAATATTAAGATACACACAAAGATAATGCTTACAATTTGGTGTTATAACAACAAATAGACAAGAATTTGACTTTGTATGATTTGAGTTCAAAAAACTCAGATGTAAAGGAAATTCCTACAGCATTGTGCCTAAATTTAAATGCACTCATCCATAGAAAGCAGGCTGAATTGCATTGAGTAGCCTCACATTAGATTTAACAGATTGAGGGGGAAATAGAAAAATAATACATCACTGTCATCCATACATACAAATGTTAACAGAACAACATTGAACTTCCTCTTCTCTTTTTCTGTTTGTTGACTTTGCTTACTGACAAAATTGTTTATCCCCAACCCCAATTATTGAAGGAAGATGGACTAGCCAGACAGTGTAAGCATTTTTTCATGACAGAGATGACTGCATTATACTATTATGTGTTTCATATTTTAAATTTTAGCAAAATTTTTTCCCTTCTCTTTTCCTCCCTTTCTGACTCTTTTCAGAGAATAGATTAAGACTTAAAAATGTTAATATGTTCATTCTTTATTCAGAACTGTGAGTTTATGAATAGATATCTGAAGACACAGCAGTTATTGCAAAAGTACCTTCCAGAAACTCAGCAAAGTATTAAGACAGTGGATAAATTCATTACAAGAAAAGAAAAGATTAGCAAACTGTTATATATATATATCCTCCTGTATCACAGTAAATGCTGGTTAATTTCCTCACAGATGAAGAAGATCCTTGAAGCAATAGCAGTATGGCTCTACAGAAGGATGGTGAGAATATCTTAGTGTGAAAATATGAGAAACAAGAGATTTCTAAAGTAAATGGTAACTACATGGACACTTATTAATTTTTTAATCATTTCCCTCCAGGCAAGGTGATAATGTCACTAAGACTCAAGGGGTTAGTGGGAGTGAAAGAGAATGAGAAGATTTTAGTGAGGCAGAAGGGCAATGAAAAAACAGGATTCAGGAAGACAGAATATGCTGATTGATATTGCATTTAAATTATTGAAGATTGTGAGTGGCAAGGAAGTTGTGTTATAGATTGAATAAAATTATATAAATGTATAGTAGTTATGGATGTTTTGTGTATCTTATGACAGTGCTTGTTTCCACTATATATCAGTATAATTGATTTGAATGTATATTGGTCTTGTGTAATGATTAAAAGAAAATGCATGAAGTGTTGAAAAATAAAAAATAAATCTTTATATAACACGATATAATAATGCAGAAAGATAATGTGAAAGTTGAAGTTTCAAGAGTCAGTGTGAAAAGTCCTGGCACATAAGAGAGATTGTTAGAAAGAGTCTGGGTGGAATTATATATGTATGCAAGTATGTGTCAAAATGAAGTAGCCACTGTTTGATCAAGTGGTGAAGGAAGGTATGTTTGTTTTTGATGTAGCAAAGATAGTTTAACAATATAAGACTGCCAGATAGTCATGCAAATGTTGTAATTATGGCACCATTGGATAATGGACAAAATTAATTTATTGACTCTGAATTTGGCTGGTTTTCCATCTATATACACATCTATAGAACCACTAGTTGTGGAAGTTGTCTAATTGATTGGTCAAACTGTTTTTTTAGAAATGGGTAGATTTTTGTCTCCTTGTTATAATTTATTTATTTATTTTCTTATATACTTGTGAAAGATTTCTGATTTTTGGTCGAACTATAGCTTTGTTTATCTGACGATTTTTATTATCCACCCATTTTTAGGGATGTTGAAATTTTGGCCTTGTTATCATTTATTTGCGTGTCACTACAAGGTAAGAAACTGGAAGAGAGTTTCAGTGGTGAAAAGTGCAAGAAAAGAAATTATTAGAGTAGAATATACAGTTACATGTAGCTAGTTCAACTGAAAAAACATTGAATATTAGTTGCCAATCTAGTAGTATGCTTAAATTAATACATTTAAAGCACCAAGGATTCCTTTTTGTCAGAACAATTGCCATGAAAATATTTGTAGAAAAGGCAGAGGGAAGCCATGTCATGGCAGTGGGATAGTGACTGATGTTGAGATGCCAGGTCAGGTTCAGTTATATTACAAACCCTTCTTTGGATTTTGTCAAGAATCTCAAAATATATAGTCGAGCACCAGACCAGATATGGTAGCAGTATTCAAGGCAAGGATGAATGTCAGATTTGTAAATGTGCAAGATGGATTCAAATGAGAAAAACTGTCTGTCTCAACACAGTGAATCAACTTTCCTAGCAGTAGATCTAGCAATTGATTCAGTATAATCTTTCCACTTCATGTCAGTAGAAAACACAAACATATGATGGTGCAAAGAATTGCTCTCCTGGAGTTTAGCATCAGCCATGTTGATGTCATGCAGAAAAGGCTCTCTATGGTGATTAAATGAAAGTGGTTTTGTGTTAGGGGCATTAAAATTTACAAGCCCATACTTGCCCCCATTTAAAATCAGAAATAGCTGAAATTTATGGGACACATTATGAGAAAAGAGGTCCTGGGAAATTGGACACTCACAGAACATATTGAAATGACAGAGGGAAGGGAAACAGCAAGTCATCCACCTAATTTTGTGCCAGAGTGGAGACAGAAAGGGATGGTATAAAAGAAGAGTATGATGTCTAACTGAAAATTCTTCAAGTGAATCAGTTCACACACAAGTACATGTATATCTTGTTACAAGTTTGTCATACTAAATTTTAAGGTGAAAATTTAGGCGTCAACCTATATATCGCTAAGTTTGTTTGATTGAAATCCTTGCACAGTCATCAGAATTACAGATCATCTCGGAACTTTGGATATGGATAACGTCTACCAATTATAAAAATGACAAGAAAATGCAAGAGTTTAATAAATACTTCAATGAAAATATTGAATATTTATATGGAAATTTTCTTCATTTCAGTGTAAATTGTCGCAGTAATAAATAGTAAACATTTTGTCTTTAATACTGAATAATTTATGACCCTGTCTTTCAGTTTATACAGTTTGGATAGATATATAGGCAGTAAGGACATGGGAATCAATACTGCATGGAGACTGTCAGTGTCAAAACATAAATGATCTTCAGACATGAAACTGACAGTGTTGATTTTTATGTCTCCACTGATTATATCTACAAATGTTCTCTTTCTGTTATTTAGTAATCTTCCCACATAAATATAGAAATTCTAGAATTACAATTAACCAATAATCCTTCATCTCACTTGAGCAATATCCTTAGTTTCTTCTTGAAAATAACCAGTATTGGTGCATTCTCAACATCACTTCAAACATCAGGACAAAGTAATTGGATCTTGCAACTGTAGGATATATATATATATATATATATATATATATATATAATACTTATCAGAAGCCAAATAAGAGTGAACCTCTGATAACTTTATATTCTGATTCAATAGTTATTGTTCTTGATTACTATCAAGCATTGATTTTTTTTTTTTGTTTTTTTTATCCACCAAAAGGTAATAAAGTCTCTAAGATGCAAGGTGTTACTGAGTGTGAAAGAAAATAAGAAAATAATACTGATATCTCATTTTAACAAATATATCTACCAAAATTATACAAACACATATTGAAATACTAAAGAGTAAATTTATTCAATAAAATCATCATTGGCTTCAACCACGGCCTCCAGACGACTTTGGAATCTCCTGCAACTCTTCTCGATGGTCCCCTTGTTTAAGTTTATGAACGCTGCCATAATCCTTGCCGTCAGTTCATCTTTCGTGTTACAAGGATTTTTGTTGGTCTCTAACTCAACTGCACCCTACACATAATACTCAAGGAGGTTGTAGTCTGGGGAGTAAGGTGGCCAGATATAAGTAGTGATGTCGTCACAGAAATTGTCTTCCAACAATGACTGGGTTCTCCAGCTTGTGTGGCATGGTGCAGAGTCCTGTTGCCAAATATAGGGTCTTCCAGCAGCACCCTCTTGACCCAGTAAACAGTAAATGGTTAAAATTTCTTTTCACACCTTGTAATCGTTTTTTTTTCCCAGTACCTTCAAATTTTTCATCTTATTTCAGATTTTATTTATAAAAGCCTTTTCCTGGAGCTTGCCTGTATGTATATATATATATATATATATACACATACATACTTCTAAATAAGAGCATAGCATGATGAAAAAGGCCCGAAATTGATAAAATCAAAGTTTTATCATCAAAATGTTTATGGTATTATTAAGAGGAAAGACCAAATTATTTTTTTTATTTAAATTTTTACATCCTTGCTAGCATGTTCGAAATTTTGGTTAAAAAAAATCATGATTTTCTTGTGACAACGGGTGAGCCAAAGAGTTCCTTGAGGAAATTATTGATACTTTTGGGAAGTTGCTGATGCCTGGTAGCAAGCATATGTCTGGAGATCATTTGGGTTTTTCAAACACATTCACAGATACAAATTTTGTTAAGTAATGCCATTTATTGCAAGTAGTGTTATGACCAGTTATCACGTTACTACCAGCAGTGATACTTTCTCTCAGCATCTGGCAAATTGGGATCAGTGGTTAGTTTTTCTAAATAGTCTGCGTTCCATCATTATATTGAACTAACACATTTTGCAGAATAAACTGTAATGAGTAGATAATGCTGAATATCAACTTTAGAAGCTTTATTTTATTTTATTTAATTTATTTTAATTTATTCTGCTAAATCAGGGGTTCTCAACAGGGGTGAAGTTCACCCCCAAAGAGTGAATTTTGGATTTTCAGGAGTGAATTGTGACCATGATTTGTTTAAGCGGAGAGGAGAGCAAGTATAGAATTTGGTCTTTCTGACCTGAAACCTTGAAAAGGAGTTTGGGAATGACATTCTGATAAATGGTGGAAGGGGTCCATGGGGCAAGCAGGTTTGAGAAGCCCTGTGCTAAATTAAATTGTTACTAATTAGATGTCTTTTATACAGAGTGGTTAGTATTGAAATGGGTAGGTCAGAATAGTTTATCATCTTCACAGGTAGCACCACAGATAATGCAATACCTAAGGTTTAAAATGAATTTTTAAAAATGAAAAATTGTTCTTGAAGCTTTTATTTCAAGCTAATAGATATTATTTAATATTTCCAATAAGCAAAATACTTTCCTGTATTTCAAAACTAATTTAAATTGACTGGAAGGAATTTTTTGTTAAAATGGCTGACTAGTGCCCTTTTTGTCTTTTATTGCAACATAATTCACTTTATTCAAAAATTTTCAAAAAATAAAATATACTTTTCAGAAACTTTATTTGAGGAATATTAGCTGATTTAAAGTATAATTAATCTGATTTGAAACATATTTACTTAAACTTTAAAATATTACAGAAATGCATTTTTTCATTAATGGACTGCTCTCATTAAACATTCAGCAGCATCTATTGGAACAAGAAAGTTTCACCCTCCAGCAGACATACAAGTTATCTAAAGCATCTGAGGTGGCACACCAAATCGCAGGATTCACTACCTTGCTAGGTTCTGTAGTTACAACAGACGGGAAACCTATTTCTGTATCCTTTTGTCCTCCAGACTCCTTAGAAAACCAAGAAGTCGTTGCCTCTGCTAGATGTGTGTGCTTTTTCTGTGGGGGCAAAATACACCTGCACCTGAAATGCCCTGATAGAAATAATAATTGTCTGTCCTGTGGAAAGAAAGGCTACAGGACCAAGGATTGTAAAAGCAACAGAAGAAAAATCACTTTACTTTGTGCCTTCTCATCCCAATCTAGTTGCTTATTGGATACCATCATAAAACTAATGGCCAATGGCCTGCCCCTAAATGATCTGGTGGATACAGGCAGCTCTGAAAACTTTGTTGATTTGAAAATAGCAAAAGCTGATGGTGGAAAATCTTTCCATGCAACAATGGCCAATGCTACATTATCAACACAAGTACTGGGAGGTATTTCTGAAAATGTAAAACTTTTAATATGAAAACTCTCTGTAAGGATATAATATTAAGCCATAATTGTCTTTGACAACATTTCCATGTTGAACTACCATTTGGGGTAAATTAACATGTCTTACCCAGCTCTCTTCTAATCTTACACCAGAGTGTAGATCTATGACAGTGAAATCAAGGTGTTATTCCAAAGATGATCAATCATTCATTATTATGGAGATCAAACGAATAAAAGGAGGAATTGTAGAGCCAAGCAACTCTCCATGTAGAGCCCAGTGCTACAGAAATAAGAAAAGAATGGTCATTGACTATTCACGAACCATCAACAGATTTACCTTACTAGACGCTTACCCTCTCCCTTGCATTGATGACATGACTTGTGAAATAGCCAAATACACAGAATTCTTGATCTACAAAGCACTTATCAACAAGTAGCTATTAAACCCTGCTATAGACCATATATGGCCTTTGAAGCTGGAGGCCACCTGTATCAGTTTCACAGAATCCAATTTAGTATAACTAATGGGGTAGCCTGTTTCCAGAGAATCGTAGATGAAATAATTGAGAAAAAGCAACTAAAAGTCAAGTTTGCTTACATTGATAATGTGACATAGGCGAACAGGGCCCAGTGCAAACATTGACAAAAATGTAAAACAATTCATGATACCGGAAAAACAAAATTTTACACTGAACCATAAAAAATATATCCTACTCAAGACAAAACAAAATTAAATTGCTTGGCTATATTGTCAGTAGGAATTATATTAAGCCAGAACCGGAGCATTTAAGAGCCCTCTTAAAACTTCTGATTTCTGATAACATCTTCTTGCTAAGACAAGCATTGGGAATGTTTACCCATTATGCCTACTGGATTCTGTCATTTTCAAATAAATTCCAGTGACTCATATAGATTTCTACTTTTCCTCTTCCCTCTTACACTACCAGAGCATCTAAGGAATTAAAAGAAAATATAAAAAAAAAACTGCTGTTACTACTATTAATCTCACTGTGGCTCTAGTGGTGAAAATGGATGCATTGCACTCTGCCATTACTATCTCACTAAGACGAGCAGGATGATCTGTAGCGGTCTTTTCTAGAATGCTTTCACAATAAAAAAAGGTGACATTTGGCCATAGAAAAAGAAGCATACACTATTATAGAATCTCTTAAAAAAAAAAAAAAGCATTACCTACTAGGATGTGATTTCAAATTAATAATGGATCAAAAAAATATGTACAAGTTCCACTTGAGGTCAGGTTTGAGTCTGAGGTCCAACAGTCTTTGGGGAAGCACCTCTGTTCATCCTGATTGGTGGTAGTCCAGGGTCAGATTGGTGATGATAGAATGTAACTAGCTTGGTTTTTGAGGCATTGAATGTAACCAGCCAGTTTTTACCCCACTAGCAGTTTGTGCAAGATCAGAAGAGAGATCAGTCACCAATCTCTGACCTTTGTGAGTTTTACAGGTGCACCTGTATATAGTCGTATCATTGGCATAGTTGTTTACAAATGACCTAAGTATGTTTTTAGGCAGATTATTTATGCAAGTCAAAAAGATGGTTTGTCTGAGAATTCATCCCTGTATTGACCACTAGGGCACCAGAGGCCTGGCTATTAATAACTATCTTCAGGGACTTACTTGTTAAGAAGGATTTTATGATCAAGATTTCCTGTGATTTCATAACTGGATAGCTTGTGTAGTAACCCTTTGTGCCACACCTTGTTGATGGTTTTTGAGATATCTCATGCTATGGTCCTCGAGATGTTTGTCATCAAGAGCCTCATTGATTCTGTGAGTGATGGTAGTTAAAATATCAGCAGTGGATCAGGCCAACCAAAACTCATACTCAGTTGTTGAAGAGGTTTTTTTTTTTTTTTTTTTTTTTTTGTATTTTTTTAGATGCTTGACAACTTTTTTATTGATTAAGGCCTTAAAAATCTTACTAATGATACTGTGGAGACTCTGTATTGGGAAGGGAAAGATCACATACCACTAGAAGGCAGGTTACAGAGAGTGAAAGAGAATGAGAATACTTGAGTGGGAAGGACTGAGGAAAGGATAATAAAGAAACAGGCTTCAAGAAGACAGATGGCAATTGATGCTGGATTTAAATCTTTGAAGATTGTAGTTATCAGAGAAGCAAGAAATCAGAAGGGATTTCCACAGCTGAGAAGTGCGAGTAAAGAAACTTAGAGTAGAAGTGTTGGTTGCATTGAGCTAGTTTAACAGTAAAATGCTGAGACCTAGTAGCAACCTTAAATTCGTATAGTTGGGGCTTCAGGAAAACAAACTGATCAGAACAGTTGCCATGAAAATATTTGTAGAAAGCACAGAGGAACGCCATGTTACATCAGTGAGAAAGTGGCTGAAGTCAAGATGCCTGGTCAGGATCGATAACATTACAGGGCATTCTTTGGATTTTGTCTATAATCTCAAGATGTCCAGTAATTGTATTCATAGATGAACGGTAGATTTATAAGTGTGCAAAATGGATTCAAACAAAAGATTTTCTGGTATGACACAGTGAACCAACTTTCCTTGCTGTAGATATAGCAACTGATTCGATATAATCACTCCAGTTCATGTCAGCTTAAAATCTGAAGCCTCAAAGACATAATGTGTTGCTCTCCTGGAGTTTAGCATCAGCCATGCTGATAGCAGGCAAAAGATGTTCTCTGTGGTGATTGATTAAATGAAAGCAATTTTGTTTGGAGATGTTTTCTAAAATATGTAATGAGAAAAGAAGGCTTGGAGAATCTAACATTCCCAAGGAATATTGAAGGCAAGCAGGACAGAAAACAGCATCCATCTGTGGCACCAACTGCCTCTATCTAAGGTGCTTGTGTAAATGGTTGGCAGAATAGAAATTGGGAGAGACAAACTTTACTAAAAAGTACAAAGGACAAGAAGTTGTGGAGAGCCATGGTCGTCCAAGTCCTGAAGGAACATGGCACAGAGAAGAATAATAACTGTGAACCTGTTTGTTCCTTTCAAGTCTATAGAAAAGAAATGGGTAAATTTTCAAAGGTTACAACACAGCTCTGGGGAAGGTAAGAAAATGCTAAGACTGAAGCACTGTAATAAAAACATCAGATAATTTGTGAAATCATAAAAAGATTTAATCTCAAAGCCTCAGAGTTTGGAAAATCCTTCATTATTCATTTTATCTGAGAAAATTCCGGAATGTCTGCGGCTTGATTTTGTTTTAAGAATGAACTTAATAATTTCTCTTATTTTTTATTACTTGTCAGAGTTTAGTCATGAAAAAAAAAAAAACAACTTTATTTTTGTAAAATGATAAATAGCTTGCTAAAGGTTTAATATTCAGATAGATTACGAAGTTTTGTTTCCGTTTTCTTCTGACAACACAAAACTAAATAATATTCAATGTATTTTCCATTTGAGAAATCCTGCCTGAGGACAGCTGGTTACTATCATTTTCATTATTGGCATTTTACTTTATATATATATATATATATATATATATATAAGGTTGGTGCAAAAATAATGACGTAATAATGTCGTTTTTTGCCCTATTTTTTAACGTCAAAAAATGACATTATTACGTCATATTATATATGACGTAATATATATATATATATATATATATATATGTGTGTGTGTATTCTGATATATTAAATGTTGCTAAATACACTGATGGAAAATAAAATTGCAACAGTATCAGTTTCATTTTATTAAGTTAACCCTCTATTGGCTATGTGAGGCATCATCACAGCATTAGTACTCAAGACTGGACTTTCACCTGCTGATGCCCTATGCAATATGAAAAAGATTTGGGTAAAACATTTTGGATGATAATTATTATTTATTAATGATTATATATAATTTTTGATGATTTAGTGTTAAAGAATAAAAACTAATGATAAAATAAAAAGTATATTTTAAAAAAATGAGGCTGCCCTCCCCCAAGTGTGTGTGCCAATT
Organism: Acanthosepion lycidas; assembly: GCA_963932145.1. NCBI lineage: Eukaryota > Metazoa > Mollusca > Cephalopoda > Sepiida > Sepiidae > Acanthosepion > Acanthosepion lycidas. The sequence continues at coordinate 18,078,893 of OZ010583.1, read as the reverse complement.
GAAATGGCTTGCTGTAACCATAAATTCTATGTTAATCATTTCTTCTCTCTTGTGGAACTCTCTTCTGGCTTCTTGTTTTCCAGTCAACTTTGATAGTCAAAAATTTAAATGCAATGTCAATCGTTATCTACTGTCTTCCTGATTACTCTTCTATTGTTCTCGCTTAATTTTCACTTATGGTACTCTCTTTCGGCTTCTTGATTTCTGGTCAACTTTGATAGTCAAAAATTTAAATGCAATGTCAGTCATTTACTTGTCTTAATTCCTGTTCTTTTATTGTCATCTCTACTTAATAGTGTTTTTTCTTATATTCTCTAACACTTAGTAACCACTTGCATATTAGTGACTTAATTGCCTGAAATGATTAAAAAAAAAAATGGTTAATTCTAGCACTGTTAGTACTGTGAGGTTTTCAAACACTTCAATATTATAGATATATCATTTAATTCTTGGACACTTCAAGGCAGTGTAATGGTTAGCAAGCTTGTCTCGTTAGAACAATTATGACCGAGTAGTGAGTTCGATCCTCACTGGGTACCCCATACTTTCAGCCTTGTGTCACATCTAAGCTATGTTTGGAAAATCACTATATCATTTAATTCTTAATTTGTTTTGTTATTTGTGTTCTTTCTGGTTTTTATAGATAAAAAAAAAACAAAAAGTTTTATTTTGAAAAATTAAACTAAAAGATCCCTATTAAAAAAAATGAATTTAAAAAAATAGATTTTATTTTATTTTCATTAAACAAATAAAATTTCTTGTAATTCAAGCAAATAGTATGACTATTGTATAACTATGACTTTGACTAAAACCAGAAACTCCTTTTAATTATTTGGGAGCGGTGTTCAGAAAGGTACTTTTCCTACAATGAAAATTTAACTTGCCACTTGCTAAATATTAAGGAAAAACCTTTTGTGAAGTGTTCAAAACATCACACAATGGTAATAGAGGATTATAAGTTATGACCTCAGTTCATGCTAAACTGATGTGAGGAAATACAAAAGCTGTCTATAGGAAAGTCAGCAATTTTTTTTTATAAATTATTTTACTACAGTTTAGATATTTCTGAACAAGTATTGTGCTGTGTATGACATCCATGTGAAAGTCTAGATCTGATGAGGTTGTTTTTGGTACTGAACATCAACTCTAAATTAGACTCTTGTAAGGCAAGTGGTGGTGATGGGATATCAGCTGTAGTCCTAAAGGAATGTGCTCCTGAGCTGGCTCCAGTTCTCTTCAAACTAGATAACTATTGCCTCACTGATTCTTTCTTTCCAGCCTTTTGGAAGTCCTCATCTGTTGTCCCTGTTTTCAAGAACCCTACTGACTCATTTAACTACCATCCTATCAGTCTCCTACCACACTTCAGCAAAGTCTTTGAGGCGTTAATCAATGCCAAAGTGGTTAAGCAGCTTACATCTCATGATCTACTCTCTGACAATATAGTTTCCATTTTTACTGGTCTACCGCTGATGTGCTCAAGGCCATAACTGAATTTGTATACCAAGCTCTTGATAATTATGAAGCTCAAGCTGTGGCTCTAGATATCTCTAAGGTATCTGATAGGGTTTGGCATGCCAGCCTTCTTTGTAAGCTTCAGGAATATGGTATTACAGGATAATTATTTGATTTAATACAATCATTCCTGTTTTCCTCCAGTTCCTTTCGTACAAATGCCAGTGATCCCCAAGGTTCTATCCTGGGTCCTACATTGTTTCTGATCTTTGTCAATGATCTTCATGATGTCATCAGTTCCCAAGTAGACATCTACACAAATGACACTACTATCTACTCCTGTCTCAATAGTAAATCTGACATTGTTGACAAAGTTAACCTGGCCATTGGACTTGAAAAAACCTTCAATCTGTAGTTGACTGGAGCAAGAAATGGCTTGTAAATTTTAATACCTCCAAAATGAATTTGTTCTCATTTACTCACCATAGAGAATCCAACCTACCTTCTATCAACATAGCTGATGCCCAACTCCATGAGAGCATATCTCTACACCATCTTGGTCTCACATTTTCCACTGACATGAGGTGGAACAACTCCATTAAATCAATAGCTTTGTCTACCACAAGGAAAGTGGGTCTTCTGTTTCATGCCAGGTTTTTCTCACCTGAGCCCATCCTTCAAATCTACCATTTGTCCTTGCATTGAATATTGTTGCCATATATGATCTGGTGTCCCTGCTGTTCATTTCAAAGTCCTTGACAAAATCCAGAGACTGATATGCAATGTGATAGGTCCTGATCTGGCATCTCGTCTACAGTCACTTTTTCACAGACATACTGTTGCTTCCCCTGTCTTTTCTACAAATATTTTCATGGCAACTGCTCTGACAAGCAAGTTTCACTGGTGCCCAAACTGCATGAATTTAAGCACGCTACTAGGTTGACATCTCGGTCCCATCCTTTCACTGTCAAAATAGTTAAATGTAACCGCCTTTCTACTTTCACAGCTTCTTCTCTTGCACTTCCCAGCAGTGAAACTTCCTTCCTCCTACTTGCTTCCCTGATAGCCATAATCTTCAAATAGTCAAATGTAATGTCAGTCAGCATCTTCTGATGCCTTGATCCTGATCCCCATCATTCTCTACATCTGTTCCTTAAACACCCCTCTTTACTGTTGCTCTCACTCTCTGTAACCCCTTGCATGCTAGTGGCACCTCCGCTTTGCTTGAGTTGAAATGCTTAATATATATATATATATATATATATATATATATATATATATTATGGTAAGGATCACCCTTTACCAGGTCTGGGGGCCACTTGAGGTAAAGGGTTTTGTGTGTATAGGAGTGGGAGATAATGATTAAGATTGTAGTGATCAGGGAAACATCCTGTTGGGAGTAAGTTCCACAGGAAGAAGCTGATCGAATGAAACTTACTTCTCACTGATGGAATACAGAGGGAATGTTGATGGTTTGCTGCTATTTAAGTGGTGTACCATGTTCTTGCCATGAGGGTTTGACTTGGCAGGATCAAAGAATGTAGTTTGTTTAAGCAATTTCTGTGGAAGTAGAGATAGAGCAGCAAGAGGTTTGTCACATCCCACTCATGGAAGAGAGGGTGGAGAATAATTTATTACTCACAAGAACTTGAAGACGCTTTTGGACTCTATCAAGGCTTGAAAGTGTGGTCTGGGCATCTTCTGCCAAAATAAGACAACAGTACAATATTTTTGGCCTGATCTGGCTCTTGTAAAGGTAGAGGATAACAGGAGGAGTCAGTACTTAGTGGAGTGGTACAGGGAACCAAACATTTTACCTGTATCCTTAGCAATGGATCATATTTACTGGGGTGTGAGTTTGATGTCCAACAGTCTTTCAATGCATGGTGCCTGTGGAAGCACTTCTGTTCATTCTGATTGGTAGTAATTCAAGGTTAGAATGTAACTAGCTTGATCTTTGAGGCATTGAATGTTACCTGCCAATTTTTACCCCACTGAGTAGTTTGTGCTAGATCAGAAGAGAGATCAATCACCAATATCTGACCATTGAGAGTTTTACAGGTGCACCTGTATAGTCATATCATTGGTATAGATGTCAACAAATGATCTGAGTATATTCTTAGGCAAATCATTTATGTCAGTTATGTAGATCGAAAAGATGGTTGGTTTGAAAAGTTATCCCTTATGGGGACACCTGTGTTGATCACTAGGGCTTCAGAGGCCTGGCCATTAATAACTATCTTCCTACCTAACTACTGTTAGGAAGGATTTTATGATCGAGTAATTCCTTCCAGTGATTCCATAACTGTAGAGCTTGCATAGTAAACCTTTGTGCCACAACTTGTTGAAGGCTTTTGAGATCCTCAAGGTGTGTTTATCATTAAGAGCCTCATTGATCTTATGAGTTGATGGTAGTTAGGATATCAGCAGTGGATCAGGCCAACCAAAACCCATACTGCTTAAGAGGTTGTTTTTTGTCTAGATGCTTGACAACCTTCCTATTTAATCAAGAGGAAGGTTGTCAAGCCTCAAAAAGCTTACTAATGATACTGAGGAGACTGATAGGTCTTTATTGTGAAATTGAAGATCATACACCCATGAAAAACGGGCATACACTTAACACCTTCCACAAGTTGAATAACTTTGTTAGGATTGGGGATAATTTTGGTTGATATTCTTAACCACTGGAATTTTTTTATTTCTTAGAGTGAAGACCTTTGATAAGTCTAGAAACATCTCATGCTGTAATAATAATATTACTGAGATTGTGCTCAGTAAAACGTGGAAATTTAGGGAGGGGATTGTCTTTGTTGACTAATGTTGAGTTAGAGGCAATGAGATTTGCCTTATCTGTTGAGGAAGATTTGACCTTAAGGTAATTTATGATTCTGGGCACAGTTGCTTTACTTTTGTTCATGATTTGGTTGGTGATCTTCCAGAATTCACAGGGTCCATTTGTTTCTTTTCAAACTTGGTCTGAACACCTCATGCATAGCTGCACTTGGTCTTTTTTAGAACTTTTTGCAGTGATTGTAGGCAGTTCTGGATGCAGTAGGGTTGGGAACTACATTGCTCTTTATGATAGATATTGAAGTAGTGGTATATTGTATATTAGGTGGCAAGGATTCATTTAAACAAATTTTATGAAATGCAGCTGACAAAGTCTGAGTTATTTTTTTCTAGTTTTCCAATTTCCAAATAAGTCATTACACATCTGGATCCAAATTGCAGATTTATAAATTTCATACCTTCGTTCAGTTTTCTTTGAGTACTTTAACATAATATTTTTAGTATTATAGACAAAAGTTTTGTTAGGTACATCCTTGATTTTTTTTTTTTTTTTTTTTTTTTTGAACACTACATTTCAAATTTGAATATGTCATATAAGTGATGTCATGTGTTGAACAATTTCACTAAGCTTGACAGAATTGGAAAATAGATTAAATATTTCATATATATTATAAATATTTTATGCACATTGTAGAATTATTTCACCAAGCTTGATGGCACCGGAAAATTAATGACAGGTTGGTTGTTTGTGTTATTTTTTCTAAAATCCTTTAATAAAGCTAATTTTATGTTTCTGTTGCAGAATTGTTTATAAAATAAATAAAGTCATTTTGCTTCATTATGTATTTCATAACAGCTATTTTATATCTGTGAGGACATTCACTTTTGTCATTAAGAATACAAGTTTATGCTTGTGGGTTTTTTATTCATTGATATAATAAAATTTTGACAACATCTTTTAAATCTTCAAAGAAAGGGATTCTATTATGAAGATTAAGTTCATAAGTTATGAACCTTTAATGGATTCTATTATAAAAGTTAAGTAAACTTTTATCTATCTATTTTTTATTTTTATTTTTTTTCTCCACCATAACAGTAGATAGGTTCACCTATGATCCTGTTCACTCTCCTCAACAGTCATTTGAAGAAAGTAAAGGTTTATCCCTTGTTTCCAGATTAGAATTTTGTTTCCAGTCCCTTCTAAATTCTACTTTTACTCTGTACTTCTAACATCTCCATCTAAACTCTGGAATTTATATTATTATTGGGTTTCTGGTTCATTATAAAGTTTTTTTCCTTCTTCTTTATTTCCAGTAGTGTCTTCCATCTTTTTTGGCATTAGTGACTTGTGTCGGGTGAATTGATTTAAAAAAAAAAAAAAAAAATAGAAAGAAAGAAAAAGTGATAAGACTATAAGAGATTCTATTATTAATGTTAAATTCATAAGTCATTTTTTTTAATCACGCAAGGCAATAAAGCCACTAAGATATGAGGTGTTACTGAATTTGAAAGAAAAAGAAAACATTTAGGAGTGAGAACAAAAGAGGAATCAAGACAGTAGATAAAAATCGACATTGCTTTTAAATTTTTGAAGATCAAAGTTGGTTGGGAAACAAGAAATTTTTCTTCTTTGTGCTATGTCCCATCAGGATGTGGGTATTCATTGTTCTCCACAACTTCCTGTTATTTATTTATTTTATTTTTTTTTAGCAATGTTTTTATTTTTGCTATCTCTCCTAATCCCTGTTCTACCAAACATTTACACAAGCTTGTTCGGTAGGTTATTCACTGTTCTCCTCTGTCCCTGTTGCCTCCAACATGTCCTGTGAGTGTTACATTCTCCAATCCCCCTTTCCTCATTATGTGCCCTAGAAATTCCAACTCTTTCTGATACTAAGTATAAGTGTCCTTTTTGTTTTCATTTTCCTTAAAACTTTGTCATTGATAGCTTCATCACCATCATGTCTGTAAAAATTGCTATAATGACCATAAAAATGGAAAATGTTCACGCGAGATAGAAGCTTAAGCAGACTTAATATTAAGAGACGTCAGTAAAGAATTCTTATATATGTTTTATATTACTATATTTTTGTTTCTTTGACAAGGACATTGCTAAACAAATTTTCAACGTCTAACAACACTAGAGTCTCATCATTAGATTAATTTGGTATTTCAAAGAATTTGTTAGTGGAATTAATGCTACAGTAAATAAAATAGGAAATAGCAGTTTAAAAATGTGTATAAAATACTGATGATAAGTACAAAGTATTTTTTCATATTCATTTCCCAGTGCTGACAAGCTTAGTGAAATTGTTCGACATTTGACATCACTTATATGACACATGTATATTTAAATTTGAAATGTAATATTGTAAAAAATGCTAGGATTATCTAACGAAACTTTTGTATATGATACTAACAACATTTATTTCTTGATAATGATCGAGACCATTGAAAAAAATTCAAATAAAAAACATTGGGCAATTTATCCACAATTTCAATCAAGGTGTGCAACAACTTATTCAAAAATTGGAAAAATACAATAAAAAATTAATCAGATGTATTTGTCAATTGATTTTAATAAAACTTGTAATATATATATATATACACACACACACACATTTACTTGTATGTGAATGTGTGCAAGATCATGTATATGAATATATATATATTTACATATATCTGTGTGTGTGTGTGTTTTGATTGTTACATATTTTTCATAACTGATTTGACTTCAAAACATTAGAACTTGGTCTTCTATGGGTTTGGCACCATGAAATCTGGCAGTTGAAAATATCTCAATCACTTAATGCAAGTAAAAAAAAGAGAAGAAAAAAACAGTAAATGAATTTGTTTAATGTAAAAAAAAAAAAAAAAAAAACTTTTTTTCTTAAAGTAGATAAGCTGAAAAAAAAGAACAAAGAAAAAAAATTATCTATTATTTTCTTACATTAAATCAAGTCAGAAACAAAAGGAAAATAAAATTTAGACATAGAAGCTAAAAAAATATATAAGATTTTGATGCAAAGTGGAAAGGAAAAAATATAAGTTATTCTTCTTGTACCATTTTTATCTTTATTCAGAAAAGATTTCTTCAGTCATATAACAGAATATAAATCAATGTTATTCAGATTTTGACAGCATTGCAAAAACGAAAAAAAAATCAAGAACAATGAAAGAAATTTCCAACATTAATAGATACAAAGGTTGGAATTATAGGAAAAATAAGTATGCTGACATACAACTGCTGGAATTATCCAATGATGTGTACAATAGGTTTTCTTATTTAATATTGTATGTACATATTAATTGCTTTTATTTCATGAATTATTTGGATTACTGTTCAGTTCCTTTCTATTTTTATCACTATATTTTAGTTGATGTAATTTTGATATTTCACACTGTGTGAAATTGAGATGCATTATTGTCATTATATTCTGTGTTATTCAAGATTTTTTTTATCAATTCTATTTCTATCACTACATTTTGTCTGCTGAGTTCTTTGACCTTTCTTATAATGTGAAATTGTAAGATGAGTCATTGTCATTTTATATCTTACACAATCTTTCATTAACAATCTCTCAATTTCTATCACTACATTTTGACAGAGAGATTCTTTGAACTTTGTCTGAAATTATAAGATGAGACATTGTCATTATTTTATTTCTCAATCTTTCATTAAAAACTTTTCTATTTCTATCACTACATTTTAAATGATAGATTTGTTTACCTTTCTTACGGTTTGAAATTGGGATGAGCCATTGTCATTATTTTATATCTTACTCAATCTTTCATTAAAAATCTTTCAATTTCTATCACTACATTTTGACTGATAGATTTTTTTGACCTTTGTCTAAAATTATGAGATCAGTCATTGTTATCAATGTTATTCAAAGTTTCTTTATTTTTTAGTGTTAATCATTCTGTTTTGTCTGTATTTTCTTTCTTGAGAAAGTGATTTAATTTGTTGGTCCTGTACTATAGCAAGCAACTAAATTTCTTTTTCATGCTCGTTTTCAAAAACATGAGCTGGTTTCTTTTGTGTTTATCAATACAAAGAACCATAAAAGAACAGGAATTAAAATGTCAAAAGATAATGATTGACATTGCATTTAAATTTTTGAAGATCAAACTTAAATTTAAAGTGCAATAGAAGAAAATCTTAGCATAGAACTCATGGTTAGATCTAGCCATTTCAACTGTAAAATGATGAGACCGAGCTGCCAATCTAGTAATGTGCTTAAATTGTAAATTTGAGTTATCAAAGGGGAAAACTCATCAAAACAAATACCATGAAAAATATTTATAGAAAAAGCATAGGGAAGTTACGTTATGGTGGTGAGAAAGTCACTAAAGTTGAGATGTCAGGTTAGGACCAATAATATTGCAGATTCTTCTTTGGATTTTATCAAGAAGCTCTAAAAACATAGCAGAAGCACCAGACCAAATGTGGCAGCAATATTCAATGCATGGATGAATGATATACATATAAATTCTGATGAGAAAAATTGTCTTGTACGACAGAGTGAATCAACTTTCCGAGCAGTGAACCTAGCAATTGATTCAATTATAATCTTTCCACTTCATGTCAACTAAAAAGATTAGTTCAAGAAGCTCCTTCTTAGATGACTGTTTTCTGTGTAAGTCACTCTCCTTAGTTAGCATAGCCCATGCTGATAGAAGGCAAAAAAATTTTTTCCTAAAATTTAGTGCGAAAAATCCATATATCCATTGAAATGAAACAGTTGTAGGTTCTATTTTTATGATGAGTTTTACAGAAATCTTCCATTTCCCATGTACTTTACTATGAAGATCAAGTGACCTCTGACCTCCTGATTCTCTAGGTACAATAGAGAGGTATTCTCTAGGATACATAATTCTGGTCATCAAAGCAGGGATGCTTCTACACTTGTTCTAGGTTTGAGTTGTAGGGACAATATTATTTATTAATAAGAATATAAAATAATAATAATAATTTATGGTTCAAAAAATAAAAAAAATTTTTTTTTCTAGAATCAGATCTTTCTTTGCTTTAAATTTCATTCCTTCATGCAAACTTTCTCATACAAAATGAACAAGGAAAAGATGCCAACTCCTATTTTCGGAGGAGCTTTATAGCTATTCTTCCTTCCCATAATTCTCTCTTCCTGCAATATTTTTCTATAAAAGAAATCATCACTTGTGAATGCTTCATTCTCCCCTCACCACCGCAAGGTAAGTGACATCACATTCTCTTTTCTTCCTTTATTCAAATTAAAGTTCCCCAGGATCCTAAAAGATCATTTCACACAACTTAGTTGTGTTCCCAGGTCCATGCTTTGCGATCTCTCTACAGTATTTGTGTTGGTACTGTTTCATTTCTATCTCCTCCATGTTCAGCATTTACATCTTCAACATCTGGACAAACAACTTACCTTAAATACAAAATATGGTGATTGCACTGCAGTCACCACTTCTCTTCCCCATTACATTGTGCACGGTACATTCTGTGGCTTCACACAAACCTCTTCCACTATTTGGATTCTTGCTGGCACTTGAAGCGAAAAACTTTGCCACTGTATATTACAACCTCCACTACTGGGCCTTGTTCAAGAATCACCTTCTGCAGTTCTTCTGCAACCACAGCTGCTATTTCCACAGGCAATTCATTCCATATCACCAGTCACTCAGATCTACAGTCAATAATGGGTTATATCGACAACTAACCTCGTCCAATTGCTTGTCATTCCAATCTCTCCAGGATCATGCATGTTCAGGGCAGGGTCAATTGATTGACCTCTAATACAGTTCCTGACCACTCTCTGGAATTCCTCCCTTTTTTATGAGTGGGTCAACTTTTTGCACCAAACATAGTCCTGTCCACTCTGATACGATGCATACCATTCTAGTTCTCTGGTCCCAAGACAACATATTGAAGCCTCTTTCTCCTCATTGATGACCAACTATTTTTTGTTTACTTGAGTCAATGCATCCTTCTGAAGGTACAAACACTACTTTCATTCATAATGCAAATTTGGATATTAACTCTCCCAGTATTCCTAATCTCTGCTTCATTATCATTTCTCCAGCACCTTTTATCTGTATTCTCCTGCTCTCCTCTACAGTAAAGTTTGCCCAACTTAGTACTGTAGCTGAATCAGTCCTTATTTCCACCTCTCTTAACCCACACTTTAAAGTCAAATTAACACCTTTTAGCACAGCATCTAATTCAGCCTCATTGATGTGGTTATAGTCATCCTTTTTTCTCAGCCATGTTGTATCTTCTGCTACCAAACTGCTGATGCCTATGACTGCACTTGTAACTCTACTGCTAGCATTGCACTACACTACACTATTCCTGTTTTCATTTTAGAGATGTGCCATGTCCCAGTCATGGGGTTCTTTACCTCAGCTAAGATTTCCTAGATCACAGCAACAGTTTCATTGTCAACTTTAATTTCCCAGTCTATCCCACCTGCTCTTCTTTTCATGTAACTGTATGTTGTTCACAGCCATCCAGCAATGGGGTTCTCGGCCTCAACAACTTTCCATAGATTAAGAACAATTCCCACCTACACATCTCTCCTGTCACCTGTGGTACCTTGCTGTCCCTTCTGAACACCAGTTCACCCACTTCTCCTTTCTTCAGCTTAAGGCTCAGTACTGCCCCTCCTTCTAAGGATTCTGGTGGCTTTCCTGTCAATCCAAATTCATTAAGATGATTCACCACTTCTTCTGTTGATATCTTTGTTACATCTATTATGATGTCATCAATGTACAAATCAGTGGCTTCTTTTGTTTTATTACTCTTCATCAACACAGTTTTTAGAGTTGCTGCCATAATTTTCAGTGCAGCATTGTGTTTGAACCCCAACTGAATCAGGTAGTAAGGTTTCCCCTTATAGCACCAGCTGGTACTGCCATAGTTTCTCTGCGACAGGTAGACTGACTTAAGATCCATGATCTTAGTTCCTCCCACCAACTGTCCCCACTTTCTCATCATTTTATCACACACATCGATTATGTCACTACCAGTATGGCTCTCTACATATTGGTTTGACTTTCCCTTTTGTAGCTTGGATCACTACCATCAGCAGTAACATTCCGTTTACTTCACCTTTCTACAGCAAAAGAATACACTTCTCCTTCTCAAATTCTACACTTTTTTTCTTCTTTCAAGGAATTCTTGTAGTTTTTTTTAATACTGAGGACTCCTTTATCCGAATTGCATTCCACAGTTCATTTCTTTCCATCGAACTCTGCTGTGAAGTCCTTGTTTTCAATTTTGCAAGAGTTCAGATCTTGGAGAGCTGTGGCACAGTGTACCTCTCCAAACTTCACCTGACCATTTTTTACACTCACACCTTCTAGCTTATTAATCACATCTATTCCAACAACAATGTCGATACTCTCAATAATATGATCAATGATAACTGCATCTTTTTTTATCCTTGTTCCACCTACTTTTATCTCTACCTGCTGGATTCCTTTACATTTTACCTCACTTCTGTCAAATTATTTCACAGTACCACTCCTACTCCATCTGCACACAAGCTTGGGATTATGTAAAGTGCTATCACACCACCCACTGACACTTCTATGATTGGTAGAGGTTGGTACTGTGCCTTCATTCTGTTGATGGGGTAACTACTCACACAGAAGCTTCTCATTGCTCATTTCCCTGACCCTGAGGGAAATTCCTTGCAATATGCCCCAATCTCTTGTAATTGTAGCACATTACTTTCAGTGGCTTCTTACAGTCTCTAATTAGGTACAACCCCTGATATCTATACCACTTAATTCTCAATGATTCTATGTGATCATAGTTTTCTTTTGGCCCAGCACTGTTCTCAGCTGCTAAAGTCTTTTGCTGATCAAGAGCCTTGTGGCTGGTACCATTTCATAGAGGTGCATATTTTCTACACCAGGCCCTTGTTGCAGAACCACTGATGTATCAACTGGAAAGCTCATCATGAGAGCTAGTTTACTGTCTGATCCAGTCCTTTCCCTAAATATCCAGCCAGGCCTGCCAACATTTTGATATACATCCACTAATTCCCCAATCCATTTCATTCTTTTCAGTTTTTCATAAGCTTCAAAGAGCCTTTCAATGAACACTTTCTTCAGTCTGGTCTCTATCATGTCCTTGTCCAACTGGTCCTCATCACTCATTTCAAGGTTGAAGGCAAGCAGAAAAAGTGGAAGGAAACTAGCAAGGTCTGTCACTTTTTGAAGCTTGTTAATTATTTTCACTTTCTTTATCCTATATCACCTTCTCTGCTAAATGGTGGTATCACATCTCTACCCAATTTCACCATTCCAGTCTCAATACTGCTGAAATGGCCTGTGATTCAAAAAATAAAAAAAAGTTCTCCTAGGATCAGATGTCTGTTGTCCTTCTCTTAAATCTCGTTCCTTCTTGCAAACTTTCTCGTGCAAAACAAAGAAAAAAAGATCCCAACTATTTTCAGAGGAGCTTTATAGCTTTTCTTCTTTCCCATAATTCTCTCTTCCTGCAATATCTTTCTATAAAAGAAATCATCGCCTGCTGCTGCTTCTTTCTCACCTCCTCCCACGACGAGGTAAGCGATATTCCATTCTCTTTTCTTCCTTCATTCAAACTACATAAATAGAATAAATAAAATGAAATAAAACAAGTAACATTAAAACTTTGTTTAAAATTTACTAAATAAAACCAATATAATAAATGTTCTCTCAGCATGCAATGGAAAACTTTTCTGCCTGAGAAATGGATTCTTCACACCTCAAAATACCCAACTCACTTTCTTCGCTACTGACTTTCAAAGAGTCATGATGTCTATTTCCTCTACTGAACATCTTGCTTGTCATAAGACAAAATAACTTTCGTCCTCTATTCAACCATAAAACACATAACTAAAATACACACACACACCACTACACAGAAATAAATAAAATTATATGATTTTAATTTAAAATTTAACATGCTTTCAGTGTTATTCCTTTGTATGTTTTTATTCCTGTGAACACGAGACTATTCCTGCTGGTATGATGTGAGTGACCCCACAAGTTAAAATACTGTCTCCTTGTACTGAATAGTTACTAACTTTTGAATACTAACAATACTCTTTTTTTCTGAATGATCCTTATGATTATTTTTGCTTTAATGAGCAGAGACATTCACAAAGCATTCAAATCTCTCTTGGCTTTTGTTCATATAGGCTTTTGTCAGGATTCATTTGTACTGACTTTCTTTTACTCTTCGCTCTCACCAGTAAGATTTCTTTTTTCTTTTTTTCTTAACTGTGCTTCATAGAAGGCAAAATACATGTGACTAGATGTTTTTTCAGTCTGACCTGTTGATTAACACTGCCTACAGAAATCTTTAGTGTCCAAATGTAAGATAACCTATAAGAGAGAAAAAATATGTACATGGAAAAAAAAAAAAAAAATTCCAAATCTAATTGGCTGAAAGGAAGCGACAAAAACAGCAGAGATGAGAATACTACTTTGAATACATAATGGAATTTATATTATAGTAATCTGATTTCTCTTTGTGGGTCTGTTACCATAACACAACAAAAGGAGAACATCCTAGCTAGATTTTTGTTAGGGCAATATTGTTAAAATGCTTAAGGTTGATTTAAGTAATTTCCAGTTCAGTGTGCAACTTAATAACTGTGTGATTTCTGTGTTCATGTTCATTCTAATAAAATTTGTTATGATTCAATTTCTCAAGGGAGATAAATCCTGGTATATTAAATATTAATTATAAAATGTATATGTTAATCCTGATGACTCAACTAACCAGTTTTTAATTCATAGTTGTTGTTTTCCTAGACTGGCTGCCAACCAAGGCTAGAAAGCCAAGTCTAACCTGTTATTAATCCCTATCTGGGCAGAGAAAAGATAGATTCATACCTTTCTCCAGGGTATTTGTGCAAAAGTGAATGCAATGACCCAAGCTGGATTTGAACTCTACACACAAATCCCACTTTTTTTAATACAAGAATTCACCGAATACAAGGCTCAATGACACACTCAAGATGAGGGTTATTATTAGAATGGTAATGATGAATGATGTCTGTGATATGGATAGAAGTGAAGGAAGAGAGATTAAGATTTTGACCTTTGACTTTCTACATTAATTTTTTTACAGTAATTTTCAATCTCTAAAAGGACCAAGAGCCACTTGAGTTAGAGAGTAAGAGGCACAGTTTATGTGGATTTGTATGGAAGATACTGGTTAACCATAGAGTTGAACAGGTTGATTCCACAAAGCAACAGTTTGTTGGGGGAAAAAGCTGCTAGAATGGAACATACATATCACCAGTGGAATGTGAAGGTGGTTTGTTACAATGTCTGTGGCATGGTGGTTTTTTACCCATGCAGGTTAGAACTAGTAGAACTAAGAAATGTACACTTTTCATGGAAATGGCAATAGAGCAGTGAGAGGCTTGCAACATTTCATCTGTAAGAAAGGGGTTGTAGTGTGGAAAACAATTCATCACCTGTTGTAACTTAAGGAAGGTTACTGAATCATATAAAGGTTGTTAATGAACAATAATACATAGGACAAGAACAACACATACAAGATTCGCCAGCTGTGTGTAGAAGTAGCCAACTGCAAACCAACATACAGTATTTACTACTGTATTTATGTGAATGTGGATATACCCATTAATATCTGTAGGTATGCTACAACAACCTACATTGACATGGAGATGTTTTTGGTCTCTATCAAAACTTGAAAGTGAAGACTAGGCAGCTCTTGCCCATATATATGATTTCTGGATATTTGTATGAAAGGCACATTGTAGTATGATTTATGCTAGTGCAATACTCTATTGAAGTTGAGGTGATCCCAGCATGTGACACCTTTGGAAAGTGCCTGAAAGACCATTACCCCACGGGTTGACCCGAGCCCTTGTGCATGAAATTAGATAAACAGAACTATTTAGGAGCTGTTGATTGTTGGGCTCACATAAATTATCATGACTGAGAGGTTGAGCATACTGTTCAAACTTTTGATCATACCAGGTAATGTACTCTCCAGCAGAAACTATAGTTAAGGTCTGCTCAGCATAGTTGCAATATAAACCACAGGTGGGCTCTGTGGTTGTTGAACAAACGTAAATGTGCCTGAGCAGGCATCTGCAATGGGGATTGGCTAGCTGCCCTAGTAGAGAGCCATTATTATATATATTACTGTTGAAATTTTTTTGGCAATTTCTACTTCAATTTGCCACTTTGTCTCAGCTGGAATTTAAAATCACAATGTGTTCACTTCAGAATCATGGCCTTAGGAATGTCAGGAATTCATAGCTTTGGTCAGATGCTTACAATGAGTCCACAAGAATAAACAAAAGCAAATATGTACTGTGGATTTTCTTTTGGTTTATCTCAGAAATTTCTGATTTTATTTACCAAATGACAAACTATGACTAAATGAATTATAATCGTTTAATGACTTGAGCCAACTTAAAGAAGAAATGTAAATTAAAATTACATCTCACTGAAAATTTATATCAGAACATAACAAATAGATAACAAATAATTGTTTTAAGAAAGATGAGTATCAATTTCAAAGGTTGAAGCCAAGTGGAAACAGAAGTTAATGAGAGGGAAACAAAATTAAAACTTACAATAAATCATTTGTTATGGTATCTGTTTGAATGTCAGCTGAAAAATTCTTCAACAAGTGAAGAAAGAAAAATGTACTGGAGGCAATTCACTTTTAAATAGTGTCAGCTCAAATAAGTTCAGGACTAAGAAAAATGTTGACATGTTGAAGTTAATTCTTGAACAAATACTTTTCTAAGTGTGATAAAATAAATTTAAATAGTCGGCTTAACAAAATTTCTGTCTGAGATATTTCTGATTATCATAATTTATTTTTCATTTTGTGTGTAAAATAAAATATCATCTAAAAGAGATGATGAAAAAATGATTATAAATTAAAATATAAAAAAAAGGGAAAAAGTTTTAATAATTGTATATTTGTATTATTTACAAAGTATCAATCATCATCATTCCTATGACTGGGTGTGGCTGTAGGGTTGTTGTGCAGATGAGCACCTGACTAGTTCTTGTTACATAGCAAGTAGACCTCCAGGTCAAATCACAGCTGAGCTCCTCCAAATTATAGGCTCACATTGGTCACAGACACAACTGTTGATTCATCTGGGAAATCTCAACTCTGGTTGTTGACTTTATATCAAAGTATCAATATTTCCTTCTTTTTTACTCATTTCACTCCAAGCAAGACAATAAAGTCACTAAGATGCAAAGGGTTACTAAGTGTTAAATGATATGAGGAAAAAATCACTATTAAGAAGAAAGAACAATAAAAGAATAAGAATTGTGAAGATAGAAGATAATGATTGACATTGCACTTAAATTTTTCATGATCAAAGTTGACTGGGAAGCAAGAAGCTGGAAGAGAGTTCCACAAGTGAGAAGTGTGGTAGAAGAAACTGTTAATATAGAACTTATGGTAACAGCTAGCCATTTCAACAGTAAAATGATGAAACTTTGCCACCAATCTAGTAATCTGCTTAAATTCATAAAGCCTATTTACCATAGAGGAAAGTTCATCAGAACAATTACCATGAATATATTTATAGAAAAAACTTAGAGAAGCTACATTTTGGCAGTAGGAAAGGGATTGAAATCAATGTGCCGGATCAGGATTAATAACATTGCAGGTTCTTCTGTGGATTTTATCAAGAATCTCTAAATACATTGCAGGAGCACCAGACCAGATATGACACCAATATTCAAAGCAATAATAAAATTACAAATAAGTAGCTTTACCAGCTTAGCATTTACCTTTCACTACATATATATAAAAGTTATTATTAATCTTGCTCTATTTCATTTTAAAGATTATTTTTCATGCTAAGAAAGAATTTAACGTGAGGATAACAGCTCAGAAAATATTTTTAAAAAGTTAAACATTAGTAATGAATTATATATTTCTCTGATGCAGAGTCATTATTTATATTTACATTTACATTAAAATTAAATGGATCCATAGACACCTAAAGAAGTTCAGTGATTTTGGTTTGGTTTGGTTTGGTTTATGACATATCAACCTCGATGGGTTATTTAATGGCGACCAAATTTTTTTTGCTGGTAATATTTTTTTTCCTTCATAAATCTATTTTTGGTAATATTTTTTTCTTTAAAAATGTATTGCTGGCAATAATTTTTTTGCAAAATATTTCTGGTATTAAAATCTATTTTTACACTTTCATAATGTTTTGACCCCAGTTTGGGGGTTAACTATTTTCCCATAGCTTGGACCCTAACAGGTGCTACCACCCTGGGTTAGGGTGGACCTGGGGACACCAGCAATTAAGAGTTTGTTCCACGCTTGTCAAAATGTCCTGATCAGAGGCCTTGCTGTTGGACATAGTCTATCATCTTACCCAGGATGCGGATGTAGTTTATTGTCATAGTATGGATGGAAGAAGTTCAGTGAGTACAATAGCCAAAATATGAGAATAATAAAGCTGAAGACATTCAGTCATTTATGTGCCATGTGTGATACATGCATAGGTGATCATGTATCTTTTGATACCTGACTGATGAGGCAAATTTTTTCCTGCAGTTGGTTGTCATTTCTTTCTGCAGTAGACCAGTTGCTATCCAAGGCTATAGAACCTAGTCTGTCCTGCTATGTACCTATAGCTAGGGGCATTAGCATGTAAGTGAATGTAATGGATTTGACTGGAATTCAAACTCAGCTCTCCAATTCCTCAATCCAAGCTGCTATCCATTACTCCACTGTGTCTCCACAGAGGACATTAGTCTGAATATAAATGATGTTTGAGTTGATTAATTCAATTTGTATAGCTTATCAATCCTTTGCAAGTTATTTAAAACCAGAAAATATTTTTTAGCGTGTAAGATTTTTTTCAGATTATAATGATTTAGTGATTCAAATTTTACTAATTAACCCATAGCTAGAGGGAGAAGATGTAGATTCATACCTTTCCCAAGGGTATTTGCACATAAGTAAATATAACTGACCCAACTGAAATTGGAACTTGACTCTCCACTTAACAATTCCAAGCCATTATCCATTACACCACATCCAGCTTTTGACATCTAATATTCCAAAGTGTTGACCCATCTAGGTTAAACATTGCTTAACTTTAGTGATTGGGTGGGAATCAGTATTTGAACACTATATGGCTGTTAGCCTGTAAATAATGTGAATTATATATTATAGTATTTTTTAATAAGATTTCTCATATGTTCAGATTAGTAGTCAAAAATAAATATACTGTTGAACAACTAAATGAAATGGAGTATCTATTCAAATGTGAATATCCATTAAAAATAATGTTTCAAATGATAAAATCTGTTGGGTTAATAAATATATAAAAATCCATTACTACTTTAGAAATATTATAGTATATCTCTTCTTAAAATTGATCTGTGTATCCTCTTGTTGAAGAATATTTAGTGATAGGGGTGTGGATTCACTGGAGTTTTCCTTAAGAGCAAATATATAAACAGGTACAATTAACATATTACCTGAGCAAACTAAAAGAAAAGAAAGTAAAAAGAGGTGAATAAAGGTGTGTATATAGACATTTACTTTTTCACATGTAAATATGTGTGAAGTTTTTTTGAAAAATTGTGAGAAACTTACGTCTGGGAAGAGTTATCTGTTGATTTGTTAGAATTATGGGACCTGCTTGTGTGTTATCAAGTAAGTTTAGAATATTATAATCTGCGTACTATTTTGTGCTGTGTTCAATGCAATATGAGGTTTGCTGGGGATCAAAAGGTCTCCCATAGCAGAACAAGACTCATGTTATCTCTAAAATATCTGGTATAAAAAAAGAAAAGGATGAAACAGTTGTACTCTTTTCTGATATACTGCTTTGGAGTAATCCTATGATATTATATAAATGCTCACACCTTGGGTTAGGGCACTTCAGAGAAGAGACGATGGTGTCAAAATTGTCAATGTGGTTATTAATTATAAATGTAGAATCTGCAGTCAAGACCATGGATTAAAAGAGAAATCATTTTAGAGTAATATCTTTAATATATCATTTTATATGTGGAATATTTAGTGATAGGCTTATGGCCACTTTGAAGAGAGTATGAATGAATATATGGGATGAGGCAAGTCATGCACCAGAGGTGTTAATGGATAGGTCAAACAGGTCCTGTTGAGTGGTCACTGGACCTCACACCCTTGGTTTTTTTTCTGTGGGGGCCATTTGAATTCAGTTGTTTATCAGACACACCCAAGAAATATTGAGGGACTTAAAGAAAGAATTAAATACGAATACAGTAAAATGACAGGGGGAAACTATTCAACATTTTAATGAATAATGCAGGCACAGAATTGAAATGTGTTTTGAAAAAGGAGGAGGACATTTTGAACAGTACATATAACAGTTAAATAACTAGTAAATAAAATTTTCATGCTTGATTTTACTTTTAAATTAGCCTGATGGTGTGTGACTTTTGTCTCATCCTATACAAAGAATAATATAAAATTAAGAACAACAACATATTTTATTGTCTAAGCAAACTTAATAGAAAGAATACAAAATGGTTGAAAAGGTTGAAAGAAGAGATGTCCTTTTTTTTCTATACACATATGTGATGTTCCTATTAAAGATTGTGAGAGACTTACATTTGGGAAGAGTTCTTTATTGGTCTGTCACCAGAGTGTTTTGAGTGGCAGTGCCAGTTCTTTAAGTCATGGAGATCATTAGTAAGTATTTGTACATTAAAATTATCTCATATCATTTTTATTGGGATAATGGTTTTCTTGTGGAGGGGCATCATTACTTCTCGGTCCCCCCACTTGGCAACAGGCCTAAGTCTTTCTCTGTTGGTTTAGTATAATCATTAGATACACTTGTATGTAGTCAAATAGGCTTAGTACTTATAAGCTGTGTACTATTCTGTATTGTATTCAATACATCATGACGTTCATTGAGGACGAAAATGTCCCCAGAGGGGAAAAAATATGTCTTGTCCCTAAGGCATCCTGTGGCTAAAATATTAGGTTGGTGCAAAAATAATGACGTAATAATGTCATTTTTTGACGTATTTTTAACATCAAAAAACAACATTATTACGTCATTATTTTTGCACCAACCTAATAGAAGAAAAGAAAGAGAGAGTTGTATTTTTTTTCTTTATATGCTGCTTTGTCAATGCCATCCAGCAGTCCTTAGCAGAAGTTCTTTGGTAGATAAGAAGGATAATCCTACAATCCCATATGAATGATGGTAATTTTTACATTGTCGTCTCTTCTCTGAATTGTACTATAAAAAAAGTAGGAGTCCAAGAATGTTTGATGACCCTGCCTAGCACAGTTGGGTATAGTTGCAATGGTTTGTGCTGAGCTACAGTAACCCCCCTTCCTATTCCTAGAATTCCAGGGTGCAGAAATGTGTGATATTTGGGGAGAGAAAGCAAGCCACAGGGAATGCCAGATAATACCAGATAGTACTGAGTTATTAACTGCTTTTGGGTCCCTCCCTTCAGACTCTTCAGGCTGGTTTGAATACAGAGTTTTCTTTCTCCTAGACTGGTTACCACCCAAGGCTATAGAACTCAGTCTGTCCTGCTTACTTACCCAGAGTTAATTATAAAATCTATAAGCAAAACCCTGGATTAAATGAAAAATGCAGATATCATTATTTTGGTGATATACATATATATTCATATATGTATGAATATATATAGTATTAAACTTGATATCTGATTAAGTTTTCAATGAAAGCTAAGAGAAGAATAACAGTTATATCTTATTTTATCTTCTACAATAATAAAGTGCAGTTTACATGAGTTCATCTGTCTGTTTTTCAACCTCTGCAAATCATAAACAACCTGACGTAACAGGTGTAGAGTAATCCATGGTTACCTCCCTTGTCAAGAAATGGTATCTGCCTTTGTTATAAAAATGGAGCATCAATGAGGAGGGGAGAATTTAAATTCTATGCGTTAATGAGTTTGGATGTCAAAACAGACTGTTAAGTTTCATCTTCTCTTCTTTTTCCCTCCTGTAATTTAATACACTTAAATTATGCCACATGTTATCAAGAAGAACTTATACCACATGGTGTCAGAAAGAACTTACACTACATAGTGTCTGAAAGAAAAAAATGATACAAGAAAAGTAAAAAAAAAAAAGACAAGGGAATAAACCAGTGGACTAAAAAAAAATTAAATTCCAAGAAATTGTAAATAAAGTCATTTTTTTTTTTTAATAAAAATTGTTTTTCTTTGCATTTAAACCAAGAACAGTTTATAAAGTAAAAAGAAAAACAAATTTGTTCTCTTTGTTAAAAAACAAGATTTAATCCAACTGACATGACCTTTGCACAAAATTCTGAATAACGACATGTTATCCAAAGGCAATTTATGACAAATGTCCAATGTTCTGCAAAAATGGTTTTATCAGGGAATTTGATAACTAACTAGAAAATGTTTATTCAAAATTTTTGAAATTATTCAAAAACCAGTTGACTCAGCAAAGAACCTGATAATGCATACCAAACATCTGTCTTTTTGTCAATAATAGATGTGTACAACATTTACAAGGGGTTGGAATTCGATAATGAAGAGGAGAAGGATAATTTGGAAGCAGTATAACAAAATTTGAAGAAATTTTTGTTGGAGAAACCCATGAAGCTTACAAATTTCATATTCAAAAGCAAGAAGCTTCAGAGAGTATAGAGGCATATGTTGCTGCATCCTGGCAGTTAGCAAAAGGCTGCGATTTTGGGGAAATGCAAGACAGGCTAATTCAAGACCAAATAGTTGTAGGGTTTAAAGATGAGAACAGTCAAGGAAAAGTTTTTGAAGGATAAAAGGTTTATCCTAGACAAATGTATAGACATAGGCAGGGCCTATGAAACTTCCAAGAAAAAACAGAAGCAAACATTAGAAAAATAACACCAAAGAAATATAAAAAGAAATCTCAAAAAACAGTCTGCCATAAAAGCAGTACAAATAAATGCATATGCTGTGGCAATATTCCATCTCACACTCAAAACGACTGTCCAGTCAAAACTGCAATTTGCCAAAAGTGTTCAAGAAAAGGACTTTATACAAAAAAGTGTGGGACTGGCAGGTCCAAACATCAAGTAATGAGAAAGGAAGAACTACACTACGTCTTTGGGTCAATTACTATTAACGATACAATTAATGCAACCATGGAAGAAGCCTGGTAAGCTGAAGTTAAAGTTACTACAAGGCTATGTAGTAAAGTAATTCATTTCAAATTGGATACTAGAGCAGATGTAACAGTAGTTATCAGTAGTTATTTTAGAAAAAACTCCGCAATTATTAAAAAATATAACAAACTGTATGGAGTAGGTTACCACCAAATAAAAATCATTGGTTGTGTGGAAGCTTTATTAGAAAGTCCAAAAGCAAAGTCTAAACAGGATTTGTTTGTTATTGAAAATTTGAGGAAACCATTACTGGGGGTGCCAGCAATAAAAGCTCTTAAACTACTGAGGAGAGTGAATTCTATAAAAAGTGAACACCACAAATATAGAAAAGAATTTCCAGAACTTTTCACAGATATTAGTAGATTCCAGAATATATATAAAAGAATTTTAAAAGAGTCTTTGCAACCAATGTCTATATCAACTCTTCAATGCTTGCCACTTACTATGAAGAAATCCAGGAAGAGTTACAGCATTTAGAAAAAAAATTATATGTCCAGTAAAAACATCAAAAACTTCACCAGCAATCATAAAACCTGCTTGACCAAGGTCTGTTCTAATTAAGACAGTGAAATTCAATGACAAAATACTTATCTCCTAAGGTGAAAGACTAAACAGCCATCATCAACAAAAGTTACCAACCAATGAACTTCCAATACACTGCAGTGTCAATCATGACCTGAGTCCAACTGAATAGTCAGGGGATCAACATAAAACCTAAATAACTGAAATTGAAAATTGATATGGTCACAAGGTTTGACCTCCTGATAGACTTTCATATTGAAAGGACTCTCAAAAAAAATGGGGGATGTAGAGTAATTCACAGTTACTTCCCTTGTCAAGAAATGGTATCTGCCTTTGCTATAAAAATGGAGCATCAATGAGGAGAGATTTTAAATTCTACACATTAACAAATTTGGACACCAAAACAAACTCGTTAAAACTTCTTCTCTTCTTTTCCCCTCCTGTAATTAAGTACACTTAAATTATGCCACAACAGGTAGTAACTACTGTAGTTACACATGATTAAAAATAAAATAATTCATTTAAAGTTAAATTTAAATATTGAACACAGAGAAATGTTTAAGAAACAATTCTTTAGTAAAGGTTTAACTTTAATTTTGCTTTTTATCTTGCAATTAATGTCATTTAATTAAACTGTAATTAAAACTTAAGCAGGACAGAGTATGTTGCTCATGTTTTTTTCTTTTTGTAGCATGCATGACATATTCAAAATATTACATAGTTTTGGTTCCCTAATGTCTCTTAAGAGTGACTTTATGCAAAGGGATCATGAAGAATGATGATTTTAAATGAAAATAAAAATTGCGTGCAAAATAAATGTAAACAAATTATGGAGATTGGTTGCATTAAGGTGTCAAATGAAGATAAAATAATTTTCTATAATTATTTCTAAATTCTTATAACTTTTATATACATAGGACGCTGAAGGTAAAATACCAAGAACAAAAAAGCCCTCCACAGGAGCATGCTGAAAGTCTGCCCAAAGGGCGACTACTATGCTAGTATTAAAATATGGTGGACTCTGTCTTCTTAATTTCTGTTCTTTTATTGTTCTCTATTAATGTTTTTCTTATATTCTTTCACACTCAATAACTGTCTGCATGTTAGCGGCTTTATTGCAGTTGTATAGAAAGATGACCAGCCTTCTCTACACTAATTGTTGAACATGGGCTCATCCATCTGCTATGAGTAGAATACCTTCACATAGGAATGGTACAAATTGCTACCACTGAAATGAGGTATTCTCTATTACTGTATTATTTATCCGTGTCTATCAGGGAATTAAACTTGTTCTTCACTCAATCTTTTGTTCCAGTGTTTCTTTACAGTCTTATTAAACAGAACTATGGGCGTTATATGAACTTTATAACAGTTGACTTGTTTAGGGTAAAATGATTTAAAATAAGAAAAAAATGAAGTAAATAAATATACAGTGTAACCTGGATATAAGAGAGTTGTCGGGACCAGAGAAGAAGTCTCTTATATCCGGATTTGGTCTATTTTGTTTAGGTAAGTATGGCTCTAATTTGGGACCAGAGAAAATCTCTCTTATATCCGGGTTACACTGTAGTTTGAATATAGTCAATGTAAGACTGACTGACAAATATTTTGGTTAAGACTAATAACTTATTTGCTGAATTTGAGTGAACTGAAAATTATAAATTAAAATATGATTGCATATAAGATCACGCTTTTCCCAAGAAAATGGTTACGTATATATCCGGGTCTTTTATTCAAATTTGAGGCATGTGGTAGGCTAATCTTGACTCAGAGAACATCATTTTTCTTTTTTTTATAATCATTTCACCCCAAGCAAGGTAATAAATCCACTAGGATGCAAGAGGTTACTGAGTGTTAAAGAATATGAGAAAAATCTACTAATCAGAGAGAGGACAATAAAAGAATAAGAATTAAGAAGACAAAAGATAACAATTGACATTGCATTTAAATTTTTGATGATCAAAGTTGACAAATAAGCAAGAAGTCAGAAGAGAGTTCCACAAGTGAGAAGTGTGATAGAAGAAACTGTTAGCATAGAACTTACGTTTATATCTAGCCATTTAAACTGTAAAATAATAAAACCTTGCAGCCAATCTAGTACTGCAATTAAATTAATAAAGTCTAGGTACCATATAGGAAAATTCATCAGAACAATTGCCATGAAAGAATTTATAGAAAAGGCTCAGGGAAGATACGTTATGGTAGTGAGAAAGGGACTGAAGCTGAGATATCAGGTGAGGACCAGTGATATTGCAGATTCTTTTTTGGATTTCATCAAGAATCTCTAAATATATATAAACTAGCAGCCATACCCAGCTGGTCAATCAGAAAAGCATTCAATTAGAATGGAGCAAATACAGCATCATGTTTAGATGTAACAGTCTATCTTCTTCACTTACTTTAAAGTACTTTCATTAAAAGAACATTTTGAATTAATGCAGTTACTGATATAACAGAAGTAGGTCTGTATTTATTCAATCAAAGTTAGCTGAGGACATGATGGGGAAAAACAGGCAATATAAAGACCCACTTCATCTGAAATTCAATTTGTCAGGGATGTAAAAATTGCCATTTTTTGGTATTTATGTGGATTTTCACTACATGGGTGGACTCAATTATCAAGTTAAAAATCAACTTATTGTTGGCTACAATTGAGTGAAGCTTGTATTATATTGCTTGAAAATTGAGGGAGTTTTTAGTTTAAAGTTTGTGTTAAAATTGATTTGTGTTGAAATTGATTTTTCATTTTTTGCATTTTTTCACTAAACATAGTGGTTTAGAAATAAAAATGAGGTATTGTTGAGCTCGTCATGAAGTAAATAACCAACATACCAAGTTTGAACAAAATCAGAGGAAAAAAGTCAAATTTATTGATTTTTGATCTGCTTTATTGATTATTGATTCATTACAAATTATCAAGTTTTTATGCTAAGAATCTATCTCTTACATTGTGCAATGTATGTGACAAGTTTGGTCAAAATTGGTTGGATGGATCTCGAGTGAAAAGGTATCACACAGACATTCTCTGTTTATATATATATATATATATATATATATATATATATATATATATATATATATATGGGAGTATGCATGGCGGAAAATGTAATTTATGAGGCAACAATTTTCCCCAAAGAGAATTTTGAGCAGAAAAGGTTATACATAGGAATATTGGCGGGAAGTTGGAAACATTGACTTTATAACCATTGCCAGTCCTTCAAAGATAAATGTAAAAAGAACCAAACGCCACTGTGAAAGCATTATTGGGATTTCTTGAATGGTGGCTTAACCCCACAAATAAAAGTGAAGATAATCTCGAGAGCCAGAACTCCAATAAATTTCAGAGACAGATGTGACTTATGCATAAAAGAAAAAATCCTCATAATAAAACAAAGATCCGGATTTATTACTAAACAAACATAATGAACTATTTTTTAAATGCCAACATAAGAACAACCTAAATTTAACTAAATATATTTAGGAATAACTATATAGGAAGACTAATATTACATGATCTTGGTTTTTTGTTTTTGGAAATGTTGCTCTGCACACATAAGTGTGAACACATAAGTGTATGTATATAACTATATAATTGAACTTGAACATTGATACGTCTTTTGATATGTATATGCGTTTATATGGAGAGATAGGCATGCATGTGTTATTTTTGTGTATTGTGGGCACATTTTTGGAGTGGGTGGGTATGGCTATGAATATGTATGTATATATACGATCTGTTTTTTTTTGTTTTTTTTTAAATATATGTAGTTATATGTATATATGGGTGTATGTGTGGGTACATGTATATGTGTGGTTGTGTATGAATACAATTTTTATAATTTCTATATATGTATGTGTGGGTGTGTATATATAGATGGGTACATGTATGTTGTTCCATAGATAGTGTATGTAGATATGTATAAATATAAGAAGTTGTGAGTTCATATATATAATATAGGAGAATATATATATAATAAGGTAATTAAGTATGGATTTTGATATGTTTTTTGCATGCATGCACATGTGGATGTATATATGTACATATTTATGTGTATGTGTGTGGATATGTGTATATGTATGTGTATATATATATGAGTATATATATATGGGTATATGTGTGTGTATATGTACATGTCTGTATGTGTATATCTACATGTGTGTGTGTATATATATATATATATATATATGAATATATATATATATATATATATATATATGGATACATAGAATATTATAAAAGAAGGACTTACAGTCCTGTTATTAGTGTTTTTATCTCATTTCTCATTTAATATTCTCTAATTGGAAGTGTCAGTTTAAAATTTTTTAAATTGATAATTTAAATTGAAATATATTACCCTTTAATAATCATTATTGATGATAAAATATTTAAATTGGAAAAATTTTTGATATTTAGGTAGGTGTTAATACATGAAGTTACCTATGTATATCGGCACATGGCTACCTATATGAGTGATTGAACATGTAAAGGAACGTGTGTGTATATGTGATATTTGCATGGGTGTGTATACAGTGACAGAGCAAGATCTTTAATATTACCTTCAGATATTACCCCATATTAACTTAACTAAAATTTAAGTAAAAGAGATTACCTATCTAGAAACAGTCACGAGTTAAATTCATGAACAAAATTCAAACAGATAGAGATGTCAACTTAATAATCAATAATAAAATTTTTTAAAGAGATTAAAAAAAGGATTACTAGAAGTAAACTTATATTTTAAAATAAAATTTTATTCTTTTAATGTACTTTCTATGAATATTTTTCTAATTGACTATTTCATAGAAAATCCCCAAAATTTACAAGAAATTTAAATCACTAACAAACATCAAATTGAATTATTTGTAGACAGTTTCGAGACATTCAAATTTATATCAAACATAATCTTTATGAACCCCCAAAATAACAGTGTCTGTTTCTAGCCTTTTTTTTTTACAAAGAAAATTAGTGACAACTTCTCTCATAACTTCCTTCTCTCTTTTTCTCTCTATGGGTTTTTTCTTCTCTACCCCTTTGATATCAATATATAACTTCCATTAAGTTAACCATTTAAATGTGTCAATATCTGCTAACTCACTCATGTCTTCTCTCTCTCCCCCCTCACTTCGTTGATTTACATATGTTTAATACGGCCTGTCAAAAATGTGTAAATTTTCTTTTCATTTTTTGTTTGGAAGTAAAGTCTGATGATCCGCAGTCCTTTAAAAGGGCAATGGTGAAATAATTTATTACATGGAACCTTAAAGTGGTCTGTTTTTATTTAAATGATTTGCTCTGGATTTACATTCAGCTCTCTGGATTTTATCCTCCTTAGGTTTACCCGTATGGATTACCTAGTTTTTCTTAAACTATATATATATATATATATGAATAAATGACCGAGACTTGTACCTAACATAAGGCACTAATATTAAAAGCAAAATATAAATTAAATATAATTCTTCCAAACTTTGGTTTATAAAAGAAAATGAGAAATGACACTTCATTAATTTACCAATTAGAAAAAAAGTAACCCTTCTTAAAATATCCTATTAAAATAAATATACAAATATAAGGTTGAAAATTAAATAAACATTGATAAATTTTATGTCAAGGAACTAAGATATATGTATAAAAAAAAAACTGTTTTTTTTGTTTTGTTTTTAAGATAATTCATTATTTGCACAAACATAAATCAGGACTGTTTCTAGTGAGTAAAAATTTTCTGTAAGTTTATTTATCTTTGTTAATATTTAATTAAGAAATGAATCCCTCATTTTCAGTGTGACATTTATTGAACTTGTCCAACTTTGGCATAAACTTACATTTCTAAAATATTCAACCTCTCAGTGAGGAACAAAACCGCACACTAACCACTGGATTTCCACTATTGTTTCTGTGTTTGTTTGACCTACAGCATAGGGCTATATTTCTAAAACAATTGATAATTGAACCACTGTTTTGTGGAACTGACTCCCAAGAGGATGCTTCCCTGATCACTACAATCTTAACCTATTCAATTCTACGGTTAACCATTAATTTTTCCACATATCAGCTTGAGTCTTGTATAGGGTGAACATCATTGTAAAAAAAAAAAAAAAAAATAATAATGAAGATCATTTTGTCTCAGTATCCGATACTTCTTTTATGTGCCATGTACCATATACTCTATGCATGGGGGAGCAGTGGATAGTGACTCGGATTGAGGAATCAGAGAGCTGCATTCAAAGTCAAGTTGAATCCATTACATTCACTTACATGCTAATACCCATGGGAAAGGTATGAATCCTCTTCTTCTCCCCCAGCTATGGTTAAATAGCAGGACAAACTGAGTTCTATAGCCTTATATGGCAACTGGTTTACTGCAGAAAGAAATGGCAACCTACTGCGAGGAAAAATGTCTGCCCCGTCTGCCATGTATCGAAAGACATGATCACTTAAGCGTGTATCCTGCATGGCACATAACTGACTGACAATAAGCACAATGCTTTTTGCATCCTCAAAAAACTGAGGTCATCCCCTTTCCCCAGATGAAATGACCTTGGCCTTTCATTGGAGCAGGTGAGGGGTATTTTCTCTGCATAGATTATCTCTTTGTCTCTGCCTCAATGAACCCGACACTCACTCTGCATGAATAAATCTTTAAATGAAACTAGATTTTCCTTTTATGTGATCAGCCTGGCATCCTTTTAATCAGGTAAAAGAACATGTGGCAACCAACAAACAGAAACCTTTGTCATACCAAGTTCATTGTGCAGAATATTCTGAACTCTCTCACAGGACATAATAATAGCATTGTTTATTTGATTCATAGTTAATCACCTATCATCCATCACCTGACTGACTGACCTTCATGGCTTTCCACAACTTCATTTCCTTTGTAGCTCTTAACAATATTTGTCCTCTTGCTTGGTCTATAAGTCTGGGAGAACAACACACTCCATTGGAATCATGCAAGCAAAACTTTCAGAGTAACATGGGCAAATAGTGATCCCGCAAATAAAGCATGATGAAATATATATAAAAATACAAGCAATATATTTTTATGTAAAAAAAAGAACCAACAATGCATATAGTAACTTTACCAACAATACATTTTTAATCCAAAATGACCAAAAATATGTTTTATGTGTAGTTGAAGACAGACAATTGTGTTCAAATTATTTAGATTTTGGCATTAAATAGAGGTGTTGATATGCCCCTAAACAAGATCAGTCAGTATGTCCTGTGAGTGTTAAATTCTCCAAGCTATATTTCCTAATTGTGTCCAAGAAATTTTGAGCGCCTTGTTCTAATTGTAGGCGTCCTTTTTCTTTCCATTTTCCTTAAAACTTGTTACTCATGTGTTCAGTCCATGGCAATCTCAGCATCCTTCTGTAGAATCACATTCCTGTTGCCTCAAGTTTCTTCTTTATATGTGAGGAGATTGTCCAGCATTCATTGCCATATTGTCAGACCAATATTACATAACAGTTTAGCACTGTAAACATTTAAAAAACATGTAATTAAAGTCAATTAAAAGTTACTTTAACAGATGAATTCTGATAATCAGTGAGGTGATATCAGTAGGAAAAAAAACAAAATAAATATTCATACTGATTATTATGTAAAATATCGCTGAAAAAGCTTGGAGAGCCCACTGACTAAACCACATTCATCAAAACGTGTTCATTCTGATTGCAAGTAGAATTCTATATCATGAAGGATGAGAATGCTAGTTGAAATAATTCAATAAGATAGAGTAAAAATTGAATTCTTTTTATATAGTCTCTGTATTGATAAAACATCAGTTACCTCCCCTTTCGATCTAGGAGGTATAAAAAGCACCCTGTAATATCCGTCAGTAGATGAGTAGTCAGAGTGAAGTGCAATAAAGCTTTGGTATAAGTATATTTACTGATTCTGTTTTTACTACAGTCTCTTTATTCAAAGTGATCTGTAGTTTAAATGAGTCTCTATTACTAAGACGTCACTTGTACAAATCAAGATACCACTGTTTCAATTCACCGTTCTTGCTTTCTTAACACTTCACAATGTATACCCGTCTTTTGTTCTGCCATCTTCACTGCTTCAGTCTTCTTTTGTCAGGCCAACACTGTGGTCCACCAACCAATCAGTGTTCTTCACTTTTATTCTCAGTTACCCAGGCAAATAGCCTCCTCCAGTTCCACCAATCAGCACACAACTTGCTATTGTTGGAAGCATGCCAAACTGTACATATCTGATGTGCTGTTGAAAAACCAGAATAGAATTGTTGCAATAGTAACAATTCTATAGTCACTATAGTTCAACTGTTTAAGTCTCCAAATATAGTTACTGCCCAACTTGTGTAAACATTGTGAGTTGCTGATTCATTGTTGCTATTTATCTACCCTGGTCAGAGTATTGTGAGACAGGGGTATTTCTTTGGTAAGGAAGAAAAGAATACCAAGCTGTTACGTGACATCTGTCTCTCTTTACAACAGCTAATGTTGTACAATTTCCTCAAAAATGAAAAAGAAACTTTAAGCAACGGAGATGTGGTTCTACAGAAGGGTGCTAAGTATATCATGGATCGAGCATGTGAGCAAGAATCAGGTCTTAGAGAGGATTCAAACAAGGAGGAAGCTTATACTTAACATCAAGAAGAGGCAGCTGAAGTTTCTGGGACACATAATGAGGAAGGAGGGTCTGGAGATTTCTGATAATCATAGGTCGAATAGTGGGAAAGAGAGACAAGTGAAAACAACGTATGACATGTCTATATTTCTGAGATGAGGTATTATGTACAGTATTTACATTATGCGGACTATTGTCCTCATCTTTGTCGCCATATTTGTCACAACGTTTCGGCCGTTGTACGCTCCGGCCTTCTTCAGGTGGTTGAAATTTTGAACTGAACCCTTTATTTCAATCCCTGGGATAGACTGTTCTAGTTCACTAGAAGAACGGACCAGTATTCCAATAAATAATCTGATGGAGATGTTGACTTTCTGTACACAAACAACACACTTCGGAATGGGATCACACATATATCGACAGGATGAGGGCTTAGCAATGGGATCGCCATTATCACCAGCAATGGCGAATATATACATGGAATACTTTGAAGAAATGGCATTAGAATCTATATTGCTAAAGCCTACTATATGGTTATGGTACACCTTCATACTCTGGCCAAACCAGGAAGATGTCCAGGTTCTACTGGACCATGTGAACTCAATAAGACCTTCGATACAGTTCATAATGGAGAAAGAGAGTAACAACACACTCCCATTCCTGGATGTACTAATATCTCGAACAGAGCATGGGTTCAAAAAATCCGTATACTGTAAACCAACATTCACTGGATAGTACCTCAGTTTCAACTCCCACCATCTATACAGCGTAAAGAAAGGGATCGTCCGTTGCTTACAACAACGAGCAAAAGTCATAAGTGGCGACTCAGAGATGTTAGATAAAGAATTGGTCAGTATAAGTAGTACCCTACAACGTAACAACTACCCTGGGTACATGGCAGCAGCCCCCCAAAACTGGGATAGGCGGGTACAAGAGGAGGACAACAACACTCAGAAAACAGTCTGCCTGCCTTATGTGAAGGGGTTATCAGAGAAAATACAAAGAATCTGCAGTCCATATAACATCAGAACAACCTTCAAGAGCTTGACAACACTACGCAGATATCTCTCTCGAATGAGACCCCCCATACAGGAGAACATGACTAAAGACTGTGTGTACGCTATCCCATGCAGCTGCGGAAAGGAATATAAAGGAGAGACAGGCCGCCCCCTCAAGGTAAGGCTTCAAGAACACCAGAAAGCTGTAACGCAAGGGGAAGTAGAAAAATCAGGTGTGGCTGACCACATATGGAGAGAGAAGGGAGATCACCGTCCCCTGTGGGATCATGTTGTGATCATAGACAGGGAACACCATTGGAAAATTTGTAAACTTAAGGAATCAGCACATATGCTAGGCCACAAAAATCTCCTGAGTCGACCAAGCATAGAAATAAATACAATATGGGAACCAGTGATAAGGAGTGCCAGAGAAAAGCAATGATAACAAAGTTGCAATATGAGCTCTGGTAAAAACATGGAATGATAACAGCAAAATTGCAATATGAGCACTGGTAAAAATGGTTGCTGAAAACATTAGGTTTATAATACCCAGAAATTCATACCCAGATGTCCTCAAGGACACATGGCACAGTGGATAAAGGCGTTGGTTAGATCCAGTGTGAGTTCAATACCCGGTTAAGGCAGTGGAGAACTTTCAGAGGGAAAATTAGCAGGAGATAACTGATAACTGACATCCATCAAACATGGCACGTGGAACTAGAACAGTCTACCCCAGGGATCGAAATAAAGGGTTCAGTTCGAAATTCCAACCACCTGAAGAAGGCCGGAGCATACAACGGCCGAAACGTTGTGACAAATATGGCGACAAAGATGAGGACAATAGTCCGCATAATGTAAATACTGAATGAATGACATACTTAGCAGACATAGGCAAATGGATGACAGAATGTGGTCTGGGAGAGGTGGTAGAGGGAGGTGCAGAGCCATACATTTTGAAAGGACATGGCACACAAAAAGAATTACTGCTACAGTACACTTAATGTGCTACAATGCACTGTAAAAATTAGAGGGACATTTGCTTTTGTTAGAAGTTAGCATAAAGATACTATGTTGCAGATAAATAAGAATATGAAAATAAAGGCAATATTAGTAAAAAGAAATGGATTTATATACCAATCACTAAGTTAGATCTGTATATGGTTAATGATGGTGAGTAATGTCATGTGTGGGTGGCATATCGGTCATCATTGTAAAAAGTGGAATTGACAGATCAAGTTCAAATTCCAGCCTAGTCTGTTGTGTTCACTTTTGCACAAATGTCTTTAGGAAAAATATGAATCCTTTTCTTTTCTCCTCAGCTATAGGCTAACTAGCATCGTAGACTGAAGCTCTCTAGCTTTGTGTGGCAGCTAGTCTAGGAGAAGGTCAACTCTAAATTTCCTTGATTTCTCAATGGGGAAAACCATTCCACTATCTTTCCTGAGAATTAGGATATTTCAAAGAATCTATGGAGAGCAGTGATCATCTTAGCCCCAATGAGACATGGCATTTAAAAGAAAATGTCAGATAAACTGATATGGTGTGAAGTTTGAACCACATATGTGAAATTGTTGAATAGACCTGCCTTTATTTATTTATTAATTTTTTAATCATTTCACCACAATCAAGGAAATAAAGCCTAAAAAACTAAGATGCAAGGGATTACTGATTGTTAGAGAACATGAGAAAAAAATCACTATTAAGGAGAGGGAATAATAAAAGAACAAGAATTAAGTTGACTGGGAAACAAAAAGCTGGAAGAGAGTTACACAGGTAAGAAGTGTGAAAAGAGAAAATTGTTAACATGGAACTTACAGTTACATCTCGCTATTTCAACTAAATTGTAAAATGATGAAACTGTGCTTAAATTCATAAATTCTAGGTACCAAAGAGGAAAGTTCCTCAGAACAATTAATTAACAGTTAATGAATTAGCATCATTTGTGGTTTTGATAGTTATAAGATCTTAAGTGGCTCTGTGGAAGAATCATTATTGTATTGCTTTGGTATTCATGCAAAGTGGGTTGATTTGATTCTGTTCAATGACTCTGATAACAGGGTTTCAAAGGTAGATTTTTATGATATTGATTGATTTGTCTGTTTCATGGCATATCAAATCCTTATGGATCATTTAATGCCAAAATTGAATTTTCTTGGAAGCTTGGCAGTAATAAAAATGTTATTCTGCTTTCACAACAGAATACATGGTAGGTGATATTCATTTTTTGTACATATACATGTTTGTGTGGACATAATTACTAAAGGCAGTGATATGTGAGATTTATGTTGTAGTTTTATTGAAGTTATATTTTGGAATACAGTTTGATTTTTTTAAGAAATTGTAGGATATTATATTAATTAATGTTATTTTTTGGTAGCATTTTAAATGGATTTGGGTGAAGTGATACAATTTGTTAGGATGTGCATGTTGTTGGTAATTTTTTTTATATAAAAGTATATTGCTGATATTTTTACTATAACAATGTATTTTTATACTTTCGTGATGTTTTCCTTTTGGGCTTCACTATTTCTTCATAGCTGAGACCCTAACAGGTTCATGCCTTTTCAAAGAGCATCAGTATGAAAGTGAATGCAATGATCTTGGCTGGAATTGAACTCAATCTGTCAGTTTATAGTTTTCCTTCTAATCTGGTTGCCTTATCATGGCCAGGACTTTGACCTGGCCATGATAAGGCAATACACTAGTGAAAGACAGAGAATCGGGTGGCAGGCTAGTAATTCCCAAAGCAAACCCCCAGGTATATCCTGTGCTCACTATATATAGGTACTGATATAGTCAATCCACATAGGCGATAGGGAGTATGGGATATTCCATTGCAACAGTCTGTCATGCATAGCCCTCTATACCCACTGGTTCAACTGTTGATATATTTTGTAATCATCATCCACTTGCCTCACCATTGGGGTCTTTGGGGTTGGTCACGCTTAGTCTGGGTTCTTGTCTTTGACCTTGCCACCAAGGGTGGCTCTACTTGAAGTCTAGAGCTTCTGATGGCACAGTTCTCAGAGTCATTGAACCATGCAAGCCCCTACACCATGACAAGGAATGGCCATCAGAGGTTCGTACATAGACATCGGAAGTCGGAATAAACAGTTTGTTGTCAAATGTTACTTTAATGACAATAATAGAAACAAAACAATAAATAAGAAAAGAATTAAAAGTATAAAATCATCATCATCAAATATATGAGAATATTTTTATTATTCTTGTTTCTAAAAATATTTGAAAGACAAATAATAGCGGATGATTCTGAACTAATAGCAAAATAGAAACAACACCGACAACATATAAATACTTTAAGATTATTCGATTGGTCACTCAGACATATCTAATTTCAAACCACTGGGAGAATTTTTTTTTTAAATTGTAAAATAGGAATTATCAGATCATTGCTAAAGTCTGTTTCCTTATTTTCATTGTTAATGGAAAAATGACTGCAACTTGGTGTTTGTTTTGGTGCTGATTTCTGGTGTGTTTTAGACAAATCTTTCGTTGTTCAGTTGTAAGTCAGACTTTGTTGACGTTTTGTTCACAAATGAATGCCTTAAAAATGGAGGATGATAAGTTGCACTTTTGCCATATTATGCTCTATAAATTTCCAAAAGGGAGAAGTAACTGTAACAAAAAAAATTGAGAAGGTTTATTTGGATCATGCACCAGCTCTTCGGATGGTCAAAAAGGGGTTTGGCAGATTTTGTCAGGGTGATTTTAATCTAAATGATCAACCACATTCCAGACAACCTTCTGATGAAGATGCTCTGCTTGCCACCATGGAGAATTAACCAAAGTATTTGATGGAAGAGATTGTTAAGAGCTTGAATATCAATGTTTCAACTGTCTTTCCCCATTTGAAGAGACTAGGGTGCAAGAAAAACAATTGATTTTGGTGAATCAAAAAGTGACATTTTCTACCTCA
The DNA here is from genome assembly GCA_963932145.1 of Acanthosepion lycidas. Taxonomy (NCBI): domain Eukaryota; kingdom Metazoa; phylum Mollusca; class Cephalopoda; order Sepiida; family Sepiidae; genus Acanthosepion; species Acanthosepion lycidas. Next base: position 18,042,413 of record OZ010583.1, on the reverse strand, counting down.
ACAACATGAGACTGCATGTTGCAAAACAGATGCAAGTAAAAAAAAAAGTCAGGGAAAAAAAGTTGTAAGACATTGTCACCGCTGTTTTTGTACCGATCTCTAATAGACATTTTTTGACTTTGTCCTCTAACAGCATCAATAGTAGAAATTCAGATCTCAGTGCTGTTGTTGATCAACAATATTTAGATTTAATGAAAAGTAATTTTTGCACCTCCTGCCATGGAAATTATTGACAATGATAAACGGGCCAAAAATCTTGTAAAATGGGTTCATGTACACTAAACATGTCACTTGAAAAAAAACCTTCTTTCCAAGCCAAAATTGTGACATTTTTCTCTCATTTTTTTCCCTGTGACTTTATTACTGGTTTCATGCAAAACAGGCTTTGCAAAAGCATAAAGAGTTGAAATGGGAAACTCTCCAGCAAACACTATTCTCCTTCAGATTTACATTTATTACTGTCTTTACAGAACAAAATTTAAATGACAAAATATTTGACTCTGCACAATTGGTTAAAAATTATCTTGCAAACTTCTTTCAACAAAAAACATTAATTATTTATGAAAATGGCATCAACAAGCTTGTAGAATGATGGGAGAACATTGTTTTTAGCAATGGAAACTATTAATCAGTCAGTTAAGTGCTATACATGATACTCACTTGGGTGATCATTTCTCTTTCAATTCATGACTGACTAGAAAGAAGATTTTCCCACAGTAGGTTGCCACCTTTCTTTCTACAGTAGACTGGTTGCCAACAAAGGCCATAGGACCTAGACTATCCTGCTATTCAAACCATAGCTGGGAGGAGAAGAGATGGATTCATGCGTTTCTCATGGGTATTTGTAAATATAATAAGCCCGACTGGAATTTGAACTTATCTCTCTGATTTCCTACACCCAGCTGTTATCTATTACAATACCCCAAACATTCCTTATGTATTTGATTAATGTTGTATAGTAGGAATCAGTATATTTCCTTCTCTTCCCTACTACTGTGACAATGGACTGCTCCTACTTATAAATATGGCAAGTAGCCATATTAGAGTAGGATTTGAGTAGTAATTCATTTACTAAAGTATTTTCCATTCCCTGTATGAGTATTTAATAAACCCCTTCTTTGTTTCCTCTATCTAATCTTCTGTTTGTTGATCTCTATCTAACTACGGCCTCCCTAATTCTCAGCTATTTTGAAGAAAGACAATATTACAACATCTAATAAATGTTTGTGATTATGTACAATTTTCTAACTGGGCATAAACTTTTGAATTGATCTAATATTTGTTTTATCCTCCTCCCCACATTTCTAAGGATATTAAAAATTTTTCGGGAGAATATAAAATTTTGGTGACTGTTTCCATATACCATTTTGAATTTTAAAAATGTACATTAGTGAAATATATTTTGTTGATTGGTGCTATTGTGGAATTACCTCGTTTGTCTACCAAAGAACTTCTGCTAACCACTGCCAGATGGTGTTACCAAAGCAATATATAAGTTAAAAGAAAAGCACAAATGTTTCTCTCTGTATTTACAGGTTGCTGCAGAAATAATGTGTTTCGGTTTACCTCTGGGAGAGCATTTTGGTGACTAGCAAGCCAGATATTCCATTCATCACAGCACATGAATGCACTGAGATTACTTGATTGCATACACAGACATATCTGGTAATTCTAACAAGGTAACAAAAAGCTCTTCTCAAAATGTCTCACAATTTTTCACATTCATTTTGCATATATGTACATACAAAAAATGACATTTATTCACACCACCTCCACTCTTTTTTTTTCTTGTATTATTTATGTTCAGTTTGCTAACACTACACAAAATGTAGTTAATTGTACATCATTGTATGCACAGGGTGCAGCAAAAATACCTCCCACATAATGGCAAGATATTAGTGGCAATAGTGTCTTCATCTAGCTAATGTCTTACCATTTTGTGTGAGATATTTGTTGGAAATATTTCTGCCACATCCTGTATATGCATTCTTGGACTTAGTTAGCAAAAACTCTATTGACTATGACTAGCTCACTAAATATATTCCTTCAACAATTGGTAATGTCCGCTATACTACATATATTTGGATTGAGTATTATTTTACTATTACACCTGTCTCATTTCTGAATGTTATTTTATGATTTTTAGGTAAATTGGCCAATGACAGTGAAGTAAGGGTGGAAATTATCCTATGCATTAGCTCAGTAAGAGAAATAGTGTAGTATCTGTCTATATTTCTGATATGAGGTATTATGTACACTATTTACTTTATTTGGACTATTATCCTTCTCTTTGTTGCCATATTTATCATGTTTCAGCTTTTGTATGCTCCGGCCTTCTTCGGGTGGTTGGATTGTCAAACTAAACCCTTTATTTTGCTCGCTGGGGTAGACTGTTCTAGTTTCACATGTCAGTTAACTCCTGTTAATTCTCCTCTCCAAGTTCGCCACTGCCTTAACCAGGTATTGAACTCACAACTCTTTTGGTCCTGTCACTGGATCTAGCCAACGCCTTTATCCACCTTAAGGACACATGGTACGTGGAACTAGAACAGTCTACCCCAGCGAGCGAAATAAAGGGTTCAGTTTGACATTCTAACCACCTGAAGTAAGTCCAGAGCATACAATGGCCAAAATGTTGTGATAAATATGGCAACAAAAATGAGGACAATAGTCCAAATAATGTAAATGGTGGAAATAGTGTAATAGTAAAAATTCACCTTAAGAGGAAAGTGAACACAGGTTTGCAAAATTTGTTTGTTTTTTTTTTTTAAGTAAGTCATGGTTAATTTTCCAATATTTAATTTTGTTGTGTAGGTCAATATTTATTTTTTTAAGTTTGACCTCAGTTGATTGGATACTGAATTTTGAAATGTTCCCTTTGAGTTTTCTATTGAACATTATTGAATGTGATTCTGTTCAAAACAAATGACTCAAATTAGTAGTTAGTTGCTACTATATTGGGATCATAATTACTTAATCATCAAATAAAACTGACAATGAAAAAATTTAAATAACAGCAGGAAAAGACTTCTTTATGGTTTGATAAATGGTAAGAGGTGTTGTGAATATGAATACTGGTCTATATTGGTCTGCTTATAAAATTGGAACTGACACCTTTTTTATCCCAATATATTGTAACCATTTTGCTTAAAGTTCTTATTTTCTGTACTGCAAAGGAAACCATAGACATTTTCCAATATATTTCAGTCAGAAGCTCACTTTCCAAAATTATTGTTCACAAATTTAGATATATAGAAAAAATGATATCAGTTTAAATGGACAGCAGGATGGTAATAATTCCTAAATTATAGCTTAAAACAAAAAAATTGGCATTGCAAAATAAAAACAGCATTTTAAGACTGTCATGGCCAAAAAAACAGCATTTTAACACTGACATTGTCAAAAAACAGCATTTTAATACGAGCATTTCAAAAAATGGCATTTTATCACTAGCATTGGAAAAAAATATTTTAACACTGGCATTTGAAAACAGCATTTTGTCACAGCCATTGGAAAAAACAGCATTTTAATAATGAAATTGGAAAAACAGTATTTTAACACCATCATTGCCAAAAAACAGCATTTTAACACTGCAATTGCAAAAAACAGCATTTTAACATTGTCATTGGACAAAGGAAAAAGATTCTAACACTGGCGTTGCAATAAAACAGCATTTTAACAATGAAATTGAAAAAAACAGCATTTTAACACAGGCATTGCAAAAAGAAACAACATTTTAAAACTGTCATAACAAAAAAACAGCATTTTAACACTGTTATTAGGAAAAAAGCAGCATTTTTACACTGGCATTGCAAAAACCAAGCATTTTAACACTGGCATTTCAAAAAACATCATTTTGACACTGACATTGCACAAAAAACATTTTAACAGTGACATTGCAAAAAATAACTTCATTTTAACATTGTCATTTGAAAAAAGCAGCATTTTAACACTGATGTTGAAAAGAAAAAATATTCGTTTAAACCAGATGAATGTTTTACTTATAAGTTTTTTTTCTCACTTTATTTTAACATCTCCCAAGAATCATTGGATATAAAATGAAATGAGTGACTGATATCATGATGAAGGCAACTTCTTTTATGTGCTGCATCTCTTCAGGACAATTTTCTTTCTTGTGTGGCTCTTAGGAGCTTTTCTCCCTTTGCCAAGATCTCTACCCTCCATTTCACCATTCATTCACACATTTGTCAGGTAAATTGCTCACTGCCTTCTTGTATATCTCTTTCTCTCAGTATGCCCCATGAACGTTAAGTTTTTCAAGCCCTCTTACCTCATGATGTCTAAAGAATATCGCATATCTCTTTCTGATTCTAAGTGTTCTTTCTGTTACCATTTTCTTTAAGACTTCATTCTTCCTTACTCATTTTCTCCATTAAATTTTCAGTATCCTTCTGTAGAACTACATTTCTGCTTCCCCTAGTTTTTTTACTTATCCTTAGAGAAATTGTCTATTCACTGCCATATAAGAGGATGGATATCACATAGCAATCTTTTGTTTCTAATTAGCACATTGAAGAAAACAGTTTTAATTGAGTCAGGGAATAGAAGTTGGAGTATGTAGAATGGATTTGGATTTGTGTTCACTCTAAATTGTTTTAAACTCTTTTCAGACAAGGTATTGTTAAAAATTATTTTTCCACTCTAACTAAATTTCGGTGCTCGGTAGTTTAAGGGAAAGGATGAAGGTAATAAAATAATTATTGAAACCTGAAACCTACCATCCTGCATACAAAGCTTCTTGACCAAAGAGTGAGGGTGGATCAACTGAATGTGAAGGAAAGGGAAAGAAAAACAAGAGTCTTTTCTACTACAATAAATTGTGTTGATAAAGGTGTTTTTTTTTAACCAATGGCTGTTTGAAATCTGAAATACTTGTGTTGAATGCCAAATTTTTAGGTAAATCAGATCCAACCTTTGTCTATAAAAATCCCTGCAATACAACCGTCAGAGGAGTGGGAGGATTCGATGCCAGGTAGTGTGAGATGTGACACCTTCTAAAAACATCAAATCCTGACCAAGAGTAAACTCAAAGAAGCAGTCATGATACCCTCCCCTCCTCAATGAAGTCTTGACAACCAAATTGCTGTTTTCACAACAGAATTGTTTTATTTTCACCCCAACTATTGTAGCAAAATAGTTGTTTCCATGTCTGAGAAAAAGTACTGTTCTCAAAGTAATGTTCTACTTTAAAGACTCTGAACTTTGACGGCACAAATGGATTCTGTCATGAACTTCAACTACTCACATCAAATCACAAAAACTATTAAAAACATTCACATTTTTTACCTACAAGTTAAATATACGCTTTCAACTAAGTTTGACCTCACAGAAACCATTTCATTGTATCTCCTTCATTGTGATTTACATATGCAAACATTTTTCTTTTGATATTTCATGTCATTTGATTAGTTTTGATTGTGAATTTAACCTTTTTCCCCACAACTACCACTGAGCCTTAGTTTATAAAAAAATAAATTATTTGTCAAGAAATATATTATCCCCTTTTCTGGATGCACAAACGATCAAATTTGTGCATCCCTAATATTTAGTAAAATTTTCTATTTTATTTTATTTTAATTGTTTTGATTTTATATCTCACTGAATATCTTTCAACATTTTTTTTATGTGTACCTTGCTGTCACTTAATCTCTATTCTCTCCAATCTTTTTTAACTGAATCCACAAAAATCCTAAATAGTTTTTTATGTTTTATTTTATTTTTTTTTTCTGAGTATAAAAATTTTAAAATTCAACTGAAAATGGCACAAAAATTACTAAGTCAACAATTTGTGTGTTTGCATAAATTAGTGGCAAATAAATTAGATCATTTTTTAATTTTTAGTAATAATAAAAATAATCCAGTGAAGTTGATAAAAATGAGCAGTTTTCTAACAAAGGATTTTCTTGCAGCATACCTACGGATGGTAATGGGTATGTTCCCATTCACATAAATACAGTAGTGAATACTGTATGTTGGTCTGCAGTCAGAGATTCGTCTCCAGCTGTGCTTGTCAAACTCTCTGCCCAAAGGCAAAGAGGATCCCCAGACAAGGCTATACCGAAAGGCAGAGTCTTGTCTTAGGAAACAGCTACTTAACTCTGTTTTATACAGGGTCTACAGGGAATATTTGGCCATGCCTATGGGCTCAGATACCCCACATTAAATTTGGCCTTGTGCCATATTTGACCATGTGGGGTGGTTAGTAGATATCCTGCAGTTGGAGATTCATTTTGAAATTCACTCAACACACAGTTGACTACTACTTCTACATGCCACTGGTGAATTTTATATGTGTTGTTCGTGTCGTAATATTATCATTCATTACCAACCTTCATGTGATTACTCTATTCAGTAGCCTTGCCTAGGTTACAACAGAATTAATATTCAAATTGTTATAAAAGGTAAGAACGAAAATATTGTTGCCAATATGATATATAATGAAGAATTATTTACATTCTTAAATAATGTAACGTGGTGAAAATTAAATTAGTTGTGGTATTAGTATTTGAAACTTGTTGTAAAACTTTTTTACACTTAGATATACTTTTCTCATTTAGATTAACACAATGCTACTCTTTCTATCTACGTTTTCACTTTGCCCAAATATAACATTGTATGGTGTTAAACTGTATCAATTATTATTCATTTGAATTTATGTATAAACTGGACGGTTCTTTCTCTAAAAAAGACGACTCTTAAAATAAGTCTTAGTCCTGTAGGGTTAACTATATCCAAAGAACACCAATATCTACATATTTTTTTCTTTTAACCACTAACGTTTTTAAAAATATTTTTACTCATAAGACCGTGACTGTGAAATATAAATACATTTTAGTGTACCAAATAGGTGCTTTCTGCAAAACAAATTGCTAAAGTTTACCTCAAGAGAAAAGATATCCAACCAATTCTATGTTTGGCCTGATGAACTAAAAATGAAATAGTCTCTCCAAGAAATTCTGAAATTCAACTAAGTAGTAATTAAAAATAAAATCACTTCAGATAGAAGATTTACATAATTATATTTTACTGAAGATAAAGCAACTTAACAGAATTTTGGGAAAAACAGAAAAATTAACATTTTGATAGGTAAGGCTTCTATTTGCTTATGATTCTTTAAAGCAAACAAGTCATTACGATTCTGTTATGCTGCAGTCAAAATATAATATTATTAAACCAACAAAATGGAGGTGTGATAAGAATTTATGTGGACAAAAGTAAGGACAATTTATTACAACTCTATAAATCTCTATTTTGTCTCGTCACAGATGAAGGTACTTGAAATAACAGAAATGTGGTTCTACAGAAGGCTGCTGAGAATGCCAAGAACTGAACATGTGAACAATGAAGTTTTAGAGAAAATGGAAACGAAAAAGGGAACATCAGAAAGAGATAATTCAAATTTCTAAGGTACATAATGAGGAAAGAGGGCTTGGAAAATTTGATACTCACATGGCATATCCAAAGCAAGAGGGACAGGCGTAAACAACGCATTAGTGAGCTTAAGTAAAAAGATGGTAGGACAAGGTTTAGAAGGGATAACAAAAAGACAAAAAATTTATTTAGAGCTACAAAGGAGTAGAAATTGTGGAGAGCCATGATTTTCAGCATCCTGAAGGGACACATTACATTGAAAAAGAAGAATTGATCAAAAACATATCTTTCTCTCTTGAAATATCAAGTTATTTAATGAACTTCTCTCAAACTTCTAATCTGATTTTTCTGTTGATTTTTATCTCATTTACTGCTTCCAAACATGTAAAATAAGATCTATTCTTTCACAAATTAAGAATAAAAATCCTCATTTTCTGTTGTATGTCTACAAACCCCCATAAATATGGTAATTTTCTATATATTTTCACATTGTAACTTAGTTGTGGCTTATGGTGAAAGTATGAGGCACTCAGTGAGGACTGAACTCACTATTCAGTTGTAACTGATCTAGCAAGACAAGCTTGCTAACCATTGCACCATGTTCAAGCTTCCAAATGTTTTGCTAAGCATAGCTTAGAAGTGGCACAAGGCCGAAAGTATGGAGCCCCCTGTGAGGAACCAATTCACCAGTCACTCATAATTTATCTCGAAAGACAAATTTGCTAACCATTACACCATGTTGAAGTGTCCAAATGATTTGCTAAGCATAGCTTAGAAGTGGCACAAGGCCGAAAGTATGGAGCCCCCTGTGAGGAACCAAATCACAAACTCAGTCATAATTTATCTAGAAAGACAAGCTTGCTAGCCATTACAACACATCAAAGTGCCCAAATGTTTTTCTAAGTATAGCTTAACCCCACACCAATATGAGTAACCAAATCTATCCCTTTTCATTTTATATAAAAAATTTTATATTTATTTCCACTTTGCCTAATATGAGTTGTCAGATTTATTTCTTGTTAGATAATTCAAAAAAGAGATACATTATTGCAAAGTCCATTTATACTCTTTCACCATAAAGAATACATTATGGTGGTAGAGAGGTCAATTTTTCTTCCCTTCTCTGGAGAGGAGCTAGAAAAGGACCAGGGTAACCATAAAACTGATTGTTTGTTTGCTATTGGTGTGTAGGTCAAGTTCAATACTGCTACTAAAAAAGTAGAGGAGCAATGGACAAATTATTAAACTTATGATAAATTAGAGGAAATAATTGGACACAAAAATGTTTTACTGCAGGTTACAAAAAGATAGCGGGTGACAAGGGCTGCATTTTGAGACCCCTGATCTAAGTTTCTGTCTATAAAAAAGAAATAAGATTTTAGAAAACTTAGACAATTAAAAAGAAAAGTTAGGATAATGTCAATAAAATTTTTAAATGTAGAAATAGCCAATCAGAGCATGGCACATGAAAATAGCCAATCGGAGCATGGCACATGAAAAAAATTTAGAATAATTAATGAAGATTCATAGAAGATAGAACTTCCCCAGGGTCATTAACCAAGGGTCATTTTCCAGCCAAATAAAAATACCTTTCATTAGATGCTATAACTCTCACATTTTCTCACCTACACTCACACAAATACACTTTTACTAAATAAAACCCCAGAAGAGCCAATTTACCTGCCCAAGAACAATTTTTTAAAAATTTCCGTAACACATAAGTTTCATGCTTTTATGCTTTGTAAGTGTTTTCTTGAGTGTGATTGGTTTATAAATATTGTATTTGATATTTTAGTGTACACGACAAAGGCCCCCCTCCAGATCATTAGAAATTTATTTCTAATGATATATGTAGGAAACAACAATTTAATATCTCAGGTATGTTTTGTCATGTTTTGGCCAATGCACATGTCTCCCAGATCTAGTTGTAACATTCTTCTCTGTTATTGTCTCTGGTGAGGTGTCATTTGTTTTGTTGTATGTTTATTCATTCGTCTTTTGAGTAATATTTGAGTCTGGATCCTCATATCTTTCTTTTTGTAGTTGCTGTGAGAACTGGTTATCAACATAAGCCGGTTTAATCTGATCGATAGGAATATTGTCATGTTTTCCACTCAAGAAAACACTTAAATCTTAAAACATACCAATAAAATCATAGAATACAAATCAGAATGTTTGTTGTATTAGACATCATTATCTTTAGGTAGATACTGACGAAATATTGTACGAACGTAGTAGAAGACATACCACATGCCCTTTTAGGGCCAATTAGGAATAAATAAATAATTTAATTCTGGAGCAGATTTTGTTACGCGAAAGTGAATAAAAACATACAAAATCCGTTCCCATACAGGGATACACATGGCTGTCACCAAACTCCACACAACTCTCGCGTATGATCTTCACAACCTCATGTCAAAAGCGATAACGTTGACAAACTTCAGACTACGGCAACATCGCCAACAGTAAGAAACAATTTCTAATTATCTCTTGTATCCACTTTACTATGAATCATACACACATGTGTTTACTTTTTCATACAAACACACATCTCACAACATTTTATTATTTCTCACATACGTACACAAAGACAGTTTATATTTTATTTCAGAACTTTATTAACCCAAACAAAAAGACATTACTTTCCAATCTATCACCAACTGCTTGTATTCTTGTATTATTAAATTAATGTTTATTTGTTGAAACTACGTTGTCTTTTCTACTAAATTTTATTCCTTCAATGAAAATCGTGTGATTATTCTAGGCGGTCAAATTATGAGCAACCCTGTAACAATATTTTGTTAATGTATCAAATCCCAACACTCCAAATTTTAACTTTCAATGAAAAACCAAGTAGAAGGATTCCTACAAGGGGATGCTGAAACTTTTTGATTCAAACAAGAAGCTCTCCATTTCCAAATCTGATTTTTGGTCATGTGGTCAGATTTTAGGAAATGGATTGGGCTAAGGACATTTTCATTACTACTTGAATATATAATAGCCTTTTTCTGTCAGTAACACCTGCTTTAACTACTATCTTTATTTTCCTTCATTTTTAATGTGCAGGTTACAGACTCAGTCTCGAAATCTTTAAACTGAAAAAAAAAATGGAAAAAACACTTAATTTCCCACAACACCAGACACATCCTTCCAATCCAAAATCTCTTGCTCTGTTGGCTTGTTTTTCTTCTGAAAATTAATTTAATATTCTTATTAATTAGAAAAAAATTGCCTGCATCTTTTACTTGTTGACTTAAAAAGTCAACACAATCATGCAAAAATAGCTGTTTGTTTCTTAACAGACATTAATATATTGAACTTTGAAGATAATTTTAGTTCAGTATTATGTGATTACTTTGTAACAATTGATGTGCTATCAGTGAAGAGACAAAATAAATTTTAGCAGTGTTGTTTGAATTTTTATTTAATTATAATTTTCAGTGTTGTGGCCTGTTTAGGGGCCGGAAAGAAAGACATGGAAGACGAAAGTAGGTTGAACAAGTGTATTGAAATAACAGATATATACGAAGCAAGAGTGTTAGTAATAAGCAGATAGAGGTGTACATCCAAATGGTAGGTTAACACTGCATCTCCACTGCACTACGACTCTCCCACAAGTCTAAGCTAGGTAGTCTCGCAGTTAGCATTAATGAGAGGAGGAAGAGTTCATTCTACTGTAGGAAGGTTTACCACAACACTTAGTATGAAGATTATTTTAATTTTTACTGAAGATAAATGTCATAGAAAGAACAGCTGAAAAAAATTAGGAGCATTAATTTGACTGTTCTTGTATAGGAATCAGCAAACTATGATCTTCTGATCAAATCTTTAATACTTGTTGTAATACTTGATTCCATTCAAACATTATATAAAAATATATTCTGAAATATTGTATTAATATGGGCTCTGTTGATATACCCCTTATTTTGGAACATGTGCATATATTGATCTATATCCCCTCCCCTACAATCTCCCTCAGTAACTACCTACCTTGAGTAACCCTTGTATATTATACCCTTGTAGTGAGTGAACTATCAATAAAAACAAATTACTGCTGTATTAGTTGTACATTTTCTTTTTAATCATTATACTGCAAGCAAGACTATTAAGCAACTAAGGCACAATGGCTTACTGAGTGCAAAAAAACCTGAGAAAAAAAAACACTATTAAAGAAAAAGGACAATAAAAGAACAGGAATTTAAGGATGGAGGCTATTAATCTTCAATGAATCAATTCCATCAGCAATATGGTAATCCTCCTGTTAGTCTGAATATTGACAACTGAACAAATGAAACATTTTCAATATGGCTGCCAGCATTTTATAAAAGCCACCACCTGGTGGAACTGTTAGGTTAGTGCAAAAATAATGACGTAATAATGTCGTTTTTTGACGTTAAAAAATACGTCAAAAAATGACATTATTACGTCATTATTTTTGCACCAACCTAATAAACAACAACCAAAAGGCAAGGGCAATAACTACAACATTAATAAGATGATGATTGACATTGCTTGCTTTTAAATTTTGGAAGATCAAAGTTGACTGGAAAATAAGAAGCCAGGAGAATTTCACAAGTGAGAAATGTGAGAGAAGAAAATGTTAGCATGGAATTTATGGTTGCATCTAGCCATTTCAACTGAACAATGAGAAGACCTAGCTGTCAATCTAGTATTGTTTAAATTTGTAAAGTTGAGGTGCCAAAAAAAAAAGTTCACCAGAATAAGTACCATGAAAATATTTATAGAAAAAGCACAGTGAAGCTATATTATAGAGGTGGGAAAGTGACTGAAGCTGAGATGCCAGATCAGGACCAATAACATTGCAGATCCTTCTTTTGATTTTATCAAGAATCTTTAAATACCAAACGGAAGCACCAGAGCAGATATCGGAGCAATATTCAATGCATAGGTGAATGGTAGACTTATAAATGTGTAAGATAGATTCTGGAGAGAAAAATTATCTAGCATGACACAGTGGACCAATTATCCTAGCAGCAGACCTAGCAATTGATTCAATATAATTGTCCCACTTCATGTCAGTGGAAAATTTAATCTTGACTAAATTTAAACACATATTCAAGTTTGAATATCATGATCATTCCAATATATTGTGTAAATTGGAACACATCAGGTGTTACATTTTTATTTTCTGTCAATGTACTTGTTATATATATAAGAAATTGATGCCCGAATCAGCAAAGCAAGTCAGGCATTAGGAAGACTTCACAACAGAATGCTCAGTCAACACAACATTCAGCTGACTACAAAGCTGAGAGCGTACAATGCAGTGGTTTTGCTCTCCATTCTATATGGTTGTGAGTCTTGTATATTCTACCACAGACACATTAAGAAGCTGAAGAACTTCCACATGTGAGCTCTGTGTTCCATACTCAGAATTTACTGGCAGGAACGTGTTACCAATTTTGAGGTTGTGGTTCATGCTCACGTCCTCAGTCCATGTTCATAAAGGCCCAATTCCGATGGGTAGTGCATGTCATCCACTTGGAGGAGCACCATTTGCCAAGATGTCTGTTGTACAGAGAGCTCCTGCACAGAAAGAGGAACCAAGGCCATCCAAAGAAGTGGTACAAAGACAATGTGAAAGCAAATCTCTCGGGGTGCAAGCTTGAACCCTAAGAATTAGAGGATAGCGCCAATGATCAATCACATTGGCGAATCACAATTCATGATGCTGCTATCACCTTCGAGGATGCTCAACGCCAGAAGCACACTGCTGCTGGAGATCAACGCCACAGGGCATCATCAGCAGTGATTATGACAACAGACTCTCGGTGCCCGCATTGTTCCAGACTCTGTGCCTCCAGTTTGGGGTTGTGAAGTCACCTCCGAGTTCACAGTTGAGAGGCAGATACGACATGTCATCTTTGGATTTGAAGGAGAACCGATATATATATATATATATATATATATATATATATATATATAGTTTTATGTGAGAGTATGAAATTTTTTAAAAAAACATCTTTCCTTTATGCACGATTGAGGACCCCTCCTGTCAGACATATTGATAATTAAATGCTTGACCTACTGAAAGAGAAGAAAAAGATAACTGACATTTACAAATGCCTTCTAGAGGAAAGATATTCTATTTTAAAAGGTTTTGTTTGACAATTTCAGTATTTGGCACAACAGATTTATGAGAGAAGACATTTATTTTTAAAAAGTAGCAGGTTCTTTCTGTACAGAGGTAATTCTTAAATACTCAACATTTTTTTTATCAATTTTCATAAGAAGAACAATTTTTTAACCACAATTTAAATTTTTACCTCAGAAAAAACAATTTTAACATTCTCATTAAATATTAAATTATTTTAAATATTGGAATTAAAAGAATTGTATTAGTTTCTTTATTCATAATGGAAAATATTACTATCTGTTCTGTAATTAAAAAAATGAAATGACTTTCCTTTTTTTTGTTTTTTTGTTTTTTTCCTTTCCTAAATCCTCCACATTTTCAATCTTCTCTTTCACTTTCACTCCCTATACACCCCCCACACGTTCTAGTGGCATTGTCGCCTTGATTGGGGTGAAATGATTAAAAAAAAAAAATGAGTTGTCTTTTATGATACTGACAATTGTGACTTGTAGTCATTCACATCATACCAACAGGTATAGCCTTGTGTTCACAAGAATAAAAACATACAAGGAAAATAACACTAAAAGTATGTTAAATTATAAATTAAAATCATATAGTTTTATTTATTTCTGTGTACTGGTGTGTGTGTGTGTGTATTTTAGCTACTTTTTTTAAGCTTGCATGTAATAAAGTAAGAAAGTCACTTCATCTTATGACAAGCAATGTGCCAAGGAGTGGAGATGGACATCTTGATCCTCTGCGGATCTTTAATGAAGAGTGAGTTTGACGTTTTTTGAAGGGAAGTATCCTTTTTTTCAGCAGCGAAGTTTTCTGTTGTGAGAATTATTTATTATTTTGGTTTTATTTATTTTATTTTAAACAAAGTTTTCATGTTATTTGTTTTATTTTATTTATGATATTTATTATTATTATTTTATATTTGTATTTATTATTTATTAATAATAATATCCCTACAACTCTCTACTGATTCCTTTTCTTTATCTGTGAATTGTCATGGCCACTTGGGAAAGATATTGAAGTAGTTTCCCATTTACTTTAGCATAGTTTTGAATTCAGGATTTCCTTTCTCCTAGGCTGTCTGCTACTCAAAGCTAGAGAGCTCTATCTAACCTTTGACTTAATACATAACTGGTGGACATTAGAAATTCATGCCTTTCTCACAGATATTTATATGAAGTGTATGCAACAGACCTGGCTGAAACTTGAACTTAGCATGCTGATTTCACTTTCTGTGCCAATAGTTCATGACACTGACTGCATCACTTGTTCTATAATTGTTCTAACATTTGTCTGTTCATTTCATACACAAAATATGACTATTATAGGACAGAGGTAGTATTTAATAGAGTTTATAATGAATGATTAAAACAAATATATTGTTATATATAATTTTAGTCTTCTAATCTTCTGAACACTTGGCTGTCTCCTCTCAGGAAGTGGTCTTTCCTTGTAATCTCCCTTTGACTTACTCTTAGTAACCTCCCTTTGTTGTTGACTCTTCAAAAGAAAATGCAGCAATCTTGTTAGTTCATTAAAGCCTTCTGAAAGTCTCACGTCTTCTTGTTAACACTTTATTGTCTTATTTTGAGTTTATCCCGAAAATACTGCTAGTCTGGCCCATTTCTAAAAATATTAGCTGGCCCCTTAATTAGCTGTTATGTGGGAAGTGAAGAAAATTAACCAAACATGATAATTCTGATAAATATTTTTTTTTTCATTGCCTGGGCAATATTTGGCAACCTTGCTGATAGAAGATAAGTTCTTGGTCTGAGTAAAATAAAATCCTTTATTAAAAACTGTAAACCTTGCTAATTAAGACTAAAGATGATTCATGACAAAAAATATTGTTAAACCAAATTGAATTTGTTCTCTTGTGTTAAATATTTTATACATGCACTCTTGACTAATGAAGAAAGTATTTTGAGTTGTTTAAACAAGCAGGAATGTATGTACAACTGAGGTTAATGAATCATTTTGGTTTGTTTAAAATCTTTTACTTGTCACCTGTGAAATCCATGCTTTCTTTGAAATTGCTTTTAGGCTTTGGAACAAGAAAAAACAGAAACAAAAAATGGAGAAGTAAAGGATGAATCACATAATTTTGTTTATCATTTCAACAATATCTTTTATATATTTCTTTTATGGACAATGTTAGAAGTAAAATTTTGTTTCTTTTTATTAAGCAACAACCAGAAAGACATGAGTTCCAATCATTGCCCTCAAGAAATTCCCTTAAAAAATCTTTGATGATTAAGTAATGAGTCACCAACAACTATATTCTTACACATAGATTCTTAATGTGTCTACTTTCTATTCTTCCTCTTCAAGGGTTGATCCAGTGACTTTGGTGTTAATTCTCTTTTGCTGATGTTAATCTCCTTCTTAATATTTACTGAGCTTAATTTAGTCTATTGTAATAGAAAATATAAAAAGTGGAGAGTATATTGTGCCACTCTTCCAAATGCGGAGGGCCTTCTCCCTCTTCTTTGTGCAAGCTTACAGCCATATCATGTTGAAACAATGATTTTCATCTAGCCACCAAAGTTAAGCAATGGCTAACACCTAGATGGGTGACTGCTTGTGGATACTATAAGCATGGATGTGAGGGTTGTCTAAAGGATTGCAGCTCGAAATTGGAAATTGAAGAATCAAGTCCCAATTCCAGTCCG
This sequence comes from Acanthosepion lycidas, assembly GCA_963932145.1. Lineage (NCBI taxonomy): Eukaryota > Metazoa > Mollusca > Cephalopoda > Sepiida > Sepiidae > Acanthosepion > Acanthosepion lycidas. The sequence continues at coordinate 18,026,234 of OZ010583.1, read as the reverse complement.
ATTTATAATATTCACTTACAGACAGATACTATTGGTAAACATATGAAGTCACTTCTCCCCCTAGATATGGGTTAAATAGTAATACGTGTATCAGTAAATCACTATTATCTTCAAAATATTCACACAAGCCAAAAATATTTTCTAGTTTTAAATATCCTGCAAAAGGTTGATAAGCCATAAAAAAATCTTCTGTATGCTCTCCAAAATTTCCTATTTCATAGCCCTAAACAGTTTTTCTCTCTTTTCTAAGGCTTCTGTCCTTTCCCCATTCCACCATCCATTCACACAAGCTCATCAGATATGTGGCTCACTGTCTTCCCCTCTACCTCTTCCCCCTGCGAGGGTTAAGTTTTCCAAGCCCTTCTACTTTATGGTACCAAGGAATTTCAGCTATCACCCTTTTCTTTAAGACTTCCTCATTGCTGACCCACTCTGTCCATAGAATTCTCAGTACCCTTTTGTAGAACCACATCTGGAGATTGTCCAGAATTCACTGGCATATAAGAGGATGGCTATCACATAGCAATCCAGCCTTCTTTTCTTTTAATGACGTTTTTCTGTTTTTCAACACTTTACTTAGCTTTTGAATTTGATATCTCTAGTTTATAACTTGCATTTTGGGATTTTTTTCTTGTTGATGATCATACTTTCTATTTTCTTGCAGTTGATGTTTAGTCTTTTTTTCTCAATTTCCTTTACTGTCCTGGCTTGGAGGTTTTGTATTTTCTTTCTATGTCTGCCATCAACACATGTGTCATCTGCATATATTATTAAGATTACGCTCACTGATAATAAATCCTGGTACAATTTTCAGTTCCCTTTGGATAATATCATTGTAGAGCTTGAATAAATCCAGGGAGAAAACATATCCTTGTCTTATACCACTTTCTATTTTCTTTGTTGCTACTCAATTCATCTTCTGTCTGTATGGAGGTGGTTTGCTCCCAGTATAAATTCTGGATTATTCTAACATCCTTACCAAAAAGATATAGTTTTCCTTGCAGTTACAATAGATCCTTGTGCCATACCTTGTCAAATATTTTTTGCATAATCTATAAAACATCTCCATCTACATTTGTATTGCTCTCTCTCTCTCTCTGATGTCATTTTAATCATAAAGATCACATTTCTTGTTCCAGTATCAAGATTTCATGTGGGTGTGCACACTGAACTTTGGCACAAAAGAAAAATACATAATTATCTCAGTCACAAATTGGCCAAATATTAGAAAACACATAAGAGAATTTGACAATCACAAGATAGACTGAAGACAAGAGAATGCATGAATGGATGTCAGAGAAAGAGAGATAGTAAAAGGCCAAAAGTTACTTAGAGCAATGAAAAAGGTAGTTATGGAGAGCCGTGATTGCCAATGTTTTGAAGTTGCATAGCACATGAAAGATAATTGGAAAAATGTCTGCTAAATTTTGTGCAGTATTTATTAAACTTAGTTTACTGTTTGCATAAAGTTAGGTGTTGGGAATACAGTGAGGTTTAAGCACTCAGCTAACAATTTTTTCACTAAAATACAAAATTTCACCACAGACAATGCTTAAGGGCCACTCAAGGTAGAGGGTTACAGTCAAGATAATAATTCTAAATGAGGTGTGTGATATGAATGAAAGAGAAGGTGGTAGGAAGTGAACATTATGAGGACAAGATGACAATTGACTCTTGACTTAAAGACATTAACATTGGAGTGAGCAGGGGAACCCTTACATAGGAATCTGTTTCAGTGGTAATCTTTGGAATAAGTTGTCTGAGTAGAGAATATCATCACCGACAAGACCATACAAACTATTTTGTACTCAAGACTGGAAAGTGAAGATTGAACAGATATGGCAACAATACATCATTTTTGTTCTAATCTGACTCTTGTAAAGATAAAGAATGTCTGGAAGATTCAAAGAATTCCTAGTGAAATAGAATGTCTTCCAGCATATTTATCAATAGATTGAATATAGCAGTTCCACTTGAGTTCTGGTATGAGCTTGAGACCCAAGACACATTCAGAGCATGAAGTCTAATTGAGATTGACATCATTCATTGTAACTGGAGAAGTTGGAAACTGTGCTACTAATTTAGCATCTTTTTCTTTTACACAATGATACTCACCCTGTACAAGGCCTGGGAGTCACTCAAGCTAGAGGGTTACTGAGTAAGAGACACAGTTTATGCAGATATGAGGGTATGGTAATGGTTAACCCTATACTTGAACAAGTTAAGATTGTAGTGATCAGGAAAATATCCTCTTGAGAGTTGATGTCACAGAGCAGCAGTTTGCAGGAAAAAGCTGCTCAAGTAGAACTTCTCAACAATGGAATATGAAGAGAATGAGGATGGTTCGCTACAATTTACATATTATAGCGGGTCTTAGACATGAAGGTTAGAACTGGTGGAACTAAGGAATGTATTTCGTCTGAACACTTTCCATGGAAATAGCGATAGAGCAGTGAAAAAGGCTTGTAACATTTCATCTGTGAGACAGGGGTCGTAGGATGGAAAATAATTTGTCACCCACAAAGACGCGGAGACTCTTTTGAACTCTCTCAAGACAGGAAAGTGAGGACTGGACAACTCATACCCAAATATAGCATCAGTACTCCATTTCAGGCCTGATCTGGCTCTTGTAAACACAGAGGAGTCAGGTACTTACTGGAACAGTACATCTATTTTTTTGGGCAAGGTGGGCAATAGTCACCAATACAAAATGTGAAGGAACATGACTATATTCTTGAGTCTGATACTTCTTGGTTGTGAACTGTATGATTCAAAAAATGTTTTATCCAAGTACTTAGAATTATTCTCTGTTTTTATCTTAATGTAACTTGGAAGGTATCCATAATTTTACTGTCTGCATTATTTCAAAGTATTACACTAACCTCTCTAATGTCTTCTAATTTGTGTAACTGTTGACAATTTGAAACACCAACTTCAAATTTTTTCTTACTTCTCAATCCATTTTTTTACACCATTTCTTAAAACAGTTTTTATAGCATTTAATTATTTTTATTTTATTTTATAGCTTTTAATTAATTTTTTTTTATTTTATAGCATTTAATTATTTTTTTATTTATTTTTCCTGTTCTTGCCAATGTTTTAAATTTAATTTTTGATTGCTCTGTGATTTCTGTTCAACTACTTCATATGTGTCATTTCCAATCTTGTATTGTCATCACTAAATGACTTTAAAATACCTATTTCACTTTGGAGGCTATGTCATTCTTACAACCTCTGACAGTCTTAGATATCTGAAATTTAAATCTTTATATGTTTGAAATTAGAAAAATAAATGTTCGCAATTACAATACTGTATATATTTATTTACAATATCGACAACAAAATCAGTTATTGTAAATATTTCTAATAAAACATATTATAAGCTGAAATTCACAAGAAAGTTTACATTTGCATGTATTCCTACACCCCCCCACACACACACGAGAGGCAGGCATCTTGTATTCATAAATATCTACATATAGTGTGTATAATACATATGTGTTGTGTGTAGTGTCTTCATTATTATTTATGTAAAGCAATATATATATATATATATGTGTATGTATATGTAACTATTTATATGCTTGTGTATTTATGTAACTATTTTTATGCTTGTGCATAACTATTTGTATGTTTGTGTGTGTGTATTAAACTGTGTATGTAATTATTTGTATGCTTGTGTGAGTGTGTAATTATTTGTATGCTTGTATGTTTAACTATTTGTATGCTTATGTATGTATATGCATGCACCTTAGAGCATATAATCAATTATGAACACAAGATGCTTGATTATTATCATTAGTACTAAATGTTTGGATATAATTATGGGTAATTAACATGATTAGTTTTGCTCTGTCCAAATATAGCATAATAATTAAAAAAGAATATGTCAAGAAAAAAAAACAAGTGCTTATTTTGTGTGTTACTTCATACCACATGATTATTCAGGTATCATTTAAAATCAATTGAATGACAAAAATTACACTTCGGTTTCCTTTGAACGGCAGTTGAAAGCTAATAAAGAATTGGTGTTTTCTGTTTGTAAGCATTGATAACTATGAGAAGAAATGCTCATTATTTTTTAAAGTAGTCAGACTAATATCTTGATATTTTCTATCTAAATTTCTCCAATGAGGAGTTGACATTTATTATGATATTTAGATTTGGACTAATGTCCTTATCTTTGTTATTATCCAACATATCAGCCATTGTGCTCTCTGGCCCACTTCAGGTGTAAATAATGTAAATTATCCTCATTGTTGTTGTTTTTGATCATGCTATTTTTTTAACAATGTTCTAGCTGTAACATTGTCACAACAGTGACATGCAGAGGTTTGGTGATGCCCAGTGCCAACTCTTTGATTGTATGCCCCTAAGACTCAAGTCGTGGGGCCTATAGGCCCTAGTAATGAGAAAGGAAGACATTTTAGATATATAAAAATAGATGAGACATGTATAGTGAAGAAAATGGTGACTTACCTCATCAAACCAAGTGATAGCACGTTATTCTGAAGACGGAATATTTAGATTAAAAACAATTCCGTTGCAGGAGTCTCTATAAAAGTATTTTGATATGCAAAAATTTGGCATCCTCTCCCAGTTGTCAATGAATGAAAAAAATACTTGGCCGATAAAAGCAGTTGGTGTTCTTGAATCGAGACGAAAAATTGATGTATTTTGGCTACTGCGTTTGTCGGAGAGTGAGTTATTTCTCTGACTGGTTATGTGCATTGGGATTTGTGAGATAGTACCTGCAAATCGAGTTTTCGGCATTTCTTTCTGCCCCCGGATATTCAAGACTGAACTTACAGTGATTTGTTCTCTGCGTTGTGGAATTAATCTGCGACAAACATTTCCTTTGCTTTCAGAACGCTTACAATATGAAATAAATGCTTTAGTCAAATTAAATATAAACTAAATTTTTATTTCACTCTTTGATTGGATGCCCATCTGATATGGGTACCTGGGGCCATCAAACCTTCTGCCTCCATTTCTGCAAGTTACCATTTCACAGTATATTATATAGCACTCTAACTTACATGACGTTAGTTATTATATGGTTGTATATGTGACTGTAGGTACATGGTTCTTCCACCAACTTTGTAATATGTCTGGTGATCATTGTAGTAGCTCAAAATGGTGTTTGGTAACTGTTGTCATTGACCTGAATTGGAATGAGCCATTTACGTTATCACATTTGTTTCCAGTGCTTTCTTAAGACCACTATACAAGAGTTGGAATATCTCTTCCTGGAAATCAAACTAGGAAAAAGGGTATTTTTTTTTCTCATGGGTTAACATAATGAATATAGTCTGAAAATGAACTGCTTTCATTACCTTTAGTTAGAAATTATTACCAGCTACTTCTCAGCAAAGGAGAGGGAAATGATTGAAAAAGAAAGACCATGAATTTTTTTTTGCTCACTCATTTAAGAAGCTGAAATCCTCAATGAAACATTTGAGAGAGAAATACTTTTTATAAGGAAATTCCTTGCTTTCTCACTAGTTAATAATTCGTTAATCATGTCCCACAATTCACAGTCCAATAAAAAGGCACTCAAGCTCATTATGAAGCTATTTTTATAAAAGAAACCATTTTCTATTTCTTACCTATATATTTTTTGGAATGCCTGATATCAATTCTTATCAAAATATGATGCTTAAGTGAGACCATCTACTGACTTTTTTATCCTGATATCTTGAATAATTGTCTCGACCATTTATTTGTTTATTCTCCTTCTCGTGACTTATTTTCATCCATTCCTGAACCTACTGAACTCCAGGGCCTATACCTCTACAGATTGAGCCCCCACTTTAGCATTTAGTAATGATTAGAAAGTTATCTTGCTAGATTAATTACAACTGAGTAGTTCCATCCTTACTGGGTGCTCCATACTTTCGGCCTTGTGCCACATCTAAGTTAAATTTAGTAGATCATTATACCTCTACAGATTGCTAGCTAATTAGGGTGGAGTGACAGTCTATCTGGAAGGGCAACCTGTAGCAGAACTACAACCTTTGTGATAATTCTGCAACAAATAGATTTAAAAGATCACACTGAATGGAAATAACATTAAATAACTGGATTTAATATAATAACATAATATCTAATAATATAATAACAATTTAAAACAGTTTGGGTATTTGATGAGTAAATAAAGTTCCTTGTATTCAAAAATGCCTGTGCAAGTATTTTTTGCATTGAATGTTTATATGAATAAAAAGTAGTGTATAATATTTCTGTAGTTGTGTGCATGACAGAAAAGAATGTTTCTATTAGGTGAGAAAAATCAAATCCTACATGTTGAGTACTTGAAAATGTATCAAAGAAATGACTGACATGGCTGCTGGTAGCAGTGATTGAGAAAAAGGAACCTGAGGATAATTCTGCTTTCCTTTATTATTTTACTATAAATAATATATTACGAGGCTATTTGAATTTTAAATTTCAATGTTTTTTATATTACTAAATTAAACTTTGTTGAAACAAGTACTGGATCTTAGGGCTATCCGATGCTTTAGTTGGGTAGTTCTCTGATTCTCGCTGAAATATACAGTCTAAATTTCTTATTTTTTAAGTTGAAAGAAACGGAAGTTTTACACTGAGCCTACTTGTGTATAAACGTGGATTTGTTATTTGCATTTTTGACTCTGAAGTATTAACTTTCTATTTGATTAACTTTGTGTCTTCACAAACCCTGTCTGCATAATCTATTTGACACTTAAGGCTAAATTTTCCCATCTAATGTTTTATTTTTATGAGTCATCTTCTAACCATCATTAATCATGCTGCACTTTCTTTGCTTCATATATTTCAGAAATACAATCTATTTTCAACAACTCATGGGGTGGAGGGGGCATTTGTTAAGAATTTTTTTCTTTCCAATTATTTACAGAACAAATCCATTTTTCCATTTCTATCCATGACTAGTAGCAGAGTAAATCCTTAAACTTATTATTGAATCATAATCTTGCATAAGCTGGTATCTTAATGTTCCATCATAATATTATATCAGCTGGTATCTTAATGCTGCATCAGCTGGTAACTTAATGTTGCATCCACAGGTATATTTTCATCTTGTATATATTATGACTGATAATTCAGTGTTTAATATTGATATGATGGAATAACCTGCCACCTCAATGAGTGGCAGCACTATAGGTGGTAACCACCTGTAAGTATCTGTGAGAACAGTAGATGGGAGTGTCAAGTTGCTATTTGCAAGACTAGCAACCTTCCGATACCAGCATGTACACAACTGTACTGACTTGCAATGACCATGTGCATAACTATTACTTCCTTGCTTGTTGTACTAGTTTCTACCTGTTACTATTCATCCACCATGTTTGTCCATTACGTATACCTATTAGCATGGAATATAACAAATATTTGTTTGAGTATGCAGTTAGATTCATTAAATAAAAATATGGCAGAAGTTCAAGGACTATCTTATGATATTTAGACCAGGCTATGTTTGAATCAATAAAAATTAAAAGATTACAATATAAAGATGAGGAAATTACTATAAATAATATATTGCAAGATGCAAGACTATTCAAATTTTAAATTTCAATGATTTTTATATTATTAAATATGCAGAATAACTCTAGCAAGGGGTTATAATAATAGAACAAATTGATCTCCTTGGCTTTGCTTGACAATCATAAGACAACTCAAAATTCAGAGATGTAAAAAAGACAATGGGGAACAAGTTCACTGTCTTTCCTAAGAAGAGTCATGGCAATGCACAGTTTCCAGCTTTATGTAAAAAGAAACTGTAGAGATCCATAATTGCATCTAAACTGAAGAGACAACACAAATCAAGTTCAGGTTAGTTTTACATATTTAATGCTATTACTTTGGTGACAATTCCTGTTGGAGGAACCCCACCCAGGTTTTCCATATCTGCAGGGGTGTAGCTGTACATACCATGCCTGGCCAATTACAGGTTGGTGACCCATACACTATTGGCATTCAATAACCTCTACTTTAGTGTATGATAGCCATCAGACATCTGCAACAATGTAACAAGAGATGAAGCATTGAATGTAAGACAAAACCCAAAGTCATGACTAAGGCAATACAATCCAACCTCTTTAATCCAGCACCCTTAGGGACTAGCCTACTTTCAGCCCCAAGAAAATCTCAGATGAATGAAATTACCTCTAACAAAACATGAGTCATCCTATATGGCAGATGAAGAAAATGAAGCAGCAGAAATGTGGATCTCTTAACATTTGTGCTTAAATGACTAAAAGGTGGAACCCACATCTTTCAGGTTCAACTGGTCAAAGTAAGGCCTTCATCTTTCAGGTTCAGCTGGTCAAGGTAAGGCCTTCATCTTTCAGGTTCAACTGGTCAAGGTGAGACCTTCATCTTTCAGGTTCAACTGGTCAAGGTGAAACCCTCGTCTTTCAGGTTCGGCTGGCCAAGGTGGGGGTCCTCATCTTTCAGTTGCCTTAGTAATTTTACTTCATTGTTAACTTTAGACTTGGACATAGTTATCTCATTTTGTATTTCATTTGTATTTCATGTTTCTTTAATTTTCCCTCTTTTTTTTTCATTCTTCATAATTTTGTCTTGTTTTTACTTATAGGCAATCAAATTACTTTTAGTCATATTTTTTCAAGACATAAGTAAATCTCAAAATGTGAATAAAATATAGTTTTTGCTGTCATTTTAAAACAATTTTTTTATTGATTAACTTTCACCCTTTAAATCATTTTATATTTGTTATCTGAAGACAATATGCCAATAATGTGATTTAGAGGATTGCTTCCCATTAATAAAGTAACTGATATTTGCTGGACGACAATCTAGCTTCATTGAATTCACTCAGTTTGTTTTGTTGTCAAGGCAACAATTGATGGATCATGAAGGAGAATAAGATATAAGAATCAGTAGAGAAGAATAAATAGTGATAATGAGAAGATAAAAAGAAACATTAATTTCAATAAGAGAACATCCTTTGTAGAATATCTATGACAGCAAAGAACAGATCAGATGCTTATTGGCTATAATTATGTGAAATCATTCAAAGCCATTGCTCTTAACATTCCTCTTTGCTGATTTTTTTCACTTTATTTTACTCTACACCAAAATCTTTCTTCAGACACTTAGGTATTAAGGGTATGAAAATTAAGCAATATCGATAGTGAAGTAAGAGATGACAAAAAGTATGATACAGAAAGTCAAAGACACTTAAAAATAGCAAAAATAGCTTTCAAAAACTAAGCAAATTGGTAATATTAATATTAGCAGTTTCCTTATAAGGAAACTGTTAAAACAGGATCTTGCTCAATAAGCTGAGTGACAGCACTTCAGAAAAATTTTCAATGAGGAGAAATTTCAACAAACTTAAATAATGCCTAAAGGTTAGATCCACTTTGGCAAAAACGGAGATAAGCTGCCGCCACTGCTTAGAACACATTCACTAAGTTGTGGAGCAGGAGTCTTATATTTTCAGAAATTTGTTAGCCAAGAATGGTGAGTACTAGGTAAGACAGCAAGAATCAACATAGTTGACAGAAACATTCAGTATTCATTGACCGAACAGTCAGGACTACTATCAATTGAAATTTATAAAATCTTTATCTTAAAAAAATTTTCAAGTTAAATAGATTTCTCAAGTACAATATCTATTATAAATCTTTCCAGTATTGGTTGGAGTTTCCTTCCCAATCTTTTATTTAAAGTAGTACAGAATGTCAACATCTTGATTATATCATTATTTTCTCTTCAAGTTTCATTTGCTATCTATTTTAATTGTTACTATTGTTGAAAGTCCTCAGGTGATGTGGTTTTTGTTATTTAGTATTGTTCTTTGTTTGTGAATCTGTAGCACCAGTCTATAATGTCCGAAGAAAAGTAGTCTTTGCCAAGAGAATAGATCAACAGGGATTAAAACAGAGAAAAGAGAGAAGTTAACAGGGATCAGGAAGAGATAAAGAGAGAAAAAGAAGTCAAAAGAATAGACTAAAAGACAGAGACAGGCCAACTGGGATCTGAAAACAGATCAAGATAGAAAAGAGGTCAACAGGAATTGGAAAGTAGACCAAGGGATAGAGAGAGGTCAACAGGAATCAAAAAAACAGACCAAGAGGCAGACCCTCGGCCTTCACTCTCTCTTTAAGCCATCTTTAATCATTGATCTTAGAAAGCAGTTGTATTGAACTGACAGTTTAGATATTTCTGAACGGATTTGGCACTATGCATGACATCCATATGACAGTCTCAATCTGATGGGGCTATTTAAGAACATGATATGAGTTTTCAGGTTGATGATTTGGTTTTGTAGCAATTTGCATCATTGGGCAAAACTACTTCTGGCACAGTCTATTCTATGTTCATCTTCCTTTTCTCCCATACTAAATTTGTTTTAACTGGTCCATATCCTAAGGTATTTGGATATTTTAGTTGTTACTAATTCCAATTATGATGCTTTCATTCTAATTCCAGCTCATAGTTTTTTATTTTGGAAAGGTTTATTTTGAGTTCTATTTCTAGGAATACTCGGTAGAGGATGTTGACTTTCTGTCCAAGATCATTCTTATCCCAACTATGAATACTTATATCATCAGCATACACCCTAGCCATCATCAATACATTAGCCTAGGGAGGGAAAGCAGGTTCATTGTCTTATGTTGGTAGATACATTTGGAATGTGGGATGGAATGCTTAAAATGGTCATCACATCTGTGCTTGTAAATATCCAGGGTATAGTCTAAGAAAAGATTAAATAGACTGATGAATGCTGGGAATAATATGGACAGAGTATATGAGCAATGATGAAGTTTTAAGGGGAATAGGAAGTACAAGAAAACTGCCAATAACAATCATAATTGAAAATTGTCGGACACAGTAAGGAAAGACATTTTGTAGCAATTAACTCAAAGGATATACTGAAGGGAAGAGAAGATGGAGAAAACAAAAAAAAAACTATTTAATGAATTCAACTTACTGAATAACAGAACAAGAGAAAAATGGTGTAGTTGGAGAAACTAAAGATGGTAAGTTTTGGAGAGCCTGAAAGAAATTGAAATATGAAAAAAAAAAAACACTTATAGAATGAATCAGCCAAAACAAGAATAATCTTTCTGAAAATTTATTTCAAAAACATCGGATGCTTATTGAATTGTGATGATGATGATGATGATACAAGGTCACATTTTTACTTTTTTAATTATTTCACAATATCAAAATTTTTAATTCAGGATTTTTTTTATACCAGTTTAATACAGGATTTTAATGTAATTCTGTTTTGACACTTCAACCATTATTTCAATGGATACTCATATTTAAGTAGATATTCCGATAATATGTTAAACAGCATATTTATTTATTTATTCACTAAAATAACAAAGTGGTAGAATCTGTCAGACTAATTTAATAAAAATCGGTTAATTCTTTAGAAAATGAGATTCTGTATAAATATATTTTCCTTTTTTTTTTTTTTTTTTTCTGTTGTCCTTCCCCCCTTTCTTTTTCCTTTTCTTTTGCCTTTTTCTTTTTCCTTCATTTTTTCCTTTCTTTTTTGCTTTACTGTTTTTATTTTTTCTCTTTTCTTTTTCTTTTCCTTTTCTCTTTATTCCTTTTCATTTTACTTTTTTTTTTTAATTTGAGAAAAGGTTACCATATATAACCACCAGAAACAAAGAACGCAGTGAATGAATACTGAATAATTAAGTTTAATTTTTCTTTGATTTTTTTTTTCTTACTCATACGAAGAAAAACTCTAATCATGCTTCAGAATAATAAACCTGAATATGTTTAAAAACAATGTAATTTTATATATTTATTTGTGACACAACCTCATTTCACTACTAATTAATGAAATATTCTATTAGTATGATAACATATGGCAGTGATTAATGCCAGTAGACATAACCCGGTGTTCCACTAACAAATCATATTAACTAATTGAACTAAATTGATGATGCATATCTTTTCATTTCTTTTGTTTCACGTTAGCTTCCTTCAGATATTTTTAATCTTAATGATTCAAGAAGCAAAACTCATTCTTTCATGATCCCTTTTAAGCAGAATATTTGTCAAGGCAAGTAAATTTGAATTTTTTTTATGCCAAATAGATTGGAAAATAATGTTAAAAAAGTTATTTAATACTATTTAATTTATATTTAATACTATATATAAAATACAATATATATATATATTTATATATATAAAAATCTAGGACCTGCCATGTCCCATGCACAGGGTCAAATCATCCTCATTACCTTCGTATTGGTAAGAAAAAAGTTACTCAGATAGCTTTTCCTCAGAAACTGTTTCTTTGCAGGACAGACTTCCAAGTTTCCACCCTGATCACTACAATCTGAACCCCTTCAAGTCTAGGATCAATCATTATCTATCCTACATATCCTTATATACATATTTTATCATCTTACAGCCATATACAACCTCATTCAGTAACATTATACCTTGAGTGGCTCTTGGACCTTCTACTTCAGCAAAACAAAAAACTATAATGTGGCATATTTAAAAATAGAAGTGATAGAAATCTAAATGTAGGTAAGCTCGTGTATACATCTGACTTGATAATTAAAATGATTATTATTTTGAAGAAGTCCTTTTTGCAGGGGCTTTTTTCCATTTTGTCATTCAGTTACCCATTATTAGACTGATATATAGATTTGTGCATCTTTCATGCTTGTATCTACTTGTTTACATTTGTAACACTCTTCTATCTCATAAATGCTCATTCTACATGTAACATAGTAATTTTCATTCTTTAGGTAACAAATTCTCATTCTTCACTTATGGTAGAAATTCTCATTCATTGCGTAACATTGGTGTTATGGTAATTTATCCATGCATGCAAGGACTCTCCCAGCTATAAATAAGAGCAGGTACTGCCTTTTAGTGAGTGAGGCTTCCAGTTAGTCAACTCTGACAGTCGGACCGAACATTCTTGCTGGTTTGTATATGTTTTGTATTGCTGTTTCTGTTAATATATTTGTTTAACTCAATTCCTCTCTTTGTGTCTTTATTTCTGGCCCCAACAATTGGAACAATCATTTCTCTGGTCATAGAAATTCTTATTTTTAGTATTGCATAAAAATTCTCCAATTTCTTGTAAAGTAGAAATTCTCATTTTTCCGTGGACAGAAATACTCTCTCTTCATGCAACATAAGAATTCTCATACTTCATAAATCATAAAAATTATCATTCTTCACATAATATAGAAATTCTCATTTTTAGTATCACATAGAAATTCTCATTCTCTGGATGACAGAAATACTCTTTCTTCAGGTAACAGAAATTTTCATTCTGCTGGTAACATATAAATTCTCATTCTTCATGTAATGTAGAAATTCTCATTGCTTAGGTAATGTAGAAATTCTCATTTTTCATGTAACATGGAAGCTCTCATTCTTTGAGTAACATAGAAATCGTTCATGTAATGTAGACACTCTCTTTCTGCAAGTAAGAAATAAGTTCTCAGTATTCAGGTTACATGGAAATCCTCAACCTTCAAGTAAGAGTAATTCTCATTCTTCAGGTAATGCAGAAATTCGCATTTTTTACATAACATGAATTCTCATTCTTCATATAACATAGAAATTCTCAAAAAAAAAAAAGAGAAATCTCTTATGTACAAGTTAATCTCAAGCATCTCCAAAATATTATCTTCATGTTTGAAAGCATTTTCAGCTTCTCAAAGAGGAAATTTAATATCACATAATAAATGATTCTGAGAATGGTTAAATTACATTTAACAATAATGTAGAACTTCTTATTCTTTACATAACACATAAATTCTCATTTTTTGAATGATATAGAAATTTTCATTCTTTACATAACAGAGAAGTTCTCATTCTTTACATAACAGAGAAATTCTCATTCTTTACATAACAGAGAAATTCTCATTCTTTACATAACAGAGAAATTCTGAAAAAAAAAAAAATAAAAATAAAAATCTGTTATGTACAAGTTAATCTCAGTCATCTCCAAAATATCATCTTAATGTTTGAAAGCATTGTCAGTTAAATTTATTTTTTTTAAGAGACATTGATTAACATTACATTTGAATAGTCGAAGATTATAGCTATCAGGGAAACAAACAAGAAAAGGGGAGGGAATTCCACAGGTGAGAGGTGCGAGACATGAAGCTATTGGAGTAGAAGAAACGGCTACATTTAACAGTTTCGACAGTGAAAGGGTGAGAGCGAGATGCCAGCCTAGTAGAACACTTAAATTCATGAAGTCTGGGAACCAGTGAAAGCAGCTCATCGGAGAAGTTACCATAAAGTGTTTGTAAAAAAAGACAGAGGACAGTGACGGCACATCTGTGAGAGACTGACTGCAGATGAGATGCCAGATCAGGGCCAATTACATTGCATATCCGTCTCTGGATTTTATCAAGAAACTTGAGACAAACAGAAGGGACTCCAGACCATATATGGCAGCAATACTCCATGCAAGGGCAAATGGTTGATTTGTAGATTTGAAGGATCGACTCTGGTGAGAAAAATTTCCTGGCACGGCACAGGGAGCCAACTTTCCTTGTGGTGGATGAAGCTATTGACTCAATGTATTCGTTCCATCTCATGTCAGCAGTCAATGTGAGACCGAGTAGTTGCAAAGAGGTGCTCTCGAGAAGGATTCATATACTTCTAATATTTTTCCTTCTGGGGAAGAATTTTTTATATTTGAAGAATTTTGGGCATAAAAAGAACCAGTGGATAATTTTAAACACTACCAAACCCAGGGGTTGAACTCATAACTGATTCATAGAAAAGAAATAAGAAAATTCTATTCTATAGATTGAACAGTGGTACTGGCTTTAAATTCAAAGCAGCTTACTAAATATGAGCATACTGGCCTGAAAGAAATACTTCTTTTTATATGCCATGTCCCTCCATGTCATGAGCAATCATGACTCTCCACAACTTCCTATTCTTGTTAGCTCTAAGCAAACTTTGTCCTCTTACTATCCCTCCCAATCTTTGTTATGACATCAATTTATATAAGAACATTTAGTCGGTTAATTGATGTTTCCTTCTTTTGCCATACATTTGTTAAAAACTCATTAGATCAGTTTCTCGCTAACTCACTTGCTTTCCGTATATCCTGTGAGTGTCAAATTTCCCAAGCCTTCTCTCATGTGCCCCTGAATTTTGAACTGTATCTTTCTGATTCTAAGTACAAATGTTCCTTTTGTTTCCATTTTCCTTTAAAGTTCCTCATTGCTCACATCTTCCTTCATAGTATTTTCAGCACCCTTCTGTAGAACCACATTTATGCTGTTTCAAGTTTCCTTTTCATCTGTGTATAAATTATCCAGCATTCATTGCCATATAGGAGGATTGATATATTAGGAAAAAAATTAATAACAAATCTTCAAAGAATTTTGTAAAGACTTTTTAATTTTAATGCCACAAAACCACTTGCCTTCCATCAGCATGGCTGATGCTAAGCTCCTTGAAAATGACTCATTGTGCCTTCTCAGGTTAACATTCTCAACTTAAGTAGAAAGAATATATTGAATCCATTGCTTGATCAGCTGCTGAGAAAGTTGGTTTGCTGTGTTGTTGTCAGACAATTTTTCTCTCCAAAATCTATTGTACATATCTGTTGTGATTGATGATGATATTTCATCATTCTAGAAATAAAAATATGAAATTTCATCATTCTAAAAACAACCTTTCCACCAGTGATGACTCATGATGGTGATATTTCATCATTCTAGAAATAAAGATTTGAAAATCATTATAAAAATGACCCTTCCACCACAATCAAAGATAGCAGTAGTAGGAAGAACAACACAGACAAGACATTTCTTTTCACTGTGAAAATCCAAAGTTGACAGTTTCAAAAGCTTCCCTTAACCACAAAATATTCAGAACAATTATAAACAATATAAAAAAAGAGAAACAAAATCCTCTATTAACTACTATTAACAACTTAACATTCAACCTTGTTACATATGTATAAGTCTACCATTCATCTATACTTAGAATATTGATACCACATATGGTCTAGACCTCCTGCTATAGACTGAGATATTCTTGATAAAATAAAAAAAAAAAACTAGCAATATTATTGGTCCTGATCTGGTGGCTTGGCTTCAGTCACTCTCCTACACCCATAAGTTTGCCTCCCTTTGCCTTTTCTATAAACACTTTCACGGTAATTGTTCAGATGAGCTCTTTACTATGGTACCTAGACTTTTTTTAATTTGAATGCAGTAATGGATTGTCATTGAAATTTCATCAATTGAGCTGGTTAGATGTAGCCATAAATTCTATTCTAACAGTTTCTTTTTTTTTTTTTTTTTTTTTTTGCAATTCTCACTTTTAGAACTCCATTTTAACTCCATGCTTTCCAGACAACTTTAATCTCAAAAAATTTAAATGCAAGTTCAATCACTTTCTACAGTCCTTTTGATTATTCTTTTCTCTTCCTGCTCATTAGTAATGTTTCTGTTCCTAATTCTTTCCTCCACATCCAGTAACCCCTTGTGTCTTAGTGGCTTTACTGCTTTGCATTGGGTGAAACTGATTACAAAAAAATAAAAAAAGAATGTTAAGATTATTATATTGATTATGATGATAATAAAAGCAAAAAGAAATATGATGAAAGATGAGTTACGAATGAATAATAATTGGCAATGTTTCATCTTATAATAAAATGTAAAGAAAAAAGATTTCCCAACCCACCACAATGTATAATTAGCATATTGCATTTTTCTAATCTGTTAGCTTGAACCTAAACTTGAGTTCAGTGCTTTTGTTTCAATTGTGTGGGGGGGTCAGGATAGCATTCTGTGATCATTGGTCGGTCAAACATTATTCTGCTCATCAACCTGTTCTTTTAAATGTCAAAACTCCAAGTTCACCAGTTAGCTTGTGGTAAACAATGTAATCATGTTATTGTTGAATTAAATTAATTTTTTGAGATTGTTTTGTACTGTATTGGTTACTGATATTATTTGTGCAATACTGAGAAATTTCAAAAATTAAACAAAAAAAGGAGAAAATAAAAAAAAAAAAATGTTGAGAAAGATATCATCCACAATTTTAAAGTATGGAAGCCTACAAAGATTAAGTTGTATTTTCTCTTTTTTTTTTTTTTTTTTTTTTTTTTACTATCAAGAAACATATTTCATGGTGTTATGTTGGGATCAGATTTTGAAAGCAATTTGATGAAAGAGAATCAAAATGTTTCAACTTTTCTTGTGAAAGGTCATATTTGTATATTGTTTTAGTTTATTTCCAGATCAACCAAGTTGCCAGATAGGTTTCCATACTTTAAGATGGAAATGATAATTTGGTGGAGATCAGTGAAAAAGACCTGGTGTTGTTAGTCATAGATGAGAAAGTACATAGAAAATGTTTTAAATATTACTATTGGTTGAGAACAAAATGCATATTGCATTCTAGCTATCTTTTTATCTATCTATCTATCTATCTATATATATATATATATATATATATATATATATATAATGGCAAAAGAAGTTTTGCTTAAAGGCACATATTTGGTCTTGCCTGATTAATTGATTCTTTGTAGACAGAGCATATCAGATTTAATGATAGCTCCCTCTGCCCAGAGGTATGCAAGTTCGAATCTTGCCAGAGAGTGTAAATATTTCTTCAACAAAATTTCATTCAGGTCTGTAAATGAAAATAAATATACTGTTTAATAAATAAACATAGCATCAATTCAAATGTGAGTATCTGCTAAAAATAATGTTTAGAGTGATGAAGAATCTGTCAGATTAATAAAACATGTATTCTAAAAAAAGTTATCTTTGTTTACATTTGGATACAAAACTGAGCAAATATGAAAAATTTCAGGATATCTATGATGACAGAATTTTTCACATAAAAGCACAAATTCAGCCTTACCTGACAAAGTGATTCTTTGTAGCTCAGTTGGTCAGAGTGTATTAGTTTTAATGATAACTCCCTTTGCCTAGAGGGATGCAGGTTCAAATCCTGCCAGAGAACATAATTTTTCTTTGATAAGATTTCTCAAACATTCAGGTTGGCAGATGAAAATAAATATACTGTTTCATAAATAAATAAATTGAGCATCTACTCAAATACAAGTATCCACTAAGAATAACATTTAAAATGACATATATATACACACACACATACATACTTTATTATAGGATATTGCATTGGAACATTTGTAAAAACTGATACATAAATGTACTCATGTTTCGATGCATATTATTGCATCTCATCAGGTAGTAGTAAATGATCCATTGCAATTTTAAATTTGTGTTTCATGGCAACTTACTTAAGGTTGAACTGATTATCAACATAACATGTCTGGCTACTTTACATTTCTATATTTTCCTTATATTATTTTTTTCTCTTGTGTTCCTTTTCTCTGTAAAAGAGACTATATCTTGTGTCTTTCTTTAATGCTTGCTCTCCTTATTTTCTTTCTTTTTTCACAAGAAAAGTAAAAATTTTTCACAAGTAAAAATAAAAAATAGTAATAATCATCATTTACTACCAACTGATGAGATGCAATGATGTGCATCAAAACATGAGTGCATTTATATAGTGTTTTTTTTTACACATGTTCTAATACAATATCCTATAATAAAGAATATTGCTCTGTGACGTCGTCCTCTGGTCGCAGTGCCAACCGTGTCATTCTATCCTAGTCTACCACGGCACCAACTGTGAGGTCCTCGCCGTGGCACCAGCCATTCACTCCTCGCTGCTCCGTTCGGGTGTCGCTGCTCCAAATGTGGCGTTCTAACCTTTTGGTGATTCGGGTGGGAATCTGGTTAGATTTGATATCAGCCTCGTCGTTCCCAACTCGCTTCCAACGCCTGGTTACCGAAGTAACTACTTTGATTCCCAGTCTGCCTACCCACGTTGTGAATTGATCTTAGGCAGACGAGATCAAACAGTGGTTGGGGCCGTACTGCAAACCGAGTTCAACGGGGCTGATACCACACAAATATGCATAAAAGACAATAAAATGAAAACTCAAAAGTTCAAAGTATCAAAGAAAAAGGTAACAAACTTTATGTCTAGTTGTTCGATACATAGGACTGCATCTATCTCCCAACCCGTTCTATGGATTGTGACACGTCGTTTTCTGCTAGGCAAGTTTTAACACTTCAAGTCGTCTGCTCTCTAAGAAATTGGTGTTTCGGTGGGTCTTTGGTTGAAAGTCAAAAGAAAAACTTATTTCGGTGATCTGGATCTAAGTCGCTCTTCAAAATAATTGTTCTTGGTTTGAAGATGGGTCCGGAATGTGCGTGAATCCTGGTCAGCTATCTGCGGGGCTTGCCTCAACCGGAGACTGACTCTGGGAACTGCTGGGACTCGACTCATTTCTGCTCGTTGTGGCTTCGTTTATATGGGCGCCAACCAAAACCGGGGTGAGTTTGTCTGCACCGGGGGGTTCCTCGATAATTCTAAATACATATCCACCTCTCTGGTTAGGAATTTCCACCTTTTTCCATTTTTGGGAACCTTTCCTCACTCCCACCTTCTCATCATACTTCAGAGGGGTGTGAACTGCCCTCCCCACATCTTCGTGGCAACCTCTCTTACTCATCCTCCAGATGGGCGGCAACAGCCTCCCTCGTGCATCACGTGATCACCACTCGACCAATGATGTCTTAGTCGGGTGTGGACGAATCTGCGGCTTTGTTTCGGGAAGAAAAAAAAATATCTTGCTTAAAAAAAATTATCTCTTCTCTTTCCCTTTTCTTCCTCTTAATGGTTTATCATTTCTCCAGCCGCGAACAGGACAATATGACAATGGCGGTCATAACTCTTGTTCTACACGTGGTTTACGTCAGGTATTTTATCGCTAATTATCAGAATGTGTGGTCTTCTTAACACGGTCTCAAAGAGAAACATTTCCAAAGTTCCAGTCAGTCTGTTGCCTCGAAGAAAGAAAAAAAAAAAACACATTCATTTTCCTTCGGTACAAATTTCTGATAACAAAATTTTATTATCGCAGGCCAAGGGTGTTCCATCGGACGCTCGTGGGTGGTTTTTAATTTTTCATATCTGTCCAAGTCCTTTTAGTTGCCTGTTTTTCGTCACTTAACGAAATAACATTTTCATTTGAATTTTTTTTTCTTTGGCCAGCCGGTCTGTAGTTGATAATAAGATGTCTTCCCGTACCAATAGTTTGTTTTCATATCCTTAGATAACACAGCCGATGCCAAAACATATCTGATTCTTTCCTTCTTTCCCTTTCTTTTTACTCAGAATTTCCCTGTCATTGTAATGACACTCCTTCGCCATTTGTTACTTATCAAAATATCCTTTTAACCATTGTCTCTTAGCTGTGTGTGTGTTCTTGCTTATCACTCATGATTCGGTTCTTAGCCTCTCCTTTTCTTCTTTTCTTTCTTTTCCCTTTCTGCCTCGTTAAATGGTGCCACACTCTACTATTGAGCCCTATTTTTAAATTAATGTAATGAATGTAAGAATTTATATTTGATTCATTCTCATTTAATTTTATATATATATATATATATATATATATATATATAATTGATGGATTTTATTTTTCAATACAACATATTTTTCTTACTTTAAATGTTGTTTTTAGTGGATACTCATATTTGAGTAGACACTTCATTTTTTAAACTGTGTTTATTTTATATACTGGCCTCCACACTTGAGAAGATAGTACATGTTTTCTTTATTAAGATTTTTCTTGTGTGCAGGTTCTTAGGCAAAATAAACACTCTTTAAAAATAGAGCATCTACTGAAATATGGGTATCCACTAAAATAACATTTGATGTAAGAAAAATATCTCTCTCTTCTTCCCTCTCTCTCTCCCTCATATATTATTCTAAAGTTAAATGCAAGAAGATTGTCATTTCTGGGATGCCAAAGTGTGAAGCTCTCATAATGTGTAAAAAAAAAAAAAAAAAAATGTATGTATGTATGTATGTATGTAAACTAGAAATATAATTTGTATTAGTATTTCATTGTTTGTTCCTTCAGGATGTAGATGATCATGACTCTCCCCAACTTCCTATCCTTTGTAGCTCTTAATAAATTTTGTCCTTTTGTTATTTCTACTAAACCCTGTTTCACCATCCATTTACTCAAACTTACTAAGTAGTTTATGCATTCTTTTCCTCTGACCCTCTTGCCTTCAATCTGTCCTGTGTGTATCAGATTTTCCACGACTGTTTTTACTCATTATGCTGCCTTAGAAATTTCAATTTTGTCTTCCTGATGTTAAACATGTTTTCTTTTTGTTTCCATTTTCTCCAAAACCTTGTTTACATGTTCAATCCGTGGTATCCTCAGCATCCTTCTGTAGAACTACATTTCTGTTGTTTCAAGTCTCTTCTTTATCACTGAGAAGATTGTCCAGCATCCACTGCCATATAGAAGGACAGATATTACATAACAGTTCAGTACTCTTTTCTTTGTTTCTATTTTTCTGTTTCCTAATACTCTGCTTAGCCTTTTGGAAGGCATCTTTGGTTATCATAATGTGCCTTTGGATTTCAGTGTTGCACTTTTATATATTTAAGTTTTTGTACTTGATTTCGGTATCTCCAATTCATAATTTGCATTTTGGGCTTATCCTTTTGCTAACAACCATTCATTGTCTTCCTACAGTTCATGCTTAATCCTTTCTTCTCACTTTCCTTCTCTACCTTCTTAAGCTTTTCTACTGACTTGCTATTGATGCACTTAAATCTTCAATACCAGCAAGGATAATGAACTATACAATTTGAAATTTTTTATCTGTAGCATTCTCACTATTATGATTTTATCACCAACTCCACTGTATCCTGTTTATTTATCATGAGAAACACTTTGACAAAATGAAATTAGAAATAAAGTATTAACTGCTAACAAGACTTGAACCTCAGGAGCCTATATTTTTGTGCACCACTTCAGCTATATTATATTTGCACATAATCTGTAGTCATTAAACCATCTACACTCCTCTATTGTTGTTCTACAATATATCAATAAATGTTATTAATTTTAAAACGCTTTTAATTGAAGCATATTGTTTCTAGTTCCATTCTATCCTATTATTGATTAATGTATTGATCTGATTGCATTTGATAGGTTATGGTACAAAGATCTATTTGTTAGGGAAACTTGATCTATTTAGAAAAGATGTTAGAATAATTCAAAACTTATACTGGAAGCAAAGCACCTGAGTATGGACAGAAAATGAATTGAATAGATGCCCAAATATAGAAAGAGGCATAAGACAAGGATTAGTCTTTTAACCAGACTGGGTCAACCTCTATAACAAGGTTATCCTAAGGGAGCTGGTAATCCTACCAGGTTTTATCATGAGCTGGCATAATATTAACAATATAATGTACCCATTTGACAGTGTTGGTGGTAGACACAGAAAGAAAATTCTCAGATCTCCTAGACAGGATAGTGAAGGGAAACAACAAGGAACTGTCAACTGTATGAAAATAGAAAGTATGGCTGCTAGCAAAAAAAAAAAAAAAAAGCCCAAGATGCAAACTATGAGTTGGAGATGTCAACATCAAATAGGTATAGAAGTTTAAATATCGAGGAATTGTTTTAGCAGAGGATGGAAAAATGTGACACTGAAATCTTAACATGCATTGGATTAGCAAAAGATGCCTTCAGAAATCTAAACAAAGTATTAAGAAACAAAGATTTTAATCGAAACAAAGAAAAGGGTGCTGTACTGTTATGTAAATCATCTTATATAGTAGTGAATGCTTAACAATCTCCACACATATGAAAGGAAAACTGAAGGTAACAAATGTGGTTCTACAGAAAGATGCTGAGAATTACATGGATGGAGCACCTGAACAATGAAGAAGTCTTAAGACAGAAACAAAAAGATACATATGCTTACAATCAGTGGATGAGAGCTGAAATTTCTTGGATATATAATGAGGAATGAGGGCTCAGAGAATTTGACACTCATGCTATTATCACTAAAAACTTAGTGATAATGTCTGAAAGATTTATACCATTTACACTATTCAGACTATTATCCTCATCTTTGTTGCAATATGGATTGTACGCTCTGGCCTTCTTCATGTGGTTGGAATGCCAAATTGAACATTTATTTCGCTGGCTGGGGTAGACTGTTCTAGTTCCACGTGCCTAATGGATGTCAGTTATCAATTATCTCCTGTTAATTCACCTCTCCAAGTTTACCACTGCCTTAACCAGGTATTGAACTCACAACTCTTTGGGACCTGTCACTGGATCTAACTAATGCCTTTATCTGCAGGACACATGGCACAGTGGATTTATTTTACTTTTTATTTATTTTTGTTTTTATTTTTTATTTTATATATCTATTTATTCTTTTTAGTTTTTGATGTATTATTAACGTAGTAACAAAATAAAATCTCAAAACATCTTTTATTATGTTAATAAAACATCGAAAACTGAAAAGAATAAATAAATATATAAAATAAAAATAAATAAAAACAAGTAAAATAAATTAATCCAAATAAATAAACAAACCACTCCCACCAAAATAACTGCCAGAATGGACTACCCACAATGCACCACTGACCGTATATACAAAAAAGTGGAGAAAAAACCCAACACTTACTGCCTGATGATTGTGTCTAGCATGAAATAGTCTGTCGCCTCTGAGTGTTCACTTCAATGTTCATTTTATATATATATATATATATATATATATGAAAAAATTGTTCAATTTGAATGATACTGTCAAAAGTCAGATTCGAAAATTGGCAATAAAAGTACATAAAAACAATGTTTCTCATTTTTCCTTTGTTTAGTTAGACAATGTTTATTAAAATATTCAAAGTAAATATCATTCAAATTGAATAATTTTTTATTGTGAAATTTATAAAAAAAAAAAAAATGACGTGTTAAATACTTTTGCTACCCACTGTGTGTGTGTGTGTGTGTGTGTGTGTTTATATATATATATATATATATATATATATATATATATATATATATATATACACATTTCATTGAATATGGCAGACATGGTGCTTTAATTTAGTTTTTTATACAATTTCTCATGTGATCTATTTTTTTTTCTTTTCAGATGATAAATTATATAAAAACTGTTCAATTGTTCTTTTTATCCAAGTGCTTTCAGCTAAACATTTAGCCATTTTCAAGGTTGAAATATATTAACTGTTAACAAGAAATAGTTTGTGTGTATGCATTTATATAATGTTTTCATTTACAAAACACGGTCAAATATTGTGTCCATGGTCATAGTTGATATTACTGAGTGTTGTTTTTGTTTTGTTTTTATTAATAAGGCTTCCATTATTTTTAGCCTTTTTTCACATGTACATGATGTTATTATATTTATGTTGTCAACAAATATGTTAATACACACACACACACACACACACACACAGGGGTAGGGAAAAGTTTTTGGCATGATCAACTTCCTAAAATCAGTATTTCAATAAGTAAAACCTTAGGAATCTTCTATATGTCATGTCTCTTCAAGATATGGGTGATCAATGGTCTCCATAATTTCCTGTCTTTTGTAGCTCTTACTAACTATTGTCTTTTTGCCATCTCTCCTAACTCTCGTTCTGCCAACCACTTACACAAGCAAGGTAACTTGCTGCTTTCCACTATCCCATTTGCCTTTAATAAGTCCTGTGAGTGGCAAATTTTCCATGGCTTTTTAACTCATTACGCATCCTAGAACTTTCATTTGTCTCTATCTGGTTCTAAATATTTGTGTCTTTTTTTTTTTTGTTTCATTTTCCCTAAAGGTTTGTCGTTGTTCACATGTTCAGTCTATGCTATTCTCAGCTTCATTCTGTACAACTATGTTTCTGTTGCCTCGTCTGTTCAGTGAATGTCCAGCATTTACTGCCATATAGGATGATGGAAATTACAGTTCAGTACTCTTTCCTTTGTTTCTAACAAGATTTTTCGGTTTCTTAATACTTTGCTTAGCTTTTGGAAGGCACTTTTTGCTATCCCAATGTGCCTTCTGGTTTTGGTGTCACATATTCCATCTTCTGTTAATACACTTCCCAGATATTTAAATTTTTGTACTTGTTTAATTTTGGTATCTGCAATTCATAGTTCACATCTTGGGCTGTTCCTTTTAATTATAGCAATAAATTATATTTTCTTACAATTGATGTTATTCCTTTCTTCTTACTTTCCTTTCCTACCTTCTGTTCCTGTAGTTTTCTTTCTGTCTGCTATCAATACTGTGCCATCTTATATTATTAAGGCTGGTGCCACCAATAATGAATCAGGATTTCTTAAGTTTCAATTCACTGTGTAGGTTGAATCAGTCTGACGAAAAGGCACATTGTTTCTATTTTTTATATTTACTGGTCTGGTGACACCTATTGCTCATGTTTTTCCTTGCCAGTCAAGGGATTCATTCCAAGGACTCTGATTCCCTTCATGCTGTTAGTTTTATAGTTTGGCTGACAGTTGCTGGATGATGGTCAGGTGTCACCTGTTCCACATGTCTCTCTTTACTGGGTGAGGTGTTAATAGTCTTGACATTATCACTGATAATAATAATATCCAAAACCAAGTATGGTCTTCAGATTGACAGTAAAGTGGTTTTCTGTTGCCTTCTCCACAGTGACTTTATTGAGACACCAACTCTAGTTAATTGGTTACTGACTCATCAAGAGTACTTATATCTTCTGATAAGTCTCATTTTTCATCCAACAGGGTTGCTAACCTCCCACCTCACTTGCAATAGGCTGGAGTGGGGAGCTGGTTTAGTTGCTAACCGTCCAACAATAGATTTCATATATATATATAAGTTTCACTTTACTTAAAATTATAAAAGTTTTTTTTTTTTTTCTTTAAATTCAAAGTAACTTCTTACCTTAATTTTTTTAAGTGAGAGAAGACAAAATATTACCCACTATTCAGATTTGAAGAGTCAAAAGTTCATGACTAGTATCAGAAACTTGAATTTGAAAAATAAAATTCATATTCTGTATTTACTCCCCACTCACTAAATACTGATTTTCAGAGAACTTTTCAACAATCCTTGTTTGTCTGTGTGTGTGTGTGTGTGTATATATATATATATATATATATATATATATATATACATATATATATATATATGGGCGTGTGGCCGAGTAGTTAAAATGTTCACTTTCTGACCTTGATCCCAGGTTTGAATCTCACCACAGCTGATTGGTCATGAAGTAGACATCCTGATGTTATCAGTCTGGAGAGTGTGCAGCACCTTTGGAAAGTGCCTAAAAACCATACTACAGGTTGACCCAAGCCTTGTGAGTGATATTGGATAGACAGAACACTTGGGGTCATTGATAGCTGTGCTAGCACAAAGTCACAAGTCATCATGACTGAGGGTTTGAGTGTGCTGGCCTGGTCCAGATTGTTGATAATGCTAGATAACACACTCTCTCCCATAACTAAGATCTGCTCAGCATAGTTGCAGTATAAACCACAGGTTGGCTCTGTGGGTGTTGAATAAACACAAATGTGCCAGAGCAAGCGTCTGCAATAGGGATGGGTTAGCCGCCCTAATAGATGGGTATCCTCAAATACGAGTGGCCAGCTATTATTATTATTTTTTATATATATATATATATATATAATTAGAAAGGTTAGTGTAGGTTCTTGAAGACGCCTTCCAAATAAATAATTGAATTTACATAATGCAACATTACTTTTCAAATAACCTAATAACTTTGTTAGTAAATACAATTGCAAGATGGATATTCATAATTTTAGTAAATAATAATTAGATAATTACAGAATATCATGATATGCTGAAAATTTTGTCACTTTTTATCATTATGTAATATTTATAACGTATTAACATTTTTATTTTTTCAATTAAAATATTTCTTTCGGCCTTAGAACATATTTTATTTTAACTTGACAGAAAGTCATTGATTCTCATTCTAATGAATTCTTCATTCAAAGAACCTATAAATTCCTGGAAGGCTGCTTCAATTTGATTCTGATTGGAATTCTTTTTTCTTAAGAAAGTAGTCTCAATACTAAAAAAAAAAAAAAATGGTAATCCATTCTAAAGATGTCAGGTGAATAACCTGGACTCAATCTAATCTCTATCTTGAATTGATTTAAAATTTATTCATTACGTTATTTTTTTTTTTTTTTTTTTTTCAACATAAGAAAGGCATTTTGATACAGCAAGGTGATTATATTCACCAAACTTGGTACTTTTCACTTTTTATGGCACTATTTCAAGTACCTTTACATATGTTTGCTTTACTGGAACATTTTGAACAAAGCTATAATTTATAAAACTAATTTTATTGCACTAAAAATTAACCATAAAATTCAAAGGATAATCATGATAATTACACGGTTGACATTGTGGCTTCTTATTCATATCTGAGCATTGAATAGATTGTCTTTGGTTATCTATATAATACAAGGGTTGAAATTAATGCATATAAGATTTCACAGCTCCAGCATCACTATATCAGTTACAAAATTTTCAGCCCACTCTCATATACTATATATATTTGCAAGTTTTGTTTTACCTCTATATAGTAAATGTGAATGTCAGTGTGTCACTGTATCACGCTTTTTCAATTGAAGGGACATAACTCTCTAACTTTCAGTAGCTCATGTTACAGAAATTTTAGATTCCCAAGTTTTCATTTCTACAATTGTTTTTGGCAATTTTTTACATTTTTTTGTACAATAACAATTTTTATAACTTGGAAATATATTTGGGAATAATCAAAATTAATTGCGAAAGTCACCCATGAAATAAAAATAACTGTATGGAAAGTAAGGATCTATGCACATCAAACTGTCTTTAAATTGAGAACTATCATTGAACTTTTGAAAGGTAAGCTTAGATATTAATGCAGTAATTAAATGCAGTGATCAATTTTGAGTTTTCTGTAGTTTATTGTTGCCTATTGCATACGGCAACAGTAAGCCTCACAAAACGAAATTTCAAAACAAAGGACAGATTGCATTCAAAAGAGCCAAGGCTGCAGCAAGAAAAAGAATGTCTCATGCAAATGAAAATGCATATCAAACAGCAGCTTGGAAAGCTTCCAATGCTGAGAATATACAAAGACTTGTAGGCAGCTTTTAAGCTAGTATATACATAAAACAAGGGAGTTCAGCTTCAGTTGGTTCATTCAAACTGGAGGTTACCAGATAAGGGACATATTCACAATGCCAACATACTTCTCTTCCACATCTATATATATATAAAATAGAGGATATCTGTGTAATAGCTTTTCATTTGAGATTCATCCAACCGATTTTGGCCAAACTTGACACATACATTGTACAATTTAAGAGATAGGTTCTTAACATAAAAAATCAATAATTTTTAAAAAATCAATAAAACCAATCAAAAATCGATAAATTCAACTTTTTTCCTCCAATTTCATTCAGGCTCAGTATGTAGGTTACTTACATCATGACATGCTCAATGATACCTCATTTTTATTTCTACACCACTGCATTTAGCAAAAAACCATGAAAAACAAAAAATCGATTTCAGCACAAATTTTAAACTAAAAACTCCCTCAATTTTGAAGCAATCTAATACAAACTTTACTCAATTGTAGCTATCAATAAGTTGATTGTTTAACAGTCATTTAACCTGATAATTGAGTACACCAATATAGAGAAAACCTGTGTAAATAGTGAAAAATAGTGATTTTTGCTGGTTTCTTTCTTATTTTTTGTTGATCTTTCAACCAGTTTTCATGAAACTTAACAATTGCTTTATAAATATATCCTCTTTTACATCCCTGGTAGCACATTGATGGATTGAATTTCCAAAACTCCAAAATAATTGTGGTCTGAAGTGGGTTTTCATGTTGCCTGTTTTACCCCTTCATGTCCTCAGCTAACTTCGATTGAATAAATACAGACTACTTTGGTTATATCATTAGATATAACCAAAGTAGTCTGTATTTATTCAATGTTCAAAATTCAAAATATTTTTAATGAAAGTACTTTAAAGTAGTTGAAGAAGATAGACTCTGTTACAACTAAAGATGATGCTGTTTTAGCTCCATTCTAACTGAACATTTTTCCTGATCAACCAGCTGGGTATGGCTGCTATGCAGGCTAAAATTATTCACTTTTAGATACTAAATTTGACATCAATCCTTAGTAGAGAACTGGAAGTGGGTACTACTTTGATCAGCAGCTGAGGATACATATACTAGCCTGATCCTTAGGTAAACTTGTTAATTCATACCTGAATAATCCTATCATTTTTTTTTTTTTTTTTTTTTTATTTTTTTTTTTTTGAGAAATCAGATGTGTATAGATTTTTTTATTGTGGTTTCCTCAGCTCAACAGATAGAGAACTGGAGAGAGATGGAATCACTTATGTTATATTTGTTCTTTAGAACTGTATTGTTATTGTACCTCATGTTGCTGGGAATGTGACACATATTTTGTTATATTTACTTTCAGTTGTGTTTCTTCACCAATCTTTTTGTAATGAAAAAAAAAATGAATTTCTCTTTTTCTCTGACTGAAATGCCATGATAATAGTAAATGTCACACAAGGAATTTGTTTAAAAGTCTGAAAAATCCTTAAAATTTACCTATTAATGCCAGCCATCCTATTGTTGGAATAGTAGACATTAATGGGTTATAGGTAGAAACCTACAAGTAATAACAGATAAAAACCTGTAATTAACTCTAATTTCTTTTTTAATAATTAATCATTAATATCAAATTTTTATTTTTATAATTAATACCAAATTTTAATTATTATAATTAATAATAAATTTTAATTTCAATAATTAATATCAGATTTTAATTATAATTATTATAATTAATACCAGATTTTAATTCTAATTATATTAATTAATGCCAGATTTTAATTTTAATTATAAAAATTAATACCAGATTTTAATTCTTAGAATTAATACCAAAATTTATTGCGGGCATTAATGTGTTAAAATATTGTTTAAAATGTTTACCATTAAAAACAATAATTGAATATTATTTTTAAAATTTCACATAGACTTTACAAAATTAGGAAATTTAAAAATGTGTGTCACTGAAACCAGAGTTAAATTGTTTGTGAGAAGGCTTAAATTAATATTGTTTTCATAATCTAACTTCATAATAAAATTCGGACAGATGAGCAGACATGTTTATAAAAATGTGTATTAAAATCAATCAGTTTGGTGAAAAGTTTTTAGACAGACAAATATGAATAGAGAATATCAGAAAAGATTCCATTTCCAATTTTATAAGTGGAAGAGATTTTAAAACGAATGAAATAACCTGATATAAGGAGAGACTAGTGAGTGTCTATATTTCTGAGAAGAAGTATTATGTACACTATTTACATTATTCGGACTATTGTCCTCATCTTTGTCGTCATATTTATCACAACGTTGCGGCTGTTGTACACTCCGGCCTTCTTCAGGTGATTGGAATGTTGAACTGAACCCTTTATTTTGTTTACTGAGGTAGACTGTTCTTGTTCCACATGCCATGTTTTTTAATGGATATCAGTTATCTGGTGTTAATTCTCCTCTCCAAGTTCTCCATTGCCTTAACCAGGTATTGAACTCACACTCTTTGGCTCCTGTCACTAGATCTAACCAACACTTTTATCCACTGTGCTATGTGTCTTTGAGGACATCTGTGTAGGAATTTCAACAACCTGAAGAAGGCCGGAGTGTACAACAGCTGAAACATGGTAATAAATATGGTGACAAAGATGAGGACAATAGTCGGAATAATGTAAATAGTGAGATTAGTGGGGTCTAAAGAGAAAGGCGAGAAAGTGAGAAATGATTGAAACTTTGATAAACCAGGATGGGATAATAAAAATGTTTGTGTGTAAGTATGTGAAATAACTTGAGCATTTGCTGTACAATGCTAAATGCAAAGCCTACAAAATCCACAGAAGAAAAATGTAACAATCCACAAATAATAATCCAATAATCATAAAAAAAATAAAAACATAATCCAATCTACCAAATCTATAACAGCCACAACCAAAAATAACTTATCTAAACTTAATCTAAAATTCATCAACAGTCAAAATATTAAGAGATATGATGTCCTTCCTAATGGGTAGGTCCCTGAAGTTAGTTGTTAACAGTGTCCTTCATGGACCTAGTGACCAATGCATGCATCCCTCAAGGTTAATTTTTCTGTCCAAATTTATTTCTCTTTTACGTAAATGATCTGCCTAAGAATATCCTCCAATCATTTATAATTATCTACACTGATGATACGATGCTATATTTTTTTTTTTTTTTTTTTACAATTCTCATGATAACATTTCAGAACTTATTTATTTATCTAACTAATCTATATTCATTATCATTATTTTATTAATTTGTTTATTTTTTTTACTTGTTGAAAGAGGTATTTTGGATATTAACTGTTATTTCGATACTTTAGCATCTAGAATAAATGCATAACATTGTGATGTTCAAAAGGGGGTCTATTTTTCGATAGTCTTTCCCCCCATTTTCATTCTTTATTGCATAATAGAAGTCTTTTGACTTCCATTTTATTTCATTTTCCTTTTTCTGTCACCAATCTATTGGACTATATGTGAATTATAATTAATTGTGACTTATTCTTTGTTAAACGACTTAGCAATATTGCTCACCCCTCTTTCCATTTTAGTTTGTTTTTTTATGTTTTTTTTTTTGTAACGATCTAAAAACATAAACTTAATTGTTAATTTTTAATCTCATACATTAATTTACTATGTTAATCAATAGATTTAAGTGAATTTTCTAAGTTTACTTGTTCAACATGTTTTAAACGATATTTATATATTTATTTTTGTTTTAACACTGCATAAGTCATAATTTATTTTACTCATAAGTAATGTAAATTTTTAGTTATTTTTTGGTTGAATATTTTTTTTTAATAACAGTAACTATTAGCTAGTGAGATGAAACTTGATGGGGGATGTGGGGGAGGAAAAAGAAAAAAGAAAAAATGGAAAACATAATTACCTTCCAAGTATCCAATGATAGGGTATCCACACAATTTAAAAATGAAAAAATTCCCCATAAACAATTTAAATAGAGCTCACACCATTGTGATTAGCTGTTGGTCAACTTCCAATCATATGCAATAGCGGGTTATGGTTTGCCTAATATAAATCAGTGTCTGCAGGCTGAGAGTGGATCAGAGACTGACCAGCTCTGAGGGTGTTGACTTGGTGAGGGCGGTATGATGTTTGAAAGACCTGAAACTGCCCAATGATCCAAATCAGAACATCAATGACAATAACCTCTAGTGCTAAAGAGGATATATTCAAAGTGGATGCACCTCTAAAAAAAATAGATGACCAAAGCTGATCTCTCGCCTGAACTAGTTCAAGCATCTCAGTGGGTGGAAAACAGGCTGATCACATTCACTACCTGAAAAACCAAAACTAGTTGCATTCCATCATCACCACTCAGACACTGAACTATCACTAATCACACTGAACAGATGTTCACTTAGAGAGGCCTTGTGACTTGAGTGCCTACTGGGACTTGAACTTAATCCAGACCTCAAGCAGAACTCGTACATATGATACCTAGCTAAAAATTCTGTTAAATGGTCAGTTCCATATACCACTCTAGTAACTACCTCACTCTTCCTGCTATCCTCTAACTTTACAAGAGCCAGATCAGCTGAAAATGAAGTACTTCTGTCATATATGGACAGGAGCTGCCCAGTCTTCACTTTTCAGTTTCAATAGAGTCCAAAAGCATCTTTGCATCCTTGTGGGTGCTGAATTATTTTCCAACCTATAACCCCTTTCTCACAGGCAAAACTTCACAAGCCTCTCACCCTTCTATCACCATTTCTGTGGAAAGTGCTCAAATGAACTACATTCCTGACTTCTATCAGTTCTAATCTTTACAGCTAATACATGCTATGCCATGCACATTGGCTTACAGTCATATCATGTTGAAACACCAGTGCTCAAACAATCACCAAAGTTGAGCAAAGTTGGGTCCAGTCAATACCTAGTGGGGTAACTGCTTGAGAATATGAGGTGTAAGTTTGGATGTGAGGCTGGTGTAATGGATAATGGCTCAGAATTGGAAATCAAAGAGTGGAGTTCCAATTTCCATTGGGTTCATTATATTCACTTATTCTCAAATACCCTTGAGAAAAAGTATAAATCCACTTATTCTACCCCTATCTATGGGTTAATTAGTATCAGTAAAAATATTCTTATAATCTAAAAACATTTTCTGGCTTTAAATTATCTGCAAAATTTAGATAAGCCATAGAAAATAGATCAATCAATAAAAACCATGTACATTGTTGCAAACTTCCTTTATTCTTTTTGTATTCCATTGGTAAGATCTAAGTTCCACTTGAGCAGATTTTGCATACGAACCACTGCTTTGTGGAACTGACTTTCAAGAGAGTGCTTCCCTGATCACTACAACCTTAACCTGTTCAAATCTAGGGTTATCTTCCTCACATATACACAAACTGTGCCTCTTACTCTCTGAGTCTCTTGAGTGGCTCCCAGATCTTGTACAGGGGAAACATCATTATAAAATAAAATGTTTGCATCAAATGAGATAGCAACAATAGATAGGACAAAGGTAGAAATATACAGAATAGCTTGTACAAAATACTAAATCATGTACATTGGCAAAATATCGAAAAACCTCAAAAGCTGACTATATGAGCATTACAGAGAAATATTACATAACAACAATGGTAGTTCACCGTGATAGTGTGTATATATAGGGTGCAATTTTATATTTTTAATTTTGCATATTATTTGTTTTTGATTTTGATGACTGCACACTATAGTAGGGTCAGTTGGGCACCATCTGTGAGAAAAAGTACACTATGATGTAAATCACTCTGCTAGAAATTTGGAAACAACATACTGTACAGTTTGGCATTTGCACCAAAAGCTCCAGTATAGACATTTCAGATCATTTAGGTGTCAATCTGAGGAGAATGCAGAGAATTCAGAAAGAGTTGGATGATTTTAATGGTGATTACAAAGGTGTGATCACTAGTGATGGCAACATTATGCCTTCATTCATCTTCTCAGAGGGCCTCAGGCTCAACATGGAGGCCTACATCAAGTGCTTTGGGGAGATAGTGGAGCCCTGGATCAAGAGGGTGGCTGCTAGAGACCCTATGTTTAGCAACAGGACTTCATCTGGCTACACAAGCAGGAGAACCCAGTCATGGCTGTAAGACAATTTCTTTGACTTTGATTATTAAGTGTGGGGTGCAACTGAGTGAGAGACAAACAAAACTCCTTGTAACCAAAGATAAACTGAAGGCAAGGATTATGGCAGTATTTCCCAACTTAAACAAGGAGACCATCCAGAAGGGTTGCAGGAGATTCCAAAGTTGTCTGGAGGTAGTGGTTGAAGTCAATAGTAATTTTATTGAATAAATTTTACTCTTTAGTATTTCAAGATATTTTTGTGTAATTTTGGTAAATATATCTGTTAAAATGAGATGTAAGTGTTATTTTCATTTGTGTGTTATTAGACAACAATTCATCCATTGCACCCTGTATATGTGTGTATATGCATGTATGTATATGATGATTGTCACTTCTTTGCAGAAGAGGACCATCTACACACTTGGTAGCTTTTTGTATTTTTCTTTCAGAACTTTATTATTTTCAACACTCTGCTATGGGCCCATAAATGATTCTTAAAGCCAGCTTCACTTTTACAACCTCTCTCACACACATGACAAATATAAAGTTTGTCTGTGTTATGCATGTTGGAAAATTTCCTGACCGTGTACAATCATGTAATGTTTAATTCCTGCAAAAGACTTACAAACCTTGTGACAAAACTCACACAAGTAACTTGCAGGTCTTTCCAGTCAGGCTG
Source organism: Acanthosepion lycidas (assembly GCA_963932145.1). Lineage (NCBI taxonomy): Eukaryota > Metazoa > Mollusca > Cephalopoda > Sepiida > Sepiidae > Acanthosepion > Acanthosepion lycidas. The sequence continues at coordinate 17,991,440 of OZ010583.1, read as the reverse complement.
TATTCACAGGAGTTTTCACATGACCTCTCTGATATTATCTCATGTGACTGGCTAAACCAGCTGTTGAGAGGGTGACTTTTCTATAAATGCTGTGAGAGTGTTAATGTCCAAATAGCTCTGGGTTGGATTTTGTTTCTCTTTTCGTAATGGTACAGTTTTTGATGTAATGCTCAATTCTTTTCTACTCAAAATTATTGCAACATTAACGCCAAGAGTCTTTAGGTTACATTTAACTACGTCCTAGGAACACTTGGTGGTGGTGGGGGTGGGGGGCTTATGAGTGGGACAATTACCTTGTACCAGGTCACCATAAAAAAATCTTGGGTAATCTGTCATCCTCCATACATGTTATATAACCTGTCCAGCACATTTGATGGAGAAACAGTTTCTCAATGCTGGCTATATTTGCATAATGAAAGACTTTTCTGTCTAGTGTACCAGACTGCCAATTGACGTCCAAGTACTACTGGTGAAAATGTTTTAAGCTCTTAATATGCCTAGTAGGTATATATACAGTAGGGGGAAACAAATATTCGTGCATGTACAAATTTTTAATTTATTGTATTTCCAACTAATGAATAAACATACTTTTCATATAATTAACTGTACACAAATGCATAATAACTAAATATGCATAGAAAACACAAAAAATTTGCTATAATAGAAATAAATCTCATTTATCCATTTTAATGGGTGAAAAATGTATTCATAAAATACAAAAAAGAATACATAATCTTCATTTAATACTTTGTAGAATAGCCATAATGCACTTCTACAGCAACCAACCTCTTGGAGTTCTCAATGATTCCCAAATTTTCGTTGGTATTTCATTCCATTCTTTTTTGCATATGGTCTTCAGATCTAGTTTGTTTGTAGAAGCTCTTGATTAGATTTGAATTTTCAAATAACACCTCAGATTCTGGATTGGGTTTAAAACTGGGGACTGACTTGGCCATTTCAGAATATTTACATTATTTTCAGCAAGCCTTTGTAGATTTTTCATTATCTTGTTGGAAGATCCTATCTGATGGAAGTTCAATATTTTCAACCGAAATCATTAAATTTGCTTCCAAAATATTTTGATATACAGCGGCATTCATTCTGCCATCTATTACTGATATGTTGTCAGTACCGTTTGCAGAAAAACATCCCAAAACCATGATGCTACCACCAAATTTCACTGTTGGGACTGTGTACTTCTGTTTGAAGACATCAACATCTTTCATCTATACATTATTTCTAGAATTACATCCAAACAACTCAGTTTTGTTTTTGTCTGTCCATAATACTCTTTTGCAATCTGATTTTTATTTATCCTTATGATCATGAATGAATTTCAACCTGGTATCTCTGTGTCTTTTCAGCAGCAGTGGAGTTTTCTGAGGGGACTTTAAATAGTTCCTATGAATTTTATTGCTTATTTTCTGTTTAGTGACACAGATTCATGACGAAAGCAAATCATTCTGCAACTCTTGTCAAGTAACCATCTTTGGTTTTCCACAGTTTTGAGTTTTTTTTATAACTTGCAGTGAATGAAAAAATGGTAGTAAGTGGAATATTCAGTTTGTCTAAGAAGTTTCTGTAACTTCTTTCCAGAGCTTAACAATCAGTTCTTTTTGTGACTTTTTCAATTCTTTACCTCTTGCAATGATGATAACCTTGCACGAGTATCAATTACAGAATGTTCTGTTTGTTTTTTAGGGTAAAAATAACTACTGATAACATTATTGGAACATTCTCAAATATTCCACTTGAATAATCTAGAGTATTAAAACAATTTAAAAGTTTTAAAATCTGAAATTTGTATTGTATGAATACTTTTTTCACACATTAAAATGGATAAATTGAATTTATTTCTATTAACTGAAAAATTTTTTCTGTTTTTTTATGCATATCTAGTTATTATGCAACTGCATACAGTTAATTATATAAAAAGTACGTTTATTCATTAATTGTAAATACAATAAATTAAAAGTTTTATGTGTACTAATATTTGTTTACACCCACTGTATGTATATATAAAAGAATATTAAAAAATCCCTGAATTAAAATTCTACAAAACTAAAATAGCTCTAATACAGGCAGAACAAACAAGTATAGAGGCAGACAGACTCTCTTCAAGCCTGTAGCCAGTAAGTGATAAGCAGTGGTAATTAATTAGATTTATGATACCCACTTATCGTCAAAAATCCCAAGATATTTTCCTCACATATAATGTTGTCTTTCTTTTAGTCAAACTGATGATACCATCAACTTTCTCTGGTTAAACATGTCTTTGATAAAAATTATACACTTTGTTTCATCATCTTCACTTTTGTTTTGGATACTATTATATATATATATATATATATATATATATATATATATATATATATATATATATATATATATATATAAATGTAATGAAAAACAAACCACTTTAATGTACCATTACGATAATTTATTTCACCTAAATCCTTTTTTAAGGATTCAGGATCATCAGGTAAATCTTCCAACAACGAATTGAGAAAAAAATGGGATTAGAAATTGGTGGGTAGTGTAATTTTTGTAATTTAATAGAGGGGGTTGAGAGTGGTAGTTAACCAGACAATATAAAGTATAGGGAGGGGTTAATTTTATATCTCTCTTAAGTATGTTTTATATTGGAGTAGGAGGAGTGACAGAAAACTTGACCTCTTTAGATGGTTAATAAAACGGAAATGAATTGTAGAAAATGTATACAAGTGAGTCTTACGGTAAAGAGAGAGATAGGGGGGAGGGGGAAAGAGAGATGGAGTTGTTATAATTTTGTTTTAACAAAATTATGTAAAAGATAGTTTACAATGTTTGATAGAAAATTCGATGTCTGAAAAAAATTTTGTTATTAACTTAAATGTTTAATTTTTTAAGTAAATAGTTTCAGGACTAAATATAACTATTATTGTAATAAACATATTTATCTAGGACATAAAGAAATATTTAAAATCTTAATAGTTTGATTCACCCGACTACTAATTGTATTTCCACAATATAAAAAAAAAAAAAAAATATATATATATATATATATATATATATATATATATATATATATATATATATATATATATATAACATCTATTTTAATATTTAAAATTAATTTATGAATGCAATTTATTTATTACATTGGTAAACTAAATTAAAGATTAGGTTTCATTATTATTTAATAGAATTTGAGGGTAATATTAATTTTCATTTATTCATATATGCCTCACAAATGTATTCATGTGAATCCCTACATACATACGATCATTAACAAGTAAAAAAAAAAAAAAAACATTTGAGATAATTTACACAAAAATATCTCCTACAAACACACAGTAATTTATATTAATAGTAAATATCATCAATAACACAGCTCTGAGTTTTATGCACAATGTTATCTTCAGGTGCATATTGAAAGCTGACTGTTGCATAATTTAAATATTCATATATATATATCATACTATAATGATAGTGAAACAGTTCTTTTTATTACTTGGGGGGATTAGTTATTAGATAAAAATAAAATAAAGAAAAATAATGTATACACATTTTTTAAAAATCATTTCATTCCAAGCAAGGCAATAAAGCCACTAGGACACAAGAGGTTACTGAGTTTTAGAGAATATGAGAAAAACTACTATTAAGGAGAGTGCACAATAAAAGAATAATAATTAAGAATACGGAAGATGATGATTGAGATTGCATTTCAATTTTTGAAGATCAAAATTTACAAGAGAATTCCGTAAGCAATAAGTGTGAAAGGAGAAACTGTTAGCATAGAACTTACAGTTACATCTAGCAGCCATTACAACTGTACAATGTTGAGACCATGTCACCAATCTCGTATTGCACTTAAATTCATAAAGTTTAGGTACCATAGAGGAAAGTTCATCAGAACAATTACCATGAAAGTATTTATAGAAAAGGCACAGGGAATTTTGTATGTAAAATTTGTGTGGATGTGTGTGCGTGTTTCTTTTTTCTTCATTTAAATACAGTATCAAACATGGTAATATATAATTAGATATTGACTGAGTACAGGGAGGATTGAGGAAAGGACAAATGAAGATAGAAGATAGCAATTGACATTGCATTTAAATTTTTGAAGACTGTAGTTATCAGGGAAGCAAGTAAATGGAAGGGAGTTCCACAGGTGGGAAGTGCGAGAAAAGAAACTGCTCGAGTAGAATTGGTGGTTGCATTTAGCTATTTCAACAGTAAATGGGTGGAACCTAGTTGCCAATCTAGTAGCACACTTAAATTTATGTAGTCACTATACCAGTGAAAAAAGCTTGTCAGAGAAGTTGCCATGAAAATATTTGTAGAAAAGACAGAGGGAAGCCATGTCACGTTGGTGAGATAGTGACTGAAGTCAAGATGCTAAGTCTGGATTGATTACATTGTAGATCCTTCCTTGGATTTTGTCAAGAACATCAAGATAGATAAGTAGCAGGCCAGATATGTCAGCAGTATTCAATGCATAGACAAATGGTAGATTTGTAAATGTACAAGATAGACACAATGACCGAACTTTCCTCGTAGAAGATGCAGCTATTGATTTGATGTATTCACTCCACTTCAAGTCAGTTGAAAATGTGAAACCTAGAAGGCACAGCATGTTGTTCTCCATGAGCCTAGCATCAGCAATGCTGATGGCAGGTAAAAATATTTTTCTATGGTGTTTAAGTAAAAGCAGTTTTGTTTTGGAGGGATTATAATTTACAAGCCATTTCCTGTCCAAGTTAACAACTGATGCTAAACTCAATTGTCAGACCATGTGCTGATGATGAAAATATAAAAGTGATATTGAAGTCAACTCCCAGGGATGACAGTCTCTTTCATGCTAAACACAATCGTCAGGTGATTACATTTACCATGAAACAGACTGTCACCTCTGGGTGTTGACTTCAATGTCTACTTTATATATATATATATATATATAGAGAGAGAGAGAGAGATTTTTATATAGTCCAGATGAATTGTCTCTATTTATTAAAAACTTTCAGTCTGGAGAGATGAATGTAAAAATATTCAAAAAATAAATTATAACTGAAATGGATCTTTAAGTGTTGCATCATACCAACAGACAATAATGGGTATGCCCCCATTCACATAAATGTAGTAGTAAATACTGTATGTTGGTCTGCAGTTGAAGATTCATTGTGAAATTGACTTGACTCACTTCTAGTAGTTGACTATTACTTCTACGTGCCGCTGGCAAATTTTATATATGTTGTTCTTGTACTAAGTATTATCGTTGATTATCAGATATTGTGTGATTATTCTATTCAGTAACATTCCCTAGGCTACAGCATTAAAGTTTTTTCTTGATTTATTATTATATACATCTATAACTGACTAAAAACAAGATGAATGAGATATTCTAAATGGGAATAGAATTCAGCTTGTTATAGTATATTCAACAAAATTCTGAATTTTAAATATGGGATTGAAAGAAAAACTTTTGTCAATATCCATAACACATTTGGAAAATTATGAGAGGCACTATTATCCAATATAACAATTTAGATATTGAAATATCTAGCTTGACTTAGCACTCAGTGATAATTAAAATCACTAAACTTGCAATAGACTGTAAGAATAACTTTCTGAATATTTCTCAATGGTAGGCACTTATAGATTGCATATCAACGAAATTTCTCATTAACCATTTGAGAACAGCCATTATTTTCATTGGCTTCATTACTATCTTCCAATTTTCTTGAATTACTATCCAATTCACTGCTGGAACAAGAAGACTGAGGACAAAGAAATTTGTTCAGATCAGTTACTCCTAAGTGGTTTAAGAAGACATACAATGTATTCTCAAATGTATGAAACACTGTAAATTGTTATACATTATTCATAATGAAACTATGATACTCTTAAGCCCTAAATTATTCATACTTCTGCAAAATTTGTCATTGCTTTCATAATTTTCATTAAAGTATTTTTTCTTTTATCCCTAAAAATGTGTGAAAAAAATGCCTACGGATGATAATAGGTATGTCTCCATTCACATAAATACAGTAGTAAATACTGTATGTTGGTCTGCAGTTGGAGATTCATTGTAGAATTCAGTTGACTACTTCTTCTATGTGCTGCTGGCGAATCTTATGTGTTTTTCTTGTCCTAAGTATTATCATTCATTACCAACCATTGTGGGATTATTCTATTCAGTACCCTTCTCTAGTTTATAACAATAGGGAAAATGGAGAAAAAGTCTTTCATTGAAACATTATTTTCAATTAGATCACAAAAGGCATATTCAAAATGATTCCTACCCATATCTAAGAGAATGTAAATGAAGGATACAATAGGAGATTTGGGTTTTATCCTTTACAGAGTTCTTCACTTTCTTTAAAATGAATGTATGCAAGGTTAGTACAGTACCATGCCCTTCAAAACTGAAATGGAATCATGGGTAGTTTTTTTCAGTCTTTGTTATTTCTCATAAGAAAGAAATCAATTATCATGTTTCCAATTAAGGAATGTAGTGAGAAACTCAGGTTGAAAAATTGTGACTATCCATAATGAATTGAAAGCCATATCTGAGCAATTTCAAGTACCATTTCTAAACATTAAAAATATCAAGAAATTCAAGGATGAAAAATCCCAATGGACAAGGAAGGAAACTCATGATATGATTTTGTCTGGCAAGAAAAATCCTCAGAGACAACAAAAACAATTCAAGGATTACTACAGATATTTTGATTTTTTAAATGGCTCTGGTATTGAGATAGTTTTGTATACACTCCAACAAACTTTGCACAGGGCTGGCCTCTATGGAAGATGACCAAAGTTTTCCAAATCAAACACATAAAATCTTGTTTTGTTTTTATTGTGACAAGTGTTATTCAGACAAGGAATGCAGATTTAGGACATCAGTTGATTGATTAGATGAAATAAAAATTAAGAGTTATATAGACACAGTGATTGTAGTGATATATAAATGACTGGCTAATTAACATAGTTAATGCATAGACTATATAATATTTATATTTAATGCATAGACTATATAAATACCCGAGCAATAATGTTGGAGAAGCTCTTGGTATATGAGATAAATGACTATAACTGGACTGAAAAAATATGAAGGAAAGCAAACTTTATAACAGTGATGTTGCTTTGGTTGAAAAAAAAAAATGGGTTAGAAGTTTTCAACTCAATGAATACTATCATAAGTCAAATATGGTGCTGGTAACATTATGCTATATATATTTTAACCAGTGGTACTTGTAGCATGGTTAAAGGGGTAGGATTATAAAGAAAGGATTGTATATTCAGATTTGGCACTAAAATATCAGTTTGCCAAAAAATTTGTATAAGAATATCAGTGACCATCCATGAAGACAATGACCCAAAATACATCAAAATTTGCCAAAAATGGTTCATAAAAAATATCAGTATTTTTGAGTGATCAAGGAAGATTTCAGAGTTTAACCCTCTTTGATATTTCTGAAGAGAGCTGAAGATACAAATAATGGTAAAAAGCATTTTTGCATTAAAAAGACCTTAGAAAAAGAGCAAGCCAAAATTACTGAGACTTGTCAATTCCAGGCTGTGATAGATGATAAAGACTTGCAATTGTTTAAGATGGAGGTTGCAGTCGAAATGAGAGACTGCCCCCCGCCCCCACCCCTAATAAGACTAAAAGACAATGAAGTCACTTAGGACAATGACAGATAATGCACAACAAAGTGATTTTGGGGACTGTTTTGTTTTGTTTCTGGGTCCTGCCTCATGGCTAGTGCATGGTTGTGAACTGTTGTGACTTGGAGGTAGTTATGGGCCATTTTCGTTATCAAGAGATGTTTCATTTGGTGTTACCAGCGAACTTGTTTGCTGCTGACAGTGGACACATTGTCAACACACTAGGTTTCAGAAGCATGAATAATTTGGGAAACATGCCTTTTATGATTAAACTGCAAATAATACTTGAATAAAATTTTCTTCATATTTTCATATATTGTTTCTTTCACTCTTCTATATTTGTATGTCAATTTTAAACATTTATGAATATATTTATTATAAATATATTATTTTAAAATCACAGATTTTTCAGGGGTATGAAAAATTTCAAGCTTAAATGGATGTTTACTTTGAATCAATAAGAAAAAATTATACTAGGAGCTTGTCTAATGATATATTTAAATGAATATACATGTTACTCTACATTATTCAGATTGTTGTCCTCATATTCACAATGTTTTGGCCATTGTACACTCTGGTCTAGTTCAGGATCTGTCTAGATTTCTGACATGCCAGATAGTAAATATTTACATTGTTCGGACTGTTGTCCTCATCTTTATTGTCATATTCACGACGTTTCACCTGCTGTACACTCCAGCCTTCTCCAGGATCTGTGTATATTTTTGACATGCAAGATTGTAACTATTTACACTATTTACATTGTTCGGACTGCTGTCCTAATTTTTATTGTCATATTCATGACATTTCAGCCTTTGTACGTGCCAGCTTTCTTCAGGTGATATAAGCTGAAATTTTATACCCTTCGTTTAGACCACAGAGGTAAATTGTTCTAGTTCCACTGTGCCATAAACATACATGTATGTATCTTAATATTCAGCATATTCATCTTCTTTTTCTATGTGCTGTGTCCTTCAGAATGTTGGTGATTATGGCTCTCCACAATTTCATGTCCTCAATAAATTTTGTAGCTCTTAATAAATTTTGTCTTTTTGTTACCGCTCCTAAACCTTAAACTTTACTCAAGCTCACTAGTTAGGTTATGCATTATTTCCCTCTGTCCTACTTGCCTTAAATCTGACCCTGTGAGTATCTAATTTTCCAAGCCCTGTTTCCTCATTATGTGCCCTAGAAATTTCAACTGTCTCTTCCTGATGTTAAGTCAGTTAATGTAAATATAAATTTATTTTCTTCAATTATATGTCAGTAATTAACTTTTATGTGCAATGCTCCTTCAGGATGTGAGCAATCATGGTTCTCCACAACTTCTTGTCTCTTGTACCTTAAAGCAACATTTGATTCTTTCTCTTTTTATGTACTTTTCCTCTTCAGAATGTTGGTCACTATGGTTCTCCACAACTTCCTATCTTTGTTATCAATGTTTGTTACTTTCCTATTTTTCCAGTCCCTGTTCAGGTATCTATTTTAAAAAGCTCATTAGGTTGGTTATTCAATGTTTCTCTCTGCTCTTCAATATATTCTGTGAGTGTCAAATTCTCCAAGCCCTCTGTCCTTGGTATGTGTTCAAGAAATTTCAGCTCTTTCTTGCTGATTCTAAGTATGTGTCCTTTTTGTTTCTATTCTCTTTAAAACTTCCTCATTGCATGTTCCATCCAGGGTATTCTCAGCATCTTTCTGTAGAACCATATCTCTGTTGGCTCAAGTCTCCTCTCCATCTGTGAGATTCATTGCCATATAGGAGGATTGATATTACATAGCAATTCAGCAATTTTTTTATATTTCTAATATAACTTTCTTAATGGGAAATATCTTTTATCTGTCTATATCTTTGAGATGAGGTATTATGATTACTTGCATTATTTACATTATTCAGACTGTTATTCTCATTGTCATTGCCATATTCACAATGTTTTGGCCGTTGTATGCTCCAGCCTTCATCAGGTGATTGAAATTTCAAACCGAACCCTTTATTTCACCTACCAGGGTAGTTTCTTCTAGTTCCATGTACCATGCTTTTTCTGGAGAGTTAAGTTAAAGGGAAATAACTGAGACAACCAGAAGAGGCATAGCGCGTGGAACTAGAACAATCTATTCCAATATAACATATATGTGTCCTATTTTCCATTGCCTTCCCAAGTAGTTAAATTCTTGTACTTGCTTTCTTATGCCTCTAATTTGTAGTTCATATTTCTTTTTGTCTCTACTTCACCGTCCATGTCAGCAGGAGCTGAGATTTTAAAATGTTCTAACACATGATTATTAACTTTATAGTTAGGGAGTCATTGGTGGTGTCCTGATCATGTTAAAGAAAATTGTTTGACTTATTCAGTAGATATTTTTTCTTCTTATATTCAAATTTTTATCCATTCAGTTTGGTTATATATTGATTTACTTAAAAAAAAAAAAGATACCCCTCTTTTTATTTTTATTTTTTTTTAATATATAAAAAAAAAGAGTCAGATTGATTGTTTATCACCTAATTTTTCTCATGTAATTTGTTAGTCCCAGACAAATATCCAACATCTGAATTATGTTATTTTGGGCCAGAAAATTATTGTTTGTTTCTTGCAGGCATTGCAATGATCAGGATATATTTTTTTTTTTTTTTTTTTTGCTTATTTATTGTAAACCCCCTTTTAAAATTTGCTCTGAGCAAATTAAAAAAAACAAAACAAAACCAAAGAAGTCTTCTGAGATACAGCTTAGTGATATTGGGGTTAGGGTTACTAAGACATTAACTATAAATTTGATCACATGTTACAGAAGTATACAGGTTGCACCGAAACAAAGAATAATGAACAAAGACTAGAAAGACCAATGAAAACTTCACAGATTTCCCATTTGAATTTTCTGATAAATCATAATTCTTAAGTTACTGAATAGGCTCATGGCAAGTTCTACAATAAAATATTCCCTATTACATTGTTAAATATTTGAGCTTAAAAACTTTAACAAAATATTGCAATAACAATCATAAATATGAATGTTGGTCATTATTTTAAGAAGTAAGAGGATACAAATGAAAAGATTTGAAATTGACAACTTTTCAATTACTTCCATTCTTTCTTTCATTCATTTTCTCACCTGATTCCAAGTAGCATCTTTCCCCCTCTTTCCACATGATCAAATGGAATAGTTCATTATTTATGAGGTATTGGCAGAGGACATTACACAATTCTATCTCCCCTTCTTTCAATTTCTCGCTGAAACCAAGTATTGTCTTTTCTCCTCTTTCCACGGAATCAAAACAGAACAGTTCATTATTTGAGGTGTTGGCAGAAGACATTATCCATCTTCCCTTCTTTCTTTCATTTTCTCACTGAAACCAAGTAGTATATGTCTTGTTTTTCTACACAATCAAAATGGAATAGTTCATTATTTATGAGGTATTGGCAGGAGATATTAACATTTCCTTCTTTCTTTCTCACTGAAACCAACCAGAGTAGTATCTTTTTCCCTGTTTCCATGTGTTCAAAACAGAATAGTTCATTATTTATTATGACATAACGATCATGCGAACTAACAAAGCGAGTGACAAGCATAGCTTAGATGTAGCACAGGGCCGAATGTAGGGGGGCACCCAGTGAGGATCAAACTCACTACTTAGTCATAATTGTTCTAGTGAGACAAGCTTACTAACCATTACACAACCTCTAGGTGCCCAGTACAATTATTATATATGATAATTTTAAGCATTCACATGAAGTACCTTGGAGGCAAAGCAAGTCTGTATTATGAAAGACAAGCTGATTCTTTGTCAATGTGTATGTAAGTTATTTACATGGTTCAGACTATCATTCTCATCTTTGTTGCCATATTTATCACAATGTTTCAGTGGTTTGAATATCAAACTGAACCCTTTATTTCACTCACTGGGGTAGACTGTTCTAGTTCCACATGCCATGTCTAATGGATGTCAGTTATCTCCTATCAATTCCCCTCTTCAAGTTCTCCACTGCCTTAACTAGGTACTGAACTCATGCTCTTTGGGTCCTGTCACCTGATCTAACTAACACCTTTATCCATTGTGGTATGTGTACTTGCGTATGAATTTCTGGGTATTATAAACCTAATGTCTTCAGCAACCATTTTTTACCAGTGCTCATATTGCAATTTTTGCTCTATAGATATCACACATGATCACACAAAACCCGTAATCCTTAGGGCTGTAGGGGTACCACATACAATTCAGCCATGGCAAAACAGCCTGGTGGAATTTAACTTTTTCCAGGCTGGTTTGAATTAAGAGTTTTCCTTCTCCTGGTCCAATTGTTACCCAAGACTATAGAAGCCAGTCTGTCCTACTCTTTATTTTCTGGAGATGATTTTGTTTGCAAAGCAAAAATTTTATCCTGCTGCTGACTCAGATGAATGAATCAAAGTGTTATGGAATTTTGCAGTTGTGTTGTTATATCCTGGTATGGCAACAGAAAATAATCATGACTGAAATTAAGTCATGCAGTAGAGGATCCTTGAAAAACAATGGAAAGGAAAATAGTGAATAATACAGAGAGTTAAAGGTTAATGAAAACCATTGTTTCTTGTGGGTTTTAACAAATATTGCAGGAACAAGATATAGAATAGATTTTACAGAAGGCATTCAACCAAGAATTTAGGATAAACCTGAAGTGACATGAAGGAGTGAAATATAGTAATTATGCAAGAGTGATAGAATTAATGATTACTTAATTTTATGAAGATGCAAAGGTTATGGGTGCAATTCTTGCTGTACAACTTTAACATACTGTGTTCCACTTTCTTGAGGAAGCGTTGAAAAATTCTCAGCTCAGTCTCCTTCTTCTATGTGCTATGTCCTATGTCTATTCACAATGAGGGTGATCATGGCTCTCCATGACTTTCTGTCCCTTTTAACTCTGAGAAAATTTTGCTTCTTGGTTGTTTCTCGTAGACTCTGCTCTGCCAATCATTTACACTAGCTTGTTAAGTAGGTTATGCACTGTTTTCCTCTCTTTTTCTTGCCTTTAATATGTCCTGTGAGTAGCAAGTTTTCTAAGCCCTCTTTCCTCATTATGTATCCCAGAAATTTCAACTCTTTCAGATATTAAGTATAATTTTCTGTTTTTTTTTTCTCCATTTTCTCTAAAACTTTGTCATTGCTCACATGTTCAGTCCATGTTATTCTTCTGTATAACCACATTTCGATCACCTCAGGAATCTTCTTCATTTTTGAGGAGATTGTCAAGCATTCATAGGACAGATATTACATAACAGTTAAATACTCTTTTCTTTGTTTCTAACAAAATTTTCTTGTTTCTTAATACTTTGCTTAGCTTTTGGAAGACATTTTTGGCTATTCCAATGCATCTTTAATTTTGGTGTAACATTTTCCATCTTCTGTTAATACACTTCCTGGATATTTAAATTTTTGAACTTCCTTTATTTTGGCATCTCTAGTTTGTAATTGATAGGTTGAGATCTTCATTTTGCTGATATTCTATCTTCTTACAATTGTTGTATAGTCCTTTCTTCTTGCTTTCCTTTACTACTTTCTATAAGAGTTCCTGTATTTTCCTTTCTATGTCAGCTATCAACACTGTACCATCTGCATATCTTATATCGTTAAGATTGTGTCTGCCAGTAATGAATACTGGTAGAAATTCTAATTTTCTCGGCATTACCTCACCGTAAAGATTGAATAAGTCTGGTGAGAAGACGCATCCTTGTTTTACACCCCTTTCTATTTTTGTATATTTACTGAATTCATTTTCTATCTTTCCTTTTTTTCCTCTCAAGAAAGTCAAGGTAAGAAGTTACTTTGAATTTTGAAAAAATATTGTTTAGAATTTTCATTAATTTTCTTTGGTAGTGGTATGTTACCATCATATTTTGTTATAAATATACATTTGTCATCTTCACCCCCACATCCAAGACTCGTACATCTTTCATTCCTCATGAAACACAAGGTGTTAGAGGAAGAAAAAAAAATTGAATATTTTTATTTTTAAATTCAAGTTTCTGATATCAGTCATGAAACTTTCTGACTCATCAATAGGAAAATCTTTTTTTTTCCTCTCACTATTAACTTGACAATGTCAAGCTAAGAAGTTACTTTGTATTTTAAAAAAATATTGTTTAGACTTTTCATTAATATTTTTTTTTTTGGTAGTGACTTGGTACCGTTATATTTTGTTATAAATTTACATTTGTCATCTTCATATCCACCTTTCATTTCTCATAAAACAGGTAACATTAGAGGAAGAAAGTAAATTGAATATTTTTATTTTTAAATTCATGTTTCTGATATTGGCTATGAAACTTTCTGACAACTCAAGCAATTTCCAAATATTTGACCAAATATTTTTAAAGTGCTTCTTGGTCAGAACAAAAACTGTTATATAATTCTGAAATCTTTATTTTATATAAATATTTATTTTACAACTTAATTTTCTTCCTTATCAGTGCACTTAATTCAGTGTTGAATATTAATGATCCACCTTTATATTAGGCTAGTGCAATAATAACTACAGTTTTCAACCATCAACTTCCACTCAGTATATCTCAACTAAAAATAAATTTGATTGATTTATAAAAATTCATTAATCAAAAAAAGAACTATTAGAATTTGTTCATTGCTGCTAATAATAAATAAGTCTATTTATTCCAGTAGAATAAACTTTTGGAGTTCTGGAATTAAAAAATTCTTCAAAATATTCTGAGTTGTTACTTAGTTGCGGAAGGCCATTTTCAGGTGCTACCACCCCGGGGCAGGGTAGACCTGGAAACAACAGCAATTAAGAGGTGGTTCTACACTCCCCAAAACCTCCTGATTAGAGGCCTTGCTGCCAGAAGTAGTTTATCATCATACAGTCAATGTATTCATTCATGCATAGTGTGTGTTGTACAAGTAGACATGGTGGAGCCCATCCTTCTTCAAGTCAAACAGCCATTCCTCTTACTTGAAAGCAGTTAAAAGTCACTCCTAGAGGTTATAATATTAAGTCTGGCTTAGGCTACTTGCTGTGACATCTGTTAGAAATTCTCCTGACTAACAAACTACTTTGAATCTCTTAGCGTTCTTTATTTAAGGCATCTTGCCTGGTTCATTTGTATCACCGGAGGTGTATTATTTACTCCACGACATACTCAATTTTGAAATTTTTTTTATTAGTAAATATTTTGTTTTATTTTTTAGTATTCACTCCCTTCTCTTTCTGGTGAGTTTGGCAATGTACTGAATTTTGTATTTCTTTTGTTTTGGGTCAACGTCTAGTTTTTCTGTATGTTTCTTTTTCCTGGTAATCATAGTTGTACATTCAACAAATTCTCATGTTGTTGGTATGTCAAAAGTATCATACAGTACTTGCATAGGTTCTTCCTTTCTTGAGGGCCTTTCTTGTATAAACCTTTTCTTTAACTGATTCCAATGCCCTTTATATTAGCATTTTTTCCCTTTTACCATATATATTATTTTTGCAATTCATGATCTTTATATGCCATCTTCCTTTTCCATTTTTATAAACTCAGAAAAACACCTTTTCACTAATTAAGAAAAATTTTGTGTTCTTTTTTACTATCCATTTTTATTCTTTTTTGTCCTGGCAACACCTTGCCAAAAACCAATTTAATTTTTCTTGGGAACATCAATTCTACTGGTGACATGCCTGATGGTGTATTGGGATTTAACATTATCTGGTATACTCTTAAGTATGTTTGTAGTACTAATTTTTTCATTAGTTGCTTTTTTGAAAGATCTTATAAAAGTACCCAAAAACCATTCAGCATGAATCTTTTGATAGATTGGGGTAGTAATATGTTCAGTTGAGAGCATTTTTACAAAACTCTTTAAATTCATAAGTAATTAATTGTGTACTGTTATCCAAGACTAAGTCATCCAGAATACCATATCTTGCAAACAGTTCATATAAAAAATTCTGTGGAAGTTGGTTAACAAATTTACAGGCCATTTAGTAAAGCTATCGGATACCACAAGATAATGTGATCCATTTATTGGACCTGCAAAATCTATGTGCAGTCTTGACAACACGGTATTTTTGGCCATGGTTAGAATTTCATGGTAGGTGATTTTGCTGCCAGGGCACTTTTACTAATTTTTCAATGTCTTGATCCATTTTGGTCTAGTATACATAGCTTCTCATAAGTGTTTTCTCAGATGTTCACTATGAAATTCATTTTATATCTGCTTTTGTAATATGATAGGTATTACTACTCTTTGTGCAAACATCAGTATTTCATCACATAGCAAATAAGCATTTAAGTCTGGATTGTGTCCTAAAAATTGTCCATCTTTCTTACTTTCTTTTAGTCATTTTTATTTTCAAAATAAGCATGTCTTGTACTGCTTTTACTTTTATTTCTTCCATGGTAACTGATAGTTCTTGTGCTACATTGCATAATATATTTTTAATGCTGCAATAACATAGTCCTCAAATGGTTCAGTATTTTTTGGTATCTATCTTGATAAACCATCATCATGTCCTAATTTTTTAAATGGTTGATATTCTGTCCTTAAATTTTAATTTAATAAAATGGTATCCCAGCATTGTAATCTATTTGCTTTATGCATAGGACTTACTATTTTTATGCCATAAAATGATAATAGAGATCAATGGTCTGTCTACAAATGAAAACTCCATCCATGTATAAATTTTTAAAATTTTTTTTCATTGCAAATATTGTTTACGCCTCTTTTTTTAATCTGGCTGTAGTTTCTTTTCTGCTGGTAGAAGTGGTTTGGTTGATTTTGTTTTATGGTATATCAACTTCAATGGTTTATTTAATGCTGACAACTTTTTAGGATAGATTTGTATGAATAGAATATGTATTATTTGGTTTAGATTGGTTTGGTTTATTTGGTTTACAGCATATCAACCTGAATGGTTTATTTAATGCTGACAACATTTTTAGAATAGATTTGTATGAATAGAATATATATTCTTTGGTTTAGATTGGTTTGGTTTATTTTGTTTTACAGCATTATCAACCTCAGTGGGTTATTTAATGCTGACAACTTTTTTAGAATAGATTCGTATGAACAGAATATGTATTCTTTGGTTTAGATTGGTTTGGTTTATTTTGTCCCACAGCACACCAACCTGAATGGGCTACTCAATGCTGACAAAATTCTTTTTTGCTGGTAATATTCAATATTTTCCAAGTCTGTCTAATTCTTCGTTGGCTTGATCCAAGGCTGCAAATAGTACACTATGTTTAGTTTTAAACACTGGCATTGACCCTTTTTTCACTTAGGATACTGACTCAATTCATCTGACAGAACATCTGAAAAACATTTTTTCAATCTTTCCTTTAAATTTCCTCTGGACTTGGTAATGGATACTTATGGGATTCTAAACATTTGCTTAACCCTGTCAAAAAATCAGCACAAGTAGGAATTTTATTATTTTTTTTTTCTTTACATACACTTCTGGTGCTCAGTCTTTTCAATTACACCTATTTTTTTCAAGTCTGTCTAATTTGACATGATCCAATGCTGCAAATGGTACACTACATTTTGGTTTAAACACTCGCGTTGACCCTTTTTTTCATTTGAAATTTTGTTTTTACTTTGGAACACTGACCCAACTCATCCGACAGAACATCCAGAAAACATTTTTTCAATTCTTCCTTTAAATTTTCACTGTTTTTTTTTTAAAACTGGTCACTTGTTTACTTACATTTTTGTTAGAATATTAACTGTTCCTTCTCCTGTGTTTGTTTTTTTTTTATATTACAAAATTACAGTAATTTTCATGTTCTACTGGTGCTAACTTTCTCAACAAAAGTCTTGTTCTTTTCTTGTTTTCCCAATTGCTGCATTTTTCCCTGAAAATTTGCTCATTTCTTCCAAAATAAGTAGGAAAGGTAATTCCATCATTTGAATTATGTGTGAATTCAGATATGGCATTTGCCACTGTGTCAGGAGTGAAAGAAATTCACAAATTTTCTCTTTTCTTCTGTATTATTTCAATTAAATTTTGTTGTATTTCTAGCACTTGGGCTGATAATTCTTTTATATTTGAAAAATGTTTTTTCGCCTTCTCTTTTTCAGTTCTTTTTTACAGACACCAAAGAGAAAAAATTAAACCAACATGGTTCTAATTTCTCATCATCACTGTTATCACGTGCACTAAAGCAAAAAAAAAAAAAGTACTATTTTCCAACTCCATATGAGTTTCGATATCCTAATAACCTGTTATAACTTGCTCCTAGAGCTTCTAATATTATGTCTTGTTTTGGCTACTCACCATGATGTCTTTTAGAAATTTTCCTGACTGACTCCAGCAGACTATTTTGATTCACTTGGAGTTCTTCATTTAAGCTGTCTTCCCTAGTTCATTTATGTCACTGGAAGGAAGGGGCTATTTACTCCACAACAAAGGCTCTTGATGCCATTGTGAGAAACACTCTGCCCTAGCCCTTGACTTCAGACCCATTGAGTTTGTGTCATTACCACACTGGCTGTATGTGTAGCAATGGAATTCAGACTCATTGTGCTTGATTACTATTAACCCAACTAATTAGGCTGTGCAACAGTTTCTGGCTGGGTCTACTTCCCTAACATAAGGATAAGTTCAATTATCCAAAGGTTGAGCTCCATCTTCAATAGGTCAAGCCTGACTTCCTGTTCATATCTAAAATTGGACTCGACCAGTCTATTCCAATTCAACAGTTCACAATCCCAGGCTAGGGTGGCAGATCTTCCCTATTCCCTGTGTGTTTCTTTGATAAGAAGCAAGTTCTATTCTGTTGTGAAGCAAATAAAACACCCATGATAACACAAATGAACTAGGAAAAACACCTTAAATAAAGAACTCAAAGTGAGTCAGTAGAAGCCTTTGGAGTCAGTCAGAGAGAATTCTAATGATGTCACAGTGTGTAGCCTAAGTTATAATATTATAGCCGCTAGGAGCAAGTTAATCAACCATCCCCAGAACTGTTACTTTCTGGAATAAACTCCCTGATAACTACAATCTTGGTATCTTTAAATCCAGTTCAACCAATATCTATTCTTTGTGTCTCAATAATACACACTTCTTAATTCTTCTTTCCTCCTCTCCTTTACAACAATCTCACTCATTAGTTCTTGACGTTGAGTGGCACTTGGGCCTTGTATTGAGAGAACTAACAGTAAAAAAAAGAAAATGGAAGAGAGTGACCATAAATTTTTGAAGATTGTAGTTATCCTGGAAGCAAGGAAACAAAAAGGAGTTCTACAAGTGAGAAGTGCGATTAAAAACTGTTGGAGTAGAAGTGACAATTACATTTAACTAATTCAACAGTATAAGGGTGTAACTTGTCAGAGCAGTAGCCATGAAAATATTTGTAGAAAAGACAGAGGGAAACTATGTCATGTCAGTGTGAAAATGACTGAAGTTAGGATGCCAAGTCAGGATCAATTACATTCTGAATCATTCTTTGAATTTTGTCAAGAACATTGAGATGAGTAGCACCTAACCAGATATGGCAACAGTATTCAATGCACAGATGAATGGTAAATTTGTAAATGTGCAAGATGAACTCTGATGAGAAAAACCTTCTGGCACAAATCGGTGAACCAACTTTCCTTGCAGTAGATGCAGCTATTGATTCAATGTACTCATTTCACTTCAAGTTGAAAATGTGAGGCCAAGAAGGTGCAGTGTGTTGCTCTCCATGGGTTTGACATCAGTAATGCTGATGGTGGACAGGAAAGTTGTTTCTCTATGGTGATTAAATGAGAGCAGTTTCATTTTGGAGATGTTAAAATTCATGAGCCATTTCCTGCCCTAGTTAACCACAGATTGAAGGTCCTTTTCAAGAGCAATGACCAGGTTAACTTTTTCAGCTCTAACAGATTTGCTATTGAGACAGGAGTAAATGGTAGTGTCATCAGCATAAATGCTTACTTAGGAACTGATGACATCAAGAAGATCATTGATGAAGATCAGAAACCACATAGGACTCGGGATAAAGCCTTGGGAGACACCCATGTTTGTGTGAAAGGTTCTGGAAGTGAGCCCATTCAAAACAACCTTCATTTTATGATTTGATATGAATGATTGGTTTAAATTAAGCAATTATCCAGTAATACTGTTGCCCTGGGGCTTACATAGAAGACCAGTGTGCCAAACCCTGTTAAATACCTTCAAGATATCTAGAGCCACAGCTCATGCTCATTATTATCAAGAACTTGATATACATATTCAGTGATGGCTGTTAGCACATCAGTGGTAGACCGGAAAAAATGGAATCCATATTGTTTGTAAGAGAGTTGGTTGTGAGAGGTAAGATGCTTAACTACTTCAGCAGTGATTAAATCCTTAAATAATGGTGGGAGACTAATAGGGTGATAGATGTGTCAGAAGGTTCTCCAGAGTTGTTAAAAACAGGAACTACAGAGGAGGACTTTCAACAAGCAGGAAGCAATGAGGCAATAGTTGTAAATTTTGGAGAAAACTGGAGCCAGCTTGGGAGCACATTTTTTTAGGACAACAGCTGGGATCCCATAACTTTCATTTGCCTTATGGAAGTCTAATTTAGAAATAATGTCCAAGACCTGTGATGGGGTTATGCACATATCACTCAGTAGAGCTTCTGTTCTTGGAGGGAAATCAGGTGTAGGTACTCCAATTGAGTTGAGTATTGAGTTGGAAGATTTTAATTCTTCTGTGATGTTTGACATTGTTTTGCATAAGTTTGCTCCAGTTGTAATTGCAAGAATCGCTAGTTGATGTAGTACACCATTCACTTGTCTTAGGTTTGCCTCTCCACATCTGTGTAAGGTTTATTCTTTTGCCTTTTTTTCTTATAAAGATATTCACCATGCACAGGAGATTTTTTTAACAGTATGGTTTACCTAGTATAAGGCTGTGGGGGGGGGACAATTGTGGTAGAGGGTTACATTAAGGGGGTAGTTTATATGGATAGGAGAGGAAGATAATAGTTAACTCTAGACTTGAACAGGTTAGATTGTAGTGATCAGGGAAAATATCCTCTTGGGAGTCTGTTCCACAGAGCAGTAGTTCATAGGAAGAAGCTGTTCAAGTGGAACTTACTTCTTGCCAGTGGAACACAAAGGAAATGTTGGTGTTTTGCTAAAATGTAAATGGCATGGTGGGTCCTAGCTGTGAAAGTTAGAACTAGAAGAACAAGGAATGTAGTTTGTCTGAGCACTTTCCAAGATAGTAGCAATAGAGCAGTGAGAGGATTGTCACATCCTGCCTATGAGAGAGAAATTGGAGGGTGGAAATTATTCTTCTTCCACAAGGACTTGGAAGACGCTTTTGAACTGGAAAGTGAGGACTGGGCAGTTTCCGCCCAAATATAAATCCTGAATTTTTCTTCTCCTAGACTGGCTGCTACTCAAATGTATAAATTATAGATTACAATGCTCAACCAGTAATGGAACTGTTCCTATATATATATATATATATATATATATATATATATATATATATATAGTTTATAAAAAACTAGGTAATCCGTATGGGTAAACCTAAGGAGGATAAAATCCAGAGAGCTCAATGTAAATCCAGAGCAAATATATATATATATATATTTTAAATAAAAACAGACCACTTTATGGTTCCATGTAATAAATTATTTCACCACAGCCCTTTTAAAGGACTGCGGATCATCAGACTTTACTTCCAAATGTTGAAACGAAAAATGAAAAGAAATTTACACATTTTTGACAGGCCATATTAAGCATATGTAAATTACCAAAGTGAACAGGGGAGAGAGAAGAAGACATGAGTGAGTTATATGTAATTTAATAATCTATTCTTTCATACTTAAAATAACTTGAGGAGCTCCAGACATTGACACATTTAAATGGTATATATATATATATATATATATATATATATATAGACACATTTAAACAGTGTGTATATATATATATATATATATATATATATATATATATATATAGACACATTTAAACAGTGTGTATATATATATATATATATATATATATATATATATATATATATAGACACATTTAAACAGTGTATATATATATATATATATATATATATAGACACATTTAAACAGTGTATATATATATATATATATATATAGACACATTTAAACAGTGTATATATATATATATATATATATAGACACATTTAAACAGTGTATATATATATATATATATATATATAGACACATTTAAACAGTGTATATATATATATATATATATAGACACATTTAAACAGTATATATATAGACACATTTAAACAGTATATATATATATATATATATATATATATATATATATATAGACACATTTAAACAGTTTAAACAGTATATATATATATATATAGAGAGAGAGAGAGAGACACATTTAAACAGTATATATATATATAGAGAGACACATTTAAACTGTGTGTATATATATATATATATATATATATATATATAGGTAACAAAACAAACACTCTGAAGTCATTTCTTATTTGGTTAATGTAAAAATAAAATATTACAGCAAAATAACATGATTATTTGACATGGGATTAATAAAAAAAAATAAAAGAATGTTCAGTTTTTATTTAACAAGAGTTTAAACATCACTTTCCCTCTATATGTCACAAGATCTCTTTATTAAATAACTATTTGGAATTGTTAATAATATGAGGATTTCTCAACTTTTTTAATATTGTAGGAATTGAATCCCAAGGAATTGTTTCTTCAGTTTCACTTTGTTTCTTGATTTACAAGGGATATCTTATTGGTTACTGTGGCGCTTATTGGTTACTCTTAGCATCTCTTTCAAATATATCAGGACATATATACAAAACAATAATGGCTGTCAATTGGTTGTGATCAATTGCAAGACATCTGTGACCCTCTTCTCAAGGGTTTCATATTATGACATTTTAGGAGCCAATTTTGAATTCATTCACAGTCCATGCCTGGTTGATATTCAGTTCAGTTTCCAGTTTTGAACTTGTACAATATAATTACTATACACTTATTTTTTACCTTACACAGTCAGCATCACACTAACATGTGAATTGGTAAGTTACCAAACTGACATGATAGGGAGGTAGGACATCATTCCAAATCAGTCTCAACACTAGTCTGACAATAAAATGTTAATCCATAGATTGGCAGAAAGATATAATTTTTCCACATCCACAGAAATCTACTCATCAAACCTTGCACTTATATCACCAGTGCATGGTCTGCACAAATAGATGACATTTTTCAAGGCCAATTGGTTTTTGGTTAAGGTTTAACAAATTGTTGCATTTTGTTTTTCCCCCAAATGCTTAGCCTCTACATATACTGCAGGTATCCATTTTTGTTCAAAACTTTCTTGATAAATTGAATTTCGTTTCAGAGAATATTACCAGGGCCTGATGTACCCAGGTTTTAATCAAGTTGATTTTTTTGCTGTCATCAACAAAATGAATCCCAATAGAAATATAATCCCACTGGATGTTGGTGCACCAATGTAAGAAACCCTGAATCCGATCTGTGTAGAACATACAGAAAGGAAAGAACATCATTGTTTTCCTATTTGCATGTAAAGTGCAAAGTCAGATGCAAAGTGTTAAGTGCTTAATGGAAATTTGCACTTTAAAATGGTTTCATTAAATGAACCTAATTAAATAAACATTAATTCACAAATAAACATCAAAATTTGAAATAACAAAAACTGCATTAATTTGGTATCAACTTTACATACGCACACACAAATGAAGAATACTCTTCAAGTGATGCTTTCAATGAAAGCTATAATAAATACAGGGAGATAATTAATGTCATTGGGAAGAGTAAGTTTTTCATTAATAAAACCCTATTTTTTTCTCATGTATTTTGGCCAAAGATGAAAAGTTTCTGCATGAAGTGCTTTTAAAAATTTTGCATCAGGTGAGGTGATCCCCATATTGTAATTACATTGCTTAAAAAACATTGCCTAACAGTGTTCACATCCACTGTTTGGTCCCTGTAAATGTTCAGAAAGCATTAATAGGTGCAATTTTTTCCTCATAGAGGAATTAAATGATACACCTGTTTCATACTTTCCCATCAGATATCATTTTGCTGAACTGTTAACAAAGTGGAGAAAGAAGATTATGGGTTATTGGTGGAAAAGTTCAATATCTACCACAATGCTACCAATATTAGCCTTTGTTATTAAGGGACAAGAATAATATTGAATGTATTAATTTTAGAATGACTTGTTTATATATCATTGTTAGAGCTGGCATCTGTCCATCTCAGGAGACAATGGTATTAGCTCAAAGCACAATGTTAACAGCAGAGTTCTAAGAAAAATAAACCAATACGGTTTGATACCAGTTGTAATTGCAAGAGTTGCTAGTAGGTGATGCAGTAAACCATTCAACCATTTTAGGGTTGCCACTCGAGATGTGTGTGGGGTTTATTCTTTAACCTTAGTTTCTTATAAAGATAATCACAATGCAGTGGGGATTTGAATTCAGAGTTTTTCTTCTCCTAGACTGGTTGCCATTCAAATGCACAAATATATAAATTACAGATTACTATACTTGGTATTAGAATTGTTCCTATATACATTATTAGGTTGCGGCAAAAATAATGACGTAATAATGTCGTTTTTTGACGTTAAAAAATACGTCAAAAAACGACATTATTACGTCATTATTTTTGCACCAACCTAATATATATCCTGAGATATCTATACAGTCACTATGCAATGTTGATTCCTATGACCAAACTGTCTATATTTATAAATACTCTATTGTTGATATTAAGCAGTCTTTCTCAATAAATATAGCAAATTACATACATATATAATAGCTGGCCATTTGTATTCAAGGCTACCTGTCTACTAGGGCAGCTAGCCAATCCCTATTGCAGACTCTTGCTCAGGCACATTTGTGTTTGTTCAAAACCCACAGAGCCAACCTGAAGTTTATACTGCAACTATGCTGAGCAGACCTTAGTTACAGTTTCTGAGAGGGAGCATTTTATCTAGAATGATCAACAATCTGAACAACACCAGCACACTCAAACCCTCATTCATGATGAATGTGCCTTCATTCTAGCACAGCTATCAACAGCCCCCAATTGTTCAATCTACCCAATTTAACTCACAAGGCTTGGGTTAACCCATGGTATGGTTTTCAGGCACTTTCCAAAGGTGCTGTACGTTGGGATCATCCCCGCTCCACATCGATAATATCAGAAAGTTTCCTTCCTGGCAAAACGACCATGGTGAGATTCGAACCCGGGTCTCATGGTTAGAAAGTGAACATTCTAACAAATACAGATATATATATATATATATATATATAGGGTATGATGGGTACATTGTCATTATTTTATATTTTTAATTTTGCACATGTGCATTGTTTATTTTTAATTTTGTCGACGGTGCAATATAGTAAGGTCAATTGGGCACTATGAGAAAAAGAGCACTATGACACATTTAACTCCACCATAAATTTGGAAACCGCATACTGTACTGCTTGGAATTCACACCAGAAGATCCAGTAAAACATTTCAGAGTGTTTGGGTGTCAATCTGAGGACAGTGCAGAGGATTGGAAAAGAGTTGGAGAAGCCTAATGGTTATTACAAAAGTATGACAGCTCAGAAAAATCACTCTGATTATTCTGATATTAAAAGATCTCCTGAATTTTTTTTGTTGAGGGTCT
This sequence comes from Acanthosepion lycidas, assembly GCA_963932145.1. Taxonomy (NCBI): domain Eukaryota; kingdom Metazoa; phylum Mollusca; class Cephalopoda; order Sepiida; family Sepiidae; genus Acanthosepion; species Acanthosepion lycidas. The sequence continues at coordinate 17,966,161 of OZ010583.1, read as the reverse complement.
CAGCCTCAACACAGAGGCCTACATCAAGAGCCTTGAAGAGGCAGATCTGCTCTGGGTCAAGAGGGTGGCTGCTAAAAGATCCTATATCTGGCAACAGGACTCTGCACCATGCCACAAAAGCAAGAGAACCCAGTCATGGCTGTCAGACAATTTCTGCAACCACATGACCACTTACATCTGTCCACCTAACTCCCCAGACTGCAACCTCCTTGATTATTATATGTGGGGTGCAGTTGAGCAAGAGACCAACAAAACTTCTTGTAACATCAAAGATGAACTGAAAGCAAGGATTATGGCAGCATTCACCAACTTAAATAAGGAGACCTTCCATAAGAGTTGCAGGAGATTCTGAAGTCATCTGGAGGCTGTGGTTGAAGCCAATGGTGATTTTATTGAATAAATTTATTCTTTAGTATTTAACGATATTATTTTTGTAATTTTGGTAAATATATCTGTTAAAATGAGAGATCAGTGTTATTTTCATTTTTGTGTAATTTAGATGACATTTTATCCTTGTATATAAAGAATACTGAAAAAAAGAGTTCTGATGTCTGTTTCGTTGGACATATTGTGAGAAGTTTGATGATCTAAGGACTGTTCAGCATCCTCTTGTGTGTATGAAACTATAGATATATACAGCATGGACACAGAAATCAACTCTGCCTGGAGACTGTCACTTTCACATCTCAAGCAATTTCCATATATGTCTATATCTCCAAACATTGTTTCTTCCATCAATATATCAAATTTGAAACATATATATCTCATGTGTACTGCAGCCACAGTAGAAGTGGTGTTTCTTGGGCAAGATAGCCTGACAGAGCCCAACTCTCTCCAGGCAGGTTTTGAATTCAGATTTTCCTTCTCCTAGATTGGTTGCCACCCAAGGCTATAGAACCCAGTCTGTCCTGCAATTTGAAGCAATATATAATGTACTTTGTCATTCATTTTGATTTATAAATGTTTAATAATTCTGTTCTTAGTAGTTTTTTAATGCACACAATTTGATTATAATCATGAAAACTTATGTAGAACCAGCACATATTTCAGAACTTATACCAGAGGACTGGTGCATAGTGTTTCACAATGTCTCCAAACAGCCCTTCTCAGGGGTTGCAATTCAGAATTATGCATTCTAGAAATTTCAAATGTCTCTTTCTGATTCTAAGTATAAGAATCCTTTTCATTTCCATTTTTTTTTTAAACTTCTTTATTGCTGACATGCTCTATGTGGTGATATGCAAATTAGGTTGTATATAAGTAGGAAGCTTTCTACACTTGTGTGGAGAGTTATCTTTCATTGACTACACTGCGTATTTGTGACAACTATGCATGACGCAACATTCAATCTGTAATATTTTCGGCATCATTTTGTAGAAGCATATAAGGGATTAATTTATACCTGAAAATACAGTACACATCAATTTTATATAGAAAAATAAGAGTTTAAATTAAATTGTACACAAATGCAAATAATTAAATGTTCAACAAATTTGTTGAAAATCCATTTGATTTTTATCTTTTTTTAATAAGTTTATTTCCAAGATTCACATTATAGATTCAGTTGAATAATGAAAGTATAATATCTATAAAACCAAATAAGGATGAACAGACCAGACAGTGAAAAGACAGAATGTAACAATCAATTTGGAAAAGCACTTAGTTTCTTATGCACCTATTCTTAGATAAAACAGTAGCACTAGCGTCAGAATACTAAGAACGTTTCTTAGTTATTTGCATAGTTATATATGAAACACCTGAAGGAATTGATTCATTTTCCTACCTGTCAGGTGAAGTTGAGAGATGACAATTACTGATTGTAATTGTGGTGGAATGGTCTGGGTGTTTTGGAATAAAAATTGGCTGACTGCTGATTTAGATCAATAAATTGATTTTTTTTTTTTTTTTTTTTTATGAAAGTTCAAATTAAAGAAACAAAAAATTTGGATAATGGTCTAAAAGTTAAATTCATCTGTAGTTAAAAAAAAAAAAAATTAAAAGATCTGATAAAAAGTTGAAGTATATAGGCACCCTGGGTTGTCCAGCAACTGATGTTATCAAGTACAGTAGATTTGAAATCACTTCACGATCAATATAACTTCAATATACATAAATAGATTTATATGTAATTTGTATGTAATTTATATGTAATGGTAATTTCTACAACAATTTTTGAGAGTCAACATTTTTTTTACATTATTTGCATTCAGACTTGTGTCTCTATATTTGCTATTATTATGTTTTGGATGTTGTGCCCTTTGACCTTTTCAGGTGTCTCTTGATCCAGGTAATCTTCAGAGAAATTCAAACTCTTAATTTAATCTATGGGGATAGTATTCTTATTCCATTGTTCATGTCTAAATTAAGGCTAGAGGAACACTGAAAAGCTGTAAAGAGACATGTGAGAATAAAATCAGACATGATTATGTATGAAGAGAAAAGGGTGCTCACCAAACCCAAGTAAAATTAAGTAAAAATACTAGATAGAAGAACATTTGAGATTCAGACGTCTGAAATGGAAGCAAAAAAGACATCGATACTTAGAATCAGAAAGAGACAATTGAGATTTCTAGGGCACATAATGAAGAAAGAAGGCTTGGAAAATTTGACACTTACAGGACATTTTGAAGGCAAGAGGGACAGAGGGAAGCAGAAAATAAACTACCTAACAAGTAAATGGTTGGCAAAACAGGGATTAGGAGAGACAGCAAAAGATAAATACAGCTAAGAGCTACAAAGGACAGGAAGTTGTGGAGAACTATAATTGCTCATGTCCTGAAGGGACACAACACACAGAAGAAGTAATAGTAATCAGCACAAATGCTGGATGATGATGTTCATCTTAGTAGGCCTAGCATAAACTAAATATCATATGGGAGTTATTAATAAAGAAATAATGAGAAATGATGGTGGATAGAGCCAAACTTGATAGCAAAGATTTCAGCAGCAGTAAGAAAGAGAAGAGGAGGGCAAAGGATGCCAAGTGTGACAGCAAGGTAGCAGTGGCAACAGGCAATAAGAAGAAAGGTTTGAAGCTCCCAGGTCAAGATTTAGGATTGTCCCATGGAGAAACAGTGTAGAGAAGTAAAGCATTGATTTTTGAATTTGGTGTCATAGTAATTATGTGTGCATTGTGAGTAACTGATCAACCACAACTACTAGTTTCATGTATTTGTATGCAATCATCGGGTAGTCAATAAATGTTTTTTGTGAAATGGACATTGTATACCCCAATCGTCTAGCTCAAGATGTTATGAGTGTAGCTGATGTGTGCATAATATGCACACACCAACTAAACTCACTGAGTTGAGAAGTATCCATGTGGCCAAGATGAAAATGCTGAAGAATCACCATTACTTGAGAAAAAAAAATCAAAAGCATGTCTAAAAATTGGTTAATATCATAGGAAACATTAGCAAATAAGGGTAATGGTAAAAGCTAAATAGTGCATATATATATATATATATATATATATAGTGCAATTTTTTATATCCAGTTTTTTATGCAAAAAATAGCAGTCAAACTGTACACAGATAATGTTTTGAAAAGGTTAAGAGATCATGAATTTTTGGTGACCGGTTGCACCCTACACAGGTAATTATTTTCTGGAGGGGTTAAAATTTGTGCAAAAAAATCAGGGATCACACTATACATAAAGCTGGTTTATACATGAGTATATACAGTGTATGTGCTTTGAAGATTGCATTTAAGTATAAAACAAACTCTCACTACTCGGTGTTGACCTCAGTGTCTACTTTTATGTTTACATATGCTCTATCTCTGGTATTGAGCACTGTTAATCCATAAATATAGCATACCTTAATACTATATTTTTATCATATATATATATATATATATATATATATATATATATATATATATATATATATATATATATATACGCACACGCACAAAGTCCACCAAAATATAGTGTACATGCTTCAGGAAGAGAAAGATTTGTCTAGATATTGTAACACTAAATTTATTCAGACATGACAAGATTTCCTTTGGTCTCTACAATGACAAAAGATTCTCAAAATGGTGGCTTTCAGCTTCCAGACATCTATTAATACCAGTAAATGGGATTGAGGAATCAGAGAGCCGAGTTCAAATTCCAGTCGAATTCATTACATTCACTTACATGCTAATACTCTTGGGAAAGGTATGAATCCTCCTCTTCTCCCTCCAGCTATGGGTAAATAGCAGGACAGACCAGGTTCTATAGCCTTGAAGGCAACTGGTCTACCGCAGAAAGAAAAATCTGCCTTGTCAGTCATGTATCTTTCGATACATGATTGCCTAAGCATGTATCAGGCATGGCACATAACTGACTGACTGAACTATTGCTTGGGCAACTTTGGCCAAAGTGTCCAGTGCAATTGCTGCATATACATTTTCAATTTCTTGTCTAAAGGCTGCCAGTATAGTTGATTTTCTGTGATACACAACATCCTTTTGGACTTGTTGATGCTACAGCTATGAGGGTAATGCCATCTCTTGAGAAAATATTGTATTGTATTAGGTTGGTGCAAAAATAATGTCGTTTTCTCACATATGTTACTATGTGAGAAAATGACATTATTTTTGCACCAACCTAATAGTAAACTGTGTTACTACAATTTGATAAAACTACAAAAGACAATTTTTCATTTCCTGAAATGTGTATACATTTTTTGGGCTGACTCTGTGTGTGTATATATATATATATATATAATGAAGACCTGAGTGCATAGAAGAAGAAAATAGATTTAAATAAAGACGTTATTTTATCTTGAAGGAAACCCTTTTGGCCGACACTTTATCGAAAGGTGGATGTTGGTAAATAGAACAAAATAATCAATGACACACTTGCAGAAATTGTGAATGAGGAGAGAAAATTGGAACACAATTAAAATAGATTTTAATTGTAAACAACTTGATGATTAAAAGCATAATAATAATAATAAAGTTCCAAAAAGAGTATAAAATAGAAAAAAAATTACTCATATTCCCGTGAACAAGAAAATGAACAAATGAAGTGTTCCTTCTGCTTAAATAGGCTCAGCTGATGAAATCTGATGTACTCAGCCTCGAGAGTTCTAAGATGATGGACAGTCAGCTCTATTTAAAATAGAGAAAAATGTGTCATTATAATCGGCAACACAGTCCAGATTGTCTAATAAATGCTGTCCAATGGATGAGTCATGAACAGATAAAGTGGTTCTTACTAAACGACTCTAACCACTAGAATGCAAATAAGCAGGCACATGTTCCATAATGCAAGTTCCCAACCTTTGATTGGTTCATCCTATATATATACTGCATCACAGCAGCATTTAAATGTTTATATAATAGAACTATTCTGATAATAGGATAATCGATCTTTGCTCAAGGATTGAAATGAAGATTTAGTTTGAAAGACAGTATGCAACTTAACAGTGTTATAGCACAAAGTAATGCAAGCTGTAACTCTGTCAGCAAGCAATTCACACTTCCTGCCTAACCATGGCAATTTAAGGTTAATTAGGCACCGGCTGGGTCCTAAAATTTCTGGTTCTTTAAAACCCCTGATTTTACTTCATTAACATGCTTAATGATATTAACGGGAAAACCGTTTTTTCTATGAAAATTTCTTGCAAATTCTCTGATGATGTGTTCTCCTAGCATGTTAAACAAAGTATGATGGACTAAGGTGGAAACGAAACCAATCTTGTGGTCCTTAGGAATGAAAGAATTCCAGTTTGTATACAAGCCTGTGAATGTAGGTTTTCAAAAAATGCTGTTGACAAAAGCATCATCCTTACATTCTGCAAGAACATCTAAAAAGGGCAAGATACCATTACTCTTAACATTCATAGTAAATTGAAGGGCTGGATGGATAGAATTGAGTTCTGCAAAAAAAGGCAGTGATGTCAAAAATGGAAAAGGTGTCGTCAACATACCGCATATAAATGCATGGCTTATGGAACTTTACAAACAAAAGTTCCCTCTTGAAATTCTACAAGAATATTAGCAAACATGGGATACAAAGGACTACCCATTGAAACCCCTGTCTGTCTGCATGTACATAATATTGTTGAAACTGAACAATTTCAAGAAACTATCAGTTGGAAACTCAATATTACACAACACATGCCTGCTTATTTGCGATCTAGTGGTCAGAATTGTTTAGTAAGAACCACCCAATGTGTACATGACTCATTCATTGGACAGCATTTATTGAACAATCCAGACTGTGATGCTGATTATAATGACACATTTTTCTCTATTTTACATAGAGCTCACTCTGTCCATTATTTTAGAGTTCTTGGGGCTGTGTACATCAAATTTCATTAGCTGAGCCTATTTAAGCAGAAGGAACACTTCATTCGTTCATTGTCTTTGTTCAGGGGAATACAAGTAATCTTTTTCTATTTTATACTCTTTTTGGAACTTTTATTATTCTGCTTTTAATCGTCAATTTGTTTATAATTAAAATCTATTTTAATTGTGTTCCAATTTTCCCTTTTCATTTGTTATTTCTGCACTTGTGTCTATGATTATTTTGTCGGATTTGCCAACATCCACCTTTCGATAAAGTGTTGGCCGAAAGCTTTTCCTTTCAAAGTAAAATGACATCTTTATTTATTCATATAGATATATATATTTTTGTGTGCCGGGGTTGTAGTGTGATGTCTTATTGTTGAAACAGATGAAAATTTCCACCAGTGTTAGTAATAAATGTTGAAGTTAAAGTTTTAAAAACTTAATTATTTTAATTTGAAAGCTAGTCTGACAAAGCATCTCAAATTAAGAGAACAGGGAAACACAATCTCCCTACCTATTTACATTATTGGGACTATTGTCCTCATCTTTGTTGCCATATTTATTACAATGTTTCAGCTGTTGCACACTCCGGCCTTCTTCAGGTGGTTGGAATGTCGAACTGAACCCTTTATTTCACTCACTGGAGTAGACTGTTCTAGTTCCATGTGCCATGTCTAATGGATGTCAGTTATCAGTTATCTCCTGTTAATTCTCCTCTCCAAGTTCTCCACTGCCTTAACTGGGTATTGAACTCACACTCTTTGGGTCCTGTCACTGGATCTAACCCATGTGTCCTTGAGGACACCTGAAGAAGGCCAGGGTGTACAATGGCTGAAATGTAATAGATATGGCGACTAAGATGAGGACATCCAAATAATGTAAATAGTTTACAGTCTGAATAATGTAAATGGTGTATATAATACCTCATCTCAGAGATATAGACAGTCTTCCTACCTCTCAATTTCTACTTGACCTTATGACAGAATAACCTAAACTTCCATATATACACACACACAGACATATATATATATATATATATATATATATATTTGTTGCGACTGTTTATAATTATTAATATGTTTATATTATACTTATATTTTCATGTTTTCCACTAACATTTTCAATAAGGAACAGTTTGCATTATCCATTTGAAAGGACAATTTTTACCTTAAAAAAATACTTATGAGCATTTTGGTGAAAATGCCCTGCAACACAAATCTCTTTTGTAGATATACATGATTAAAATTATAGTTTCTGAATAATTTGGAATTTCTTTTCACTGTTCCATTTTAAGTAAAATTCTTCATTTGGGTTTTAAGAAAAATTATATAAAAAACTCATTGATATATCTATGATCAGTGGAGAGTAGAGAAGAGAAAATGGTGGCTCACTACAGTAATCAAAACAGCTCTGCATTGCATCCTGCTACTGTTAAAAAAAAAAGATCACCCACTCAAATGAAGTATGTAATACAGCTGTAATGACCATGGAAATTTTGTTTTTATTTTCATGGTCAATTGTGAGTGCAACTTACAAATTTTGTGCCCTTTGTGGGAAGTCTGCTTTCTCCAACACAATGGTAATTGTTTTTTTTTAGAGACCTACTGGGAGTAGTAGCATCAATTTATGATAGATAATGGTAATGGTAGTATTTGCTGTTTCCCTAAAAGGAAATATTTGGCATTCATTGACCTAGCAGAAAGTACTGCTTTCAGTTGAATTCTTTCTCTTAAAACAATTTTTCAAGAAACTCTAGCTTTTATTACTCTTTCCAGTATTGACAGCGGGTTTCCTTCTTAACCTTTTGTTTGAAGTAGTGTGGAATGCCACCATCTGAATTATGTCCTTATTTTCTCTTGTGATATCCATTTTAGTTGTTGATGCTGTTGAAAGCCCTCAAGTCATATGGTTTCCGGAACTTGGTACAGTTCTTTGTTTGTGATTCTGTAGCATGAATCCAAACAGTTCAAAGAGTTTATCTTCGCCAAGACACTCAGGTTTCACTTGCTCAAAGTTATTTTCAACCTTTGATCTTAGAAAGTGATTGTATACAGCAGACACCCTTGCATCCCATACTGCTACTGTCAAAAAAAGATAACGCACTCAGATTAGGTCTGTATTATAGGCACAAACATACAATTTTTTTTCCTAAAGCTCTCAGTCTTTACTTGCTCAAAGCCTTTTTTAACAATTAATCTTAGAAAGCAGTTGTATAGAGCTGACAGTTTACATATTTCTGAATGGGTTTGGTGTCATGCATGGCATTCATATGAAAGACTCGATCTGACAAGGCTAAACATGATATAAGTTTTCAGGTTGATGTTTTGGTTTTGTAGCAAATTGTGGTATTGAGTGAAACTATCTCTGGTTGTAATGTTCTATAAAATGCTGATTGATCAAGAGATATTTTAAAAATTGACATTTTTATCAGAATTCTAATTAACCAATTACATATTTTTACATCTTTTCTTTTCTATGAATAATAAAATTTAGATCAGATTAATTATTATTTAATAAACCTCTCCTTTTATCTCTTGAATTTCTTTTATGCATCGTAGAATTGTCAGATATTTACAGGAGTCTGGCTCTTTCTAGATTCATTCTCTTTATGAGCACTAACCTATTCCAATATGGTGGACCATTCCAGTGCTTTGAAGATATTTGCCATTGACTCAGTGGTTTCACACCTGCGACTCATTTTATAGGGCAGTAAGAAGACATCAAAGGAAATATCTGTCTAAATTACTGACAATTCATAAATATCATTAATTTTTGTAGAAATATAATAAAGCCTGAAGAATCTTCAAATATTCCTACTGTCTCTTATTAAGTTAAAACAAGTGTAATCATCCAGATGTAATATACCTGAAAATATCTTTAGCCAATTCTAAACTTACAGAAGAAATATTGTAATATTTTTCTTGTTAAACTGAATTGTATACTGATATGATTTTGTTGATCTATGGAAATTGATAATCTGTGTTCCTCTTGTCTGGTTTTCCAAATGTTGAACATAGGCCAACATATTTCTTTACAACTTTTTTTAATATCTGTAAATTAATAGGAGAAGATAGGTTCACCTATTGTTTGGTTCACACTCCTCCGCAGCATTTTTTAACATAAGTATAGGTTTATCCCATGTTTTCAGTTTAAGATCAGGTTTCTAGTTCCTTCTAAATTATTTTCTTTCTCTTTCACTTTGTATAATATCTTGTATCTTGCTTGGTGTGAATTGATTGAAAAAAAAAATTGAGGAAATTTCTATGTCTATTCTTGGGAAAAGTATTGGGGTTGTTTCCCCACTGCATTTGACATAATTTTGAATTTATTTGTCCTGTTATAGCTAAAAAGTCCAGTTTTCCCAACTATTTTACCTATAGCTACATGGAGGGGAGGGATTAATACGTTTTCTTTCCCAAGGGTGGGGGCATCAGTGACTTTATTAACATTATTTGAAGCCACATATTTAGTTTCTCTTTTATATTGTTCTGTAAAAAATAAAATCACCTCAAGCATGTTTCTGAAATAATGTGTACATAATAATAATAATAATAATAATAATAATAATAATAATGTTATTCTAGAAATGGTTTCATAGAAGACTTTAAGTAAATATACTTGATATTTTTCTTTCATTATTTATTTTTTTTAATAAATTTTATTGATATTAGTGAATGTGATCTCTTACTTTTAATATAAACAAAATTTTCAGACTTAACTGATTTATGCCTACTGTTCCATTGTCAATAATTTAGGATCTATCGACTTTGGCATTGAGAAGCCCTCAGCTTATCTTATGCTTTAAGCTTTTAACTTTTATTCTTACTATTTGTATATATAATGTTTTCAAGGCACCATGGAATATTGGTCCCAAGGGTTAGAAACTATTTGCAGTCAATGTTATTTCCAAGACAAAAACCGACTTATTATAGCGTAGAGTACAACCTGTTTTGTGATGCATTTTTATTCCATGTGATTTACCTTAGTCAGGACTCTAGAGCAGCAGTCCCCCAACCTTTTTGCTCCATACTCTGGTGTCATGCCAGACAATTTTTCCACAGACCTGGGAGTTCTGGGTCAGTCACACTCATAACTATAAACAAAACCATGATAGCCAATAAAATGGGGAAAAAAAAGTAGTTTTTATTACTTCTGTGCGACCTGGTATCAAATGGTCCATGACCTGATACTGGTCTGTGGCCCAGTGGTTAGTGACTGCTGCTCTAGAGTACTGGCTAAGGTAAACTGAAATCAAAATGCCAGCACCCATGATAAATCGTTGTCAGTGTCTTCATAGTCATTTATTTCCAGCATCATAGCGCCATGCTACTTTGTTACTGTTCTGTTTCAGTGAATGAACTCCTTCAATGTGACCTTGAACAGGTTGTTCGAGATTATTCTGTGCATTGTTTTGGAGATATTTTGCAATGGTTATCCAAAACAAATACTAATTCTTTCCTGTTATTAGTTTTTATGTCCAGTTATGTTATATTTCATAATTTAGGGTTATTTTTATGATTTTAATTCATAACCAAAACTAGCCTCAAAACCTTTGAAGGTTGTAAAGCTCTCATGTCATAAAATCAGCATACTGAATCTAAGTGCCAAAAGATGATGACTTGGCCCTGGCAAAGAAGATGATTGTGTAGTATCTGTTCCAGCAGAGGCCAACAGCAATAATAGCCAACATTGACAATACCAGCTTCAGCTGCTCCAACTGACTTCAACCTACTACATCTTTGCTAAGACAACCTAAGTCTTCTCTGAAACATGATAATCAACTGTCTTTTTCAGGACAAACATACGTCATTCCTTACTGCATGATATACTGTCCTTTTCAGGACAACCTAAGTTTTCTTTTGCCAAACTCAATCTTTTCTTACTACATGATATGATGATCAATTGTCATTTATTATATAATTCTTTTACCAACCCACTTGGTGATTCAGGCTTCACTGCCCTGTACACCAATCATCTCATGGATCAAAGTGGTTTCAGCTGCCTACCTGGAATACGACTGTCAGCTAAATACCAACTCAGCACACCAATTGCCTACTGACCTTTGGTTTCATCACTAGGCTACAAAGTGTTGGCACATCTAGAAACAAAAGTTAACTCCCAGCACAACCAAAGAAGATATTTAAAACATCTGCACCCTTTTTTCTTTTTCATTGTATATTTATTAATAATAATTTTGGCATATTTTTATCTAAGCACCTTATTCTTATAGTTATCCAGGATTTGGCCTGTGTCACTTCTTAATGTTTGCTGGGATCATCTAACATAGACACCTGGTACTTGCAACACCAGTAAAAGGCAATTTCCTATTTTTACCCCAAAATGGGCCAGCACAGCCATGCAACAATGCTATAACAATGCAGCAGTGAAAATGTTATTATAGGATTTTAATTTTATAATTAATACCAGATGTTATGTTGGGCATTAATGGCTCAATATTGCTTTGATAAACTGAATTAGTAGTATACAAGTAGCTTTTGTACAAAGTTTCTCAAAGATATGATGAGTTATGTAACACAAATTACTTACAGATAATTTAGAAGTACATACATTGGAGCCAAAGTCCTTCTATTGCATAATAGTAGAACAACTATTATAAGACAGAGGTAGTAATCTAGCAACCTTGTAATTTATTTTATTAAATCTAATTTTCATTTTTATATCATTATTAATTTTTTTTTCATTATTAATTCAATACAGGTTCTTATTTACAAATAAGTTTCTCTAAAATTAAGTTTGTTTTGTGTGTATGTACGTCTCTATGAGAGAAAGAGAGAAATTCATTATATTATTGAAACAAAATTAATAAGATACAGGATTTGATGTATCTTGATTACTTAATTAGCCAATTAAAAATCCCTTGCAATAATTTCTAATAAATGATCTTAATTATTGTTACTTTAAGTATTTTTATGAAGCTCATGCAACTTTTATAGATTGTTTAATAAATTAAGTCATCTTCTTAGCCAGATTTATTTTCTTGATTGCTTTATAATTTCCTTAAATTATTTGTTTTGTTTTTTTTTTGAGTTGAAATTTGTTTCTGCATGCTTGAAAAGAGAAAAATACATTAAAAGTACTGAAATATATTACAATGACAATGGTATAACATTCTTTGTATAATGCTGTATCATAAAGTTCAATTACCTATATAAGGACTGTCCAGGGTAAGACGATAAACTACATCCAACATCAAGGCCTCTGATCAGAAGGCTTTGAGGAGAATGGAACCACCTCTTAATTGCAGGTGTTAACCCTGAAATTGAGGTAAAAAGCACTATGAAAGTGTGAAAATAGGTTTTAATACCAGAAAAAACTTATAAGAATTATTACCATAAATAAATTTTTGAAGTAAAAAAAAAAAAAAAAACTATTACCAGCAATACATTTTTTTTAAAAATAATATTACCAGCTATGTATTAGGTTGGTGCAAAAATAACGTCGTTTTTCTTTTGAAGTTGAACGTCAAAAAAAAACGACATTATTTTTGCACCAACCTAATATTTTTGATGAAAAAATATATTGCCAGAAATAGATTTTTGAAAAACAAAAAAATTACCAAGAAAAAAAACGTTGTCGGCATTAAATGACCCATCGAGGTTGATATGCCGTAAAACAAACCAAATCAAACCTATATAAGAAATGCACATCTCTCATTGAGACTTCATTTTTGTACCCAAAACTTAATCTTTAAATGGATTCTATTTTTAACCTGACATTATTTCTTTTTACTCTAAACTTTTTTTAGTGGATGCACATGTTTGAGATGCTATCCATTTTTTTTTTTTTTTTTCTTAAACAGTGTCTATCACCTCCTTTGATCTGTGGTAATTATGGCACTAAATATGACAGTTCACTTAATCCTGGTAATCATGGCACCAAATATATACCATCTACTTTTTATCCATATAGATATGTGAAAAGATGCTTGGCAACCCAACATACCTCTATAATGGTTCACCAGCCCCAATCATAAGGGGTTGGACACCATTGCTGTCTTCTCATATACCAGTATAGGTTTCCTACAGTACTATAGCCTTCCTTACAGTACCGCCCAGTGGTAGAACTTTTTTTGAAAATGTTGTGTATCTCATAGCAGGCATGAATCTCAATGTGGGATCATGGTAACTCTTTTCTGCAGGATCTGGGGGTTCAGATGTAAATTACAGATGTGAAAGAAAATGCTAAGGAAATCACTAACGCCATTGTCAAACTCAACTACAGGTTTATGATGATGAAATATGTATATATGCATGGGTATATAACGTGGGTTACCTTCTACTTGACTGAAAGGTGACCTAAGGCAGTGATATTACTTTGACACTATACTTTAAATAGTATTCCTAAGTCATAATGTATAGAAAGAAGTTTCCTCTTTTTTTTATGTAGGTCTTTTTGATAAAACCTCAGCTAACATAGAAAAACGTGCCTGCAATAGGATGGAATGTCAAAAGGATGTTTTGTTTTTGTTTTTTTCCCATGACACTGTCTTTTTTTAATTACCTTCACTCTTCGGCAATGTTTGTTATTTTAAAAAGTGATGATTAGACCTGAAATAAAACCTAAACATATGAAAGTAAATTTATACATTTTCTTTTTTCTTGAGAATTGACAACAAAAATATAAACATTGTTTATTAATTACATTGTTTATTTACATTATTTATTAATTACATTGTTTATTGGAATAGTTGGCAAGACATTGGTTAATTGCCAATTGATTTAAACTTGTAATAAGGATTTACTTATAGTTGGTTTGCTTTGGTTTGTTTTATGGCATATCAACCTCAATAGGTTATTTAATGCCGACAAAATTTTTATTACAGGTAATATGTTTTTCTTTCAAAAATCTTTTTCTGGAAATATTTTTCCTTCAAGAAATCTATAGCTGGTAATATTTTTTTCAAAGAATATATATTAGGTTGGTGCAAAAATAATGATGTAATAATGTCGTTTTTTTGACATATTTTTTAACGTCAAAAAATGGCATTATTATGTCATTATTTTTGCACCAACCTAATAGCTGTATTGCTGGTACTTTTTTTTTTTTTTTTTTTTAAAGTATTGATGATAATAATTTTTCCTTCAAAAATTATTGCTGGTAATATTTTTTTATTGCAAAGTATTTCTGGTATTAAAATCTATTTTTTACATGTTTGGGTATCAACTATTTGCCCATAGCTGGGACACTAACAGGTGCTACCACCCCAGGTCAGGGTGGACCTGAGAATGCCAGCAATTAAGAGGTGGTTCCATGCTCCTCAAAGCTTCCTGATCAGAGTCCTTGCTGTTGGATGTAGTTTATCGTCTTACCCAGGGCGTGTATGTAGTTTATCATCATACCCAGGATGATACTTATATTTGGTTCACATACTTTAATAATTTAGTAAATGTTTATAAATTTATGAATAAAATTGTTTTTACTTTTATTTCTTTATAAATTGATAAATGATAAATATTACTTTGCATTAGTTGTAATTGTATTAGTTTTTAGAATGTTGTAAATATAAAATTATTCTTTTAAATAAACAATTTAATGAATCGGGTTTAATATTTTTGTTGTAAATTCTAAAGAACAAAAATGAATAAATTCCCTTTCATATGTTTAAAATTTATTCCAATTCTAATCATCACTTTTAATAAAACAAACATTGCCAAAAAGTCAAGGTAGTTAAGCGATGTCATAGGAAAAACTTTCCTTTTGACAATACATCTTATTGCAGGCACATTTATCCATGTTTGCCAAAAGTTTTGTTTCTGAATGTGTCTTAGAAGCATAGCAACAATAGTATGCATTTTGACTGCAGTCATTGAGAGCCAGAACAAAAACTAAACCAAGTGTTTTCACTGTCTAGTTTTATTAAGAATCCACCCATTGTTTCCCACTTGGCAGCACTAATCCTTTGTGGGAAACAATAATCCAGAATAGAATGAAATGTAGGCCATCCTCTAGCAATGAAATAATTGAATTTTTGAAGAATGGGACTAACCCTGATAAGCTATTTTAAAAACAATCCCAGTTGGTTAAATTTTGAGAACCCACAAAAACCTGTCATCAGTTTGTCACTTTGCAAATGTGTCAGATCTCAAAGTTTTACTGCTTTTTGGTTAAGTTATCCCAGATTCCAAACCTCTCAGTGCCCTCATTCATTTTATTTTATAGGTTTAAATCTATATTTTTACTTCATTCTTGTTCTCAGTATACCTAAGGCGACTTACTTATCTTCCCTAAGTTTTTCTGTCCCCTATTCTCAACTAGATCCTACCTCAAATCACCGTTCAGCCATCATATGTATTAATAAATATGAATCAACTGAATTCACTGTCATAAGTGAAATTAATATCAATTGGCTGAGATTGAGAAGTCTTACAATAGAAATATTCCTTCTGACAGTGAACTTGCATCCACCTTTCTTAAAACAGGAACACCGCTCATATGGCTGAAATGGTCCACGAACAATTTGGCCATGATCTTTCTTTTCATGTGCCATATTCCTTTCAGGATGTAGGAGATCATGGCTCTCCACTTCCCTCTATCTCTTGCAGCTCTCAGCAAGTCCCTTCTGTCTGCTTCCTCCCCCAGATCATGTTCTGTCAACCATTTGCTTAACTCCGTCTGGTATATCATGCATTGTTTTCCCTTGTCTCTCTTTCCCTCTATTCAATCCGTGAGTATCAGATTCTCCAGGCCCTCCTTCCTCATTATATTTCCGAGAAACTTCAGCTGCCTCTTTCTGATATTAAATATAAGCCTCCTCTTTGTTTGGAACTTCTCTAAGACCTCATCGTTGCTCACACATTCAGTCCATGACAAACATGGAGAAATGAGTAGGAAGATTGGGCTACACCAATTTTCCAATTGGGTTGTAATGTCTTGCCTATCTTGAAATTTAGCTTTTGAAATTAGGGTTTTTACTTAGGCTGTAGCATTTTCCGCACTGGTCCTATTATACTTTTCTACCTGGGATGATTGTATTATCTGTGTCTGATCCTTGACCTTTTTGAATGGGGAAACAATTGTTTACCAAGAAACCAACATTTAGAAAATACAACATAGAAGAGGAGGTGGTAAAAAGTGTGTAAAAGAGAAACAGTAGAAATTAAGAAAGCTAAAGAGAAAATGAAAACCAGGTGAAAGGAAAAAATATACAGTGTAAGTGGAGGGAAATGATGGAAATGAAAGAAAGAGGCTTGCTGGCTGGATATCAAGAGACTGAATGAAAAGCAGGTAGAGTTGGAAAAGCATAAAACATGATACATTAAAATACTTTAAGAGGAGAGAGAGCTAAAAGAAAGATAAAAGGATGCAGTCAAAAATATTTATGTATTCTTTATTTCTTTTTATGCATATGAAACTAATCGGTATAAACATTAGATAAAAATTATGGACAGACAATTTCAATTGAAAAAAGGGAAGAAGAGAGAAAAGCAAATGGCAAAAGAAGAGCACAGAAATTAGTTTAATGGTTATTTTCTAAATGCAGATTAGATGTGGAATAAGGCCGAAATATGGGGCACCCAGTGAGGATCGAACACACAACTCTGTCATAATTGATCTAGTGAGACAATCTGGCTAACCATTACACCACGTCGAAGTGCCCAAACAATTTTCTAAGTGTATCTTAGATGTGGCACAAGGCTGAAAGAATGGAGCACCCACCAAGGATCAAATTCACTATTCAGTCATAATTGATCTAGTCAGACAAGCTGGCTAATCATTACACCACATCAAAGTGCCTGGGTGGTTTTATGATTATAGCTTAGATATGGCACAAGGCCAAAAGTATGGAGCACCCACTGAGTATTGAACTTACTATTCCGTCATAATTGATCTAGTGAGACTTAATTCCTAACTATTACACCACTTTGAAGTGCTCAAAAATGATTTATTAAGTATAGCTTAGTTGTGGCACAAGGCCAAAAGTATGGGGCACATAACGAGGATCAAACTCCCTACTCAGGAAATTATGGATTTACTAATTGATCTAGTGAGACTTTCTTCCTAACCATTACACCACTTTGAAGTACTCAAGAACGATTTACTAAGTGAGACAAGTTTAGTAACCATTACACAATATCAAAGTGCTCTTAGCGATTTTCTAAGTGTAGTTTATATATTGCACAAGGCCAAATGTATGGGACACCCAGTGAAGATTGAACTCACTATTCAGTTGTAATTGATCTTAAGCTTGCTAACCATTACATCACAACAAAGCCCCCACCAGAAATGAGTTTAGTGTGTGATTATAATTTTTAAACAGACAACCCCAAAATTCATTTCTGCCAAGTTGCTGCAATCTTGGACAACAAGTTGTTTGCATCAAAGAAATTGTATTCTTTAGATCAAAACAGCAAAAATAGAAACAAATTTTTTTAGGGATTTTTTTCTTGTGTCTGTCATGTCCCTTCAGTACATTAGTAATAGTGGCTCTCCATAATTTCCTCTCCTTTCCAGCTCTTAATATATTTTGTCTTTTTGTTATCTCTTTAAAACCCTGTTCTGCCATCCATTTGCACAAGCTTATGTAGGTTATGCATTATTTCCCTCTCTCTTGCCTACAATCTGACCTTTGAGTATCAAATTTTCCAAGCCCTCTTTCCTCATTCTGTGCCCTAGGAATTTCAACTATCTTTCTGATTCTACAAGGTAACCAAAAAAGTTCTGTCCGTTTTTGATTAGTCATTGAATGAAGTTGAAATATATATGAAATGCGTGTAGCAATTGTTTTCAAATTCAGAGAGCCGGAAGTAGGAACATCAGACATTATAAAAAACATGCGCACCGTGTCCGGCCATCAGTTATAAGCCGGACAGCTGTAAGAAGGATGGAAGTGTCGAGATGTCATTCTGGGCTGTTTGCTTTATGACTTCAAAGTTGACTTATCAGCAGTTGCATCAAGTCGCCGCATATGTCAAGCGTTTGGGGATAGTGCTATGGAGGAATGTACTGCAAGGCGTTGGTTTTGAAAATTCAAGTCAAGAGATTTGTCTCTCCATGATGAGCCTCGCAGTGGACGACCACAGGTCTTGAATGACGGAGTCCTGAAGGCGGCCATTGAAGAGGACAGTAGTCTAACGTGTGGTGAACTTGCAAGACAGTTCAATGTTTCCGATGAAACAGTTAGACTTCACCTGCACTGCCTAGGTAAAACGTACAAACTGAGCAAGTGGATTCCGCAAGCGCTGTTGGAGATCCACAAGGGACAATGAGTGGCAGTCTGCGTATTGCTGCTTTCTCACCACCGTACTAAATCCTTATTCAATTGAGTGCTTACCAGTGATGAAAAGTGGGTTCTGTATGAAACTCTCAAGCATTCCAGACATTGGTTGTCTCCTCAGGTTGCTGTCCCTCACACCACAAGACCGCCTATGCAAGATTATGCTTTGTGTCTGGTGGACAGGTCATCAAGTGGTTCATTATGAACTGCTACCAATGGGCCAATCAGTCACTGGGGACCTATACTCGCAGCAATTGAAACATGCGCAACACTCATTGCACCAGAAGGAGCCAGCACTGGTGAATCGCAAAGGTATGTTTTTTCTCCATGACAACACCAGGCTGCATGTCGTGCAAGTGGTCAGGGATACCATACAGCAACTTTGATCGGAGACTTTGTGCCATCCACCTTATTCACCTGACCTTGTGCCATCCGATTACCAACTCTTCCACTCCCTGGATAATAATCTTCATGGGAAATCCTTCACAAATGAAGCAGACTTGCACAAAGCCCTCACGGACTTCTTTGCGTCAAAACCCCCCCATGTTCTACCGCAAGGGTATTGAACAGCTGGAGACACGTTGGCAGAAGGTGCTGGATGCCGATGGGGATTACTTTGAAGACTAAATATAAGTTACACATACTGTGAAGCATTTTCTTTTTTTCCTTTAAAAACGGACAGAACTTTTTTGGTTACCTTGTAAGTATAAATATCTCCTTTTGTTTCCATTTTTTCTAAAACATCATTATTAAAAACAATATTTCAATCAAGTATATTCTGGTCATCTTCAGGTTTCCATTTTGAGCTGATCAGGGTTAATTTTAACTGATGATTGTCTTTTTATCCTGATGTTATTTCTTGTTTGTTTCTGCTGAACCAGATTAAAAGATTTCATGAACTGATCCAGGAATTGTTCTCATCTTTGGTTATTAGTGATGTTATTAGACATACAAGTAATACAAGTTATCTCCTATCAGGTAAATAGAAATGAGCACCTGAAGATGGCCAAAGTGCTTAGCTGAAATGTCTTTAATGACATCTATAACAATGATTTAGTTGAACTATTAGTTCATATCTTTGGTTGTAAAAGACAATCTTTCAGCTAACTGCAATCTGGCAATCTTCAGGAGTTCATTTTTTGCTGATTGTGGAAATTTTGTATTAGCAGATAATGGCATTATTTTTTTCTTATTAATGCTGTTTCTAGTTCTTTCCTACTGAACCAGATCATGAGATTTCTCTACTTGATCCAGAAATTGATATAATAATCAACTAATACAAAATGTCTACTATTAGCTAAAAATATAAACTTGAAGATGACCAGTGTGAGTTCAATACCTGTTTAAGGTAGTGGAGAACTTGGAGAGGTGAATTAACAGGAGATAACTGACATCCTTTTGGCATGGCACGTGGAACTAGAACAGTCTATCCCAGCGAAATAAAGGGTTCAGTTTTACATTCCAACCACTTGAAGAAGGCCGGAGTGTACAACGGCTGAAATGTGATAAATATGGCAACAAAGATGAGAATAATAGTCTGAATAATGCAAATAGAAGGAATGTAATCTGAAAGAAATTACTTGTTTGTAATTAATTTTTATTTAAGAAGAGATGATTAAACATCTTTGGTCATTATTGATATTATTACAGATACAACTAATACAAGTTATTCCCTATCATCTATCAAGAAATGGGCACCTGAAGATGGCCAGCAGGTACTTGGCTGAAATGTCTTTAATAACATCTGTAGCAACTGAAAATGTGAACAACTTTTTCAAATAAATTATAACATAGTGATAATTTTTTTTGATTTCTAAAATGAGAAATTGATAATATGCTTTGATTTAGCTGTACTTATTGTTCGTATCTTTAGTTGTTATAGATAATGTTTCAGCCAACTAACCCATGTCATGTCTTGGAATATGAAACCATAGAGTTGAGTACAAATTCTTGTCAAGTTCGTAACATTTGTTTATGCTTGGGAACGTTTAGAATCCATCTCCTGTCCCCCAACTAAGGGTTTAATAGTAGAATTTATATCTGGAAAAATATTGTTATTCTCAAAAAAGTGTTAATACAATATTCACTTAAAAAAAAAAAATTATTATTCTTACAATCCAAAATATGTTTCCGTTTTAACCCACAAAGGATTGATAAACCATAAAAATCAAAACAAATTTCTCAAGAGAATGAGCATAAAGTGAATACAAACTTCATGTAAAGAATGAACTTGATTCCCTAAATGGAATGGTAGATGTTAGCATCAGTTAAATTGTTACAGTGTTTAGGAATTTAATTCCTAACTCAGTTGGTGAAATATAAAGTCTGGTTCAACAGGAATGAACAAGAAATAACATTATAGAGAGAAAAATAACATCAATCAGATCATACAAGATATTCTTTATGAGATAAAAAATTGGTACCTGATGATGACCAGAAGGTACTTGACTGAAATGTTGTTATAATAATAATCTCTATAAAAATCCAAGATGATAACAATAGTCTGAATAAACCAAAATATATTTGACTGCATCTTTTAAGCTTAGTTGTCTCAGTTTTCATTGTAAGTTTCTTTGTACAAAATAGAAGAGTTTGATGGGCCAGTTAATGGTGGTTGTTACTTATGGCGGTTTACTGACGTGTTTGTCTACTAACAGTTGGCATCTGCTGCCAAGTGTTCCTTTCCAAGCATTCTTGGCAAATTTGTTCAGACTAATCTCATCAGTTTATTGTATATGTATAGATGTTTTATGTCAAGACCAGAGAAGTTATGTATCTCTACTGCCCATCTTGTGCACCTTGTTAGAGATCAGGAGACTTGCCAATCAGCTACATTCAGCCCCAAACTGATTGCAGAGTAACAGCAAGGAAGATAACCTTCAACTTCCCAAAGGCAATTACCAAATTTTGACTTCTGGGGTTTGATGCCAGAAATGCTTGAGTTCCTCCAAATAGTAAAATATGGAGAGTGGTCAAACAGTCATTTTTTCCCACTCGACAATCACCCTGGAAAATCCAACTGTGGACAAGTTTTCATAATTGCTATGCGATAATGACGCTATTGATATTATGCATCAGAAATATCCTGGGTGGACGGATAATGCATTATAAACAAATGTCATAGAAATATTTTATCTTATTAATTTTTATGAGTACTTAATTTTTAGTTGCTAGTATGGTTAACCAGGCCTTTCCAAGACAAAATGGATGGGTTCATCTTACCAGAAGATTTTTCTGATCAGTTCTATATCCTTAATGTTGTAGACTAAAAATCTGAGTAATTTGTGATAAAAAAATATAATAAATTAAGATAAAAGTTGATTTTCAGTTTTGTTTAATGGCATCTCAACCTCCACAGATTATTTTCCAAGCCTTCTTTCCTCATTATGTAGCATAGAAATTTCAACTTATTTGGATTCAAAGTACAAGTTTATGTTTTGTTTCCATTTTCTTTACAATTTGGTTGTTACTGTAAAACTACATTTTTATTGATTCAAGTCTGTTCTTCATCTGTGAGAAGATTGTCCAGCATTCACTGCCATATAGGAGGACTGATATTACATAACAGTTCAGTACTCTTTTCTTTGTTTCTGTTCCTTCAAGTCACTTCTTTATCTGTGAGGAGATTGTCCAGTTTTCACTGCCATATAGGAGGACTGATATTACATAACAGTTCAGTATTCTTTTCTTTGTTCTTAACAACATTTTCATGTTTCTTAATACTTTGCTTAGCTTTTGGATGGCCTCTTTTGATATTCAAATACATCTTCAGATTTTGGTGTTACATTTTTTTTGGTCTTTGTTAAAACATTTTCTAGACATTTAAATTTTTGGGTTTGTTTAATTTCGGAGTTTTCATTTCATAGTTAATATCTTGAAATGTTCCTTTTGTTGACAACTATACATTATGTCTTCTTACAATTGATGTTTAGTCCTTTCTTCCCAATTTCATTTACAATCTTCTGTTGGAGGTTCTGATATCAGCACTGTATCATCCACATAGGAAAGACAAAAAATAAGTAATAAAGTGCAAGAGAAATGATAAACAAAAACTAACATGAGCAAAAAACTCTGGCTGTTTCGAGTTTTATTACGATTTTACCTCTTTGATGGTTTAAACATTGCTTCATATTTTCTTTTTTTTTATCTTTGTAGCATTATGCACATATAATGTTGGATGGTATGTATATTGATTGATTGGGTGATTTGTTTTTCTAGAGTTTATCAACAATTTGTCGATTATTTAAAGCCAAAACATATTGTAAGAACAATTCTTTTGCAGCTGAATAACCCATAGCTTAAAGAACGAAATTGATTTATACCTTCCTGAAGAGTATAAATGAATGTAATGAACCCAACTGAAATTCAAACTCAGGCCTCCGATTTCTCATTCTCAGCTGCTATACATTACGCCACCTGCACCTCTATAGTAGGTAGATACTACAATAGTAATATACATATAATATGTTATATAGCTAAAAATGAAGATAATATTCTTGCTAACATAACAACATGTATAAAAATATCTGACATTAAGAGATTTGGGGAAAAGTGATGAGTAGATATAAAAGGTTAGATTTGATATTTTACCAACTGTAAAGTTCCTGTAGTTCAAACAGTAAGAACAGCTGCTACGGTTAACGAGGCTTCCTTGAGGTAAAAAGAACATGAAGTAGAATTTTAGTGGAAGCTTTCCATTTACTATTTCCAATAAATGATGCCTGCTTGCTATTGTCAACTGATAACCAAAGCAATTTAGTGGCTAAAAGAAAAATTAACTAAAAATTAAAATGAAAGAAAATTTGAATGAAAATTAATAAGAAAGGTTGATAATGTTTTATTCTAAAACAAAATAAAAATGATTTCATACTGTTGCTACAAATATTCTATACATTCAAGTGGGGTGAAATGTTTTTAATTAAGGTATTTATTCATACTTCAGTTTTATTCAAATTCGAATTAATCAGGTTACAACAAATTCCTATTGACAAAGACTCATTTTAACTAGTAGTACTGAGTAGTAGTGTTTTCTTTTTTATTTCTGTACATTGACACTGCAGATCTTGAGTTATTTTTTTTTTTTTCATACCTTTACTGGCAAGAATGCTAGGATATGGAACTGTCTTTTGGTCATAATAAAATTCATTATATTTACAAAAAGAATAATATCAATCAAAAAGCACAGAATTAATCTAATATATAAAGCTGAAAGTTCAGGTGTGTGTCATTTTGAAATCCTGAAAATTAATAAAATATACATAAAAGTGGTTACTTGTATATGTTCAAATGTTATATAGCAATTTACTAAGCATAGCTTAGATGTGGCACAAGGCTGAAAGTATGGGGCACTTAGTGAGGAATGAACTCACTATTCAGTCACAATTGGTCTAGCAAGACAAGCTTGCTAACCACTACAACATATCAAAGTGCACTCTTCAAATGTTATGTAAAACTATCAATGTGATTTTATTATTTATATCTGCTAGGTGTCATATATCTTGCACAAATTCTTGATTAATGGAAGTAACTAATTTGCATATTTAATTTTAAGAATCATTAAAAAATCTTTTGTCATTTATTTCCATCTGATCTTTTGTGGTCTTTATATATATATATATATATATATATATATATATATATATATATATGGTTTTAACGAAGACTTTTATAATTGTTTAGTTATTCAAATATAGCCACTGTCTGTCCTCAAAGTAGTAATCACCTCAGCATTTAGATCACAGTTTGGAAGTAAAGGGAAGTAAGCAATGTTGACATTTTTTTACAGTACATCTTAAAGTCTAACAAATGTTATAAATTATAATAACATTTGGTGACAGAATTAGTGACCATATAGCTGCTAACACGTGAGGTTCCCATAACTGGCAGCTCTGTAATGTTAAATAAGTGTAAGTCTTATATCTCTCTTCTTTTCACTTATTTGCCTCATCATTTTACAGGTGAAATAGTTAGATGTAACCATAAGTTCCATGCTAACAGTTTTTTTTCTTGTATTTCTCAATCGTGGAACTCTCTTCAGGCTTCTTGATTTCCAGTCAGGTTAGATCTTCAAAAATGTAAATGCAATCTCAACTGTTATCTGCTGTCCTTTTAATTGATACTCTTTTATTGTTCTCTCTCTTCAACAATGTCATCCTGGGTATGCCGGTAAACTACATATGGCAGCAAGGCCTCTGATCAGGAGGTTTTGAGGAGTGTGGAACCATCTTTTAATTGCTCTTGTTACCAGATTCACCTTGACCCAGGGTGGTAGCACTTGTTAGGGTTTCAAATATGGGCAAATAGTTAACACTATAAAAGTTTAAAAATACGTTTTTATAGTAAAATTATCTTCATTTTTGAAAATAATATATATTACTAGCAATACATTTGGCTCTCGATAAAAACCCTTTTTATAAAAATACATCAATGAAACCTGTTCTACAAACTGATTTCTTACAAAGAATACATTTTCTATTCATATGAACATATCCTAAAAATCTTGTTGGCATTAAATAACTCGTTGAGTTTGGGATGCTGTAAAACAAAATGATCTAAACCCTTAACAATGTTTTCTTTTTTTTTTATATTCCCTTACACTGAGTAACCACTTGTGTCTTAGTAGCTTTATTGTCTTACTTGGGATGAAATAATTAAAAAAATTCCAAATTATATAATAACCAAAATGTTGAATTGCTTTTAATATAACAATGCTATTTGTGCCATTTTAAGGCATATACAAATCTCTCAAATGAAGAAATGATTGCAATTTTCAGTAGAATGAAGAAAAGATTATCATTGCTAGTAATATAACAGCTTAAAAAAATTAGAATATATTTATAAAGTTTACAATTCTGAATAGTATGGAAATATTATTATTAGACAGAATTTTGGGGAAAAGCAGTAATGGAGGAAAAAAAAGAAATTCAAATTATGTAAAATGTAAACATTATTAAAATTGTCACTTGCAGGCCAAAACAAATACTTGACACCAAGACACACATGACACCACATATATTATTTGCTAGCATATAAAATTCAGATCTAAATTTACAAAACAAAAATAATAAGGCAAATATAACATTTAATACTGTTCTTATAAGACAGCCATCTTCTTACACTTAAAATGGACAGCTATGAGGTTTGGATGAATTAAAGCAAGTCATTGTATATATTCATATAATAGAGTACTACTTTTTTTTTAAATCATTTCCCTTAAAGCAAGGTGATAATGCTACTAAGGTGGAAGGAGTTACTGGTAGTGGAAGAGAATGAGAGGACTTTAGTGAGGAGAAAGGACAATAAAAGAACAAGAGTCAGGAAGAAAAATGGTGACTGATGCTGCATTTAAGTTTTTGAAGATTGTAGATGAGAAGCAAGAAGAGTTTTCCACAGGTGAGAAGTGTGAGAAAAGAAACTATTAGAATAGAACTTATGGTCACATCTAGTTAGTTCAACAGGAAAACAGTGAGAACTAGTTGCCAGTCTAGTAGTACACTTAAATTTATACAGTTGAAGTACCAAGGAGAGCTCCTTAGAAGTAAGAAGTAGATAAGTCACATCATGATGGTGGGAAAGTAAAGCAAAGTAAAGTTGATATACCAGGTCAGGAACATTAACATTATAGACTCTTCTTTGAACTTGTAACTTTGCCCATCTACTCGAGTAAGTAGTTATTCTTTTTTACAGACACACCTGGTCAGGTGCATTTTGTGTTTCTTCAACACTCACTGTGATTTATATTGCAACTAGGTGGAACAGACCTGGAAGGGAACCTACAATCTAGCATGGTTAGTATTTACACAAGGCCACTACACTCAAATCCTTGGTCACAAATACTTATAACTTTGTGCTAATACAATCTTTACGGCTTCTGCACTTTTCTCTATTCATTTTCAATGACAATGATTATGTCAAGCATTTCCCAACAATGTCACATAGATCCTTTTCCAAACTGATATTATCAAGAAGTCATTTCCTTGACATGGCGAGATTCACATTGTTAAAGCACAATGACTTTAACCACATGTTCATATATATATATATATATATATATATATATATATAATTAAGTAATTCATCGAGCCTAGAAGAAACCTCAACAGAATGCAGAAAGCACTGGACAGCCATTTCATCCTATATTTGGGATTCATCAGCAGTGCGCATCCACTACCGAGAATTGAAACCCAGACAGTTACGTTATCAGGCAAACGTCATACCAATTGTTCCAATGGGCCTCAGTGACTAAGAGGTAGCGAATTAGACTCGATATAGCACCGCTCGATCACATATTCCATGGTGGAACTCATCTGAGTTTCCCTTACCCATAGGACTATCTGATTCACTACTGCTTCGTCACCAAGGCCCATTGGTACAGTTGGTATGTCGTTTGCCTGATAACATAACTGTCTGGGTTTCAATTCTCTGTAGTGGATGTGCACTGCTGATTAGTCTCAAATATAGGACGAAACGACCGTCCAGTGCTTTCTGCATCCTGTTGAGGTTTCTTCTAGACTTGATGAATTACTTAATTATAATTATCTCAAATCCTTCTAATAATTTCTATCACACACACACACACACACACACACATATATATATAATCATTCGCAAACAGACTGTTTTGATGTATGGCTAGATGTCTGATTGCTTCAAGGTGGGATTGGCTTGAATCAATTGATATATGTGTGTGTGTGTTGGTGAAAATAACTCTATACTTTTTTACAAAAAAAAAAAACAATCTAAAAATTCTTGAAGCTATCTATATTAAAAAATTTGAAACCAAGCCTTAATAAAATTATGTATACTCCACAAATATTTTAAAATGTTTATAATAGATAGTTTGAAATACCAAAGTTTACATTAATAGTTTCTCTTTTTACTACTCATGTCATAAAAAAATTTTCTAAACCATACTTAGTTACCTCCCTCTAAATGGTTTCAGCAGTCATGCACTCACACAGCGTTTCTCACTCTATTTGTAAGTAATTTAAGTTACAGAACAATTTTAGGGATCATGTACTGACATAGCGTTCCTCACTCCATTTGAAAAAAATTATCTTGCAGATAACAACAATTTGTCTCTAACAATAATGGATACTATAATACTTACTTTATTATAAAAAATACCCTGATGATGACATGGCTATGTCAAAAGTACTTGGTAATAAAATAAATATGTCTAAGCATGGTGATTTTATCTCGTTTTTCACTAATTACATCAAAAAACTTATCCGAGAGTATGAAAGGATCTTAACAAAAATGAGTGGACAGAATATGTCTAAACTGGGCAATGAAACATGTCTTAATATATATATATATATATATATATATATATATACATAGACACATTCTCTGTTCCTGACTTCTGTCTGATTGTGGTTTACACATAAAACTGTCATTAGCATAAAAAAGTTTTAGAGTAATTTTAAAGATGATCATTTTTTAATATTTTATGCATATAATATTTGAACAACCAGAACAATGACTGCTGTTGTTTTAATTAATAACTGTTTGTCACTTTTTTCAGATAATGAACAAATCTTAATTAAATTAAATATTCATTAAGAAAAACCTTTATTAAATGAATTACAACCACTTACAAAAGTTTTTATGAAGCTGGAATAGAAATATTAATTAAAAATTGAGATAAAAACATGATAATTCAATTTCATATCCTAAAATAATTTGTTTTTAAATTTTATTTATTTTGTTTATTTTATTTATTTATTTTTTTTTTGCATGAATTCTTAATTCAAATTTTATTACATATTACTTATGGGTGCATATATTATATGTATTTTTTATTATTTAAAACATTATATTTCAATATCATATCTTAAAACAATTTTTTTTACACCATCGGTTGAGCAATATATTTGACAGTGATTGTTTTTTTTTTATTGGGTGATTTGGAAAATGTAAAAGTTTAAAGAGGATTTTACAATTATTATTATCAGCATAATATCTATCAAATGTGACTATTAGGATTATTTATATATAGATTGGTACTTCAATCACTTCATCATGGTGTAATGGTCAGCAAGCTTGTTTTTGCTAGATCAATTATGACAGAGTAGTGGGTTCAAGGTGGCAAGATGGAGTAATGGATAGCTGCTTGGATTGGGGGAATCAGAGAACCAAATTCAAATTCCCGTCGAATCCATTACATTCACTTACGTGCTAATACCCTTGGGAAAAGTATGAATTCTTGTATTCTCCCCCAGCTATGTGTAAATAGCAGGACAGACCAGGTTATATAGCCTTGGATGGCAACTGGTCTACTGCAGAAAGAAATGGCAACCTACTACAGGAAAAAAAATCTAGCTTGTCAGTCATGTATCGAAAGATACATGATCGCCTTAGCGTGTATCACACATTGCACATAACTGACTGAAGAGTTTAAATTTGACTAATTTGCTTTTTATAATTTAAAAATGAAACAAAGAAGTAGATTTACTTGTAGTTAATCCATTCTGGGTTCAAAAATATGGAACTGGTATCGTAACCTTCTTTATGGGATTCGGAAGACCAGCAATATGGATTCTTCTTTTCTTATGGTGAGAGAGCCCAAAACTTCATTTGATTAAAGGATTCACTGGCTGTGTATATAAGAAAGCCTCAAAGTTGGCCATATTGTAGTTCATGACATGGTATTCGATAGCTCATTATCTGACCATAGGCTGGTATTTGATCAATATCATCTGGGTTAGCTGGTTGAAAGGATATTATGTTGAGAGATCTAAAACCCTTTAATGATCTAAGAATTATATCACTGATGATATGACCAGTTGCATCATCCTGATTTCTCAATATACACAGGTATAAACACAGGCAAACACACAATATATTTGAAGAATTATTACTCATTGACATCCTATGATCAAGAAGGGATTTTAAAAAATTTGAATGTTTGATCATTTGTTCAGATTTTTGGAAATATGCTGGGTCAAGAACTTTTCAGCACTTTCTCACATATATAAGAATTAATATATGTAAATGCATACTCTAAAAGGAATTTATTCTTTCACTTTTATTTGCATGAAATTTAACTATATGTGTCTTTGGCACTTGATGTCTCTTAATATTGGGAATTTTTTGAAGTTTGTTTTTGACAGTAGCTTTATTTTTTTTTAAACCTATAAAATCATAACTTCATAGTATATTATACAGGCTTATTTAAGTTGTACACAATTTGTATAATACATATACATACACACATACATATAGTAGCAAAAAAGCTTCAAACTTTTTGTTTCTTCCCTTGCAAATAATGTGTTCAAATAATTGATATGGCAGCCCAATTCCACAATGAAATAAACATATCACAAGTCCAAACTCAAAGATCCAGAATAAAATGTCAAAATCATGAATTACAGGTCCAATGGCACAAATCCCAATACATGTAAATGGTCAGGAATCCAACATGCAAGCCGACAGACGAGGTAGAAAAATAAAACAACTTTTTCATTCAAGAACATCAACTGCTTTTATCAATGGAACAATTTTTTCATTGGGTGACAGGTGGGAGAGGACACACACTATTAGCATATCCAAGTTGCATTTATGGTAACAGCTGCGACTGATTTGTTTCTATTTTGGTTATTTTGCCTTTGGCATATCATACAGAACACATATGCCCTTTTTTCTCATTAAGTGTCTTTCTCTTTCAATATATATATATATATATAGAAAAATGTATGAAAAATCTCCCTGTGACATGCTTTTTCCTTTAGGACTTCATTGAACTAAATTTTTTCCTCACACAAAGCAAGGTGGGGTCTGCCTGACAGAGGATCTCAATTTACCACTTTATGTATGCCTGTCACTAGTTCTGGGCCTAATTTTTCCTTGTGCTTCTAAAGAAATCCTCCTCCCAGGTCATCTTGGGCTGTTCTCTTCCTCATCATTTAACAGACTGGTATGAAAGGGCCTCTCACTGCACTTAACATGGTCATCTTAGCATAGTCTATAGGCAAAGCAGTAACTCAAAGTTGTCAAGGCCTAATGTTTAAAGAAGAGATTCTGACCTGTCCATATCATCAGTGGATACATCACACATCTGGTATATCATGGTTCTGTCACATTCGGCTGAAGTCCGCTGTCATATTTAATAATTAATATCGCTAGCATGTTTAGATTTCAGAGACATGTCAAA
This sequence comes from Acanthosepion lycidas, assembly GCA_963932145.1. NCBI lineage: Eukaryota > Metazoa > Mollusca > Cephalopoda > Sepiida > Sepiidae > Acanthosepion > Acanthosepion lycidas. The sequence continues at coordinate 17,935,487 of OZ010583.1, read as the reverse complement.
ACCCACACAAGAAGAGGATCAACATGGCAGGCTTCCAGGCCAAAAAATAAATAATTGTGGAAAATAAAATTAAAATTTTGCAGTTGTAATAGAAAACAGATTATGGGATATAAAAAGATAATTTCAATGAATCACTGTTAGATCGAGTAAATTCAAAAATCTTGAAATTAGTGTCCCACTGAAAATATAAATAAAGGACTTTTCAAGTTAAAATAAAAATTACCAGCACATCAATACAGAGCTATATCAAATGATCCTTTATCCAAAAAACATGTCTGACAACTAAAATTATATGCCAGCTTCTGTCAATACACTTGTATTTCCTGTCCTACTGTAAAATGTGAGTGAAGACATTTTTTTAAATATATAAGATTTCTCTTATATCAGATGCATGTCTATTTCTACAAATGTTTTAGTGTGTAATTATTGGACGTAGGTGAGGATTGTAATGTAAAAACATTTTTGTTCATCTTAGGCGAAGGGGTACTGATAATCTTTCTGAAAAAATTATTTCAGTATAGCTTGACTGAAAATAATAAAAAATGTATATGTGGTAATTTTTTTCATCTTAATCCAATGAATATTCATTCGTATGTTTGTGTTTTGCAGTTTGGTGACTGCTTTATTGTACTCCCCCGTTTGGGAATGTGGATGTAAGGGATTAACAGTGGATGGTTCAAATAGACAGAAAAATGAAACTTCATTTTAAGTGTTGAAGCACACAGATTATATTGTATACTTGATTATTGTGATTCTTGTGACAGAGAGAGAGTTTGGGAAACACACACACACATACACGTATATATATATATTTTTTTAGTGAAATTGTAGAAGATTTGGATAGTGAAATTAAATCAGAGCATTTTGTTTACTGATGTGGAAATTTGATCTAGGGTAGAAGTTATACCCATTGAATCTGGGTCATCAGAAGATAATGGAAATGACCGAAATAATTTTTATTGATTAAAAATTGAAATAGAGCTGAGTAAGCTAGAAGAAACTTTGGAATTTTTGGTTGAAGCAGCAAAATCCTGTGATAATCACTTGCAAAGCAGTAGAGCCAAGGTTCAGTTGTAATCAGCCTGGTTTTTCTATATAAACGCATAGTTATGCTGAAAAAGAGGCAGATGGCAAGCATTGAGACGGAAGAGGGAGAGAGAAAAGAGAGACAGAAGAGAATTAGCCCAGGTAAGAGGTGGGCTAGAGACAGTGGAGAGTTGAGTTGGAGACTCAAGAAGGAGAGAACATGACGTCAGAGATTGGAACGAAGTGTCTGCTAACATGTGCTGTTGATATAAGTACTGCTACTTCTGCTACCACGAATATTACTACTACTTTTACTACTGCTAAGGAGGAATGCCACTATAAACTTTAAGCCATACACAGAAATCTTATTCCCCCATCACAAGAGTCATATAGCGTTCTGAGATGATTTAACAACAAGTTAATCATAACGCACTCTCTCTCTGTCCAGAATCCAGTGTATGCATTTCTCCGTCAATTACTTTTCTTTTCTATAACTTGTTTCTTTTCTATACTATTCTTTTCTGCTATATAGAAGACATTAACAATTCAATCATTGAATAATTGTTTGTCCGGCTTTCTACAGATATTAATTTATTTTTGCTGCATTCTAAATTTCTTAGCGCTGACTCTCCAGCCATGTCTACATCTTCAGTTGACCAGGAATGAATGAACATCACTTCTGCTTTTTGGATCAAACCAAACACAACGTGGGCAGGAAGCACGATTAAACCAGTGGACCGGTCAAATAATCTACGGATGCTCAGGGGAACTACAGCCACTCTCTTAAGTTCAGTTAGGACTGAGTAGACACCTCAACCCAGAGAGTAAGATGCTGGAGGTTGAGGTGCTGGGGCGAAAGTGTTAGATTCTGAGGCGCTGATGTCAAGGTAAACCGATATGTTTTTTCATTGTTCAAAGAAAGAAATATCATTTTAAAAGTCTTTTCAGTTATTTATCTATTTTAATTTTCCATTTATTCTTATATTTTTCTTTGTTTTTTATAATTTTTCAGATATTATTATGCATTTATTGTCTTTAATTATTAAAATCCATATTCCTTTCTTTTTTAGGTTGTGGTATGCATCAATTATTTTATTTTTAAAATATGTGGTATTTAGCAAGTTTATTAAGAATGTCTCACTAAGAATTATTATATTAACATAAGAACATTTCATGCATTGTATTTGTTAAATTACTTATACATTGTCATGAATAATTCTACTCTTTATATTTAAGCATAACATTTAATTTTTTTTATGAAAAAGGACATAATTTTTGAAATTATAGGGAAAGCATTTCAAGTCGTAATGTTTGTTTTGTTTATCTTTGACTATTGGTTCAGTATTGTCAATTTCTTTCCCTATCATTTATCATTCAAACATTTTTAATAATATTTTCCTATAATTTTATTTTTTTATAATTTTCTTATTGATTAAATGTAAGTTAGCATCTTTTTATGGGTGTTGACATATTTTCAAATTTGTAGCAAAAGTGTTTCGAGTTGTAACTTTTTGTTTACTAATTTTATTATTAGTTCAGAATATTTAGTTTCTTCTATTATTTATCTTTCATATATTTTTATTAAAAATTTTTTTTCATATATTTGATAATTTTATACTTTTGTATTTATTGATTTCTATTATTATCATTTAAAATATATATATAATAATAATTCTTGAAGTGGTATATTTGATGATGAGCTCTGACATCCAGTGTAAAATATATATGTTAGTTTATACACACATATATATATATATATATATACATACACACTTTGGGTAGAAGAAACATGTTAACCTAGGTGGGTAGTTCATCTAAAAGAAGGAAAACTGAATTTAATTCTCTGCTTCCTTGTGACCAAACCCAATTATCAGAAAGACTTTGAGAGTAAACCCTGAGGACAAATCCAGAGTTGGAGTTCTTAAAATGGTCTGATGTTATGTTCAACTCCATTCTGGCAGCTCTTGCTAGGACACTGGTGTCAAGCTGTATTGGTATCTAACTTTCCCTTGGACAACATCAGTGACGTGGAGAGGAGAGATGTGCTGCATGGACAACTGCTGATCTCTCATAAAACTCTACCCAGGTCTGCATCCTGAAGAGGACACATCATCAATATGATGCTCTATGGCAGTGGTCCTTGGAACATCTACTTCAGACATGACCGACACTTCAGCACCTTTTTATCTTCACTGTCTGAGACAGAGTCTGGGCATGAAAATACCTTGGAGAAGAGTGCTCAACAGAAAGAAAATAACATGGTGACATTGGGGAAGAGTGTCTTCGCATGCATTCATTGCAATCAAGACTGTCACACCTGTGTGGGCCTGTACAGCCATAACAGATCCTCAGCTACCATCGGCAGCAGAAGCATAACTCTTTGAGCACAGATCCATAGTCTCTCAAGACTGATGTATGCCACATATATATGTCGGGTTACCTCCTCCTAATTTTTGAAACTGCTCCTATGGGACACTTTCTGGACTACAAATACTTGGTGATATTTTTTCTTACTTCCTTCTCACCTTATCAATTTATTTACCAACATGTAACCTCTTGCAGAGAATGTGTTCCCTTTGGGAAATGCATGAACAATATAATCACACGCACATATGTACACACATTCACTCACTACACATACTTTGGACCATTAGGTTTTCACATTCGTTTGATACACACATATTTGTCTTTGTCACTTGTAACCCTTTATTGTTAATACATTATCATTTGTTTGTACATATATATTAGTTCTTGTCATTTCTTTTCATTTCTTTATGTGGACTCACATCCTGAGTCTGCCATGTTTGTTGTAGGCATTTCAGGGCGACACATGTGTTTATCTACCAATGCATACACTGGGCTGCAACATATATAAACATGTTAGTTTTTCATATGCTTATCTATTATTTAAGATATACTAAATGCTGTAACATTACATGATATGTGACTCTATCCTCAGAATATTGTGCACAATCGTCTACAAAATGAATGATAACTTGTATTTAATTGAAATTACTTTATTTATTTTATTTATTTAACTATTTTTTTAACAATGTGAATTATGTCTGCTGGCCTGTGTACTCAATTGATTTAATAAAGACAATGTGTTGTCTAACAAGGTTTGAATCTGTATCTCCCTTTTACAGGGGAAACCACTATCTGATACCAGCATGCTTTCTATAGTCAAGCAATCTAAATAATGTCTTACAAAGTCCATTAATGCCTTACTTATATATATATATATATATATATATATATATATATATATATATATATATAAAAACTGCATCTAGAGATTATATGCAAGTTATGAATCAATATAAAGAATTGCATCTTTAATGTTAAAAGTCCTATTATGATGTTGTTTAGATTCTACTCAATATTATTAACTTAGATATATAGTGATAGAGAAAACTATTGTTTATCATTTATATAAAGATGTTTAAAGCCTCTCTTGACATTGGTTTATTGCATCTCTTTTGATAAGGTATTCATATCTTTTGTTCAGTAACAGATGGCCCTTTTTGGAATGTGTTCAATTTCAACCTCTAACCTGAATTTTGATAATAATGTGAACGTTTGAGGGCTAATTGTATCTTGTATTAACATAGCAAGAATAAGAATTTGGGAAATTTCAGACCATTAATCTTTGTCTTATTGCTCTGTTAGCAACTGAGTAGGTTGGAGATCTTTTTTCTTTTTATGTGCCATGTCTCTTCAGGATGTAGGCGATCATGGCTCTCCACTTCCTCCTATCCCTTGTAGCTCTTTATAAGTTTTGTCCCTCTAGCACCTCCCCCAAACCACGTTCTGTCATCCACTTGCTTAAGCCCACCAGGTATGTCATTTGTTGCTTTTCCTTGTCCCTCTATTCAACCTGTGAGTATCATATTCTCCAGGCCCTTCTTTCTCATCACTAGTCTTACTAAATCTTAATGAAATCTACTTGGTTTATTTCAGGTTCAAATCTTCTCTAGAGCATTCTCCAAATTAACTTTATGACTTCTAATTATTATTTTAAATCCATTTTTCTTTTATTCTTCTAGATTCTTAATTGGTTTCTTTGAGTTTTTGAATGTTGTAATTTTAATTATTTCGTGTTTGAAATCATTATTAGGAATTGTCATGCAGGAAAACACTGAACCAGTATGGGTACCTTGTTATATCCAATCATGCATTAAAACATTGAACCATGGTTACCACCCTGTTATAATGTGAGGGCAACCATTGACAGCTTCCAATCTGTTTATCTGCCTAATTTCACTCACAAGGTTTCAGTAACTTGGAGGTTTCTTCATGGAATTGGATTTGGTGAAGTTGCTTAATCTTGAAATTTTTGACCCATTAAAAATAATTTCTCTGCAAACAAATTTTTTATCATCTCACTATTCTTCATACCAATCATTTTCGATGTGAAAATTTGATCACTTTTTTTAGCAGCCATATTTAATTAAACTGTTTACACTGAAACAAAAGAATGTTAGGAAGCCACATGCAAAATTTGAAACTGTTTTTACGAATAGTTTCAAATTATGTTTAAATAATGGGTAAATATTTATGCCACACCTCGTATATGGAATTTTGGGTGTGTGTAGCTGGTGTAGTAGTTATTGGTATGGAAATTTGTATTAGCAAGTTGAATTCATATTCTAACTTAGTTGCATTTGCTTTCACACAAAAAGGCAAAAATCCATCTTTTCTCCTCTCAGTGATAGGTTAATGATATAATGGAATATGCGTACACCTGTGTCCCCCCTCACTGGAATATGATTGGCTGGTGTCCGTCATAAATACCGACGGACGTATACATACGAGAGTCAGAGCCTTAGTCTGAGAGCTAAGTCTATAACGACGCACATTGGACTACACCACTGATCTACACTTCTTACCTGCGACTACGACGTGTACCAGTTGATTACTGCTACCATATTCTACTTGGTTATAGTAGCCAAAACCACTTAGCTACTTCATTCAAATATATCCCTTTCCAGGACATATCAGTTAAATATCAGGAAAACTGGGCTTTAGCCTTCGGTGGCAGCCAGTCTAAGAGAATGACTATTTTGAATTCAAAAACTGTGGAGAAGGCAATGGAAAACCACTATTTTTTCCCAAAAAAACAGGACAACTCATAATAAAGAAAAGTAAAAAGTAGACTACCCTGATTGTCCATTTCTTCAAGAGATATGATACTTCAAAATTTTCACAATACACATTCTGATTATAGGTAGGCAGAAATGCCAATCTGTAGTGAGCTACTAAGCATAGCTCAGATGTGGCACAGAGCTGTAAGTATGGTGCGCCCAGTAAAGATTGAACTCTCACTCAGTTGTGTGCCATACATGATATACACTCAGGCGATCATGTATCTTTCAATACATGACTGACAAGGCAGATTTTTCCTGGAGTAGGTTATCATTTCTTTCTGTGGTAAACCAGTTGCCATCAAAGGCTATAGAACCTGCTATTTACCCATAGCTAGGGGGAGAAGATGAGTATTGATACCTTTCCCAAGGGTATTAGCACGTAAGTAAATTTAATGGATTTGACTGGAATTCAAACTCAGCTGTCTGATTCCTCAATCCGAGCTGCTATCCATTACTCCACCTTGCCACCTTGAACTCACTACTCTGTCATAATTGATCTAACAAAACAAGCTTGCTTGATATAATTCTTAGATCATTAAAGGGTTTTAGATCTCTCAACATAATATCCTTTCAACCAGCTGACCCAGATGATATTGATCAAATACCAGCCTATGGTCAGATAATGAGCTATCGAATACCATGTCATGAACTACAATATGGCCAACTTTGAGGCTTTCTTATATACACAGCCAGTGAATCCTTTAATCAAATGAAGTTTTGGGCTCTCTCACCATAAGAAAAGAAGAATCCATATTGCTGGTCTTCCGAATCCCATAAAGAAGGTTACGATACCAGTTCCATATTTTTGAACCCAGAATGGATTAACTACAAGTAAATCTACTTCTTTGTTTCATTTTTAAATTATAAAAAGCAAATTAGTCAAATTTAAACTCTTCAGTCAGTTATGTGCAATGTGTGATACACGCTAAGGCGATCATGTATCTTTCGATACATGACTGACAAGGTAGATTTTTTTTCCTGCAGTAGGTTGCCATTTCTTTCTGCAGTAGACCAGTTGCCATCCAAGGCTATATAACCTGGTCTGTCCTGCTATTTACACATAGCTGGGGGAGAATACAAGAATTCATACTTTTCCCAAGGGTATTAGCACGTAAGTGAATGTAATGGATTCGACGGGAATTTGAATTTGGTTCTCTGATTCCCCCAATCCAAGTAGCTATCCATTACTCCATCTTGCCACCTTGAACCCACTACTCTGTCATAATTGATCTAGCAAAAACAAGCTTGCTGACCATTACACCATGATGAAGTGATTGAAGTACCAATCTATATATAAATAATCCTAATAGTCACATTTGATAGATATTATGCTTATAATAATAATAATTGGAAAATAATTCACCATAGTTAACTGTAATTGGCAAATATACTCAACAAATAGAACTAATAAAGTTTGCAATAAACAATAACAAAAGAAAGAAAAGAACAGGGCTAAAATAATACTAAGCAGACAATATATGTTTGCAAGACAAACCTAAGTGAAGCAACAGCAATAAGGCAAAAAGTTCACAAAGTAAGAATGCTGTTCACATACAAAAGGGATACAGTCAAGTTATTATAGTGTTCTGACATCAAGACAAGAAAGAACATGGCAGATGTAATCAAGAAATGGCCCATTTTTATTGGTTAGGAAGAAATCCCAGTGTGCATCTCTACAATTTGTCTATAAGTTTGGGGAGGGGATATGTTAGGAATCATTCCTATACAATTGGAACAAAAAAATAATGATAATAATAATATTTTACCAGAAGACATACAGGGAATTGTTCAGCAAGTATAATTGAATATAAAAATGTTTAATAATTAATTTTCAGTATGTCAATAGGAATAATTTATACAATAAGGAATCTTAACAGAATTTTGTTAATTTTACCTCTTGAAAAAAAAAAGTAATAAATATTTAATATTTTCTAACTTTGTTTTGGCATACCTTGAGGAACTCTTTTGAACAGTAAGTGATAAATAAATTTTTTTTTTTTTTTGAATAATTATATTATTCTTTCCAGAAATATTTTGGTTCAATATGCTTAAATGAAACCAATCACTTAAAAATTTGGTTGTAAATGGAGAGAAGTGGTTAATACAGGATTTAATACCTTTTGCACAGTTTTATTAAGGCACCTCAAAGGATTCGTGTTTTAAAAGAACAACAATGAAGCAAATGAGAACAAGCAAAATGGTAGAATCATGAATGTCTGCTTTGTTTTGCATTGTCTCTACAATGGAAGGAAGCAGCAGTTGTATTGAACCTGAGACAAGAAGTCTAAGAAAAGGTTTTCTTCCAGAAACAATCTGATAATCTTATTTTGCTTTCTTTTGTTCTTCTGCTCCTACATTTTCATGAAGAATGATGAGGCATATCAACACCTATATGAGCCAGAAGGTGCAGCCTAATGTCTTTTTCAAATTAGGTTTTTTGTCATATTTTACATAAAATAAATTATATCTTAATATTCGCTAAGCTTTGGCTTAAGGGATAATGAATATTTTTTTTTACTAAATTTCACACCATGTAAGGCTCAAGAGCAACTCAAAATAGAGGGATACTGTCAAAATGGTGATTATGAATGAGTTGTATGATATGAATAGAAGAGAAAGTGGTAGGAAGTAAAGCTTATGAGTATATAGAGGATAGATAACAATGAGGCACTAGACAAAAATGAATCATGAAAACCATCACCCTAGATATATAAAAAGCCTTTGAAAAGGTGCAGCATCAGGGGTTGCTACATAAAGTCTCCAGTTATGGAATCTTTTTAAAGCCTTTCTCAATTATCAAATCCTTCTTAGGTAAGTCCTTAAATGTTTTTGTTAACTGCCAGTCATCAGAAAAAACATCTGCCTAAGAACTTACTCCAATCTGTTTATCTATCCAGATGATACAAGAGTTTATAGGTGCACCTCCCAAACCCTGGATTACCAGAACCTGGCAGCTGATCTTTCCCCTCTCACATAGCTCTGGTGGCTCAATTGAAGAAGGAGTGGTTTGTAAAATCCTATATTTCCCAAACCAAACTAGTAACATCCATCTACCACTGAGCAGACCTTGAAATTTCACCAATCATGATTAATGGGTGTTCAATCAAGGATACTGAAGTTCAACTCAGTCCACAAGTGCAACTCATATATACGCTTTATCACTAAAGATGCTGGGAAAATGGTCAGTTAATTGTACCACTCCAGTGAGTATCTGTCTCCCCCTGCTATACTTTGTTTTTTCAAGATACAAGTCAGACCAATTGCTGCCATATATGAGCTGGAGCTACCTTACCTGCCATTATTGGTATTGTTCAAAAGCATCTTTGTGGCCTTGTGGGTGATGAATTTTTTCCCAACCTACAGCCCCATTACTACAGACAAAACATTACAAGTCTCTCACTGCTCTATCACAATTTCCATGGCAAATGTTCTGATATGTTACATTCTTTAGTTCCATCAGTGCTGACTTTCATATTTCTTTTATTTTCCCTTAGTAAAATGTAAGTTCCACTTGGACAGCTTTGTCATAAGAACTGTTACTTTGTGGAACGGACTCCCAGCAGGATGTTTTTTTCAATCACTACAATTTTGACTTCTTCATACTTTGGGTTAACCAATATCGTTCATACATAACCTCATGGTCTTCACTTTTTGCCTTCTCACCACACAAGCTTATGGCCACATCATATTCAAACACCAGTTCTCTTCTGATCACCAAACTTAACCAATATCAAGCCTAGTCAGTACTTAGATGGGTGACCACTTGTCCTTAGATGGGTGACCAGGTGCTGTAAGTTTATTTGTGTGGGTGGTGTAATGGATAACAGTTCAGAATTGGAATTCAGAGAGCCAAGTTCCAATTCCAGTCAGGTTCATTATATCTACTTATGCACAAATACCTTTGGGAAAGACTTCTTCTACCCCCAGCTATGGGTTGATTAAAAGAACTTGTCTCAGTAAAAATCATTATTCCAAAAAATTCTTACAATCTAAAAATATTTTATGGCTCTAAATAGCCTGCAGAAGGTTGATAAGCTATAAAAAACAAATAAATCAATCAAATACCACACAGTAACCATCTACCTTGAATGGCTCTTGGGCCTTGTATTTGGTGAACATTAGTATAAAAATAAAACAAATTGAGGAGGTCAAGATAGAAATGTTAAAAAAAAAAGCATCCATGCAGGATTTTGTTCCACAAAGTAGCAGTTCTGGGGAAAAATCTATTTGAGTCAAATTTTCTTTTTGTATTTAAAACATGGAGGAAATGAGGGTGACTTGAGTCTATGGAAGTAGCATGGCATGTCCCAGTTTTAAATGTCTGAACTCTACCAGTAAAGAATACCGATCATCTGGACATTTGCCATGGAAATAGCATCAGAGGAGTGGCAAGCTTGTAACATTGCATTTGTGAGAAAAAGATTGTTTATGCAGTCTTTCTACTCTACAATTTTGAAATATACCCAGGCTGGAAATTGAGAATTAAGCCACCCCAGGCCTGATATGGCATCAATAGTTTATTTTTTGCCTAATATTACTCTTGTAAAAGTAAGGCATAGCAGAAATAGTCAGATATTTCCTCTAGCAATAGAATGAGCCAACCACTTCTTCCAGATTCTTTGTCAATGGATTTCCACTTGGGGTCTGGAGTGAACTTGAGACCTGTGGGTTCATTGTTATTATTATAAATAAAATATAAAATAATGATAATGATGATAATTATAAATAAAATTTAAACCTTGTTTAAAATAAATAAATACAAAATAAAAATAATAAAATTACTCCCAGCAAGCAACACGGGCTGTTCCTGCCAGAAATATGGACATCTCAACAAGAGATGTGAGATTCAGTCTCTTCGCCCAAGAACTGTCGGGATGACAACACATGTGTAACTTCTCTCTGTGATAGGACTTGTGATATTACAGAGTGACTTCCTTCCTTTTATAACATGAACCTTATCATAGTTGTAATGTAAAACACACACTCAAATACATAAATAAAATTGTATGAAACTATCATACAATTTACTATATTTTTTTTATTGTTATTATGTACATTTGTTTGTTCTATTTTTCCTCATGAACACAAGCCCAATTTTTATGACCACATGGTGTGAATGAATATATTTCTACAGACACAACATTAAGAACATGTGGCCACTTTGAGATCAGAACCATTCACCATGACTGATGAAAACAGTGATGATGAAATGATACTAGCTTGGTTTTTGAGATATTGAAAATAACATACCAATTATTGCCCTGTTGAGCTGTGAAGATTAATAGTTAAGATTAGTATTCTCTTGAATTGGCTTTTTAGTGAAGGTAGTCTATCAACATAGAGGGCATCACTACGAAATTTACATGGCAAGCTTTGTGCTAATTTACATGAGAAAAGTGATGCTTGCTTGCCAACAAATCAAAGTCAATCTGTAGCTGTAGATCTTGAAAAAAGCACCATCTTCTTTTATAGGCCATACCTTTTCATGATATGGACGATCATGACTCTCCACAACTTTCTATCCTTTGTATTTCTTAAAAATATTTGTTCTTTTACTATTTCTCACAGTCCCCATTCTGCCATCTATTTACACATGTTCATTAGATAGCTTACTTGCTGTTTCCCTCTCTTTCCCTCTTTCCTTCAATATGCCCTGTGAGTGTTAAACTGTCCAAGTCCTCTTTCCTCATTGTGTTCTATAAATTCCAAGATCATTTGCAACCGTTTGTCTTGCTAACTTTTGGATTTCCAGTTGATGTCTACAGTGAACTTGGGACCCAACATTAAGAACATGTAGCCTCATTGAGATTAGAACCATTCATTATGACTGATGAAAATACAATCCTAAAAGTGATGATGAAATGATACTAGCTTGGTTTTTGAGATATTGAAAATAACAAACCAGTTATTGCCCTGTTGAGCTGTGAAAGCTAGATCAGAGGAGTGATCCAATGCAAGGATCTGATCATGTAGGGGTGGTCTGTGTAGAAGAGAACCAGACTAACAAGAATAAAATATCTCAACTTGGGTGTGTCTGGTATAGTTAAGGGTAGTATTCTCTTGAATTGGTAGTTTAGTGAAGGTAGTCTCTCAACATAGATGGCATTACTACCAAGTTTACATGGTAATCTTTGTGCCAATTTTTTTTATATATTTATGCCTCTTGCTTGGAAATAGAACTTAAAAAAAGCACCATCTTCTTTTATAGGCCATATTTTTTCAGGATGTGAACGATCATGACTCTCCACTACTTTCTATTCCTTGTAGCTCTTAGCAATATTTGTTCTCTTACTATTTCTCACAGTCTCCATTCTGTCATCTATTTACACATGTTCATTAAGTAGCATACTTGCTGTTTCCCTCTGTCCATCAATATGTCCTGTGAGTGTTAAATCCTCTTTCCTCATTATGTGCCCTAGAAATGCTAACATCATTTGCAACTGTTTGTCTTGCTACATTTTGGATTTCTACTTGTGTAAAAGAGAACCAGACCAACAAGAAAAAAATCCTCAATTAAGGTGTCTAGTTAAGAGTGGGGTTCTCTTGAATAATTGGCTGTTTAATAAAGACAGTCTCTAAACATAGATGGCATCACTGACCTTTCAACTGCTTCTTTCTGATGCTAAGTATAAATGACCTTTTTGTTTCCATTTTCTCTAAAACTTAAAAAATAAAAATATTGAAGATGAAGAAGTCCATGAAAAGTAGACATACACATGTGCATGTGTGCATATATATATGTGTGTGTATATATATATAATTATTATTATATTTTTATTATGAGAGATTAAAAATAATTTAATCACCAGTTACATAGCATCACCCGAAGAAGTATAATCATAGTATTGAAACATGAAAGCTTTTGTGTAGCGATTTAAAAAATGTTTTTATTAGATAATAAAGATATAATAATAATATGATAATAAAAAAGTAAATGTTATGAACAGTGAATTTTCACTCCACCTGTTCTTTCTCTCATTTGTGTGTGTGTGATATATATATATATATATATATAATAGGTTGACCCAAGCCTTGAGTGAAATTGAAGAAGTATTTGGGAACTGTCGATGGCTGTGCTAGCATGAAGTTGCAAGGCATTATGACTGAGAGTTTGAGTGTATTGGCCTTGGTCATGCTAGATAATGCGCTCTTTCCCAGAAACCTCAGCATAGTTACAATATAAACCACAGGTGGGTTCTGTGGATGTTGAACAAATACAAATGCATCTGAGTAGTAGTCTGCAACAGGGATTGGCTAACCTACCATATAGACAGGCATACTCGTATGCAAGCAGCAAGCCACCACCACATACACACATAAGCAAATACACATACATGCACATTCATACTTATATACATATACTTTTATATATAACAACAATTGGGAATGAAAATTCAAAAGACAGATTTTGATGATATATAAAGTTGGTCTTTGTTTTTTTGGGGTTTTTTTTTGTTTTGTTTTTTTTTTTTTTTTTGCAGTTCATCAGATCATGACCTAGATCAGGATTTTGGCCCTTCCATATATATATGGAAAAATGTTATCAGCTTAAACTGATGCCAGGAAGATACGGTTAATGAAAATATGAAAAAGATGAAGAGATCTTACCAAAATAATAATAATGTTTAATAATGAAAATACTATATCGTATAAAATATTTCACTGTTAATATCTTACAAAATAGATAAAGGTTAACTTCTGAATCAATACAAATGTATGTTATTTCTACAGAGCTGAATCTGAAAAAATGCATTTCATACATTTTGATGTTAGTAATTTAATAAGCATAGGTCAAAGGTAAAGTAGATTCATCGGCAGACAAAAACCTCTGTATCAGATGATCTCAACAGAAGATGAGTAATAATAAAATGAAGAAGAAAAAATTTAATGTGAGGTTTTTATTTACTATGATGGTCATTAGTGATAAAAATGTAGAAAGAAAATATTATTTAGACACCATTTATTTTTTAATTTATTTCATCGCTATTTGTTATTTGTTTATTGCCTCTGGTTATAGAGAGTCATTATGAATGCTATCTCTGTACCAGCTTTCTTAGATAGGTGACCATGTCTCTTCCCAATTTCCTGGCTTTTTTTTTTTTTTTTTTTACTCTAAGTAATTCTTCTTTTTCTTTATAGAAAATAATACTGAATATCATTTTTTTTATTATTCTACCTCAAGCAAGGCAATAAAGCCACTAAGATGCAATGAGGGTGAGAGAGAAAAAAAAAAACACTATTAAGGAGAAAGAACAATAAAAGACCAGGAATTAAGACAGAAGATAAAAATAAAAATTGCATTTAAATTTTTCAAGATTAAAGTTGACTGGAAGCAAGAAGCCAGAAGAGAGTTCCACATGGGAGAAGTGCAAGAAAAGAAACTGTTAGCATAGAACTTACAGTTTCATCTAGCCACTTCAACTGTGAGATAATGAGACCTAATTGGCAATCTAGTACTGTGCTTAAAATCAGCAAGTCTAGGCACCACAGAGGAAAGTTTTTCAGAACAATTATCATGAAAGTATTTATAGAAAAGACACAGGGAAGCTAGGTGATGTAATGGAATAACCTGTCACTCCCCCCCCCACACACACACCACGAGTGACTACACTATAGGTAGTACCTACCTATAAGTATCTGTAAGTCAATGGACTATAGAGACTAGCTGGGATCTGTTGAGTATGACTCAGACTTATGCAAGAACTACCGACCTTCCAATAGTAGCACTCACTACTGAATTGACTTGCAACGACCTTGTTCATAACTGTTACCTTTATTCTTATTGTACTGGTTTTTTAAAATAAACCTTTATTTATTTTATCCACCTTGATTTTCAAGTATATATTCCTATTAGCATGGAATATATCAGAAGGGAAAGTGACTGAAACCAAGATGACAGGTCAGAACCATTAACATTGCAGATTCTTCTTTGGATTTTATCAAGAATCTTGAAATTTATAGCAGGAGCTCCAGTCCAGATGGCAGCAATATTAAAAGCTAGGCCAAATAGTAGTCTTATATGTAAGACAGATTCTGGTGAGAAAAATTGTTTAGCATGACACTGTGAACCAACTTGCAGCTGACCTCTAAATAATCTTTCTACTTTGTCAGTGGAAAATATTAGTCCTGGAAGTTGCAGTGAGTTAATTTATTATTGCAGTTATGTACAATTTAATCAAGTAGGTTATTTGCTATTTTCATCCTGGTCTTCTTTCTTTCACTATGACCTGTGAGTGTTAAACACTCCAAGCTTGCTTTCTTCATTATGTGTCCCAAAATTTTCAGCTGTTTCTGTCTAATTGTGAATAGCAGTTTCTTTGCAGTTGCTAATCTCCTTAAAAGTTCATCATAACAGACATATTCTGCCTGTAGTATTAACAACAGTGATCGGTAGATCCACGTTTTTGTCATTTCAAGTTTTTTCTCTATAAAGATACTGAAACCGAGATTATCTTTCTATAGCCAGGACAAATAGTTTTGCATTATTGTTTGGATCTTGTGTTATTTGTTTTCAATTTTATCATATCATTTGTGTGAACACTGATGTTTCTGATGACCTAATCGATTATTTGGGTTCATGGTATCTTCCCACACAATGTGAATTAATTGACAGTACTCATCTCTTTTCCAAATAATGACACATTGTATTGTGTTACATGATACCAGTGGCAAGGCATTTTTTATCTATTATCAAAATTTAACTTTCCAGGGCTTCAGGGATTCACCTGCCATCCTATTTCGCTGAGGAGGGGAGAAGTGGGTTCATGCCTTTTTGTTGTGAGACCATAACATACCTACAACATGGACTCTTCCAGGACTATATAAAGTATGCGATATAACACTCTAGGAGAAGAGGAGGAAAGAGAGAGAGAGAGTGTTCTAATATTGTAGTATCAGGCGCGTACGCCTACCAATATTGAACACTAGCACAGTAAGCTCTGCTTACACTTACACTATCTTTGTAACCTTTTTGTTTAATATATCTTTCTTACCTCTAATCCGTGTTCTGTGTTTTCCTTCCGTGGTCCCGACTTTGGGCCCACATCACTTTCCTAAGGGCACTAAAGCAAAATAAATGCAAACTGTCTCTGCCAGAGTTTGAACTCAGTATTCAGTTTTCATTCACCATGCTGTTAATTGTTAAATCAGCGAAACTATTTTCCATTTACATTTGATATTTGCTTTTTATTCATGTGAATATTTTTTTTTTAATCTAAAGAAGATTCATTTTTCTGTTTTAATTTCTG
This sequence comes from Acanthosepion lycidas, assembly GCA_963932145.1. Lineage (NCBI taxonomy): Eukaryota > Metazoa > Mollusca > Cephalopoda > Sepiida > Sepiidae > Acanthosepion > Acanthosepion lycidas. Next base: position 17,919,067 of record OZ010583.1, on the reverse strand, counting down.
GGGTGAAGAGTTATTATTTACATTATGATGAATGTCCTCATCTTTGTTGTTATTGTCACAATAACAAAGATAATAACAGCAAAGATAAGGCTGTTAGTCTGAATGTAAGTAAAATATATATTTTTAGAAAAATATGTGTTATCATTTAATGCAGGGAATCTTTAAAACGCTTGGGAAATTTCTTTTTAACATAAAGTGAAACAATTATATTGGTCTGCTGGATCATGCTAGACATTTTTTCTCAACAGAATCTATCTTACACATTTATATGTTTATCATTCGTCCATGCATTGAATATTGCTGCCACATCTTGTCTGGTGCTTCTGCTATATATTTAGAGATTCCTGATAAAATCCCAAGAAGACTTTGCAATGTTATTGGTCCTAACCTGGCATCTTGGCATCAGTCACTTTCCTGCCACCGTAATCTAGCTTCCCTGTACCTTTTCTATAAATGCTTTCAAGATAAATGTTCTGATGAGCTCTTTCATATGGTATCTAGACTTTATGAATTTTAATGGACTACTCAGTTGGCAAAATCTTTCATCATCTTACAGTCAAAATGGCTCAATGTAACCATAAGTTCTATGCCAACAGTCTCTTCTATCACACTTCTCTCTTGTGGCACTCTCTTCCAGCTACTTGCTTTCCAGTCAAGTTTTTTTCTTAAAAAATTTAAATGCAATAACAATCGTTATCTTCTGTCTTCTTAATTCCTGTTCTTTTATTGTTTACTCTACTTAATTTCTGTAACACTCAGTGGCTTTATTGCCTTACTTAGGGTAAAATGATTATATATATATAATATATATATAGCATAATGAGAACCATGTATACTTTCTTAATATGTATATATAGAAAAAGTTGCAAATTAAAAAAATAATAATGCTCTTTTATGCAAGTATTTATTTGTATATACATTTGATATTTCAGATTGGCCTGTTTGTTTACAAGTAGCGTCCGTCGCGAGACGCGGACGTCACGTGATATGGAACAAACATAAGATCTAAGATATTATTACAGTTAGATTTACGTTAAAAATATTCGTTCTATCTTTCATAAAAGAGCATTATTATTTTTTTAATTTGCAACTTTTTCTATATATATATATATATATATATATATATATATATATATATGGTGGACTCTCCTATCGTGAATGATAAATGAGTCGGCATTGGATGGTGCCTTTTGTTTTATACTTATGCATGCTAGAAGGGGCTATTGAAATATATCTGGGCAGCAACCTTTCTTTTAAACATCTTTCATTAAATATGATGCTCTGTTCTTACATTTTTCTATTTGGTAGGAGTAAGGGTGAACAAAAACTGTTCATATCATCCATTGTCCCAAGGATTTTCAGACACTTCCTTAGCCATTTTCAAAAGAGTTTTGTTTTCTTATTGTTAGTTCCTTTTCATATTTTGACTGTGTGACATGTATTATTTGTGTGGTTTTAAATCCTAGTAGGAGCATTAATTCTGTGTCATCGCATGTTGGGCATGGCTAGAATTCCAATGGGTAATTTACTATTTTTAAAAGACTTTCAGCACCCCACTCCCATTTTTAAAGAAGGTGAGTTTGATAGTAAGTGGGAGATGTTTGATATACAGGTCCTCTGTAATGAGCTATTTTCGGTAATTTCATTTACATAGAAGTCACATGTTTTCAAACAGTATTTTTTTTAAGTGTTCTTGTAGATTGCGCGTTGATAGATTCTTTTTTTTGCACTTTGTTCTCAAAATGTAAGAACGTTGGAAAACCAAATAAAAAAAATTAATAAAATTTTCCTTCCTGTCATGTTTAACAAAATATATATATATATATAAAACAATCCCCCTGAAGAACATACATTACCAAGAAACTTCAAAGTCAGGGAAAACAACAAAAAATTGATATTTAAGGTTAAGTAATTTTTTTATATTTTATATATATTTATATATAAAGAAATATATGTAATATTTTACATTGATTGCATAACTCGAACCTATGTTTATTTATCCATTTGGTTATATATATATATATATATATATATATATATATATATATACACACCAAACTGAGAAATATCCTAATCTCAAGTGACTATATAGAATGATAAGGCATGAGTAATGTAAGCTTAATCATAAGTACCATCGAGCAGGATCTTTGTTTATTAATAAGGCACAGTCTAAAATACCTCTTCAGATGGTAACTGTTCAATGTTATTGAACAAATAAGGAAAATATTTGTTAACAGTCAATTTTTTTAACTTGCTAAGAGACCTTTTATGTTTCCCAAATGAAATATTATTTTGTCAAGATAATGCACAAATAAAATCCATAAAAATTGAATGTTGTTACATCTCAGTTTTTATGGTAAAGTCTGTAAGGCAATGCTGCCAAGTACAATATTCTTTCTGTTACCCATAAGAACTGAAATCACTGCTTTATGTCGATGAGATATCTCCCTGACAATAAACTTGGCTCCAACTTCTGCTAACACTTTCTAATCTCGTTTGAAGCCACATTGAAATTTCTCATGACCAGCTTTGCTTCATTTAATATTGATTCTGTTTTATTTTTACACTGCAAACGAAAAAATAATTCTATAAATGTGAAATAGATGAGCATAAAATAGTGCACCTGTCAACTATTCTTATATTATATTCTTATATATTTCTCTTAGGAAGATGAAAACTATTCTACTTGATAATCAGCTTTTAAGTGATTACTTGTCATTTTGTTCTGTCGCTAAATCAGACTCATTTTCAGATCTGATAATTTTAAATTTTTTCAAGAAGTCCACTTCCTCTGTATTTTTCATGCAGATATCATTATCAACTGTCGTTAGAAATGCAAAAGCCAATGCAATACTTCATATTCTTTAGAACTGATTCTTGTAGTTCTTTAAATTTTAGTTTTAAATCCCAGTATTGGTATACAAACAGCATTTGTCTTCCTTGTCACATGAAGAATTTACTAAATGTCTCAGGGGACCTTTGAGGGCCATTTCATAACCCATTGACAAGAGTAGTTAGTTGTGCACAGGTGAGGATATCAGACTGATGTATTCTAAAATGAAATCAAAAAGATACTGCAGGATTGTACTGTATCCCTCTTGTGACCAATGCAAGTAAAACCATTTTATTTACCTACTCTCTATACTAACTGCTCCTTATATGTGATTAAATTTCTGTGTTCAGGACAGTTTCTTACTTATGTACTGCATGTTTAGTATGACTCATAAAATGTTTTCCATTTTTAGAGTTCATTTCTTTGCATTATTACAATCGTTCTTTCCATCTTGTTCAGGTGTATCATGGATATATCAATGCCTATATAGGGCATTGGCGAGCAGAGAAGACCAAGATATTTCCTCTATTATTCTGATCACCCCAATGCTGGTATTTCATTTTTGAAGCCATAATACTCAATTTTTTATGTAGTCATTTGGGCATTTATTAAAACTTCAGTTGCTTTTCTTTTAGTTTCATTTCCTTTTGTTCTCTACTTGTACCAGTATTACAGTGGATTTCACAAGTAGAATGAAATTGTTGTCTTTGAGTCAAGAGTTATTTAAGTGATGTATTTGATGGCATATAACCCCTCACCACCAAAACATCTACCTAACATTTTAGCATTGATTAAAATTATGTATAATTAAATAATGTAATATCACCCATAGCAACATGTATAAAATAATTATGATTTGTCATAAATAAAGACATATAAGAAACTTGACTTTTAGTTGCATCCCTTTGATACACTATTCACAGATAGGATCCCCTTACATGTTCCACATGATGTTTTAGCATTGATTAAAATTATGTATAATTAAATAATGTAATATCACCCATAGCAACATGTATAAAATAATTATGATTTTTCATAAATAAAGACATAAAACATAAGAAAGTTGACCTTTTAGTCACATCCCTTTCATACACTATTTCACACATGACCACTGCCCCCCCCTGCAACCATTTCCCATATGACCACCCACCCCATGCACTCATTTCACATAATATTATAGAATAGTAAGGTTACAAAATTTACAAAGCGATACTAAGGACAGGAAATTGTGGAGACCTGTGATTTGAAGTTTTCTTCAGACAGGCAAAAAATAGTAAGATGTCTTTTCCTTCACCTTACAAAAATGTCTTTGTCACCTACCCTTTGTGTTGTTAGCCATCGTTTCCAGCATAATTTAGTGATTTATACCACTACTCAACCACTGCCAGTGCGGAAACAGTTCACTAATATGGCAGCATGGATGTACAGCACCTATCATGTGACTTTCCTTACCAAATCAAGCAGAGATAAAGAGTAAAAGAAAATAGGCAAGTATGGTTGGTACCAGACTATTTCTTGCAGCCCATGTGGAGGAATGCATACCTGTGTGTATAGGCCTTACTAATTCCCCTAGAGCCTGCAGCACATGTGGCAAACCCTTCAAAATCTTTATTTGTGAAACCACACACTTACATTGTTATTTCTTTTTTCTCTCTTAAATTTTTTCATTTATTTTTCCTTTGTTTGTCCAGAATCATTGTGTGTGGAAAACCTGTTTTTAATGAAAATTTTTGTAAAGAAATAACGTTTTCCTGTAATAAACAAAGGTAATTTATTTTATCTTATTTTGGCATCAAAGAATTAAGATATTTTACAATATTTCAGGATGATTTTTTTGTTAAATATCTGAAGTTCTATTTTATGGCTTTTATATTATGATTTTCTGAAGACAATAAATAACTTAATTGTAATTAATGCTTTATTCGATGTCAAACAATATTGAGAACATTTTATTTTGTTTGTATTTTTTATCATTTCATCCTAAGCAAGGCGATAATGCCACTAAGATACTAAGGTGTTCCTGAGAGTGAAAGAGAAATGGGAAGACTTTAGTGAGGAGAAATTTAAAATAAATCTCACCAGCAATATATTTTCATAAAAATAATACCAGCAATACATTTCTGAAAAAAGATAATTAAATAATACCAGCAATACATTTCTGAAAAAAAATAATTAAATAATGCCAGCAAAACATTTTTGAAAGAAAATACCAGCAATACAGTTTTGGAAAAAAAAAATAATTTGAATAATATCAGCAATACATTTTAGACAAAAATAAAATCATTCCAGTAATACATTTTTGAAAAAAGTAAATAAATAAACAATACCACCAATACATTTTTGAAAAAAGTAAATAAATAAACAATACCACCAATACATTTTTGAAAAAAGTAAATAAATAAACAATACCACCAATACATTTTTGAAAAAAGTAAATAAATAAACAATACCAGTAATACATTTTTGAAAAAGAATAATAACTGAACAATACCAGCAATATATTTTTTAAAAAGTAAAAATTTTATATTGGAATAAAGTGTCGCTGCCAACACTGGAGTTTGAACACAGATCACCAGAGAGCAAACTCAGGTGAGCCCATTTTGAATAACTGGATTATCTGATGGTAAAGGAAATGTATATATGGGAATTAGTGTGGCGTCTAATTGATCAATATACGGATTACTATTTGGTGGTTACTTTTCGAGTGCGTAGAATCAAGCAAGTAATATTAGTGCAAGCGATATTGGAAGGCATTTGACATCAGTATTGTTCAACGGTGTTACTATAGTTGTATCTGTGATTACAAAGTCTCTACTACAATAAGCACAACAAAAGTGACAATGAGTATTCGTTGACATTACAAAAAAATATTACCAGTGATACCTTTTTGTAAAGAAAATTAATACCAGCAATTTGAAGAAAAAAAAAAATATAATACCAGCAGAACATTTTGGAAAAAAAAATAATAATAATAAAACTACCAAGAAAATTAATCTTTGACATTAATAACCCATAGGCAGTTTTTACATTGCTAAACAAAGCATACGTGATGACATTTTTCTATACTGAAATTATACAAAAATGATGCACAAAATGTTCTCAACAATTTTCTTTAATATATTTTTAATCTTTAGAATTAATTTTATTTATTCTTATCAAATATTATTTTAAATATCTCATATATACACATTTTCTTTTTTTATATGATAGCAATTTCCTCTAATTAGATCTTAGATATGAGGGAAGTTAATTTTGTTTTTTTGAGAATTCAAATGTAATTTATATTTTTTTAATTTTTTTGACAGTAATTTTTTTCTTTTATATTTCAAATATTTGGGTATCATGAATGAAACTCATTTTTAATTTTTCTTCTTTAATTTACATATTAATAAGGTTTACTAACATATAAGGTCTCCAATCTTAAAAATTAGTAATAAATAGAATAAAAAAAATGTGACCAAAATGCAGTAACTTTATCGCTCTTCAAAATTACAAGTATTTATACATAAATAAGGTCTTCAATCATATAAATATAACAAAGAAAACGGCGACTTACCTCGTCAAACCAAGTGACAGTGCATTGCGTGTATCCTACAATGGAAAAGAAAATTACTTACCAAAAAAAAAGGCGCACATATTCCGCATGACATGCTGAAGACAGAATATTTAGATTAAAAAAAAAAGTCCGTTTCAGGAGTCTCTATAGAAGTATTTTGATATGCAAAAATTTGGCGTCCTCTCCCAGTTGTCGATGAATGAAAAAAATGCTCAGTTGATAAAAGAAGTTGGTGTTCTTGAATCAAGGACAAAAAATTTGGGTATTTTAATTACCATGTTCGTCAAAAAGTGAGTTATTTTTCTGACCGGTTGTGTGCATTGGGATTTGTGAGATAATACCTGTGAATTGAGTTTTCAGCATTTCTTTCTGCCCTCAATGCTCGAGTCTGAACTTACAGTGATTTGTTCTCTGCATTGTGGAATCAATCTGCGACAAACATTTCCTTTGATTCCAGAATGCTTACAATAAAGAAAGCTTGAGACCAGATAGAATAATGAAACCCATATTGAATGAAATAAAGTAAATTTACCTCTTAAATGTTTCAAGTTGATTTTTTAATATAATAGTTACTTTTTTCTTCTGTGTTTTTTTTACTGGATAAAATAATGGAACTTGTATAAAAAGGAAGTAATTATTTGGTGCTACACAGTTTTCCAAATATTTTATCTGAAGGATTTTGTCAAGAATCTCAAGATATATATGTAGACCAGCTATGGCAGCAATATTCAATGTTCATACATTGAATATTGCTGCATGAATTAGACTTATAAATATATAATGAGAAAAATTGTTGTCTGCTATGTCACAGTGAACCAACTTTCCTAGCAGTAGACCTAGCAATTGATTCTATATGATCATGCCACTAGAGAATGTGATTGCTGATTGAGGGCAAAAATGGTTCTCTAAATTACATTATCATAGCAAGTTGATAATATCAAGTAATAGTTGCTGTTTCATTATGCGTACATATCTTTTTGCAAATGTTTTTGATGCATTATTATCCATGGGTGCAGACAATATTCTCTTTGGGGAAAAATTCTTTGATCTTCAAATTGCTGAATGATGAAGCTAAGTGATGAGGTATTTCTGCTGAGGAATATGGTCGTCAAAAAAAAAAAGCAGTCTTCAATCAGAATCATTTTTGATTTTACAATCTCAGGATGTAAAAAGGTTGAATGAGAATCTGTGTTAAGCATCAAAAAATACACTTACAGACATATATGTAAAAATAATGCATATTTTTACTTATTTTATCTGTAGGTATTTATCTGCATTCACACGTTAAATGCAACAGAATGCGACACAAGGTCAGAGTTTAATGTGGGATTTCCGAAAAGCTGTTCAAAAATTGTTTAAATTTAGAGACAGATATGCATTATGGTTGGCCCTGATCAGGCATCTTGTTTACAGTCACTCTCTCACAGATGTGTCATTGCCTCCCTCTGTCTTTTCTACAAATACTTTCACGGTAACTGCTCCAGTGAGCCATTTTCACTAGTTCCCAAACTGCATGAATTCAAACATGCCACTAGGTCAGCATCTCAGTCCCACCCTTTCACTGTCAAAACAGTTAAATATAGCTGTCTCTTCTACTCCAATATCTTCATGTCTTGCATTTCTTGTCTGTGAAACTCACTTCCTTTTACTTGCTTCCCTGATAGCTATAATCTCCATCTATTCAACTGCAATGTCAGTTGACATCTCCAGATGCCTTGATCTATTCCCCATCCTTCTCTTCAACCTTTCCTCTTTCACTGCTCTTTATTGTTGTTCCCACACTCTGTAACCCCTTGCATGCTAGTGGCACTCCCGCCTTGCTTGAGGTGAAAAGTTTTTTAAAAAATCCCCTCTCACCCCTTCCACTTTTTGGGATGTTGCAGGTGCTGGGTAATAATCCCCCAGGCCCTCTTGATGCAGAGGAGTAGCTTGAGCTGATATTATTTTGAACTTATGTGTATGTATAATTTATATTTGTCTATGAATATTTGGGTATTTGTTAGATGTATGTAAAAGTTTCTGTAATTTTTAAAAATAAAAATATTTAAAAAAAAAACAAGTTTCTAGGAATGTTTGTACAATGCTTAATACTGAGCTAATATTTTATGTGGGTACCCTGTTTGGATCAAACTCACTAGTTATCTATAGCAATGATCTTTCTATTGATCTTTCTGTGTGTCTATGTTTTTGTTCATTTTGATGTTTCGAATTTATATCTCATGGCATCATACAGTGATAGTGTGCTTTATATTTTAAGGTTATTAATAAGTTTATTTCCATTACATCTTTATTTTTACAAATTGCTTTCCAATCAATCATTATATGTCATTTTATTTCATTTTCATGATGTTCTTCTAATTTTATCTTCTATGAAAAAAAAAGTAGTTGTATTCCTGGATCACTTCCAGTTCTTCATTCTCTATGTTTAATGATTGTTTACAATTGACCAGTATTATTTTTTTCTTTGTTCAGATCATTTAGCATTTCATGCAGCTCATTTGATGATTCTGATATTAGTAAATTTTTATCAGACTCTTCCAATTTCAGTTCAACTCTACTATATGAACTTGTTGGGGTACCAAGCTGAGTAACTGCTCTTCAAGGTATTCTTTAAGCTAAGATAAATTATTTGGTGGTACTTATCTCCTGTATAAGTAACAAGAAGCAGGTTATATTGGGTTACATGGTATCGGTACCAGGGAGTAATCACTGACATGATCCATTCTTAGGAAAAAGTTCACTTTCATACTAATGCAAAAACAAAAAAAAAATCTTGGTCAAAATTTGAACTCAGCACATCTATTTTTTGTATTTTTATTTTTTTTGCTCCTATAAACATTATGCTATCTACATATCAAAGTAGAAGATGGTTCAAGTAATCTCTGTTAATTATGGCAGTTCTGTTATCATATATTTTTTCAATAACTTTAGCATAGTTTTTACTAATACCCTGCTCTCATAATGAGTTTAAAACTGTTGAGTGTTCTACTGAGCCAAATGCCTTTTCATAATCAACAAAAGTAAAAATGACATATTTTTTTATCATATGTTTTTGGTTCATTGCATGTAGGTAGTAGATTGTTGAATCACCACTCCAGAAACTGAATATATATATATATATATATATATATATATATATATATATATATGATCCTTTGTACGTATGTTATGTTAGTAAATAGATACCATACATGTTGGTATTATGTTTAAATACACTTTTTCATGTACACACACCCACATGTATATATGAAAATAAAAATGTCTGCCATCAAGAAAGTAATGAGCAATTACATAAATTTGTCCCCACCCTTTATCAGTGACATTTATATTTATTTTCCAAAGTATTGATATACAATATGGATGCATTTGTATCTTCGGAGATATATGCATTAGTGACCCTGACTCAAATATGACTATCTATGATAAATAAAATTTAAATTGATAAAATCTCTTGGGTTAATAAATAAACAATCCATTACTTACTTAGTGATTGCTTTGTTTACGTTTGGATGCAAAAATATGCAGATATGAAAATTTCAAGAGTCTATGTCAAAGAATTTCATTCAAAGGCACTATTCATTCTTACCTGATTGGCAAAGTATTTTGTCAGTTAATGTATGCATATAATGTTTGTCTTGTTAAATTGTAAGACACAAAGGAAAGTTATATCAAATGAATTTCTACATATTGCAACATGATTAGAAACACAAATTGTGTTTAATTAGTTACTGTGTTTAGTTAAACATGACTAGCAAATGAGTGCAGTCATATGGCATCTCATTAAGATAGAACATGGTAAGCAAATTGGTCTATAAGATGAGTTTACTTACCATCCAATTACAATAGCCACCGCATTTCTATACTATGTTTATTGGGTATAAAATTATTAGCCTGTGTTGTTTGATTGCTTTCTTTTTCACTAATACAGAGAAATTTAGAGAAGGAAAACAAGAAAACCCTTCTGCATATTATTTCAATGAATTTAAGATTCAATTAACTTTTTTTTGGAAAACTCTAATGAATTAGGAATTGTGGGTATCTTAATGATTCTTCTTTTATGTACCATGTCCTTCCCACAACTTCCTATCCAGGCAATGTTTGTCTTTTTGCTAATCTCTTAATCTTTGTTCTGCTAACCATTTGCACAAGCTTGTTCAGTAGGTTATTCATTGCATTCTCCTTCCCTCTTGCTTTTAAGATGTCCTGTGAATGTTAAATTTTCTAAGCCCTCCTTCTTCATTACATATACTATAAATTTCAACTTTTCCCAATTCCAGGTTAATTAGTAAAACTGATATGATTAAACCATTATTATCTAAAAAATATTCTTTAAATAACCTGCAAATGGTTGATTAGCTGTAGAAAACAAATTAATCTATAGTCCTCATTTCCATCATGAGGAAAATTCAAAATCATTTCAATCAATTTTGGAAAAGTATTTTTTTCAAAGAAATAGTTACATTGTAATTATGAAATATTAGGTTGGTGCAAAAATAATGACATAACAATGTTGTTTTTTTTATGTTAAAAAATACGTCAAAAAACGACATTATTACGTCATTATTTTTGAAACAACCTAATAAATGAAAAATGTTGTATTATTTTTATTAACCGAAATAGTTTCAGCAGTATCATTGTATCAAGACATTGTTAAATCTCGATTATGTGAAGGGATAGGCAATCATTGTAATTTGGATTCGATTTCTATTAATGCCCTCCATAAAATCCAAATTAACTATGAAAATTAAAAGAAAACTCCATTGATTATAGGTTTCTACCCAAAACACATCAGTTTTTTTTTATCAGTTCACCCCAAGTAAGGCAATAAAGCCACTTACAGTGTGTGAGAGAATATAAGAAAAAGAAAACATAATTAAGAGGAAAGAACAATAAATAAACAGGAATTAAGAAGACAAAAGATAACGATTGACATTTCATTTAAATTTTTGAACATCAAAGTTAACTGGAAAACAAGAAGCTGGAAGAGAGATCCACAAGTGAGAAGTGTGAGTGAAGAAATTGTTAGCATAGAACTGTAGTTTAAATAAGTCTGTATTGCTGTGACGTCACTTGTACAAATCAAGATACTGCTTTTATTCTCAGTTACCTAGGCAAATAGCCTCCTCCAGTTCGACCAATCCACACACAACTTGCTATTGGTGGAAGCATGCCAAATTGTACAAAAATACTCGTTACGCACATACTGCTGAAACTGCTAGACGGGAGATTAATGCCATTTTCACAGGGCAAACTTGCTAATGTCACATCCCACCCATAAAAGGTTAAACGCTTATTTTCCTATGTACCAGATGCAAATCAAGATACCGCTGGTTCAATTTGCCGTTCTTGCTTTCTTAACACTTCACAATGTATATCTGTCTTTTGTTCTACCATTTTCACTGCTTCAGCCCTCTTTTATCAAGCCAACCAATCAGCATTTTTCACTTTTATTCTCAGTTACCTAGGCAAATAGCCTCCTCCAGTTCAATCGATCAGCACATAACTTGCTATTGGTGGAAGGATGCCTAACTGTACAAAAACCCTTGTTACGCACATACTGCTGAAACTGCTAGACGGGAGAGTAATGCCATTTCCACAGGACAAACTTGCTAATGTCACATGCTGCCCATTAAGGTAAGACCCTTATTTTCTTATGTACCAGATGAAGCCACTTTGACTTGCTTGCTTCTACAGGGCTGTTCACTACAAGAACATACATCAAGACCTTTGAATGGTAAAACAATGAGACCTTGCTGCCAATCTAGTACTATGCTCAAATTTGTTAAGTGAAGATATCAAAGAGAAAGCTTATCAGAACAATTACTGATTATCCTTCTAAACTGATCTGGATTTTTCACTGTTATAGACAAGCTTATGGTTGCAAGAAAGAAATACGACAACAGCAGAAATAGGTTTACATGGTTTATTTCAACAGGAACGTGAGGGTTTGGGACAGCTACCTTGTGGTATAGTTCATAAGCTGGCTTCGGATCTAGGTCGATCTCTCATAGTAGTTCACACATGTTGATGGTGGTCGATGCTCCCCTGCTGACAGCTGCTGACCGCTCGGCCTGACTGTGACAGGTCTGTCCCTGGCCAACTGTTGACTGACTGTTGTACTTCCGTGTGACCCCTTTTATAGCGTTTTTTATGGCTTAATAGACTCGAAAAATGAAGCGAGTATAATTAGGAGGGAAGCATTTTTATTGGACGAAAAATAGAACACTTTAAATATTATTTTATTTTTCGACCGGAACTCGTGTGTCGAGAACATTTGTAAACGAAGATAATGGTCATTTTGTGACAGGGCTTTGTCCCATTCACATCCGGCTCTCGCTCTAGAGTATTTGCCTGTAAATCAGCCGAGATATGTCTTATTTTATTTTATAACAAGGCTCCCCAGATCTTGGTCTGATTTACAGTGAGCATTATTCGTGTATATTTGGGTGATTAATTCATGATAAAGTCTCTGAAGCGTGTAGGAAGTTGTCCTCGTGTTCTTCTTATTGGCATTTGTTTTGGCATGGAATTATTTGCTGAATTATGTGTCCCCGAGGGATGTGGAGGAGAATGATCCTAGTGACTGTTACATGGTGGAGGCAAAGGGATTGTATTAGAAAAATGTGTTGAGCGTGGAGCCAGTCATCGGATATGTGCACGGTGAATCCAGATTGTATCACCATCATCGTTTTGCACCTGACACATAATATCGTTCATTTTTATAATTTTCTATCCAGGGCAGATGAGAGGATTGGGTAACAGTTGAGTGTGGCCGATGAAGTAAAACCTTGTCGCCTACTTGTATTGGGTCCTTGTATGTGAGGTGATTTAAGTTAGTCTCAAGTTTGTGGTCAGCTTCATTGCTGGCCAGGGTGACGTGGTGGTGGACCTGCTTTAGCAGGGCATTAATTTGCATTCCATATGCTCCAGGATCGTCGTTTGTGATTTCTTTTCTGTGTAGTGTAGGTAGGCCGATGTTGGGGTGACGGCCGGTAATGGCATAGTGCGGGGAGACACCGCTGGCGCTGTTGGTCATAGCATTCATGGACGAAACGACAGATTCTAGAACGTCTGTCCATTCACAGTTCCTGTCTTCGCATAACATATAAAGTGCGTTCTTCATCGTGAGATGTTGTCTCTCGATATTTCCTGAGCTTTGCGGGCGCCAAGGATAGTGAAGTTCTTGCGTGATTGACATCTGGTTACAGAATTGTCGATACACTTCTCCAGTGAAGTGTGTGCCTCGATCAGAGGATACTATGTGTGGAATCTCTCTCTGTCGAAGGAAGAAATGGTACAATCGATTGCATGGTCTCTCGTGCGTGGTATGGCTGTAAAATGTCAGCTGAAGCTATGCAAAATGGTTAGGATGTAGCATTTTCCCTTTGAGTTGGGCATTGTGACAGTCTATAAAGACAAAATCGAATGGTCTCTTTCCTCATTTGCAGTGGCCAATGGGCATGTCTACCATAGTTGCCCTTGCACTTAGCACACGTGTCGCAAGAATCGACATAGGCCTTGATGTTGTGGTTTTTGAATTCCCACCAGTAGCTGGAAAGGAGTTCTCGCATACAGGTAACACCTGAGTGGTTGTTGCACTCATGTGCCTGGTAGAGGTATCTGGGTTGTAGTTTGTATGCTACAACCAATCTCGGAGAGTGTTTACTGTCTCTTGTCATCAAAACGGAGGTGCCTAGTTCTAGAAAAAATTGGTGCAAATGTTTTTTGAAAAGCGTAGCTTGGTAGTCGTCAGGATCGATATGAGGTTCGCTTGGAGTGGGTGACTGGAGGGCGCCGATGATCTTTGCCAGGGGATCGTCCTTCTGTTGTTCATCTGCGATGCCGAGGTGGTTGCAGATTCTCTCAGTGGGGATGGTGGTGGAGTGATAGGCGAAGAATGCGTTGGTGATGCGCTTGTGGATGCGGGTGTTTTGTGGTGTGTGAGTTTTGGGAATGAGCTGTAAACCGTTAAACTCGCCAAGGCACCAAGATGGGATGTATACGCGGAGGTCTGAACCACTTACCTCGTATGTCCTGCCTGCCAGTGTAGTGTCGTTCGGGGCTTTCGTTTTCTTGTGTCCACAACCTCTGCTGAGCATGTCAGCCCATACATTTGATTCACCTTCAACATATTCCAAGATGAATTTATAACATGAAATTTCTTCTTGCCATCGTCGTATTTTGGCATTATTGAACTCTCAATGGTCCAGATATGTCAGTGATCTGTGGTCGGTGATAACGAAGGGGCGGTTGCGAAGGAAATAATCAAATTTCAATATTGCCCACTTTACTGATTATGCCTCTCGTTCCGTCGTGGACCAGTTGTGGTCCGTGGAGTTGAATGTATGGGAAGCGACCGCTATGATATCTTTCTTCCCGTTGTCGGCTTCTTGCATTAAGATTGCTCCACTGGCATCGGTGGTGAGTGTGAAAATTTGGAGAAATCTGGAAACGAGATGACTGGTGGTGAAGAGAGACGGTCCTTGATTTTTTTGAAGGCTCTGTCAGCATTTTGCGTCCAGACAAACGGTTTATTAACCTTGTTGAGTTCGTGTATGGGACCCATAAGTTTTGAAAACATATCTGACCTGATTTGTTCATGAAGACGTGTCTCTAGGAATTGTCTGATCCACACTAAATGGCCGATAAGGCTTTGTAATTCCTTTTTTGATGTTGGAGGTTTCATTTCCCTGATGGCACGAACGTATTCTGGATCAGCCTTGGATCCTTCACTGTTTACTCTGATGTGAGGAAGGAACATTTATCGGGATTTAGCTTGAGTCCGAATTTTCGGAGGGCAGTGAAAAATTGTTCGAGGGAGAGTATGTACTCCCTAAATGTCCTAGGGTGGACCAGGTTGTTGTCGATATAGGAAGAAATATTGTCACGGGATGTGACCGTGGCTAGGGCTTCTGCTATGCAACAGGAGAAGATTTGTCCGGCAGATGTAAGGCCGAAGGCCAGGTGCGTGTATTGATAGCATTAGTCCTTCCATGTAAATGTTGTTTTGTATCGGTCTCACTTGTCGATCTCAATTTGCCAGTAGCCGCTGCGTAGATCGAGGGTAGTAAAATATCTATTGCCTTTGCCGATTTTGTTGAACAAGTGGTCGATCCTTGGCATTGGGTAAAGGTCAAGATCAACTAAGACCTTGTTGAGAGTTCTTTTAAAGTTAGCAACGACACGAATCGATCCGTTTTTCTTGCGTACGGCAAATACAGGGCTATTGAAGCCTTTGGGGTCGCTGCAGTTTTCAATGATACCTTCATCAGCCATACGCTTAATTTCAGTATCTACGTCTGCTTCCAAAGCCTGGGCTATCTGGTGTTGTTTCTGGCTGCGAGACTGGCCGTTGGTTGGTATGTGGATGGGTTGGATGAATGTGCCTTTGCTGCTGCTTTCTGTACCGATAATGTCAGCGTAGCGAATGAGTAAGTTTGCAGTGGCCTCTAGTTCGTCTCGGTTATGCTTTAGACAGGTTAGCTTTTGATCCAGTGTCTGGATGTTGGGCTGTAGTTCCATAGTAGGCTGGTTTTGGATGATGTCCGCTTGGGCGCCATATGCTGGATCATTGGTTGACGATGACGGTGATATGATTGCGGCTGTGTGTTTTGTGCATCCTGAGGAAAGTGAGCGTCTGAATTCTATAGTTGCATTTTGGTTGTCGATTAGATAGGAATCGAGCGTGTTGTGACATAGGATATTTTGGCCAATCAGGATTGGTGTGGTTTGGGTAGTTACCAGCACGTTAACCTTTTTGAATATGGGTGAGTCTCGACTGCCGATGGTGATGTCGCAAGTCAGTTCGCCGAGGGCGGTGGTGCTGCTGTTGATTCCTTTTACTATGACGTCGGAGCGGGTCATGAGTTTCTTGGCTTCTCTGGGTAACTGAGATATTGGTACGATGCAAGTGGAGCATCCAGAGTCTAGCATTACGACACCAGAAAAGGTGATGTCCCTGAAGTTGAAGGTGGACTGGATGAGCGGTGAATGGTGAGCGAGTCCTTGAAAGTTGAAGGTGTGATGGCTGACGTAGGGGCATGGTGAATGAGGCATCACATCCTGTCCTGCTCGAAGCGAAAATCCTGTTCCACATCATTTATGGCTTGTATATTATTATTTGTTGCGGCAATATGGGCTTGTGCCCGAGTGCGAGGTGAGTGGCGACATAGGCAGTTGCGTCCATGGTGCCAGGGGCAACCTCTGAGGTAGTTCTTGCACACGCTGATTCGTGGTGTGTGCTGATGGTTTCTGCGTGTCGGATGGTGGCCATGTTCGGGAGGGTTGGTGAAGCCCGTCTGCTGTGGGTTTGGTTGGCTGCTGGGTCGGAGTGGCGCATTTCTTTGGTTTGACCGCTGTGGTTTCTGTGTGAGATACACAGTGTTGGGCGAAGTCGTGTTGTTGGATTTTACACCACGATCAAGGTATCATTGAGCTTCGGATTCTATGCCAATGGCTGAATGGTGGTTGTCCATTGTCTTGATGAGATGTGGGTAAAGATTTGAGTTCCAAATTTTCACCTTTTCGCTCATTATCATAGCGCCGATGATGGAAATAAGTCCATCGACTGTTAAGTCTGTATTTTTGTCTCTTTTGTATTTGTTTTTTATGTGGACGGCTGCCTCTCTAAGGGTGGTTTCAAGTCGACCCGCAAAGTCTGTTAATTTTTCGCCGTCTCACCGTTCCAGATCCCAGGCTTGACTGAGGTGTTGGAAGTTACTCATCTGGCTTCCGTGGGCTCCTAATAAGTATTCCTTCAGTTGTTCGAAGGTGGATATGTCTTTTTTTGAGTCAACTATCTGCTGAAAGATACTTTGGTCCAGTAAATCTTTAGCAGACTTGACGAATTTGCATTCCAGGCTGGGATAGGTGCTGAGTTCTGACGTGACGTGGATTGTGTATGCTTTGTTTAGGGCCATGAAGCATTCAATATGTCGCGTATGGTTTGTTGGCGCATCATTAAGCTCTAATCGCCATTTGTTTGAGTGGTGGGAGGTGTTGAAGTAGTTGATTTTAGGGCAGTCAGCATGTTGTTTATGTCGGCTTGAATTTCCTGTACCGTGGCTTTGGAAGGCTGTGTTGGTCCCGTTTTCAAGTTGAATAGTAGTGGTTTCTGTTCCTTGATGAGAGTAAATAGTTCGGCTCAGGTGAAGCTCGTGTATTCGGCTATATTTCTCTTGCTGTAAGCTTCTGACACCAGTGTTATAGACAAGCGTATGGTTGCAAGAAAGAAATACGACAACAGCAGAAATAGGTTTACATGGTTTATTTCAACAGGAACGTGAGGGTTTGGGACAGCTACCTTTGTGGTATAGTTCATAAGCTGGCTTCGGATCTAGGTCGATCTCTCATAGTAGTTCACATATGTTGACGGTGGTTGATGCTCCCCTGCTGACAGCTGCTGACCGCGACAGGTCTGTCCCTGGCCACCTGTTGACTGACTGTCGTACTTCCGTGTGACCTCTTTTATAGCGTTTTTTTATGGCTTAACAGGCTCGTATAATTAGGAGGGAAGCATTTTTATTGGACGAAAAATAGAACACTTTAAATATTATTTTATTTTTCGACTGGAACTCGTGTGTCGGGAACATTTGTAAACGAAGATAATGGTCATTTTGTGATGGGGCTTTGTCCCGTACACATCCGGCACTCGCTCTTGTGTATTTGCCCGTAAATCAGCCGAGATATGTCTTATTTTATTTTATAACATCGCTGTAGTTAGCAATCTGCACTGCTATTAATTTATAAAAAAGTGAATGCCATAACCTCAACTGGAATTTGAACTCTACATGTCAATTCCACTTTACATGCTGGTAACTGCTGTGCCGCACACATGCATTCACATTAATATTATGAAGGAAGTATAACGTCTTTATATTTTTTAACTCAATGCTTGCAGGTATTTTGAATTGTGTCAATAAAGTTTTAGCCAATAATTATTAAACAAGTTGACACTGAATAATGTATAACTTATTGGAAATGTGCTTCCTTTATGTCAGGTCATGTCTTGAGTACGGAGAGGGAAAATAAACTGGATCTGTCTAGTGCCTCCTTTTGTTGTCACATGACATAAAATCCTTGAAGTTACCTAAACTTCTATGTTTCTAACATTGTGAGAAAAATGTGGTTAGGCCTTCAAAATTTGAAACCATTGTTGCACTTATACACATCAAATGTTGCAAAACCAACAAAAGTTTTGTATTCAAAATTTATTAAACTAAAACTTCTTTTTCAAATTTTAAACAATTAATTTAGACATCAAGACAAAGCTTGAGTAGTTTCAACATGTTTTATTAAAGCTATTGGATTTATTATAAAAACAGCAATCTGAAGCAAAACCAAAAAAATTAAATTTTTATTTCAATAACAAGGTCATAAAATCATCAACAATTAATCAACACTAATAATAGAACAAATAACAAACACAAGTCTTTGAAATATTTACATCTTAATATAGTGACCCTTCTCAATAACAGCCAGCAATCTATTATCCATTGATTTTAATAAATTTTTACATTGTGTTTTTTTTTTAATTGTTTCCCACAGGCCTATGTTGCTGTCATATTGTTTTCTACCTTCATATAATTTCATCTTCACAATTGACCATAGATTTTTTGATCGGATTCAGATTGGTACTTGACAGTGGTCATTCCATTATTTTCTCGCCTTTAAATCTTTCATGCTAAAGGCATTCATAGGTAAGCTTAGATACGTGAGAAGGAACATAAATACATACTTCACTTTGAAACTGCAAGAGTGGCAATTGTACCATTCAAAGTCTTGTCCATGAGATAGCAATAGTTAGTTCAATTTAATTTCTTCATCAACTTTAACTGGTTCAATAATGCTTTGGTCAACAATTCCAGCTTATATCATCACACTGTCACCCACTTGCTGACTTCTTTTAACCACAGGCATATCTCCTTCAGATAAAATCCATCCTTTGGCTCATTTTTCAGGTCCATTGAGTATCACCATAACAATTTCATCGAAAAAACTAAATTTTCATGTATTTTTGGCCCAATTTTGAGGGTTTAAAATATTTTCTTTGCTAGGAGGAGTTTGCCAAGAAGATTTCTTGACAGATCCCAGTTTATGAAGTATTCTACACCTTCATGAGTGCCTCGATCCAACATGTTCAAAAATCTGAGCACTGGTCAAAGTGGTTGTTTTGCTATAACTTGCTTTAGTTTTCATTTCTGTCGCGGAGACAAGTTCTTAAAGCTTTTTCCTTTGATTCTAGTTCACAACTTACATATATTTTCAACATCCTTCTTTATTGTTCGATGATCTCTGCAAAGTTCCTTCGATATCTCTAATGTGGACATTCCCACACTCAATAACTTGGTTAATTTCTGTTTTTCAGTATTTTTTTTAGATCTTTTCTATTACCCAAGTTTCAACATATATTATGGAAAAAAAGTAGTTTTTATTCAATTCCAAAGGCCTTAAAATAAGTTTAGTCTGCTTAATAATTTCAGATGGCAATTTTTTATAATGAATCTAATAATTTTAATAAAACATTTTGAAACTACCTAAAATTTGAACTCAAGTTTTATTTTGGATATCTAAATTTAAAATTTGATAAAAAAATTGTTCAAAGCAAATCGAGTTATTGAGATGTATGTGGTTTGCATAACTTCAGATGAACTCTGTCTATATCTCTGAGATGAGGTATCATGATTATTTACATTATTTCGACTGCTATCCTCGTCTTCATTACCATATTCACAATGTTTTAGCAGATGTACGCTCCGACCTTATTCAGTTGATTGGAATTTCAAACCAAGCCCTTTATTTTGTCCACTGGGATAGATTGTTCTACTTCCACATGCCATGCGTCTTCCAGATGTCTTAGTTATTTCCCTTTAACTCAACTTTCCAAGAGGCATAGCATGTGGAACAATCTACCCCAGTTGATGGAATAAAGGGTTCAGTTTGAAATTCCAGTCACCTGAAGAAGGCCAGAGCGTACAATGTCTGAAATGTTGTGAATATGGCAATGACGATGAGGATAACTGTCTGAATAATGTAAATAGTTTTGATGGACTGTATTTCAAATGACTAAAATATTTTAAAAAATGTAAGCTTTTAATAATTATCTTCTTCAAGACTGGCGATCATATGGTAATGATGATAAGGATAACAGCAATTCATATGGTAATGAAGATGAGGATAACAGTCAAAATAATGTAAATAATCATGATACCTCATCTCAGAGATATAGACAGAGTTCATCTGAAGTTATGCAAACAACTTCCTGACTTTTGTAGCTATGAGTAAGATCTGTGTTTTTGCTATGCCTTCTTGTCCTTGTTCAGCCAACCATTTATACAAACTCACTAGGTTGCTAATTTTTTCCTTTTCCCCCACTTACCTTCAATATGTCTTGAGAGGGTCAAATTCTCCAGTAAAAATCTTTATAAAGATTAGTCAATATAAATATTCTTGAAATCTGAGATCCTGGAAGTGGGGAATGTTCAAATTAATAAAAATAAAGTTTTGTTCAATGACTACTGAATCATTTTGTCTGATTTCAGTTTTATTGGTGGTTTTTCACATATATAAAATATATTTCTTAGTCTGATGCGAAATTCTGTCCTCTTTGTCATCAAATAGGTTTAAAATGTATAATAAAATAACTTTCAACCTGAATCATCAATCTTACATGGTGTTCAATTACTGAAAATCCTTCA
Organism: Acanthosepion lycidas; assembly: GCA_963932145.1. Lineage (NCBI taxonomy): Eukaryota > Metazoa > Mollusca > Cephalopoda > Sepiida > Sepiidae > Acanthosepion > Acanthosepion lycidas. Next base: position 17,897,982 of record OZ010583.1, on the reverse strand, counting down.
CCAAATACATATTTCTAAACTTTTAATTAGCTGTCATCATCAAATACAATGTCATAATTAATTTATCAATATATAATTTGAGTTCAATTCTATGTTATAATTAACAAATTTATTTTGTGAATTTAGTTATTCTTTTCTTTCTCGCAAAAGCCAAAATGGTTACAATAATGAAGTAAAAAGTGAGACAGAAAAACACTGAAGAGTGAAACATTTGAAGGAATTGGTGAATATCTCCTATGTACCATATTCATTCAAGACGTGGGCCATCATGGCTCTCCACAATATTATACTCCACTGAAAATTAGATCTCTTTCTAATTCACTCTACATATCGGCCAGATGTAAGCAATACAAAAGCACCTCTACATGGTTGTCTTCTGCACAGGTGCTCTGAGCATCACATCCTGTCCTCAAAAAATCCAAGCAAAAATCTAAAATACAATATCAAATCACAAACATTATTGCCAAAAAAGAGTAAGATGAGCCTGGGAGCCACCAGATTTTCTTAAAAGCCCCTGAAAACAACTCTCACATAACAGATTTGGTCAATCCAATGTAACAGCAATCAGATTCCTGGCTTCACCCAACTCTTCACACACAGAATGTGGCCAACAGGTCAGCTGTCATCACCAGGCCTCTCTCAACATTACCAGCATGATTTCTAACAGCTCCACAGCTTCACTATCACACTCCAGGCTTATCTTATCAACCCTGTTTTCATTTGATCTCCCATTTGACACACATTTCCACTTGATTAAACCTCACTAATCCACTCCTGGCCTCTCTTATTACCACTGTGACCTCAGTCAACCAATGCACTTCACCAAGCTTTACCACAGATCAACACAACCAATGACACCCCACTCATGCTATCACAGATTCGCAGCTTCACAAATTCACTCCAGGCCTCTCTTATCATTACTACTGTGATTCAGTCAACTGACCTGTCAACACACCTAACCAGGCCTCATCAATAACACCTATTCACTTCCGTTAACAGTAGCTAAAGAACTATATACCAACAATTTTGTCACTTCTTCACACAATTATGTATATATTCTGAAAATTGATCAATAAATGCTAGTCTTTCCTTCGCAACCATATGGATGTAACAATAATCTTCTGCCCGTGTTAGTCCTTTTGTAAATTTTGTCTTTTGCTGTCTCTCCAAATCCTTATATCAGACTATAAAAGCCTTCTTAGTATGCCTAGCATAAACATACAATATAGAATGTGTTAGTAAATAAAGAGAAATTACAGCAAGGTTTCAACAGCAGCATCAGTAAGAAAAGCAAAACTTTAGTGAATGCAGTCAAGTGTTACAAGCTGCAGCAGTCAGATTAGGTTTAAGGCTCCAAGTTCTACACTCAGGATTGTCCTACAAGACAATTGCCACATGGATTAAAGCATTGGTTTGTGAATTTAGAGACATAGTAATTTTGAGTTCAATCTCTGGGCCAGTTGCACAGAGTTAGATTCAATGGAAATGTGGTGAGCAGTAACAGAACATTACTAAATAAGAACAAGACTAGATATAAGTGGAATAATTTTATTGAATAAATTGCTAGATCTACTGCTAGAAAAGTTGGTTCACTGTGCAATGCTAGACAAATTTTCCAATCAGAATCTATCATCATTTATAATCATATATCATTTATAAGCCTGCCATTCATCTATACATTGAATATTACTCCCATGTCTGGTCTGGTGCTTCTGCTGGGTATGTAGAGATTCTTGATAAAATACAAAAAAGAATCTGCAATGTTATTGGTCCTGACCTGACATCTCAGTTTCAGTTACTTTCTTATTACTGATTAACTTACCTCCTTAGTAGCGAGGCTTTATGAATTTAAGTACAGTACTAGATTAGTGGTAGGGTCTCATCATTTTACAGTTGAAATAGCTGGATGTAACTGTAAGTTTTATACTAAGAGTTTCTTTTCTCACACTGATTGTTTGTTGAACTCTCTTCCAACCTCTTTCTTTCCAGTCAAGTTTGATCTTCAGAAAATTGAATGAAATATCAATTGTTATCTTCTGTCTTCTGTCTTCTTTTTCTGTTATTGTTTTCTATACTTAATAATGTGTTTTTTTTCTCATATTCTCTTACACTTAGTAACCCCTTGTGTCTTACTGTCTTTATTGCCTTGCTGAGGGTGAACTGATTAAAAAAGATACACCTAGACAGTGTAACAAGAACAATCTGCACCCATACATTAAATAAAGGGTTCAGTTCAAATTCCCTGAGAGTTACCAGGATTGATAAGCAATTAATGAAGGTTGCAGTACATAATGGCTGGAATGATAATAATAACAAAGATGAGGATAATAGTACATGTGTAAATAATGTAAATAATCCTTCCCAGAAATTCAAAAGGAACTCAACCAACAGTCAAGCCGTTTGGTCAATGAGTACTGAAGTATTTCCTGTGTGGAAATAATCCAATTTATCCTTACCATTGTGCTTTTCTTTTATACAAAGATTTTTTTTGTAATTAATCTATGATCAATAATTGCTTTCCTTTTATGCAATATATGGTGTGTATGGGGAGAGAAGAAATGTGCACTTTTGGGTACAATGGGTTATGATTTAGAAACATAACACTTATCTGATTATAGTTGCTTTACACTTTGTTTTAGCTTAGATGATTTGCTAATAAGAACAGATTTGCAAATGCTGATTAGAATAGATTATTAAGTTAAAAGGAAATTTACATAATCTAGTTAAAAATATTTTGTCCTCTAAGAAAAAATTGTTTCTTTATTTCATTCAAGACACATATATGCAAACATTATTAATTATAGATCAGTCTATTGTAATGATAATGTTTTTTCTTTGTATTGACTATTTTACAATTGTTTTGTTGTTTTATAAATTTCACTGTTTTGGTTCAATGTTGCTTTTCTGCTAGAGAGAATTATTGATTATTTTGTACAAGAGAAACACCTTTTTGCACAAGCCAACACACACTGAATGTATTTGATAAAAATAATAACAAAGTTGTGTGCCGTGCCTGTAGCATTAATTTGATTACATAATTAAATATGTCTAATGAATTCCTTTCAGAATTAAGAAAAAAATAACCTTGTCAGAAACTGATAAATATTACTATAAAACTGAAATTACATTTTATTTTGAACTGTCTTGAATCAATTCACAAGGGATAAACATCCATATATATATCAATCTGTCTCTTGAGGGGGAATCAATAAGTCTATAGCCTGATACATGGGTATTAAGTTAATTTCAATCTGAAATTTTCACTGTATAATGTTCAAATGATATAATTAACAGAATTGTTGTATTGATGGAGATTGTTAAAAATATTTATATAAAATAATCTTTCTTTAGATTTATTGCTTTGGTGTGTTATATAGACAGATAGACACCTAATGATATCAATGTTTGAGTCATCAGATGACAACTTTAGTAATTAGAACTTTATGCTTATCACAATGTTTAGATGGAACGTATAAACAGAAAATGTATTCCATTTTGTGCTAGCATAAAAATTTAAATTACATTTTTTAAATTTTTGGACAGACCTAGTATTTCTTTTGATATAATCCATGGATAATGAGGTCCTACTAATGAGGCACTGACTGTCACAGATGATTCTGACTCATCGAGGGAGAAGGTGGTGGCTGTACTCAGGAATTACAAGTTAATTAGTAGTTTCCCTGTTTCTTCTAAATTGTCTGCCTGATGATCAAATGGCTGTGAAACTGACAACCACACTAGGAAGCTGGCTGTGAAGGAAATTTTGAATGATTTTAATTGTGAATATATCTGAATTAGTTGTGGGGGTGCAAATGATATGAGGCCCTGTTCTTTGTTTTGTTATTTTTATCTGGGATTATATCATCCATCCACAACATGTTAGATTAATATTTGTGTGCAATATAACATAAAATCATGAAATATGAACAGTTTTTGATATGCGTGTAACAATTTATAAAAATGATTGAAATTTTGATTAAACATACATTTGCTTATCTAATTAATTCAAATTATTCAAAGAACAAACACATACACACACACACACACACACATATATATATATATATATTCATTGGCAAGTATTAATGTAAAGAAAGAAATTAGTTTTATCTGTATGAAGAGACATCTTTCTTGTGGGGTCATTTAAGAAAACATATCTTTCTGGTCCAACGGTTAACTGTCAAAAAGAGAGAGTGACTTTGTATTTCCACATTAAAACTGTATAAAGTTGGTGCAAAAATAATGTCGTTTTCTCACATATGTGAGAAAACGACATTATTTTTGCACCAACCTAATATAACCTAACAAAGCAGGGGCCACAACTCCTGGTTCTTATTTACATTCATTGATGAGACACTTAATTACTATCAGTTGAAATTTATAAAATTCTTTAAACAGTTTTTTTTTTTTTTTGTGAAATTATACTTCTCGAGAACAGTAATTGTTTATTGGCCTTTCTACTACTGATAAAATTATTTCCACACTAAAAATATCCACACTATTTTTAGCACATTATGGGAATTCTACTTCCTTCCTATACTATAACCTAACAAGGCAGGGGCCACAACTCCTGTTCTTATTTATGAATCACTACGAATTCATAGTGGATCTATCTCTGATTGTAAACATGGCTTTAAAAACAATGTAAGTTGTATTTACTACAACTTGGTTTGTTTTACAAATGACTGCATATATTAACATGCAAGAAACTAGTAGTGTGTGCAGGATTATTATGATAAATGTAATATAAATGCATTGCAGCATTGAGTACTTTCTTCTGGTGTGAAATTTTAGCATACTCCTTCACAAATGACTTATTCATGTATGTTAACATACATAGACACACACACACACACGCACGCACGCGCATATATATATATATATATATATATATATATATATATATATATATAACTTCCTGGGGAACAATAGCTGACCACAACTAAAAGTTTCATACATTTGTACACAATCATCAGGTAATTAACAACTGTTTTTTGTGAAAATAGGCAATTTCTGTGTTGTGTGTGTGTGTGTGTGTGTATATATATATATATATATATATATTTGAGTCAGTGTGTGTAATAAAATTTTTTTTTTTATTTTATATATAAAAATTAAGAGGAAACAGAGAAAAGTAAAGAAAAGAAAGAAAAGAAAGTGACAGAGGAAGACAATAGTAGTCGTTGATAGAAGTTTACGTGGTGAAGGAATGTTGAAGCATTAAGATAAAAACCTGACCTGAAAAGTTTAAGTCTAAGCAGAAGTGACCACTAAAGCTTTTGATACTATGCATCTTTGTAATTATTTTGTATGTAAAAAAGTATAGGATTGGTGTATATGGAATAAATTCCAATAACCAACAAATACTATTCTTAAAAGAGTGCTCAATACAGAGTAGAGCAAATGTAATTATTTATTAAAAATGATTCCAACACTACATAAGAGTTTTCATGTTTCAAAACCAAGAGCTGAAAACTTCAATATAATTATTTGAATTAAATTGAATTAAAGTACCAAGCTCTGTTCCATCTTCAAGTGAAATTTTTTTTTTTTTTTGGAATAATTTATTCCTGAAATTTACGCGTTTTATAAGCATATTCATTATTGAAATTAAAATTACTATGCTCTAGCCGTTACGGCTAGAGCAATTGTTTAAAGAAAAGGGGCGTAAGGTGTTAATAATTTGTATCAATATCTCAGTTACATTCACAGATGTCAAGTCAGGGTAAGGTTGGGGTGTCTAAATTTAAAACAGAAGATGACATCATCTAGTCTGGTCAAGTGTCTATGGAGATTTATTTATTTTTTTATTTCATTTTTTATTTTTTTCTGAAAGGGTTTTGTGTGTATAAAAAAAACTGTCATAACTCACTAACATTTGGTTTTTTGATGACTTCATAAAGGGTTATTTTTTTTTTTTGTAGGGCATTTAAACTATTTTTTTAGACTATGGAATTTAAAGATTATTTTATTGATTGTTTTTATGCTAATTATTCAATGCAAAAATTTGATGATACGGGCAAAAAACTGTTAACTCATGTTTATTGTTTAATAGATTTTTATTATTTAGAAACTTAATAATGTGTAAATAAATAATTATATTTATGCTCTACTTTTGTATCGAGCACTATTTTTAAAAAATAATAACAAAAATACTAAAGAACTTTGGATTATTTATCTAACGAGTTCTTTCCTATTTTCTATATATTTTTACACAAACACACATACACACACACACACATATATATATATATATATATATATATATATATGATAAAATATAGTTTCAAGGTATGCTATACTTATGTGTTAAATTGCTCAATATCAGGTATAGAGGGGATATTAATATAAAAGTGGACATTGAACTAAACACTCAGAGGTGACAATTAAGTTTTGCATGAATTAGGTTGTCACCTCTGGATGTTGACGTCAGTGTTCACTTTTATATATATATATCAACAGTCAACTGTCATCTATTCTACATATCCTTATAATGTACAACCCTTGCAGCCTCCATATTTACAACGTCTTTGTTCATAATATACAAATCTACACATAAAAAACTCTTAAGCGATACATTTTTCCCAGAAGAAACTCCTTTAGGCTAATAGTGATTTTATCATTAGTGTCAGTCTTATATATAAAATATTTTATTAATAATAAACACATTGTTTACATTGTTTGAACTGTTGTCCTCATCTTTATTGTTATGCTCACAATGTTTCGGGTGTTGTACACTCCGGCTTTCTTCACATGATTGGAATTTTGAACTGAACCCTTTATTTTGTCCACGGAGGTAGATTGTTCTTGTTCCATGTGCCATGCCTCTTCCAGATGTCTGTTACCTCCTCAGCTCTCCAAGCCAAGTATTGAACTCACAGCTCTTTTGGTCAAATCACTGGATCCAACGAACCCTTTTTATTCACTGAGCCATGTGCCATTGAGGACATCAGATCATGAATTTTTGGGATTATAAACTTAATGTCTCAATTATCATTTTTTTGCCAGAACTCATATTGTAATTTTGTTGATATTATTACTTTTCTCTAGCACTCTGTATTACTGGTTCCCATATTGTATTTATTTCTATGCTTAGCCTGCTTAGGAGATTTTTGTGACCTATCATATTTGCTGATTCCCTAAGATTTCTTCTTGAACACACAACAGCCAAAACATTGTGAATATGGCAGTAAAGATGAGGGCAACAGTCCAAACAATGTAAATAATATAAATTATTACAATATCTTATCTCAGAAATATAGACAGATAAACACTTATCTAGTTTAAAATTTAAATTTTATTTTTAAAATTTCTGATATACTAACCAGCTTTTTTTTGCAATTTCATCTCCAGGTTTTTGAAGACCATGTCTCTTCAAGGTATAGGCAATCATTTTGAATATCTGTGAATTTTTTCAGAAAGAAAATGTAGTGGTTTTCCATTGCTTAATCACAGTTTTGGATGTGTTATCTCTTCAGGATGTAAGTGATTGTGGCTCTTGACAATTTCCTTTTTAATATCTGTGAATTGCTCTGGCTCTTTGAGAAAGCCAGTGAAGTGATTTCCCATTGCTTTCTACATGGTTTTGAACTCATAGTTGTTCTTTTCCTTGACTGGTCAGCACACAAGGCTAGAGAGTCCAGTCCTGCCATTCAAACTAAAACTAAGGTAGTTATTGGGTAACCTTTTTTTTATTTTTTTGTCTCTTGTTATGGAGTGATTTCACAGTGGAGGCTTGTATTAGGTTGGTGCAAAAATAATTTCGTTTTTTAACATATGTTACTATGTGAGAAAACGAAATTATTTTTGCACCAACCTAATATTTGTACTAAGTCGGTCCTAAAATAGGTTCGACGTACAAAACGTTAGGAACTTCATATAATAGGTATGACGCAGAGTAAATCTAGTTGTGGTCGCTGATACTTTAGTATCCGACTAACGGTTGTCCGGCATCAACTGACTGACCGAACCACTTAGCAACTCAGCAACTGACTCGTTACTCTTACTACTACCTATTATAGGTGGGAGAGTCTATTAACTATAGAATAGGTGTGTTCCACTATAACATCCCCCCCTAAAACTTTACTCCGTAGGAGTAAACAGTTTTCTTTATTTATTTTTCATTTTTTACAGGAAATATGAAGAAAAACAATTAAAAAAAAAATCATATTTTTTTTTTTTTTTTTTTTTTTTTAGCAACATCGTAGCGTATCTCCTACGTTTTTTGATCCACTTTTAAATGATCAGTTGCCTTTCTTTTTTCTTCTGGATCGGCGTACCTCAGGTAAAATTATTGCAGGCATTAGATCAAACGTATTGAAAATCACCTCCATCAGAGTTTTTTCCGTGAGTCCGCTGTCAACCACATCTGAAAAACGTCGTCTGATCTGGTTACTGCACGTGAATTTTTTGAAGTACATCATATTGCCAATCCGCTTTCCTATTTATTTGGTACCTCCATAGTGTTACCAGAAACAACCTTCCGCTTTGAGCTTCTTAAGGGTGGAGTCACAGTTTCTGTAGGTTCTTCTTGTGGTTCTATTTGTTCAGCCTTTAGCTTCCCTTTTGTTGATCTTGTGCTTCTTAACATTTTCTGTGGTGACTTCAGTTGACTTAAATCATTTAATAATACTGCATGTCCTTGGCTGTGGGTAACTTGCTCCCCAGTTTTTCTCAGTGTCAGCTTCCTCTTTACTTTCTGGAGCTTGTTTTTTACATATATTGTCGGTGTTACCAATTCAACTTTTTTAAATACACTGGTTTTCTCTAATCTGACCAATTCTTTATCTATCTGTTCAATTGAAGGAACAGCACATTCCTTTTCTTTTTGAATACCACCTGAGCATTTTCTTTTAGCTGTAATTTAGCCTCCACCTTGGTACACGTTCCCAAACCTGGAGAAAAAACAGTAGGAAATGTCTCCTTAAGTTTCCTTACTAATTTTTGGGCTTCGGAGTTTAAATTTTCTACTTTGTAACAGAAAGAATTTATCAGTAGATCCCGTAATTGAAATTCTGTTATCCAATTCATTTGAAACCACACAGAACAGGACAATAGGATATATACAATTCTTCTTCTTGATGTGCTATGTCCCTTCAGGTTGCAGGCAATCATGTCTCTCTACAGTTTCCTGTCCTTCATAGCTCTTAATAAATTTCATCTTTTTATGTTAATTCTCCTAAACCTTGTCCTGCTATCCATTTTTCCTCTGTTCCCCTTGCCTTCAATCTACCCTGTGAGTATTAGATTTTCCAAACCCTCTTTCCTCATTATGTGCCTTAAAAAGTTTAACTTCCTCTTCCTGATGTTAAGTAAAAGTTTCCATTTTGTTTCAGTTATCCTCTAAAACTTTGTTGTTGCTCACATATTTTGTCCATGGTATCCTCAGCATCCTTCTGTAGAACCACATTTCTGTTGCTTCAAGTCTTTTCTTCATTTACTGTCATGTAGGAGGACGGATATCACATAACAGTTCAATACTCTAGTTAATCTCAAGAAACAAAAGCCATATAAAAAAGCTTCACAAATAACCAAAGGACCAAGAAAAATCCTCTCCAGACAGATTTGAAATAGCACTTAGCAGGATTACTGAGGTGCATCTGTGTAATAGGTTATATATAATTAGCTGTCTGTAAAATCCATAAATGTAACATGTTCAGATTCTAATTGATTAAAACATTTGATTGTAAGAACATGTAACTAGATATTTTCTCTCTAGAATCTAGCTTACATCTATATATGTCTACCAATCATTCATTAAAATATTGCTGCCACATATGGTTCGGTGCCCTTGCTATTTACCTTGAGCTCCTTGATAAGATCCAAAGAAGAATCTGCAATATTATTGGTCCTGATCTGACAGCTCAGTTTCAGTCAATTTCCCACTGCCTTAAGGTTGCTTCTCTATGTCTTTTCTATAGATACTTTTGTAGTCGTCTGGTAATAAGAATGGACAATTGTAGATGTTTGTTTACGGCTGCGTGAATAACATGACCGCACAATTTATATTAAACATAAAATACCACAAAGCATGAAATACAAAAAGGAACAAAATAGTTTTAAAACAATAACATTTGTATTTATTTGTGTATATTGATGTACATGTGCAGAAGTTAAAGATCTGTTGGAGTTATGTCTCTTAGACTGGGAATATTTTTTATCTGAACTCACAAAAGTTGAATTAATTATAAAGCTGAGAAATGCTGAATAAATTGTAGCTTTAGAAGAATATTTCAAAGAGAAAAGTTCTTGATGCTTGTTTCGAAATGATCTGTATGTTTGTAATGTAGGTTGGAAAAGTTTGTATGTACATACATACGTGAATATGCCTTTAACATCTGACCACTCATGGTCTAGACAAGAATCCTTAAGATCATATCTTAGGAATTTGGAAGAATAAAAGAGAATGAGCGAACTCGTGCCTGTTATTTATAGACAATGTAATTACATGACAGGATCACAGCAAATGGCGGGAAACTTGACTTGGTCACATGCTGGAAAAAATATTTGTACGTGGGTGCATTGCAACGCCAACTTGTGTGCTTATTGACCAATTAAAAGGTGATATTTCTTGAAAATATTTACTAAGCTGAACAGGCTCTCTGATCCACTTTTTTGCACAAAAATGTACAAAATTATACATTGATAAGGAAGTGGTAGTGGGATGCTACACTTTCATGGTAAATTTTTGTGGTGATCTCTTCTCTATGCTGCCTGAAGTTTTTGAATTTAAGTGCAGCACTACCTTGGTGTCAGGATCTCATCAATTTGCAGTTGAGCTGGCTAGATGTAGCTGTAAATTCTATGCTAACAGTTTCTTCTCTCACACTTCTTGCTTGTTGAACTCCCTTCTGGCTCCATACTTTCCAGCCAACTTTAATCTGTAAAAATTTAAATCATTCAATCAGTCAATTGCTATCTACTGTCCACTTGATTACTCTCTCCTCTTTCTGATCATTATTATTAGTCTTTCTGTTTCTAATTCTTTCACACTCTGTAACCCTTTGTGTTTTAGTGGCATTACTGTCTTGCTTGGGGTGATTCCAATTAAAAAAAATCAACTACAATTTAATATTTTGCATGTGTAAAACATATTGGAATACAATATGGTTCAATCAGTAGACTGATTGTTTATCTCTATTTAATGAACACATTTGGAGATGTAGAAATCATGATTATTAAATAGTAACTAGAATGTTATTTAGTTTAATCTTCAAGAATTATTTAACCTAAAAAATGCAATGCTGCATTAAGATTTTGATATTTTATAAATATTGTAAAATTTTGTAAATATTGCCATCATCTTTTGACAGCATAGATAAACTAATATATAAAGACAGTTATTTTTCTTGAGAAAGTAAATCAATAGTTTCATTGCTTTAATGTCTTATACAATTTAAAATATACTTTATAAAATAGCTACTCACTCAAGCAATAACACAAAAATAAATATATGTAAGTAATTAACACACGGAAGTAAACAGGTGGCTTGGAAAGTATTTGTAGGTAGACGGAGAAAAAATATTTCTGTATTGTTTATTTAGTTTATATCTTCTGTTGTCAATAAGACAATGACTGGGATTTCTTGTGATTTGATGAGATTCAAAATCTGGCAGTTTCAAAATTAAAGTCTGTAAAAAGTTTCTTCATATTCTTGTGACTGTCCTAAAAAAAAAAATCCTGAACAATCATGAAGGAATCAAGTTATAGAAAGATCTCAACATTTTTTACATTTCACCCGATAAAAGGACCCAAGAGCCACACAAGGTAGAGGATTACTGACTGTAGATGTAAGAGGAGGCAGTAAGACATGCAGATTATGAGGATAAGTAGGAAACATGATGGTTGACCCTGTAGTGATCAGGGAAAACTCCACTTGAGAGTCTGTTCCACAAAGCAACCAGCTCTTGGGAAGAAGCTATCTGAATTCAACTTCTCTCTTACTAATGGAATCTGAAGGGAATGAGGATGATTCAAATTCTGTGTACATGACATGGTGTGCCTTACCTGTAAAGATTTGAACTGGTGGAACTATGGAAATAGGGATTTAACTAAAATATGTTCAAGGTAAAAACGTGTACCCCAAAAAATGTAAAATTCTTAACATCTCAAATTTAACTGCCTATTATGAAAGACTAATGCCTTGAAATTAGTATGGTAAATGGTTGTATGGAATTGGCATGCTGAGTTCAAATTCTGGCTAAGTTTGTTGCATTCATTTTTGCACAAATGCCTTTGAAAAAGGCATGAATCCATCTCTTCTCCAGCTATGGGTAGACTGAAATATCAAAACTTGGGTGACAACCAATCTAAGAGAAATTTCAAACTGTGGTGAAGTCAATGTGAAACTATGTCACTATCAGTTCAAAGAAGCCATGACAATTTTCAGGTAATAAAGAAAAAGGTGTGGAAAGCCATGATTGCCTATGCTCTGAAGGAAAATGGCATTTTAAAATTCCTAAGAATTGTCCACAAGACTCTGCAATAACTACTATGTATACTTGTGTATAAGCCAGCTTGATGTATAGTGTGTGAGCCTCTTAATTTTCTTGTATGAATTTTAACACCTCCAGAAAAATTTACCTTCATATAATACAACTGGTCACCAGCCTCTTCAAAACAAATACCTGCATATAGTACAACCTTCTATTTTTTTCATAAAAAAGTTATCATAAAATCTTGCACTAAAATCAAGTATATACAGTAATCATTTGGGATCAGCTCAACTTATTCTGAACGACCACAAAGTACAGAGGCTTGCCAAAATCAATGTATTCAGCAAACTGTAGTGTATCCATAACATAATTCTAGGCAAATGTGACTTCAAAGTGTCAATATAGACCACTGAAAAATGTTTACTTGTAGCAGAACATTCCTCAAGACAGAATTACATTTACTCCACAGAACTATGGTGCATATCTGATGATTTGTCGCAGGAGGATCACTTGAGATATCGAATGGAATTATTTAAGTGATGAGTTCAGATTCCGTGATGGTCATTTGTGCATGGTTCATTAATCCAGGGAACAACGTCTTTTATGACCCTGAAGCCAAACTCTTGGTATCATGATGTGGCGGTGGTAGTGAGGGGGTGCTATAAGTTAAAATTGGTGCTCCCCATTGGTGTTTGTGAAGGGAACATTAAACAGTGATATGTACATTGTTCCATTTGTTCTTCTGCCTTCCTGCAATATGAAAGCAATGTATTCATTTTATTTACTAATATCCTCATCTTTGTTATTATCACACTGTTTGGTCTTTTGTGTTTTCTGGCTGAAACATTGTAATAACAGAAACAACAAAAATGTAGACATGAGTTTGAATGTAAATAACTCCCCATCCCAGAAATTCAAACAGGCAATGTATTATCTCACAGGATAATGCTCACCCTCATGTTGCAAGTGTGATACAACATACTTCGCAAGGTGAAAACATCTTTAGCCTGTGCAATCATCACACCTGTACCTCATTTAAAATGTATCGGACATGATGGGGTATTACCTGACTCATTCAATTAGTGCACCTATAACAATATTATTAACAAGTGCTAGAAGCATTGAATAATATATCAAAAGATGGCATGCAAGAGCACAAGTCTTTAATTTTGAAATCTGTGCATGTATTAAGCTGTATTTGTGACCATTTACTATAATCCAGTTACATTTTTGTAATGGAGAATCAGGTTGAGCCAACAAGAAACCCAGAGTTGGTAGTATGTCAGGCAGTAAACACCAGGAGTTATATCCTTTTCCTCAATTAACCGTTGAGAGAGAGGACATTCTACTTAGAGTAGGTTGTGCATATGAACGCTACTAGGCAGTTATTAGTTAATAGTCAGCATGGGCCCAGGACTGAAAGAGCTATATAACACCAGCTTTGCCTTAGTTGGCATGAAGCACTCTCAATGTGTGAATCATCAGAGTTTTGTGGCAGAGTTGGTGTTTATATTTATTTTACTTAAAAAAAACCCCAAAAAACAGGCAAGACAAACACATTTTTACTTTTAATCTTGAGTAAAAATGAAATATATGTTAAGGGTATTGCAATATTATTTTAAAATCTGTGTTTCTTCTCAGCTCCAAAGAATTTAATTTATTTTTAATAACTCTGAAGGGTTTCAAAATCATGACATTTTGATCTCAAGACCCCCTCTTTCCTTGCCTAAAAGCAATGTTTGAATTGAGGATAAACATTTATTTCCAGCAATGTATGTATGACAAACTTGATATTTATGAAACTTATCATCAGAATAAATAAAGTGAATCATGCACCAATCTTTTAAATGGAGTATGTGTGCCTGCTTTTAAAGTCAGAATTTGTGGAGTGAAGACAGAAATAAACTCCAAGAAAGTCAATAATCAAATGACAAAAAAGTTTCTTAGAGGATTTGCGCATCTTTCTGGTTGAATAAATTCATCCTTTGAAAATAAATATTTAACATTTTCCAACCAATGGGTTGCATCCCCGCCAACATGACATGCTTTGTGATCCCTTTGAAGAGTATTTAAGTAAAGTCCCTAGATGGACAAAAGCAGTGAGGAGATAGAGATGAATATATGTGACAACTGTTTATGACACAGTTTAAAAGAGATTCCCTTACCCATTCACCCATCTTCCTCAACACACTTACACTCTTCCTAACCAGGCTATGTAACATTTATACTTTCAACCTCACTTTCTCCCTTACTTCTTTTTTCTCATACATACATGCAAAGAAATCACATTTCTTTTCTTAACAAGCAGGAATTCTAAGAACAATCATACAGGGTGCGATGGATAAACTATCATCTAAATTACACAAAAATTAAAATAATGCTGACATGTCATTTTAACAGATATATTTACCAAAATTATACAAAAATATCTTGAAATACTAAAGAGTAAATTTATTCAATAAAATCACCATTGGCTTCAACCATTGCCTTCAGAAGACATCAGAATCTTCTGCATCTCTTCTGGACAGTCTTCTTGTCTAAGTTGGTAAATGCTGCCATAATCCTTGCCTTCACTTCATCTTTGGTGTTACGAGTTTTGTTGATCTCTTGCTCAACTGTGCCTCACACATGATAATCAAGGGGTTTCAGTCTGAAAAGTTAGGTGGCCAGGTGTAAAGGGTGATATGGTTGCAGAAATTGTCTTATAGCCATGATTGGGTTCCCTAGCTTGCGTGGCAGACATAGAGTATTCTAGCAGTCACACTCTTGACCCAAGGTAGCACTACCTCCTCAAGGCACGTGATGAATGCATCCATGTTGAGTCTGAAGCCATCACCAACAAATTTGGGAGTTCTTATCAGAACGATCAGAGTGAGTCTTCCCATCTGCTGTATCTTCATAATCACTATTATTGAACATAAAAAATCTGACTCATCCAAATCTTCTGCACTGATCGACACCCAAACACTCTGAAATGTTTGTACTGGAGCTTCTGGCATGAATGTCAAGCAGTACAGCAAGCTGTCTCCAAATTTCAGGCAGAGGGAATTGCATCATGGTACTCTTTTTCTTATAGATGGTACCCAACTGATCCTACTATAATGTGCAGTCAACAAAATCACAAACAAACAATGTACATGCACAAAATTAAAAATATAAAATGGTGACAATTTACTGATTGCACCCTGAAAAATTTAGTTGTAAAAATATAAAAATAAAAATGTTATATTTTTTATATTTCTTGCCTTTTTCTTTTTTGTGGCTTGATTAAAATCCACAACAGATTCATATACTGATCAACTAGTGTTAAATATGTAACTACGTTCGCCACAAAATAGCCCATTGGTTGGCCAATAGTTGATTCCCTTCAGAAATGTTATTTCTATAGAGGATGAAATCTGGAGTGGACATTATCACTTCAAGACTACAAATGAGCAAAAATTTTTTTAGTAAAAAAAGTTTAGATGAAAGCAGTAAAATATTTTTGATGCCCACCATAAAAATAAAATTTGACTAATCAGCATTAACCAAACAATATTTTGCAATCAATAAAAGTGAAGGAACAACAGTTGAAAAGTAATTATTTCTCAAAAGCTATAAATAATTAATTCTGAACTTTGTTAATCTGTAGGCATTTGAACATCAACATGACTTTATCCTACTCTCCACCATGAGACATGATCTTTTCTTGCACATACAACAGAATATTTATTGCTTGAACATTTTGTTTGTTGATGAAAGTAAATTTATCAATAACAGCTTTTTCTTGTTCTTTTCTTTCATGCTCAAACATTTCCTAAGAATGCAAACATTTGTATAACAAAATTTTATGGATATTTTTCATATAAATATGTTTTCTGCATATACACTCTTTTTCCAAATGTTTCAAATTATGTGTAGACATTTCAGTTGCTTTACAGTCAGTTTTGTGCCATACATGATACATGCTTAGTATTTCTGGTATTAAAATCTATTTTTACACTTTCATAATGTTTTGACCCCAGTTTGAGGGTTAACTATTTGCCTATACCTGGGACCCTAACAGGTGCTACCACCCTGGGTCAGGGTGGAGCTGGGAACACCAGCATTTAAGAGGTGGTTCCATGCTCATCAAAACGTCCTGACCAGAGGCCTTGCTGTTGGACATAGTTTATTGTCATACCCAGGATTGAAGAAGTTCAGTGAGTACAATAGCCAAAATATGAGAATAATAAAGATCAGAACATTCAGTCATTTCTGTGCCATGTGTGATACATGCATAGGTGATCATGTATCTTTCAATACATGACTGACGAGGCAGATTTTTTCCCCACAGTAGGTTGCCATTTCTTTCTGCAGTAGACCAGTTGCCATCCAAGGCTATAGAACCTGGTATGTCCTGCTATTTACCCATAGCTGTAGGGACAAGAAGCGGATTGATACCTTTCTCAAGGTTATTAGTACATAAGTGAATGTAATGGATTCAACTGGAATTCACTCAGCTCTCCAATTCCTCAATCCAACCTGCTATCCATTACACCATCTTGCCTCCTTAAATCCAAGGCTATAGAACCCGGTCTGTCCTGCTATTTACCCATAGCTAGGGGGAGAATAAGAGGATTCATACCTTTCCAAATGGTATTAGCATGAAAGTGAATGTAATGGATTCAACTGGAATTCGAACTCGGCTCTCCAATTTCACAATCCAAGCTTGATATACACATTACTCTGTCAATGATCATAGACATCATTTCTAAATTAGACTCCCATAAGGCAAGCAGAGGTGATTGGATCCCAGCAATCATCCTAAAGAAATATGCCCCTGAGCTGGCTCCCGTCCTCTCAAAAATACAACTATTGCATTGCTATTTCCTGCTTATTGGAAATCCTCCTCTATAGTTCCTGTTTTTAAGAACTCTGATGAACCTTCTGACCCTTCTATCAACCTATTAGTCTCCGACTACTTTTCAGCAAAATATTAAAGGCTTTAATCAATGCTGGAGAGATGAAGCACCTTAACTCTTACAACTTACTCTCTGACAAACAATTCAGCTTCTGTTTTGCCAGGTCTACCACAAATGTGCTAACAACCACCACTGAATATTTATATCAAGCTCGTGATAATAATGGCAAAGCTCAAGCTATGGCTCTAGATATCTTGAAGGTGTTTGACAGGGTTTGGCATGCTTGTCTTCTACATAAGCTCCAGGGCTATGGTATTACTGGACAATTGTTTGATTTAATCCAGTTATTCCTATGAAAGCATAAAATGAAGGTTGTTTTGAATGGGCTTCCTTCCAGATCCTTTCACACAAATGCAGATGTTCCCAAGGCTCTCTCCTGGGTCCTATGTTGTTTCTGATCTTCATCAATGATCTTTCTGATGTAATCAGTTCCGTGGTATGATAAACAAAGAAACATATAGAAACTTGGGTTTCTACCACAGACCATTTATTCTCTTTTATGGTGACTGTAGTGAAACAAAGTTCTCAATGCCTCTTGGATATGTCCATTTTCTTTTTGGTGAAGGAGTTGGGGTAAGTAAGTATCAATATCATATTAATGTTTGAATTCAAGTCCACCTTGAACAAAGTTGAAAGAAACAATGGAAGTTTTGTACTTACTTTATTGTAGGAAGTTTTAAACATAGTTATGGGATGTCCATTTTCTTTTTCTTGGTCTAGAAGTTGGGGTAAGTAAGTATCAGTATTGTTACAATGGTCATACTCAAGTCAGCCTTGCACTGAGTTGGAGCAACCAAATAAAAGACTTACTTCATAGGTGGAGGTTTTTGGAAGACCCATGTGAGTGACATGTGTTGGAAAGTGGGAAGTCAGTTCAGTCTTCAGTGTACCAGGGAAACTAACATTTTTCAATGGGAATGTAATTGCCATGTCATGCTACATCTTGGAGAAAGGGAGAGAAAGAGAATGAGGGAGGAAATGCTTGTCTTTGTATAGATTTCAACTGTGCCACCTAACCATGTTTGGCAAAACCAAGTAGGGTAAAAATATTTCCTGTTCCTTTACTCTGGCATCATGGAAAAGTACATTTCTTTTTCTTCTTCTTATTTTATTTATCACTTTTATTTAATTTTCCCACAGTGGCTGATCTAAAAGCCTAAAACAGATCAAGATTAAAGGGATTTTTGTCATCCATTAATGTTACCTCGTAAAAATTAAATTTATTTTCACGAATTAGACACAACACAATAATTTACCCTTCTCTTTTAGCGACTGTGTCTTTGGAATATAGGAAATCATAGCACCATCTACAACTTTTGTTCTTTCAATCAATATAAAATGAATAATACCATGGTTATGTTATGTTTGCTGCTGTTTATTCTACAGTTTTTAATTAATTTTCCTTTTCCTCAGCTTGTTGACAACCAAGGCTTGAAAGCTCTGTTTATCCTGATATTTAACTACTTGTGATGAGTGGAGAAGAGATGACTTCATGCTTTTTCCAATTAAATAAAAATTGTCCTAGCCAGAATTTGTATTCACCATGTCAATTTAGTTTTCTCCATTGTTCATTGTTAATCCACCCACATCTTTGCATATAAAGTTATCTAAGAAAATGTATTTTCTCATTTTTTTTTCAGCAGTACTAAAATCACATAGTACAAGAGGTATTTGTAAAATTCATGAAAATTCCTGTTAAAAAAAAAATTAAAGCAGAACACTGACAATGTTATAGATGCTAAGGTAATGGTTTCAGTTCATAGAAATATACATGAAGAATTCTTCACTTTGTGAGGCTTTGGACACTAGCTGTTTGTCAGCAATATTTATTTATTTTTATTAGAGAAACTTCCTGTAGGTGGCAGCATATTACAGGAAATGACATATCACCCATAAATTTACACACCAACAAACATTGAGTTCTTTTCCCTCACTGACTACTCCATGAATATGGCTCTGTGCCAAATTTTGTCTAACTAAACAAATAAGTTTTCATTCAGAAAGAAAGTTACTAACAGTGGAAACTTGTCTTGAAAACATTCTGAAGATAATTTTCTTAAAGTTATAAATCTGTAAAAATGCCTCCCTGTAATTTTGAGAGAAGCAGTTATCATTCCAAGAGATGTACTATTAATCTTGTTCTTTTTGTTGTTACCACAATGTTTTGGCTGATTCTATGGCTGTATTCCAATGTTGAATTTATACGGAAAATGTTTTTTTTTTTTTTTATTTCTTTTCTCTCTTTCTCCCTCTTCTTTAGATCCCGTTTTAAAATGCTGGAACATGTTACTTAACTATTTCATTATAGTTTTTACACCTGAAGAAGGCAGCAGAATAAATTTGCAGAAATGTGTTAATGACAAAAGTAGCAAAAAGAATGATGTGAATAATCTTGCACAAACCTTTGAAGTTATAAACCTGGTAAAAATGAAAAAGAAATAAAATGTTGGATGTAATTGTTCCAATAGATCACAGAGTGAAGTAGGAAATGGGAAATAGCAATTAAATCTCCTTCTTTCCAAGAACTGAAGAAACTATGGAATATGAGGGCTGGGGTTATACGAGTAATAACCAGTGCACTCAGAACTAAACCTGAAGATTTTATATTTCAGATTTCAGGTTAGGTGAAGACTGTCTAAATAATATCAGAGCATGAGTAGTGAGGAAAGAGTTGAAAATTTAGGAAGACTTGGTGTCACTTGATCTCCAATACATCACAATAATAACATTTACTTACATTATTTACATTGTTATCATCATCTTCATTGCCATATTTACAATGTTCCGGCCGTTGTACACTCTAAAATTTCACACCAAACCCTTTATTTCATCCTCCGGAATAGATTGTTCTAGTTCCACGTGCCATGCCTCTTCTGGATGTTTCAGTTATTTCCCTTTAACTCAACTCTCCAAGTTTTTTTTTGGTTCACCATTGCTGTGGCCTGGTATTGAACTCCCAACTGTTTGGGTCTAGTCACTGGATCTAACCAACGTCTTTATCCACTGAGCCATGTATTTTTGATAACAGTCCGAATAATGTAAGTAATCATAATACCTCATCTCAGAGATATGGACAGATATATAGAGAGACATAGACTTAAAGTCTGGAGCATACAACGTATGAAACGTTGTGAATATGGCAATGAAGATGAGGATAACAGTCCGAATAGTGTAAATAATGTAAGTAATCATAATACCTCTTCTCAGAGATATAGACAAATTAATAATGTTTCTTTAACCATAAAAACTGTTCAAAATTTTTTTTTGTCTTGGTTTCATTATGGCAGCAATCATTCTAATAATTTTGAAAGTCTGATTGTACATCTCTGTAATTTCTGTGATGTTTTGAGGGAGGATGGAATAGATATATTCAAACAGATATGCAATGTAATTGGCCCTGATCTGGCATCTCGTCTGCAGTCACTCTCTCACAGATGTGCCATCACCTTCCGCTGTCGTTTTTACAAATACTTTCATCATAACTGCTCTGATGAGCTGCTTCTGCTGGTTCCCAGACTTCATGAATTTAAGCGTTCTACTAGGCTGGCATCTCGCTCTCACCCTTTCACTGGCAAAACTGTTAAATGTAGCCATCTCTTCTACTCCAATAGCTTCATGTCTCACACCTCTCACCTGTGGAACTCCCTCCCCTTTTCCTGTTTCCCTGATAGCTATAATCTCCAACTATTCAAAGGTAATGTCAATTGATGTCTCCAAACGCCATGATCTATCCCCTATCCTTCACTTCATCCTTTCCTCTATCACTTCTATTTGCTCTCGCTCCAACTCTCTGTAACCCCTCAAGTGGTAGTGGTTTCCCGCCTTGCTTGAGGTGAAATGTTTAAAAAAAAAAAAAAAAATATCGTATTTCCCAAACAAGGAGAACATGATGGACATACTGGATTTTAATTATGGAAGTGATAAAAGAGGAATAATATGGAAATGATACAAGGGGACATGAACTTTCTGTTTATGTGTGTATCTCAGTTTTTAAGTAGCAGAAAAACAGAGGTTTTGACTTAATGTACTACCAAAATTCCTTGGCTTAAACTTAAAGAATAGAAAATATGTTTGGATTATTTGCATCTGAATGATACTGTTTACATTCAGGCTGAACTGTAAAATTTTTTCAAGGGTGATAATTATTAAATGTTAATTATTATCCCTTAATGATTTAATTCTTCCAAAAGAAGCAAAATATCAAAGAACATGAAAATTTCATTAAAAAAAGAAAGAAAAGAGTGCTGAACTGTTATATCAGTCCTCCTATATTGCAATAAATGCTGGACAATCTCCTCACACGTGAGAAAAAGACTTGAGACAAGAAGAAGAATGCTGAGAATACCATGGATTGGACATGTGAGTAACAGAAAGGATTCTTATACTTAATCAGAAACATACAGTTGAAATTTTGAGGAAACATAATGAGAAAAGAAGGCTTGGAAAATTTGACACTCACAGGATATACTGAAGACAAGAGGAACAGAGAAAAGCAGTGAGTAACATACTTAACAAGCTTGTGGGAAGGATAGTAAAAAAACTAACCTTACTAAGAGCTGCAAAGTATAGGACGTTGTGGAGAGCCATGTCTACGTCCTGAAAAGACATGACCTATAGAAGATACAAGCAAACAAATCTGTTTGCAAAAATATAGCTCTCCTTTCACGCATAATACACAGAAGATAGTTTATTTTGTGAGGGAGCAAATTCAATGACAATCTTTTTTTCCTAATTTTCTTTAAAAGGGTGACTAACAGGACATTTTTTATTTTTTTAATCATTTTCACCCCAAGCAAGGAAATAAAGATAAGATAAAAAGGGTTACTGAGTTTGAAAGAATAAGAAAAAGAAAACATTTTAAGGAGAGAAAACAATAAAAGAAGAGGAATTAAGAAAATAGAGGAAAATGATTGATACTGCATTTACATTTCTGAAGATCAAAGTTGACTGGAAAGTAAGAAACCAGAAGAGAGTTCCACAAGTGAGAAGTGCGTGAGGAGAAACTAGTAGCATAGAATATAGAGTGGTCTAGTCGATTACTATTATTCTTGTATGTTTGTACTTTTAATAGAAGGTATTTGTCAATGGCCAGTCCCAGGCATTCTCCAATGTTCACTTCTTGATTCAACCCTCTTTCTACTTTAAATCAATGATCTGCTGAAGAGTATACTCCAAACATTTGTGAATGTCTATGTTGATGTTATAATTGTATATGGGTACACCTCCAAAACACCTGAGAGCCAGAGCCTGATAGCTGTTCTCTCCTCTGATCTGTCTCTAACAGCTCAGTGGGAGAAAACTGGCTGCTTACATTCAATGCCTCAAAAAGTAAAATAGTGATATTCTATGATCGCCAAGTGGACCCCCCCCCTGAACTTTCACCTATCATAATGAACTGATGTTCCCTCAGGGTGGCCATGCCTTGTTGTCTGTTGAGCCTTAAACTCAACCCAGACCTCACGTGGAACTTTTACATACTATCCATCAGTGAAGATGGTGGAAAAATGCTCGGTTCCCTGTACTGCTCCAATAAATACCTGACTCCTCCCGTTATCTTTACAAAAGCTAAATCAGACCAAAAATGGAGTACTGCTGCCCATATATGGACAGCAGCTGTCCAGTCCTCACTTTCCAGTCTTGATAAAGTTCAAAAGTGTCTCTGCGTCTTTGTGGGTGATGAATTATTTTCCATACTACAATCCCTTCCACACAGATGAAATATTGCTTGGTCTCACTGCTCTATTGCTATTTCCATGGAAAGCGTTCAGATAAACTATATTCCTTAGTTCCACCAGTTCTAATTTCCACGGCTAAGACCTGCCATGCCACACCCGTTCTTTTTGTATTCCATTAGTGAGATGTTACAGTGTAACCCAGATATAAGAGAAACCCGGATATAAGAGAGATTTTCTCTGGTCCCAAATTAGAGCCTGTGTTAATGCAAACAAAATAGACCAAACACGGATATAAGAGAAACCCGGATATAAGAGACTTCTTCTCCGGTCCCGACAACTCTCTTACATCTGGGTTACACTGTACTTCCACTCAAGCAGCTTCTTCCCATGAACCACTGACTCCCAAAAGGATGCTTTCCTGATCACTACAATCTTAACTTGTTCAAGTCTAGAGTCAACTGTTATCTTCCCCACATTCTTGCATAAACTGTGCCTCTTACTTTGTAGTCCTCTACCTCGAGTGGCTTTTGGGCCTTGTACAGGATAAACATCAGTGTAAAAAAAACAAGCTAGGATCAGAGTATAGTCACTGCTTGATTCATGGCCCTTATGAGTTGGCATTAACTAAACTTTCTAACCAAGAAATTTACTTAATGATGGGAAGAAATTGGTGAAAAATAAGGAAGACAGTATAGGGGAAGAAAAGCCAGTTAAGATAGCAGGAGAGAGACTAAAGGAAAACCAAATGAAAGTCATCCTGGGTAAGACGATAAACTGCATCTGACAGCAAGGCCTTTGATCAGAAGGTTTTGAGGAGCTTGGAACCACCTCTTAATTGCTGGTGTTCTCAGGTCCACCCTAACTCGAGGTGGTAGCACCTGTCAGTTATGGACAAATAGTTAACCCTGCAAAAGAGGTCAAAACACTATGAAAGTATAAAAATAGGTTTTAATACCACCAATACTTTTTTAGAAAATTTTTTACCAGCAATACATTTTTGAAAAAATATTACAATACATTTTTAAAAAAAAACTTTTACCAGCAATAAAAATCTTGTCAGCATTAAATAACCCATTGAGGCTGATATGTTGTAAAACAAACCAAACGAAATGAAAGTGGAAATAAATGTATGTATGAAGGAATTGTGATAAAAGAGAAGCAGATACATGCACGTTGGATATTCAGAGACAATGAGAAAAATCTTGAAATGTATATATAGGGATGGAAAAGCATAAAAATTGCTATGCATTAAACTTATAGTAAAAGAAAGGTAAGATGATACAGTAGAAAATGTATGTGTATTTCTTATTCTTTTTTTTTTTTGCATATGAAACTGATCCATATTTGAATAACATAAAAGCATGATCAGGAAACAATAAGTACTGGAAGCAATAAGGAAGAGAATAAAAAGATACAGGTAAACGATAAGAAAAAAAAACAGAAACATAAGATTATAGATAATCTTAATTGTCAACATTTATGGAATGAGCTAGTTATTATTTGTTTATATTCCTGTTGTCATAAGCAATGACATTTTAAATATATATTCTTTCATATTGTTATATTCACACAACATATTAAAGGCAAGAGAGAGAGAGAGAGGAAAGCAGTGAACAACTTAATGAACTTGTGTAAATGGTTAGCAGAACAGGGATTAGAATAAATAGCAAAAACATAAACTTTACTAAGAGCTGCAAAGGACAGGAAGTTGTGGAGAGCCATGGTCGCCCATGTCTTAAAGACTCTAAAAATACCTTTGAAAGATAACAAGAAGATAGTTTTTGAAAGATAATGAGAAGGAAAGAAAATATATAAATACTTTGTTTTTTATTTCGTAATGACTAATAATAAATTATGAGGTGGATATGAAAGGATATACAAAGGTTTTTATGTCAGAACAAATTGGTATATGGTGACTGTATAAAAGTGATCTATGGATAATGAATGAGAGAAATACAACAGAAAATACCAGCTGTTCAAAAAGAGAGAATAAATGACTTGAACGAGAGGCAAGAAACACAAATGTTTCACTGCATATAAAAAGGATCTATCCATACAGTATTTTGTCACTTAATATTAATAAAAGAAAAATATATAGCTAGTGACTTCTTAATTCCCACCAAAATATTTCCCTTAGACCCATTCTCCTTGATCCTATTTACAGCCTGAAACCCCAAATTTCAATGGTTATGTTATATTTGGCAAAGTTGCCAGAAGCCAAAACAGGTCAGGATGCTAACATACCTAGATTAAGCTCTGCTCAAAATGCAAGTATAGGCAAGAACATTATGCTGATGAATGTGATAGTTACACAGTACACCCTCGCATTTCACTGCTTAATATTGAGTGCTTTTTTAAGCTAATACTATAAAAGTTCATTGTTATCATTAATAAAACTGTCATATTATTATCTATTACTATCATATATATATATATATATATATATATATATATATATATATATATAGGCATGTGGCCAAGTTGTTAGAACATTTGCATTCTGACCATAAGACTTGGGTTTGAATCTGACCATGGTCAATTTGTCAAGTAGGAGACTTCCTGATGTTATCAAACTGGAGGGGTCAATCCCAGCATGCACCACCTTTGGAAAGTCCCTGAAAACCATAACATGGGTTGACCTAAGTCTTGTGAGTGAAATTGGGTAGATAGAACCCTTGGGGATTGTCAGTAGCTATGCTAACACAAAGTCACAAGTCATCGTGGTCGAAGGTTTGAGTGTGCTGGCCTTGTTCAAATTGTTGATCACGTTAGATGACATGCTCTCTCTCAGAAACTGTAACTAACCTTTGCTCCGCATACTTGTAGTATAAACCATAAGGGGCTCTGTGAGTGTTGAATAAATACAATTGTGCCTGAGTGGGCATCTGCAATATGGATTGGCTAGGCCACCCTAGTACATGGGCATCCTCGAATATGAATGGTCATCCATTATCATATATATATTTATATTTATGTCCCCACATCCATAAAATGCTTTTTATTATCTTCTTTTGCTTTATATGACATGTCCTTTCAGAACATTGATAGTCATAGCTCTCCACAACTTCCTGTCCCTTGTAGCTCTTAATAAACCTTGTCTTTCTGTTATTTCTTCTAAGCTCTGTTCTGCCATCCATTTAGTTAAGCTCACTAAGTATTTTATGCATTCTTTTCCTCTGTCCCACTTGCCCTCTATCTGACCTGTGAGTATCCAGGTTTCCAAGCCCTCCTTTCTCATTATATGCGCCAGAAACCTCAACTGTCTCTTCCTGATGTTATGTATTAGTTTCTTTTTTGTTCCCATTTTCTCCAAAACTTTGTCATTGCTCACATATTTAGTCTCATCATCCTTCCCTTCTGTAGAACCATATTTCTTCTGGTAAAGTTTCATTTATCAGTTAGGCACAATATGAGATTAACAAGAATAACTTAAAATAGAACAATTATAACAATATATTGTAATAAAAGTTATGTGAAAGAAGATTCATTATTGCTATCTATCTTAACAATTTTATTATATAATCCTTCCCCTTTTCTTATTAACTTTCACCTTTGCAATTAATAGAAGCACTTAATTAGGGTTTCACTTTTTCATATCTGAATTTCTAGCATCACTTGTGACTTGAGACCATTATTAAGCAAAACTTATTGTTTATCTCTAATGTTGACTTCAGATAAGTGAAACAAGAAATCATTTTTAAAATATAGTGGTCCCAATTGTATTCTTAAAATTGCTGGAGTTTAAGCAATTTGCTGATAAGCCATTGCTATTTTTTCTTATCTTTATACATGTGAAAAATTGAAACATACAAACTTTTTAATCATTCAATGCACCAAAATCTTTTCATCCAAATAATCTGAAAAGAAAAATAAATATATTAGATCCAAATAAGCCATTCATAGTGTTCATATGGCTTTTTCTGTGTAGATCCTCAATCTTTGTCGTCTTCTATGTGCCATTTCCATTCAGGACATGGTCTATCACAGCTCTCCACAACTTCCTCTCTGTTGTCGGTTTTAATAAAGTTTTTCTTTTTGTTATCTTTCCTAATCCCTGTTCTGCCAACTAATTACCCCAACTTGTTAGGTCAGTTATTTGCTGCTTTCTTCTGTCTCTCTTGCCTTCAATATGTCTTGTGAGTGTTAAATTCTCTAAGCCCTCTTTCCTCATTAAAAATTCAGGTAGGAAAAGAAAGGTATGCATGTAGATTCTAAAACAAAGAAAATGGAAACGGGCAACCTAGAGGAGAAGGCTTACAAAATTACATTGAACCTCACCAAAATGGTCATAAGTGCAAAGAAACAAAGAGGTATATATATATATATATATATATATATATATATATAGAGAGAGAGAGAGAGAGAGAGTGAGAGACAAAAATGCACAAACAGAAATGCAAAAGTATGTCTTTCTCACAGAGAACAATCAGTAAAGAATGAATAAACATAGAATAAGAAAAAGTGTAGACACAGATGAAGAGTACATGTAGAATAAATGCACATTGACCCCTAAGAAGGTTAACAATCAATGTTTTGGTTTGGTTTGGTTTATTTAGTTTAATGGCATATCAACCTCAAAGGGTTATTCAATGCTGACAAGATTTTTCGAATAAGTTCATATGAATAGAGTATGTATTCTTTGTAAGAAATCATTTTGTAGATCAAGTTGCATTGACATATTTTGTAAAAGGGGATTTTGACAAGAGTCAAATGTATTTCTGGTAATAACTTTTCCTTCCAAAATTGGTTACAAAACAATGTAGGTAAGTAGATTTAGTAAACTTTTTTTTATATATTTTCCTGTAGATCCCAATTTCTTTAATGGAATTTATGATGTTGATTGGAT
Source organism: Acanthosepion lycidas (assembly GCA_963932145.1). Classification (NCBI taxonomy): domain Eukaryota; kingdom Metazoa; phylum Mollusca; class Cephalopoda; order Sepiida; family Sepiidae; genus Acanthosepion; species Acanthosepion lycidas. Next base: position 17,870,084 of record OZ010583.1, on the reverse strand, counting down.
TTGGATAAGTTAGAATTAATTTTACGGTATTTAGTAAGATTTAGTAGAATCGTAGAGTATTTCATTAACCGGGGTGGGTTTTTTGAGTTGGTGGTTTTAAGAATTATGGTTGGATTTATTTGTGTTTTGCTGATGAGATTTTTCATGTAAAGGCCAAAAGGTTTGATAGCATTTTCTTTTTTATCAAATAGATTTTTGTATTTATGGTTAAAGGTATAATGGTAGGCAGGGTTAGTTGGGCAGGATTTGAGTTTTAGATAATATTGTAATGCCAGTTTTTCTTGTCTCAATTTTAATGGTGCCTCATAGGTTTCAGCAGATAAACTTTCTATGGGCAATTGTTTTGAAGGCATGCAGAGCCAGTCTTAATCCTGCATGGTGGATGGGGTCAAAGGTTTTTAGATAGGATTTCCAAGTCAACACATACATGAAACATCTGTAGTCCAATTTAGTTCTTATTAAAGTTCTATATAATTTTAGGAGTGATATGCAACCTGTTCCCCAGTCAGTGTTAACCATGACCCATAGTAATTGTAATGCTTTGAAGCATTTCTGTTTATGTATTTTAAATGGGGAATGAAAGTAATATTTTACCAAAAAAGATTCCCAGAAATTTATGATGTCAGTCATTTCAGTTTCTGTTCTTTCAAGTCTAAGAGTTGGATCATTGTGCATTTTTTCAGATTGCAGAAATGGATGCATTTTGTTTTGGTTGGGGAGAATTTGAAACCATTTTCAATAGTCCATCAGATTAATTTATTTAAGCACACTTACAGTTGTCGGTCTGCAGCGTACATATTTTTTGATCTGTAGCAGATCAGAAAGTTGTCTACATATAATGAGCCATTGACTCCTCTATTTAAGCAATTAACAATGTTGTTAATTTTTATATTGAAAAGAGTGACAGACAAGATGCAACCTTGTGGAACTCCTTTTCTTGGATTTTTGAGTCTGTGAGTGTTGATCCAACACGAACATTGAAATTTCTATTGGACAAAAAGTTATTAATCAAATTGGGTAATCTGCCCTTTAATCTCAGATTGCATAAGTCTTTCATTATTCCATGTTTTCATGTTGTCTTACAGGCATTTCTAGACCACAGAAAATGGTTATTGCATATTCTTTTTAATAAAGGCTTCTCTAATGAAACATTCTAGGTAGACTATGTTGCCTATGGTGTTTCTTTTATTTTGGAATCCACTCTGGAGATTGGTAATTAATTAGTTATAAGGTACTAGTTCAATTTTTTATTTACTATTTTCTCTGGGGTTTTGCAAATGCAACTTGTTAATGTTATGGGTTGAAAGTTTTTTGGGGTCTGATTTGTGTTTATCTGATTTTGGTGTATGGATTACAGTAGGTTGTTTCCAGCTATCCAGTAGTTTTCTCTTAAACTTTAAAGCATTCGTTTTTATATTCCCTCCAATCTGCTTTGTTTAGTTTCCATCGAGGGACATTAATTCTGAACTCTTCAGTATAATTGGGCAGTGATCACTGCTGCATGAATCATCGACAACTTGCCAATCGTAATCCATAAAAATAGAGGGGGGCAGTCACACAGTGATAGGTCAATAGCTGAGTATGTACTTGATGCAGGATGTAGATATGTATTACACTTATTTAATAAAATCAGTTGTTGTTATTAATTTCATTTTCCAGGGTTTTCCCTTTCTTGTCTGAGTTATTGGACCACCATATAACATTGTAACTGTTAAAGTCACCTAATAATATGAATGGTTTCGGTAGTTGTTCTATTAGTTTATTTAGATCAGTTTCTTTTATGGTGTAGTGGGATGTAAATAGAGCAGATGTTAATGATTCTATGTAGGGTAGTTTTAGCAGCAGCTGCTCGTAGATTTGGTTTCTAGATGTACTTTGAAGGGGATGTCATTTCTGATTAGGATTGATACACCCCCCCCCCCGATGCCCTGTGTTGAGTGTCATTTATGTACTTATACTGAGTATAGTTTTTTATTTTTATTTTGTCATTAGGTTTTAGGAAAGTTTTTGAAGGAAGGCAAATGATAATGGGAGTTTGATTCATTATGAATAAGAGTAGTTCATTTATGTTTGCATTTAGGCATAATTTTTTGCATCATACTTATGTACGAGGGTCACTCAATAAATAAGGTGAATTTTTCGGTATAAGGACTTCTAATACAGATAGAAACTTACTTTTTTTCATTTTTTTTGTTTTACTTCTTTTTCACATGGATTTAATTTCTTTTGCAGATTAAAAAAAAATGTTGATAGTTTTGGCGATTAACAAAGATGGCCGACCAAGAAGCATGCTCCAGGATTGAACAGCGGTCAGTTATCTTTTGGTTGCTGGAGGGTGAAAACGAGTTGAAATTCATAGGAGAATGTCAACTGTGTATGGTGCCACATGTTTCAGCCAAAAAAATGTCTACAAGTGGGCTAAATTGTTTAAAGAAGGACGGAACAGTGTTGAGGATGAAGACAGGCCTAGGAGGCCTACAGAAGTGAGGTCTCCTGAGGTGATCGAATCAGTCAATGACCTCATTCAGTCTGACAGAAGAACTACTGTGAACTGCTGAGGCAGGTCAAGAAAGAAATAAAGAACAAATGCAGGGATCATCAGTCAGAAGGAGCCATCTTACATCATGACAATGCAAGGCCTCACACAGCAGCCCAAATGGTGCAGACCATCAACGAGCTAGGCTGGGAACTGCTCCCTCATCCCCCTTACAGCCCAGACATTGCCCCTTCAGACTTTCACTTGTTTGATCCCTTGAAAGCATTCGTGAGAAGCACAAAGTTTAAAAGTGACGATGAAGTCAAAAGTGTTGTGAGCGACTGGCTGAGACATCAGTCCAAAGATTTTTACGCTGAGGGAATACGGAAGCTTGTGCACAGATGAGAAAAGTGTGTGACAGTGCTGGGAGACTACGTTGAAAAATAAAAAAAAAAGTAAGCTTCTATCTGTATTAGAAGTCTTTATACCAAAAAACTCACCTTATTTATTGAATGACCCTCATATTAGGGTTAGGAGTTTTTGGTTGTCTGGTTCATGTTTAGTGGGTAAAGTGTCCATAATTTCTATGCTCTCTGGTCTATTAGCGCTTTGTTTCTTGTCATGTTTTATTCTTTGAAGGTCTTTTGTTTCTGCTTGTTTGTTTGATCTTGTTTCCTTAGATTTTTTTGATGATCTTTGTTTGGATGATGACCATTCCCTTATTTGAGATGGGATAGAGTTTTGTTCATCTATGTCCATTTCTCTTGATTCTTCAATGATGTACTGGGTTGTCTTATTTCTTTAAACATTTTGATTCTCATGTGAATGTATTGAGGGTTTCAGAGTTGCTTGTTTTGTACTTATAGATTCTTTTTTGTTTGATAAAATTTGTTTTGACTATGGGAGTTTGGTTTATGTGTGATATACTAAATTTTTGTAGTTCTGTAAGACTTTTTAAAACATTTATTAAAGTTTTAAGGTCTCGTTTTTTTTATTGCATTGTTCTCTTGGATGTCATTTTGGTGATTTGATATTTTAGCAATATTTGCATAGGATGTTGGAAGTGAATTAGTTTTGACCTCTTTTCTGGCTTCTTGCAACAAGATATTTTGCATGCATTTTATTCTTATTTCCTTTTCCTTCTTCCAGATGTTACACTTCAGAATCTGCTGAGTTTTCTTTTTCAATTTTGGCATAAAGAAGGCCTTTCACAGAGTGAGTCTTCATGATCAGACTAGAATTTCCTACATCTTTGACAGACTGATGCTTCCATACAAGGATTTTGTAGATGACCAAATTTCTGACATTTGTGATATCTATGGGGATTTGGAATGTATGATTCTACCTTGGCTATTGTGTATCCTATGTTTATTTCTTTTGGTAGGGTACATTTGTTGAATGTCAAAATGTATGTGTTTGTGTTTATTGAAGCATCATTTCTTTTTATTTGTATCGTTTTGACGTCTGTTACACCTTGCTTTTTTAGGGTGTCATCATTTTTAATTTCTTCTGGTGAACAAAGTGATAGTTCTGGACATTTTATTACCTCCCCTTAGATGAATTAAGAAACTGATAGGGGTAAGCCTTCACTTTCATGTCATTTATTTGCTTGATTTTTAGTAAATTTTTTTACATTTTTTTGGTTTTTATTTGAATTAGAAGTGTGTTATTTTTCTTAAATTTTTTTTTTTTTTTTTTTTTTTTTTTTTTTTTTTTACAAATTTTGGTTTTATCATGGCTGATATAAACTTTTGCAACACAAAAGGTGACACTTTTGTTATTTCATCATCTAATGATTCTGTGAAAACTGGAAATTGTTTTTTTTTCCTGATGTTTCATTGTCACTTTCTGTTTGGGAGTTTTCATATTGTCTCTTGGTTCGTTTATAAGAGTTAACCATATAATTTAGTATTTGCCATTTGTACTTCCCAACCACCTCGGAGTTCCTTCTTAAATGATATTCCTTTACATTTCATAACGCACCTTACACATATACACTGAAGGTAGTTTTATATAAATAACATGTGCCTTGAAAGAAGTTTGTATATACAGATACAGGTAATGGTGCTAGTTATGTAATGCTCACAAGGATTTTTAAGTGGTGAAATTAAAATATTGTTTTGTATTTTTGTATACATACAAAAAACATGATCACAACTTTAAAAAATATATAAATGCAAGATTTTTTGATATTTTGAATATCTTTGCTGAACATGAAACACCTGGTAAGTAATCTATGAATGAAGGTGTTGTGTTACAATCAATAGCAAAAAAATGGTGCCAATGTAGCTGGGCTTTCTGAAATTTTCCATTTGTGGCAAGTACTGTCAGCATCTGAAAATCTTTTGGATTTTGGAGATTTTCGGATAAAGAATACTCAACCTGCAATTCTCTTCTTTTGGATGGTTAGGAGTGAGACTTTTTGAAACCTCATCTTACATGTTTTTAAGAACTTCAGTTCTCCCTTTTACAAAATCACTTTGTATATGACTAATATTTGTTAGCAGATATTTATTACTGTCCTATTTAGAGAAATTTTCTGAAAAATATAAAGAAATCCCTTTAAAGAAAATGCAGTTAGAAACATCAAGACATAATTCAGAATTTATTTTGAATAAGAATCCAACCATAGCATACTAAATTAATATACAAAGAGCACAAATAAAATTTATTATTGCTCAGGTTCATAATATTGTAGCACTTAGTGAGGATAAAACTTATTGCACTGAAAAATAATCTGAGACTTGCTTACTTTTGTGATGTTGGACGACTTCGTTTGTTACTTTTTCTATATCAAGTGAAAGCTCGTTATCACTTCCAAAAAGTGCTCATTATATTTGAGCCTTTGTAGATGCCGGTACTGGTAGTAACACCTTCAAATAATATTCACACTAGTAATACTTGTTCAAGTAGTAATTACCAAATAGTATAATGATTAGAAGAGAATTGTAATCTGTATAATAGTAGAGTAGAGAGTGTGAACGTATAGCAATGGTGGATAGACAAGAAGAGTGAACAGTAATCCATATAGTCATCATGCTACTTCCTATTTATTCACTTCCTTTATGATCATGTGATCTACTTAATAATGGAATCGCTCATGTTATTCACTAGTGATCTAGCTTCAAACCACAATGTCGGCAACAACACTTAATCTTATACAACACAACATCACTCTGTATCAGGCACCCTTAATGTTGAAAAAGAAATAATTTTGTGCTCTCAAGAGCTGTAAAAAGATAAAAGTTCAAGCAACTTTCAACAACTTTTTCTGATATGATAATAAAAAACAACTTTAGAAAATAATAAAAATATAAATTCAATCGTATCTTATTTCATCTTCTATTGTTTTGAAGCATTCAATATTTTATTATAAAGTCGGACATTTTTTGTTCCTTTTAGAAATGGACTATCATTTTCCCCGTTGAATATATTTAGTGAGCTGTATAGTTCCAATTATTGTGGTAGTTTTTGGAAAAGATGAGGTCGACCATGTAAGTTATAAAATAATAAAAATTTAGGTATTATTACATCTTGGAGCTTTGCCTTTAAGTATTCTATATTCCATTATCGAGTCAGACAGTCTTAATTCCCTTTAGAAATGCATCATCATTTTTTACCATATATTCCAAAATCAATGCCATTTCAATTATTGTTGGAATTTTTAAGAATATTAACTGCAATATATGAGGTGGGTGCTGAAAAATTTTCAGGTCAACCAAGAGAAGAATAAAAAAAAAATGTTTGTTCAGATTTTAGGAAGTGTGCTGAACTAAGAACTTTTTTCTTTCCCCACTATTATGAAGTGTTTTTCTTCAAAGAAGAGGTCATGGTTTAGAAGGTGTGTATTGCATTCTAAAATACAAAGACAGTAAAGACTGGTAGGGACAGATGACAAACTAAAAAACTTAATAAAGCAACATTATATTACTGGCAATGGATGTAAATATTTATGAAGGATAGTTTAGTCTAGAACGACCTCATAATAGCAGGGTATCTAGTTAAAATGGAATTCATTATTAATGATGCAGCTTGGTTTGCACGTTCAGTTCTCACTTAGGACTTTTATGTCCTAATGTTTATATCTTATGTTCTCATATCTGATTTAGATAAATGTCATAAAAATATACAGAAGGGCATATGAGAGAGAGAGAGAGAGACATACCCTTGATAAATAGCAATACTATAATAACTACTTTGCTTGTTGGCTTATTTGGTACGTAGGGACTTCCTTACTTTGCTCGATTCAGAAAAAGCAGCAATGAAAGTAATCAGCAGAGAACAACCGGAGGTCCCAGGACTCATAAAACTGCTGACCAAGCACTATTTCGCCTCTTTTTACACATTTCCTTTTCAGCGGCCACAACCTTCAAGGCCATCTCCTTTTCCTTTTCAGTGGCTGATACCTTCAAGGCTAGCTCAAAGAACTACTCACAACTTTTGCAATAGAAGGCAAATGGCTAGTACTGGCAGCTTGATCTGAGATTTCTTGTTCCCTGTGAACAAAAGCAGAGAAATCTCCCTTTCAGAGAACTACCCAAAGGAAAAACTACTCATAACCCTTGCTGCAAAAGACATGTGGCCTGTTCTAGCAGTGTGACCAGAGATTTTTCATTCCTTGTGGAAACAAGCAGAGAAATCATACATCTGTACTTAATTTTATGAAATTATGAGAAATGAAAATTTCAGCCTCTTCATATCTATATTGGTTAAAGAATTTAAATCATCAATTTGCTTTTGTCAAACAGAAACATCATTTACCGAAGATCTGCTCTAGATTGTTAAATAAAAAATGCAATAAAACTATATTAGAAAAGCTCACAATTGCTTTTATAAATAAGATATATTAAGGACACTATAGTCTTAAAAAAAGTTTCAAGGAATAATGAATTTTTATAAGAATTGTTTTCATTTTGATTAGAAAAATTTATTAAGTTTTAAATCTTTTAAAATTCTGTACTAATTTCGGCCTTTTAGATGATATTATTAAGTCAAAACTATATTTACTAATCATAAATGGAAAAGCTTAATACAAATCATCAAATACCAATATTTTAAAAATAATTTTGAATTTTTTTATTAGTGTATAAATGTGCCTGTCTTTGTAAATATGGACAACCATCATTATCAGAAAATAACTGTGATAACTATAGCAAATTTAAAGCCGAAATTTATAAAATTCAATAAAATATTACATTATGGAGAAAATTTTCCTAAATTTTTCGAATTACTGAATACTTAAAAATTATATCTATTTATGGTGCTCATGTCATTTTCTCTATGGAAAAACTTTAAATTTGTCATCACCTTGTCAAATGTCAATACAGCTACTGTTTGGTTAAAAAATGTATTTCTGTGATATTTTAAACTTAAAGTTAATATGTGTTTCAAATCAGATTAATTATACTTTTAGTCAGCTAATATTCTTCAAATAATGTTTCAGAAAATTTTATATTTTATTTTTGAAAGATTTTGCAATAAAGAGAAATACATTGCAATAACAGACAGCTAAAAAAAGGCACTAATCAGTTATTTTATAAGATATATATAATCAAGAATAATTATAGGAAAATTTATAACAAATAGAAAAATAACTATATATTCAAAATTTTCAGTGTCTCCTCTCCTTGAAGCACATATGTAATCACATCAACATAAGCATCACATAGATTTTCCTAAAATATAAAAAGTATCTAATTGTGTATGAAGATGGACCCAGAAACAGGAGATAGGAATGGTAAGATTAGCCATTTCCTTATAAGGAAACATCCAACATTCATTGACCAAAGGGATAACATTACTGTTTGTTGAAATTTATAAAATTTATCACTGAAAACAGTTTTTCAGGAAAATAGGTTTCTCAACTTCACTTCCTGTCATCACAATTTCTAGTATTGGTTGGGGTTTCCTTCCTAACCTTTTGTTTGATGTAGTGTGGAATGTCAACATCTTACTTATGCCATTTTCTCTTCTTCAAGTTACATGTGCTCTCAGAGAAAGACAAGAAAAAGCACACACACACACACACACACACATATGAATGAAAATAAACACCACACAGCATAACAAGCCAACAGAAAAAAACAAGATTTAACCACTGCACAACAAAAAGTATAAAAACAAATGTCAGAAAAATATTTAATGCACCCACAAACACTCCCACCATCAGGCACTTTCCACAAAATATTCAACAAAAACACATTAAAAATCATTTATAGTTGCACTGAGGACATGGATAATAAAAAGCACAACAGAAAAATAAACAACAAATCATCCACATCAACCAAACTCATCTGTAACTGCTGAGCAAAGCATGAATATCCCTTGCAAAGTAAGATAATATACCAAGTCACTGTAAAAACAACAGATAATGAAACGTATGCAGGAGTAAATGCAGGATCCTGGAAACTGAGAACCTATGCACACAAAACATTTTTGACAATAAATACATAACAACACAACACTCTCTAAACATATATGAGAACTTAAAAATAAAATATACCAGACATATCAAGGAAAATAAGAAATACAGCACCAGCCTAAAACAATAATTTTAATGACTAAACTTTGTCTGGAGAAAAAATGGCTATAATCTCCTTCTCAGATCAACACAAATTACTAAATAAAAGATCAGAACTTATCAGAAAATGCAAACATGAAAACAATTTCTTTAATTTGTTACTTAAAAATAGAAAACTAAAAAATTGATATTATATATTATCTGCTTTACAAATATTTGCATTTTTCTTAGTTATGTTTTACAAAATATCAATTTTTAGTTTTGTAACAAACTTAAAAGAACTTAAAGAAAAAAAACAAATTAGATAACCTGCAAAACAATAAATAAATGAAGGAAATAATAAACAAATATATGAATAAATGCATACACACACTGCATAAATTTAATAAGCATTATCAGTATTGAATAATTACTAAATACACTGAAGCAATTAATTATTAATAGAAGTGATTTAAATGTTAATAAACAACCTTACACAATAACTATAAAATAACCACTTTCGGGCTCATAATTATGTTTAAGCAACAGCCATTAAAATAATTTAAATTAACTGTTTCTGCCTATTCAGTAATCTTTAGAATAATGCAATAAATACAAAATAACTCACTTTGCTATTCATAATGCCCCAATGACCTATATAAACAGTCAACCTACAATCCAACTCACATGGCCTGAAGATTGCATTCAAGTGTGAAACAGACTATTGCCATTTGATGTTGAATTCTGTGTCCACACAGCTGATATATAGTTTCTCTTTAAACATTAAAAATTCAGTTAACGTTTTTTCAATATTGCAGTTTCATTTTCCATACAATATATCTGCTTTTATGATGATGGTTATAATAATACATATTACTCAAAGATTTTATGATTTTTATTATATTTAATAAGAAAACTAAATAACACAATTACATTATTGTACATTGTACATTATTAGCCACATGTTTTATTGTTCTAGAGAATAAAATATTATTGGAATCTAAATATTAAATGATGACAACAATTTGGAGAAATGCTGGTTTGTTCTGTGTGCAATTTCAATCTAAATGATAGCAATTTGCATGAAATTTTCTGAATTTCAAAATTTTATATTAATAGCTCTGAAACTTTAAAATGTGTCATTAATCTAATTTGTTGGTTAAAAGGAAATTTTTAGTAATTGCAGTGCTGGAAATTACAAAAATGGGTAGCAGGTCCTACTGAATAGATGGATATATTTCAATTTTTATTTATTTAACCATTTCACCCCAAGCAAGGCAATAAAGGGGGTCACTAAGTGTGAGAAAATAGGAGAATAAAAAGCACTATTAAGGAGAGAGAACAATAAAAGAAGAATTAAGAAGACACAAGATAACGATTGACATTGCATTTAAATTTTTCAAGATCAAAGTTGACTGGATTGCAAGAAACCAGAAGAGATTTCCACAAGTGACAAATGTGAAGGAAGAAACTATAGCATAGAACTTATGGTTACATCTAGCCATTTCAACTGTAAAATGATGAGAACTAGCTGCTAATCTAGTACTGTGCTCAAATTCATAAATTCTTGGCACTATACAGGAAAGTTCATGAGTATTTACAGAAAAAAGGCACAGGGAAGCTACATTACAGTAGTGGAAAAGTGAATGAAGCTGAGATGCCAGGTCAGGACCAATAACTTTGCAGAGTCTTCTCTGTATTTTGTCAAGAATCTTTAAATATATAGCAGAAACACCAGACCAGATGTAGCAGCAATATTCAAAGCATGGATGAATGGCAGACTTATAAATATGTAAGATAGATTCTGGCAAGATAAGTAACAAATAGGAAACATAAATTTAACATATTTCACTTTTATTTAAGCTTCATCAGAAATGTTGCTTATATACATACGTGTGTGCACATACTAATATAAATATATATATATATATATATATATGTGTGCGTGCATATATATATATAAAGTTTCATTGAAGATGACTGACAACGTACTGCAATTAAGCTTTTAATTTAATTTTTCTTCTGTTCGTAAAAGTATTTTCTTTTCTGGTTGTCCAAATTTTATGCATATCTGAGTCCTTTCAACTATTCTTTTAGCCATTATCAAGGATGATTTTTATTTTTACTTGAATGTATATATTTCTTATGTATGTATCTAGAAATGTTTTATTTTCCAAATTTGGTCAGCACATTGTGGCCATGTTCATAGTTGATGTTATTGAGCATTGCCTTTTTCTTTTTTATTATCATGGTTTCTGTTATGTCTAGTCATTTTTTACGTGTGGATGAGGCTATTAGAGTTGTATTTTCTACAAGTATGTTGTGGATGAATTTTGTTAGGATGCCATGTGTACTTAAATGAATACTAATTGAGCTATAGTCAGAGGTTTAACATGAGTCTTCTTGATAGGGATGTAGTAGTATGTTCAATATAATTATTCATGAATCTGGTTTGATCAGGAACACAGTTCCTTAAGGTGCATGTAAATTCATAAATAATATTGCTTCTCTGTAATTTGGATCTAGCAAGTGTGTTGATATTGTTGATGATAAGTTTAGCTGTTTTCAATTTTTTATTGTCAATAATTTAATTTTTTTGGTTGACTGGGGTTGTATATTTCTTTATAATGTTACTAAGAGAAAATTCATCTTGCTTATAGTTAACATGTATTTGGCTTTTATAGAAAATGTTAATTTTATTTTTCATCTGCATGTTCAGTATTGCTATTAGTTACTTTAGAAAGAAATAGTCTAATCTGGTGATCGATGGGGTACTTCAAAAAGCCATTGTTAACTAGTGTTTGTTTCATATTATTAAATTCTTTAAGGAAAAGTGAATGGTAGGATGAATTCTCATGTGCAATCATGAAGAAATTTTTTATAATGCCTATTTTATATCTAAGTGGGCATTCAATCATAAAATTAAGGTAGCAAGAGTTTCTACTTGTAGGTTTTTTGTATAACAAATTAGTGAATGTGTTGTTACTGAATTTTATGAGAATGCTAAAGAATGGGGCTTTATTTTTTGACTAAGTTCATAGGTAATGTTAAGTACAGTTTTTTCAAATGTGGTTTTGAGATTATCAATTTCTTTTTTGTTTTCAGCTAAAATAAAAAATATCATCTACATGGTGGACATATATTTTAGGGTAAATAACTTTTTTAAATATCTTGTTTTCTACTTCTTTAACTACTACATGTCCCACATAGGAAAAATTAAAATCTAATCAAATGACGATTTTTCCCCTTTGCTCTGTAGCCAAAAGGTCAAAGCTTATCAGATATAATTCCCTAGGAGAACATCGGTTCAAATCCCGCTGTAGAGCGCATATTTTCTTTAATAAGATTTCTCAAATATTCAGGCTGGTAGACGAAAAATAAATAAACACAGTGGTTAATAAATAAACAGAGCATCTACTAAAATATGAGTATCCACTAAAAATAAAGTTTAATAAAAATCTGTTGGATTAATCAATAAAAAATTCATCCACTTCTTTACAAATTGATTTGTTTACATTACAATATGAAACAGATTAGATATGTCTATTTCAAGAGTCAGAGAAAAATATGTTTAAAGGCTCTATACCACTTTTCTTGGTCATCGATGCACTCTGTAGCTTAGAGGTGTAAGCATGTCAGATGGAATTATATATATGTAGTGGAGAGAAGGAGGAGGTATAAATGTTTTATAATTAAGTGCTGAGAAGAAATGGTGAAGATGTAGGAAAGGTAAATTTGAAAATTCCTCAACCAGGCTCTTTTACCTTTGTTTTTGTGTGTAGGGAAGTTATAACTCTGATTAAATAATTATAAAGCCTTTCCTAATATTTATATAGACAAAAAAATACTTATAAAAATGAGAAACTGTAAGACATGGAAACAACAAAATGAATCTTATTTATTTACTGGTTGTTAGCTGGTGCTGGAGTAATGAGAGACAATAATACTGAGTAAAATTGTGAGTTTGGTGTCAAATGTAGATCAAATATATAGATCAGAATCGAACAGAAGGATAAGATAAAGAATAAGTAAATTATATACACTCTTTCACATGTTTTTGACAGATTTGTTTAATGAATATCCAGATAATTTAGTTGGAAAATACAAGAAGTGTCTGGGATTTTCATACCTTAAATGCGATTATGCAGATTGGGAACACTAAAATCAAACATGTGCGGAAGTTTAAATATCTGGGAAGTGCTTTGACGGAGGATGGTAGGCGTGACGCTGAGATCTGAAGACAGATTGGGATCACTAAGGATGCATTCCAAAAGCTGGGCAGAGTACTGCAAGACTGGAGGATTTCTTTGGCAACAAAAGAGTACTGAGCTGCTATGTAATATATGTCCTCCTATATGGCAGCAAGTGTTGGACAGTCTACTCAAAGATGAAGAAGAGACTCGAGGCAGCAAAGATGTGGTTCTACAGAAGGATGCTAAGGATACCATGGACTGAGTGTGTGATCAACGATGAGGTCTTGGAAAGAATGCAAACAAGAAGAAAGGTTATACTTAACATAAGGAAAAGGCAGATGATATTTCTGGATTACAAAATGAGAAAGGAGGGCCTGGAGAATCTGATACTCACAGATGAATAGAGGTAAAAGAGACAAGGGAAAGTAATGCATGACATTCCTGATGGGCTTAAGCAACTGGATGGCAGAACATGGTATGGAGGAGTTGGCAGAGGCACAAAACTTATTGAGAGCCACAAGGGATAGGGGGAAGTAGGAAGCCATGATCACCTACATCCTGAAAGGACATGGCACATAAAAAGAAAAGAATTATGGCTTGAAAAAGGAAAAGGAGACAAAATTTTCATTGACACACATGTTAATGACCTGTTTGTGTGAACTGCCTATCTGATAGTGAGAATATCACATGTTTGTGTTTATAGAGGAGAAAAGTGGGATGAATACCCATTGGTAGAGTGAATTAATGATAATTACAATTGTTATAATTATTTTTGACACTATAATTAATTTTTATTTGTTTTTATGGACATGACACTGTGATAGTATAATTAATTTTTTATTTATGTATTTCTTTATGGACACAAGACACTGTTTTGTTGTTTTTTTTTTATTAGGAATAACGGAATAATGTCGTTTTTTGACGTTAAAAAATACGTCAAAAAACGACATTATTATGTCATTATTTTTGCACCAACCTAATAGAATACAATTTTTTCTTACTGAGAAATGTGTGTGTGTGTATGTATATATATATATATATATATATATAATGTATAAAATAAAGTACAAAGTAAGCAATTCTTAAGGCAGTATTTTACAGGGGCTCACTGGAGATAAAGAGTTTAATGCCATGTTAAATGGCAGAGACTTAATATTTCTAAATAAATCCCCAGTGAACAGTGGCCAGCCACAATTAAATTTTTCATGTTTTCATGCAATGAGCATGTTCAAGATATTACAATGATGGGTAGTTGATGTGTAAATACTATGTGCACACCAACCAAACTCACTGAGGAGGGGAAAACCTGTATAGCCAAGATGGCAATACCAAAAATTACCATTACTTGTTTCCAAACACCCATGGAGTATATTCCCTTAGAAGTTGCTTAATTTATCTTTTATTTAAATTATATCCTCGGATATAGGAGACTTGAAGGGACTGTTGAACAGTATTTTGCTTTTAGCAGTATGCTCTTTTGCTAAGGTCCTACTGTTTCCCATGCTGTCAGGCACTTTACAGCATTCTTCTGATTTTTTTTCTTGCATCTGGGTTCTTTTTGTTGAACTCAGTGTCTACTTAGAGTGTATGTATATATATATATATATATGATGACTCCCAGTGAATTATCATCAGCAAACTAATTTTAGTGAGTTATGTCTTTATTGATTGGTGCCAACACTATGACCTTGTGCTCACCTTAGTTGAACTTTGTAAATTTATATACATGAGCTGTGAGCAGAATACAACACAGAATCTATTTTAGCATGTAAAGCCAGAAAAAAACCTTTACTGACATTTAAACACATTTGCCCACAAAAAAAAGAAGCAAAATTTTGTACTAAAACAGTTCATCTGATGAGGGCAGAATCTATCAAAAGTGATAAATCTTTGCAGAATTTGTTAAAATACTCAGTGAACTGATCTCTGTCCTCTGGGATGTGGTTTGCAAGAAACTAAATATTACTACCATTAAAAAATAAGTTTAATTTATGTCTAAATAAAAACTTACATTTATATCTATTAGCTTAAAAGTAAGTTTAATTCATCAGGGTCTGCAATCAGCATGCAATATTAGGTTGAGTCAAAATTGTTTTTGCTTTTCAAACTTTAATTAATAAGTCAAACCAATTACAAACAAAAAGCATTTATTCATCAAAATATATCCCATTATATTCTACTGACTGTTTGTGTCAGAAGCCCAATTTCACATATGTACCATTTGAGAGGTTAAAACTCTCTGCACCCGTTTTCAACCTCATCTACATTGTTGGAAATGAGCTATGACTTGGAAAAGGTAGTAATCCGATGGTGTATGGTCTAGACTGTTGGCAGGTTGGGACAGCACTTTCAGCCCCTCGAGTTTGTGCTGCAGAATTATCATGTTTTGGGAGTGCACATCTTCAATGAACTAATGCCAGGTCTTTCAAAGGATCATATACTCACTACAGTTGTTGATCATAAAGGTCAGTATTCAAAGTCTGACCATCTGGAACAAGCTTAAAGTGCAAAATCACCTTGAAATTCCACCAGTCAAACACCATGAGCTTCTGTTGAAACCACCATTGTTTGGCAACAGGTTTTGTCTGGCTGAAACAAAACTAATGTTTTCACCTATTTGGATTACAAAAATAGATCCATTTTTCATCTCCAGTTACAATTTGACACCAAAAATAGGCATCTTGAAGATTCACCAGCAGTTGTTTGTAAATTTTCAGACATCATTGTGCCTTGTCATTGGTCCATTCATGAGGAATTTCTTGGCATCATCTGTTCACAAGGCCAACTTTTTAGAGGTGTTGCTTGATGGTGCTTTTTGAGGGACAAAGTTCTGTTGATAGTGTATGAGTGCTTGTACGTAGCAGTTGTACAACCATTTCAAACAAGGTCTCATCTTCCATAACAGAAGGTCTCCCTGGTCTTGGTTTGTCTTCAAGGTTCGTCTCACCTTCCTTGAAACATCTGAACCAGTTTTGTACCCACATGTTCATTGACAGTAGCTGGGTCTTCCACATCATTAATTTACTTTGCTGCTGCTGCCTTTGTACTCAGTCCCTTCTTCCCACAAAAAAATGGCTCTAATTGTAATTTTTTCACATATATGAAAATAAAGAATAAACAACTCAACAAGTTGAATCAAATTAATGATATAACACAAGGATACAAAAAGAGCACATCCTGGGTAAGACAATAAACTATGTCCAGTAGCAGGGCCTCTGATCAGGAGGTTTTGAGAAGTGTGGAACCACCTCTTAATTGCTGGTGTTCCCAGGTTCACTCTGACCCAATGTGGTAGCACCTGTTAGGGTCCCAGTTATGGGCAAATAGTTAACCCCCCCACCCCCAATCTGGAGTCAAAACACTATGAAAGTGTAAAAATAAGTTTTAATACCAGCAATGAATTTTTGAAGAAAAAATTTTTACCAGTAGTACATTATTTCCGGCAATACATTTTTGGTAAAAAAAAATATTTTACCAGCAATAAAAATCTTGTTGACATTGATATGGTGTAAAACAAAAAAAACAAACCAAACTAAAAGAGGAAGATGCGTTTAAATGTTGATCAATGTTCTTTTCTGAAGGGTCTGAATTTTTCCCAAGGCTTTCAACTAATGAACTGCAGTTGAGTGATTTGCTTGTAATATTTTGGCAAATTCATCGAAAAAAGATTCAATTTATGAGTTTTTAAGTTCTTCACTCTTCCAAACTGTTCTGCATTGTTTATCTTGAAATCTCCTTTACATAAATTTTGCTAACCTTTCTGGACACATAATTGCACTTGGTTTAGCATTACCATAAAATTTAGTGATCCAAAATCTGACAGATAACAATGTTTAATGTACATTTTATTTTATATTCAGCCATAATTTTTAACATAAGGTAAAATCTATCAAATTTCCATAAACAATTCATGAAATATATGCATACACAAGCCATACAGCGCTAGGTAAGCATCACAAACACTTCTAAGATTTCTCTAACACTGTACAAAATATAGTAATGAGAACATGTGTATCAATTGTATAGATATATTAGCAAAGACAGACTGAGAAATATTTCTCTCATATATATATATATATATATATATATATATATATATATAAATTTTATTTATTTTAGGATATTAAAACAAAAACTATTTAGCTTTACTCTGTATTGAGCCCTCTTTTAAATTAAATGTTATGTAAAGTGGAATTATACTCCATTTGTTTTCATTTTACCTGGATATACATATACATACATATATATTCAAACATTCATAATATTAATTTTAAAAAGGGCTCAATACAAGAGTAGAGCAATAGATATTTATTATATACTGTTACATTGGAACATGCAAGTTACCACAACAAAAATGCATGTTCCAATGTAACACTTTATAATAAATATCTATTGCTCTACTCTTGTATTGAGCCCTTTTTAAAATTAATATTATGAATGTTTGAATTTATATTCTTTTCATTTTTACATTTGGATATATATCTATAAACAGTATTACTCACTTGAAAAACCTTGGATGACTCAACTTGTAGACACCTGAGGTCAAATTAGTACTCGAGGAAAAATTGGAAGTAAAAAAAGAAAGAACTAAAAACATCAGAAAAAGGCAAAACAAATCGTAAAGTGTCTTAAGTCCTTAGTCCAAAGAAAGAAAAAAACAAGCGGGTATAAAGACAACAAAACGTAGAGGGGTCAATACATTAAGTAGAGCGTATATATATATATATATATATATATATATATATATATATATAGATAGATAGGATTAATGTGAGTAAAATTTGTCACTTAGCTGATTGATTTTGCCTTCAGCTTCCTGACTCCAGAGTTTATAGATGACACATGTGGTCTGGTGCTCTTGCTATATATTTAAAGATTCTTCATAAAATCAAAAGAAGAAACTGCAATGTTATTAGCTCTGACCTGGCATCTTGGCTTCAGTCACTTTCACACTGCCATAATGTAACTTTCCTCTCCCTTTTTGTAAATACTTTCATAGTTTTTTGATGAACTTTCCTCTATGATGTGTTATTTTTATTCCCCCACCCCAGACAAATTATACATATGGGTATTTCCTATACTGGTCTGCATACTTGAGACAACTTAATGTTGAAATTGTGCCTTCTGGCTACCTCTCATTGGTGTTTCCTCCTGCAAAGGAGGACACAGGTTCAAATCACATGCACATTTTCTTTATTAAGTTTTTTCAAATATGCAAACTGGTAAACACAATAATGTTACAATAAAAAAATATGTTGGATTAAAAGATAAATCCATTAATTCTTTAGAAATTGCTTTGTTTACATTTCATATTTGAAACAGTATATATGTTTTTCAAGTAAAATCTGAACAAGAGCATGTGCTTCTAAGGCAAAATACAACCTTGCTTGATTGTGAATCTCTTTGTTGCCAAATAGTCAAAGCATTCTGGATCAGATGGTGGTTCCTCTTGCAAAGGAGGATTCAGATTCAAATCCGGTAGACACAGTAAATATTGTTTAAGATAAATGGAGCATCTGCTCAAATATGGGTATCCACGAAAAATAATATTTGATGGAATAAGAACTGAAAAATAAAATTAATTAATTCTTTATCAGATATTTATCAGATCTAACCATGTTTTCTTCTGTCAAGGGCTAGTGCAGGTTCAAATCCTGTTAGAGGATGCATATTTTTCTTTTATAAGGTTTCTTGAGTATTCAGTCTAGTAGATGAAAGTAAATATATTGTTTAAAAAATGATAAAATATATGCTTTCCAAGGTGAGCATTGAAAGTCAATGTGATTTGAGCCAAATACACTTGTCTCTTACTGATGACAATTGGAGACATATATCTGGTACCAATCCTAAAGAACCCATGTTTGGACATAGTGCTGTCCATAGTGTGTGATAATGCTTTCTATCAGATATCCATGATACATATATGATACCATAAATTGAGAAATGTCAAATGTCCCTACATTTTCAGAATTGGAATGTCCCATTTGTCTGACATAGACGATCATATTCCATTTGAACTTTGATTATTCATGTCACCTTGCTATGAGATGCCTCAGTGGTGTTCCCACTTAGGAGATGTCAGTACAAAAATGAGCAATAGTGGAAGAAAAGACTTAATGACAAACCAATGAATTTTGCAAATTGAGGCTTAAAATGCATTTGGTTTTGTGCACTGAAAGCTGGAAAGAAAAGGATTGTTAGTGTTCAATAATTGATTCAAGGACTATTGAAATAGTTGCAGTATTATACTAATATAACATTATATATGTATTATTACAACACATGCACACACACATATATGTTATTATAATGCAAATATGCACATTCACATACATATTTATATATATATAATATGTGTGTGTGTTAGTATATGTATTATTATAACACTATTATATGTATATTTTTATTATTTCAAACATTATTAATTTCCTTCTTAAAAAGGGGGACACTGATTTGAATCTTGCTGAGAGGGAGGCAACTTTCCCTATAAAGTTTTTTTTGACTACACAGGCCAGTAGACACAATAAATACTGTTTAAGATAAATGGAGCATCTGCTCAAATATGGGTATCCACTAAAAATAATATTTGATGGAATAAAAATATGTCAGATAAAAAAAAATAAAATCCATTAATTCTTTCGATATAAATGTGTGTGTGATTAGTAACCAACATCATTAAATTGAAAACCTTTTAACCCTTATCTCATTGCTCTAATCATTAAGTTTCACAGATATTAAGCAATATTTCTTAACAATAAACATTGTTACAATTGAAAAAAAACAATTTTCATTTGTATAAATTAACTTTCATTTTTCCAAACTTCTGAAACTTCTGGCTGCGACTAGTCTGGAATGTGATTATTTATGTAAATACTTTGTTTTTTAATTAAATAGTATTAATTACAGTAAATGCTCTATTTATAATAAACAGTATTAAACAACATTTACCAGCCTAAATGACCGAGAAATTTTTTAACCGAACGCTCCTCTGTGGCCAAATCGGTTAAAGGTACGTCAAGCTAAATGACAGTTCCGTATAAAATACAGGTTCGAATCCTCTTGGAGGACGAATATTTTTTGTGAAAATTTCTCGGACATTCAGACCGGTAAATGTTGTTTAATACTGTTTATTATAAACAAAGCATTTACTTAAATATTTGTATCTATAAAAAGAATGTATAAACATAAAAATGTCTTCAAATAATTGTCAGACTTTGTCCATTTCATAATATATATATATATATATATATATATATATGTGTGTGTGTGAAAAATATGAAAGAACTCGTTAGGTAAATAATCCAAAGTTCTTTAGTATTTTTGTTATTATTTTTAAAAAATAGTGCTCGATACAAAAGTAGAGCATAAATATAATTATTTATTTAAAAATATGATTCCAACACGCTACACATTATTAGGTTTCTAAATAATAAAAATCTATTAAACCATAGACAGGAGTTAACGGTTTTTTGCCGACATCATCAAATTTTTGCATTGAATAATTAGCATAATTGAATAAAAACAAACAAACAATAAAATAATTTTTAAATTCCATAGTCCTAATAAATAGTTTAAATGTCCTACAAAAAAGATAACCCTTTATAAAATCGTCAAAAAACAAATGTTAGCGATTTACAACAGTTTTTATATACAGAAAAACACTTTCAGAAAAAAATAAAAAATAAAAAAATAAATAAATCTCCATAGACACTTGACCAGACTAGACGATGTCATCTTCCACTTTAAATTTAGACACCCCAACCTTACCCTGACTTGACATCTGTGAATGTAACTGAGATATTGATACAAATTATTAACACCTTATGCCCCTTTTCTTTAGACAATTGCTCTAGCCATTACCATAGAAATTTTGATTTCAATAATGAATATGCTTATAAAACACGTAAACTTCAGAAATAAGTTATTCCCAAAAAATTTCACTTGAAGATGGAACAGAGCTTAGTACTTTAATTCAATTTAATTCAAATAATTATATTGAAGTTTTTGGCTCTTGTTTTGAAACATGAGAACTCTTATGTAGCATGTTGGAATCATATTTTTAAATAAATAATTATATATATATATATATATATATATATATATATATATAGTTTTAAGGTGTGCTATATTTATGGGATAAAGTGCTCAATATCAGAGGTAGAGAATATGTAAACATAAATATAAAAGTGAACATTGAAGTCAATGCTCAGAGGTGACAAGCTGTTTCATGCTAGATGCAATCATCGGCCTGACAATTGCATGCAGCATGAAACAGCCTGTCGCCTCTGAGTATTGACTTCAATGTTCACTTTTATATATATATATATATATATATATATATATATAATATAAAAGGCTCAAACACTAATGTTCCATGGTTATAATTTATTACATTGTAATCATGATCCAAATCATCCAGTTGATATATGATCCAAATAAATCTTATTAATATAAAATATTAAAACTGATTCACAGTTTAGGCCAGTTTTCATTTTGATTTTTCTTGTTAACCTGATTGGTTTCAAAATCCTTATAACTTAACTTTATTGGGTGAAATGATCATAATAATATTGAGTAATCCTAATTATTGTTTGTGTGTGTGTGTGTATAGGTTCTACATTCAACACCATCACTTGATAAGACACCAGTAGTGTTGAAACAAAATGGCTATTTTTGTAGTGATTTTATAACATTTTTATGTTATAATTTTCAAATAAATGATCACATATATATATATATATATATATATAAATAAACAATACTGGCTGGTTATGTACAGAAGCTAAAGAAAAAATAATAGAAGTCACATTGTAAAATGGGATGTATTGAGAAAAACCCAGTAATTTAACGTTGGGAATAAGATGTGTAAACTATGCCATGAGAAGAAATTGGTAATTATGCTATACCTGGAGCAGCAAAAACTACTTAATGAAAGATCAGAAATCACGACAACTTGCAAGCATGAAAGGAAATTCTTACTGGCAAGTGTGAAACTGTGTAGGAGTATTTGTATAAAACATGCAATTTTACTTTCATTCTCTTCCTTTCTCCCCTTAACTAACTTAATTGTGTATATAAGAGTGTCTTGGGATGGAACACCCAATTTTACTGCCTGATGATACCTGATTGGTAGAAACTGCAGTCACAGAAAGATTGGTATGCCAATTCTTACATGTCTTTTACAGGGTGTATCAAAAATATTTTTACAAATTTTGGGAGTGGGTTCCTTACACCAAAAATTTATGGTAGATGCTGTTAAATGTACAATCCAAGATACAATCCAAAAATACTTTTACAAACTTTGGGGGTGGGTTCTTCACACCAAAACAACATAAAATGTCCATATAAACATATGTCCAAAAGGCGATCATTGTACCTCAACACAACAACTCATAACAAATATTCAAAATGTCCCCTGCTTACTTCTACACAAACATGTACCTGTCGGATCATTGACTGGTGGACTCTTTCAAATATTCCCATGTGGTGTCAAATGGTTTTACAGGATCCCATAACATGTTGATGATGCATTTTTGCATTATTAATGTCTGCTGCATAAACCAATTGTTTTAGGTGGCTCCAGAGGTAAAAATGAAAAGGATTGAGTTTAGGGGAACATGCAAGCCACAGAACCAGTCCTCCCCTACCCGATCCATCTTTCATGGTAGATGTCAGCCAGTGCATTGCGAACAACGTAACTAAAATGTGCTGGAGCCCAATCATGCATGAACCACATGTGTCTTTATAGTAGCAAGGGTACATCTGAAAGTGTGTTTGAAATAAAGTCTGTGTAGACAGCTCCTGTAAGACACGCTGGAAGAACATATGGACCTACCAGACAGTCACTTACAATTTCTGCCCACATATTAATCATAAAAAATTATGGTGTCTAGCCTGTATTGTAACATGGGGATTCCAATCTGCCCAGAAATGTTAGTTGTGTAAATTTGTTAATTCATCTCACCAAATGTTGCCTCATCTGTAAACAAGACTAAAGAGACAAACAGCATTTTGTGCAAAATACCATCAGCAAAATTTTTCCATGATGAGTGATCAAAAAGCAAAAGACCTTGCGTATTTTGCAAATGATACGGATACAGGAGCTGCTCTTGAATACCTCCTCCCATTGCAGTACTATGAAATGTACAACATGGTAGGGTGACTTGACATGTGCTGATACCTGGATCTTCTCTGGCAGTCTATAGAATGTGTTCTTCATGGTCAGTGTACGAGTGAATCTTGGTTTTCCTCGATCCATAGTTTGTGGTGCAACAGATCCTGTCTCAGCAATGTGGTTGCCTTCAGTATGGGAACAGAATCTGATACCGCCATGCAGCCTCGCATTCATTACCATTCACTTGGCCATATCTAAATATTATATTAGCTTGCACATGAATCAGCACACACACACACACATACATACATATATATATATATATATATTGTTTTAAAAACAAGGAAAATATTTGTCTCAAAGGCCCTTTCATCCAACATCTCATCAGGAGTAAATCATTGGCAATAAATTAAACGAAAAACAGTAACACTGAAAATGAAGAGCAAAAAAGGGGAACACAAATAAAATAAATAAATAAATAAATATATATATATATATATATATATATATATATATATCGATAGAGGGGAAATCTTGTGTAAATACATTTAGTGGGAGATAATTAAAATAAAATATCCCCCAAAAAATTAAGAGACTTGACAAAATCCTTCTACCAGCAGAGAAAAGGTTTGCACATTGATATAGAGACTGATTCCAAAATCTTTAAATGATTATTGGAAACAGCTCTATGAATAACTCTAAAATACTCTTCCGTATATGACTTGGAACTTGCTATATTTTCCCTTCCCTCAATATATATATATATATATATATATATATATTTGGTTGGATAGATGTGAGTTTGTTAGCTCTATCTCCGATATTGAGTGCTTTCTAATAAGTACCGCGCATATAATATATAAATAATTATATATATATATATATATATATATATATGTTTATTTATATTTATATACACACACTTTTCACATACATATATATATATATATATATATATATATATATATATATATATTTTTATTCATGTTCACCTTTTTTTGCTCTTCATTTTTGGTGTTATTGTTCTTTCATTTAATTTATTGCCAACGATTTACTCCTGATGAGATGTTGGATGAAAGGGCCTTTGAGACAAATATTTTACTTGTTTTTAAAACAATATATATATATATACACACATGATTTTATTAGCACTTAGGCAGAAATTCACTTTTCACACTAAAACAAATCCATATTATAACCAAAACGTTTGTGGTTTCTTTCTTTTTAAAAACATATATATATATATATATATATATATGATTGATATGAAATATCTAAACAAACTATGTGAAATTGTATACATGAAAACCAGTTTGATGTTTACATGTTTTTATTATATTTCTTGTTGATATTTCACTCCTTTTTTTCATGTGAGCATAATTAAAACATAACTGAAAAAAATCAAAGTTTTAACCATGGCAACCCTGCTACATACAACTACTGTAGTCAATTTGAAAAGTTTTCAACAGTTAATAAAATTTTAAAATATATCTGTGAACAAATCAATAAGATTTGTACATAAGTAAATAGGGTGGGTTGACACAGAAAATTAAAATGAACAAAACAAAGTTATGATAAGAAAAATAAAGCATATATATCTAAAGAACATGGTGAATACTTATATTTAAAAATAAAAATTATGATTGTATATTATTTATCAAAGTATAAAATCTAATTAAATTTTACTAAGATGCTTAACCAGAATCTATTTCAATATTATTTTTGTAAGGATTATCTTAGCTAGAAAAGGTAACAGAATAAAAACTTACTTTTTGATTAATTGAATTGTGATATCTTAATTGAATTGTAGTATCATAATTGATTCAATAATTCTTTTAAATGATTTATGGGGAATAAATTTAACCATTTTGGCATTTGTAAAATGAAAAGATCGAATAGACAGATAGAGAGTCAAGGGAAAACAACATGACATACCTAGTGGCCTTAAGCAAGTGGATGACAAAACATATAAGGATGTGTTAAATATAGTGTTGAGTTCTGTGTAAACATGGAGGAATGGGATATTATATAAAACATATATAGTTCTATCTCTGATATTGAGTGCTTTCTAATAAGTACCACGCATATAATATATATATATATACACACACACACACACACACACACATATATATATATATTTCTAAAAAATTAGTGTATTTTATTTTTTAATTTGACATATTTCTATTAAGTCAAACGTTATATTTAGTGGATATTTATATCTGAATAACTGCTCGACAAAACTTATTAAAAAAAAAAGGATTTAGTCCACAGACCAGTAGATGAAATAAACAGTGTTTTAAAAAAAAAAAATGGAGTGTACTGAAATACAGGTATCCACTAAAAATAATGTTTGAAGTAATAAAAACATGTTGGATTAAAAAAAAAAAAATAACATAAAATCCATTAATTCTTTAGAAATTGCTTTGTTTACATTTTGGATACAAAACCAAGCATATATGGCTTTCGAGAAAAATCTGAATGTGTGAGTGTGCTTTAAAAGCAAATAGAATCTTGTTTGGATGTGAAGCTCTTTGTAGTCAAGCAGTCAATGCACGCTGGATCAAACTGATTTATTCTGCAAAGGGGGGAAGAGTTTCAAATCCTGCCTGAAAGCATATTTTCCTTATTAGATTTTCTGGGGTACAAACCAGTAGATGAAATAAACACTGTTTGCAAAAAGTAGAGTGTCTACATAAATAGGGGTATCCACCAAAAATAATATTTCAATTAATAAAATATATATACATAAACGTAATTGCATAGGAAACAACATAATATACCAAGCCACAGTAAAATCACCTGATAATGAAGAAAAATATACATAGGAGTAACTGAAGGATCCTGAAAACAAAGAAACTATGCACAAAAATATATTCCACAAATAGTAAATACATGAACAGCAAAATCCTTTTTAAGTATATCTGGGAAATTGAAAACAAAATTCAAATCACACCAAAAATATCATAGAAAATAGGGAAAAGAACATCAGCCTACAGCAATCAATCCAAAACCTGAAAACTTTGCTTGGGGGAAAAAATAGCTATTATTACCTTCCCAGACTAAAATAAACTACTAAATAAATGATCTGAACTCATCTCAAAATGCAGACATGAAAACAAATTTTTACTACGTTACTTAAAAATCAAAAACTGAAAAGAATAAATAAAAAAAACAAAATAATAATAAAAAACAAGTAAAGTAAATGAACCCAAGCAAATAATAAAGAAACAAACCACTCCCATTTGAATAGACGAAAAAGAATAAATAAAAATGAAAAATAAATAAGAAAAACAAGTAAAAATAATCAATCTAAATAAAGTAAATAATAAACAAATTGACAAACAAATTGGATGGAAAAATAAATATAGCTGCTATATAAACAATCAAAAACTGAAAAGAATAAATAAATATATAAAATAAAAATATAAATAAATAAAAAACAAGTAAAATAAATTAACCCAAATAAATAAATAAGTCACTCATGCCAAAATAATCATCAGAATACACTTCCCACAATGCGTCACTAACCTGTATATATAGATACTTGAGAAAAAACCCAACACATGTGGCCTGATGATTGTGTCAGGCATGAAACAGCCTGTCACCTCTGAGCGTTGACTTTAATGTTCACTTTTATATTTACATATGCTCTGTCTCTGATACTGAGCACTTTATCCCATAAATATGGCATACCTTAAAACTATATTTCTTCATATACACACACACACACACACACACATATATATATATATATAAAATACAGAGCAATTATCAAAATGTTTTTACTTAATAAAACTAAATTATTAAATCTATAAACCCAAGGGTCATTTTTTAGAGAACCATAAATAAATTGCCACCATTATTTTAATCAGCTTTGACATCTAATAATGTTAGAAAAATTAATGACCAAATGGAAAAGATTTTTCATGCGATGTGTTTTGTCCTTTAGGACTTCATCAGACAAAAATGATGTTTATATGAATATAACTACACAGGTGCACAAAGAGAAGGGGATACTGAAATTTTAAGCTTTTAAATTAATTTTTTTTTTTAAATATATATTTGGATGTATACCTTAGCCAGTTTCACTTAGTTTCATTTTCTTTTTGTTTATATTTTTATTGCTTTTGTTATTAAGTGTCGCACATTGTGATAATAGAAGATCTGCCAAGAAAAGTGAAATGTTGTAAGAACCTGGTTACAAATTTACTGTGAATGATTTCATGATTAAAGCCTTTTCTATACACTTTCGTCTTAGCAAATTGATTTCACTTTTAATTAGAGCAGCATTATTTAATATTAGGTTGGTGCAAAAATAATGTCGTTTTCTCACATGTTAATATGTGAGAAAACGACATTATTTTTGCACCAACCTAATATCAAAACTGTGGTCAGTCTTTCTCTCCCTCTCTTTCTCTTACTCTCTGTCTCACTCTCGCTTTTTCTCACACTTTCTCTCTCTTGGATATATAATTATCACATTGTGATAATAGAAGATCTGCCAAGAAAAGTGAAATGCTGTAAGCACCTGGATGCAAATTTACCATGAATGATCTCATAATTTATATTTTTCTATATACTTTCGTCCTAGTAAATTGCTTTCTCTTTTAATTAAAATAGCATTTTTTAAATTGAAATTATGGTTTAACTCATTATGATGAGCAACTACATTTAATGGGCTGTTTTTTAAAAGATCTATTTTGTGTTCATATAATCTTTGAAATTCCTCAAATTTTCTCCTATTTAACTTTCCTA